>JBAMCL010000036.1:1200000-1800000 GCA_037075165.1 Hirtodrosophila histrioides
TGGCATATGTGCAAGGATACTGAGGGAGAGACTCCTTTGCAGTGGAATCTTTGTTATATTTCTATTTCTGTTTATTTAAGTTGCAGTCTTAAAGTTATTAACTGGCGATTGTGCCACGTTGCGTATGAGTCACATTAATTAGCTGCAACTGCCAGAAAGTGCGCTTAAAAAGCAATTAAATGTGATTAGCATAAGTTGCCAAACATTCTGCATGCTTTTAGACGGCGCACAGTGGGCAAATGATTAAAAAATTAAGATTATGATTACAAAGTATATGTGAATTGTGATTAAAAGTCAATAAATAGATAAATAAATAAATAGGCTGGGAGGAAGACTGGAAGTTCTATGTTATCGATTACAGTCATCGATTTATTCCCTACCGATATTTTATTTCATATTTTCCTGCATTTCAACGCTGCACTGTGCGGCGCTTCAAAAACCATTGCATACTTTCAGGCTGCGCCATCGAATGGATTTTTGGGCTCTAGCGGTTTTTAGCCTTTTTTTGGCACACACACACAAACACACTGAGAACCATTTGACTTAATTAGTTGGCGGCGTCGACGCCCCCTCAGCTGTGCGGGGCGGGTAGGAAGTGTAGCCAAAAACTATGAATTTATTTGACACTTGAATAAATGCGGTTTTTGCGGCGACAACGAAAAATGTCAGCCCATATTTTTCAAATTTTCGGCATTTTTGCCAGCAAGCTTCGACAGGGTGTCGACAGGGAGGTGGGTAGGGGGACTGCCCAGGCGGTAACGGTTAGCTGATGTTGATATATAACCCATGTCTTGTCCTACTCCTGCTGCTCCTTTGTAACTCCTGCATGTTCGATTCACAGCGCCGCGTCGCACATTTCCGTTTCCTGATTTTCTTAGGTCGCATATACTCGAAATATATAATGTGTGTGTGTGTGTGTGTGTGGTGTGTGTGCTTAGCGTTTTGTAAAATACCATTTTAGCTGTCTAATTTATGAACGTATGCGCTAAGTATGCGCTCATGCCAGTAATTGTGATATGTGTAAGTGCATTTTGCTGGCAAGGACAACGAACAGAACCAAAGCCAAAGGACATGATGTCATTTGGAATTAGTGCGTTGATTGTGCTTCAAATTTAAGCGAAGTTTCTAGAATTAGATTGGTAAGATTCTCAATATTGTAAAGTTCTTCTAGAAGCTTGAAAACAACAAATCGTACAAGAAGTAAAGAGATCTAAATCGATGCATTTTTGGCCCAGTTTCGAGGTTTCTAAGTCTGACAAGTAAGAATTCTCTTGGCCAGTATACTCGACTATAAGACTCCCTGAACCCAGGTCTAAGACTAATTATATCCTCCAACACTTACACATACACACACACATACAAGCATTTTAAGTGACGGCTGCGCTGCTGCTTCCCCCCGCTTTGCAGTATTGAATCTTGTTTGTTGAACAACTTCCATGTTTCTTATCCGATCGACTTGAAATTTTTACAGTACATTAAAAGTAACCCAATTTATTTGTATGTCACGTCCCAAGGCAATATATTTTTATCGATTTTCGGGGGATCGGCAGGGAACATTTGAAACACGAACCTACATTCCAAATTTAGTGTCTCTAGCTCTTATAGTTGCTGAGATCTACGCAGGACAGGGCTAGATCGACTCGGCCAGTGATAATAATCAACAATAATATATACTTTATAGGGCCGGAGATGTCTACCATCTGACTGTTACATTTGCACAGATCTAATACCTACTTTTAACCCATTTATGGAGGAGAGTACAGGGAGAAGAAAGATCATGCTCTATGACCTCCGTCATACATACATGAATAATTAATCCAAATGCTTACACTCTGTACTCATAAATTAGTTGAAAGAGGTTAGATATGTATAGAATCGAATTTTGCAAGAATTATTCCTTTCCAAATGTTTATGAGCAAGTTTGTGTTGCAGTTTGCTCGTAGATTATAAGCTTGCTAAATATTTCAACACATTTAGTCTATTCGAAGTGATTTTCCATTCTTATTCCATAGGATTTTAATGCCCATTTTGCACCCTAGCCGCGCTTATTAAAGAATCACCAGAAACTAGCCACAAATCCAAAATAATTACAGAGAATCATTAGCATCTGATTGCAACGTTTCAGGTATATATATTTTCTTGATATGCACAGTGAACTGACAGTGCATCAACATTAAGAGCTCAATTGTATTCACCCATTGGCAAATGACCTTGCCAAATGCATGGACTATGCCAATAAGTAGGGCAATGCACCCATCAAAACAATCAGACCCGAGCCTAAGTAATCAATTTATAATTCGACTATTTAAAAACTAAGCAGGTGAGTGTTCAGACAATCAAAAACAAAGTTTTTAAATACGTTTTACGACGTCTCGCTTTATTTTGGATAAGTGTAAAAAGAAAATTGTTATGGATAAACAAACCTATATAGATATGCAAAATTGGTAAAAGTGATTTTACAGTTGAAATTTTAAACAATTAAATGACGAGTCGCACACCTCGGCGTTTGTTTTGACTTTTTAATGTGAGCATTAATATTCCGTGCAAAGTTTATTGGCAACTTTTTACAAATACAGCTCAGTGCAGCTAAGTTCTCAGTCCGAAACCTCAGTCTAGTCTCGCGCCTCTAACAGGGAAGAACGCTAATCAAAATGTTATATGCCCTATCGGTATTTGTGACCCTGGTGGGGATCTATGCGCTCGTCTGTTATCTCTACGAACAGCTGAGAACACCTTTCCGGCTGCTAAAGGCCAGATTGGGCAATCCAGCTGATAGACCTACACTGAGGGAGCGTTTTGGCAAATGGGCCGCCATTACGGGGAGCAGTGATGGCATTGGCAAGGCTTATGCCAAGGAGCTGGCCCGACAGGGCATCAATGTGGCCCTCATAGCCAGGAATGAGGAGAAGCTGGCGGCTGTAGCTGAGGAAATTTGTAGGTGCATTTGAAATACTAGCCATTAAACCTTCAGTTTAAAGACTATTCATCTTTTAGACGAGGAATCCAAAGTGCAGACAAGGATTGTCGTTGCGGATTTTACATCAGGTCCGGAGGTTTATGATTACATTGAGAGCCAGCTAGAAGATCTACCTATAGCTATACTAGGTGAGTACTTGCTGCAGCTGTAAAACAATCGATACCAATATTGATGGCTATTGTATCATAGAATATTTCCATTATCGATACTATCGATAAGTACGCATGCAATTTGATA
Organism: Hirtodrosophila histrioides; assembly: GCA_037075165.1. Classification (NCBI taxonomy): domain Eukaryota; kingdom Metazoa; phylum Arthropoda; class Insecta; order Diptera; family Drosophilidae; genus Hirtodrosophila; species Hirtodrosophila histrioides. Next base: position 1,203,215 of record JBAMCL010000036.1, read on the forward strand.
GTTTCGAAATTATAAAAGTACTCAAAAGTGTGTTAATGCGAGTATATTCTATATCCTTGCAGAGTGTATTATAATTTTAACACGGAATGTGTATTGAACGATTGAAAGAGGCCTCAATCGATTGAAAATTGAGTTGTATTATAAACTTTTTGTTCAAGATAAACTCTTTAGATATTGACCAAATTTATCTATTTCTCTAAATTTGAGTTATTGTATGAATAAAATTAGTGCAAGGATATATTATATTGAAGATCGATCACTATTGAATGGTCTTACTATCAATGGTTTTCCGATTATCTAGCTACTCCAAGCACTACTATAACCCCTCGTTTCTCTGCTCCTTAGTCAACAACGTGGGCACTGGCTTGCCGGGAGGCCTCTTCAAAATGAGCCTGGAACAAACCCAACAGCTGATCGAGACCAACGTGATGGCCGTCTCGCAGCTCTCGCGGATCTTCTTTCAGCGCTTTCGCGCCTTCAGCATGAAGGGTGCCATTGTGAACGTTAGCTCCGGCACGGAGCACCAGCCCCTACCGTATGCCGCCCTCTATGCCGCCTCGAAGGCCTACACACGCAGCTTCACCTTAGCGCTGAAGTGCGAGGCAGAACCATATGACATCCACGTGCAGCTCCTCTCGCCGGACTTTGTGGTGACCAAGATCAATCAATACTCCAAACGCATTATGGCAGGGGGTCTGTTTATACCCTCGGCTGAGACCTATGCCCGCTGCGCCGTTGCCCAGCTGAGGGATGGCGCGGATGAAACTCCTGGCTATTTCTGGCACCACGTGCAGAATGCGTTTACGGCCATCTTTCCCTGGAGACTGCGCTTGGCAGCTGCTCAAGTATTTTTCAAACTTCTTGTTGACAAGAAACATTAGAAGCGTTTGGTACTCTTCAAGAAAATATGCAGCCCTGTTCCCAATATTAATTGAAATTTTAATTACATTCAATGTTCATTTAAGTTTTAAGGCAACCAAAAAAAGTTTCCGTGAATTTAGTTCGAAAGTGGAATTTAGAACAGGCGAGAAATGCTTTATGAGATCGGGCAGCTGCAAAAGGAACCCGAAATACCATAAATACCATAACTTTCAAACTTTTCAACAAATGTGCCATTATTTTATGGCTAGATATTATAGAAGTTGCATTGATTAATATTGAAATTGAAAAGTTAAGTATAAAATGCAGTAAGAAATTGTACAGCTGTGTTGTATGCAACTTTTCTCGTGAAAATGTTGACGTTTCTTTTGCAACATTCGAAAACTCATTAATTTTATGCAGTTTTGGAGCGACTTTGCATGGTAAAGTATTTTATAACAGATAACTGAGTGGCAACTTAAAGATTTCAACAATTTTCAAAATTCAGGCAGCCAATTTTCAAATTTCAATTTTCATTTTCTGGCTGCCTCACAGAAACAGAACCCAGCAATTCAAAGTAGAAACTAAATGTAAATTAACAGCAGCTTTATTGCTTTTGGTTGGTGTCCTCGCTAGTGTCGCTGTCAGACAGAGCTGTGTCTCGGCTAAAGCGCTTTGAGCAATTTCGAAAAAAGCCAAAATAAAAGAAGCTTTTGAACATTTTTCTGTTAAAAATCAATAAAATTTCTTAATGTACATGACTGATACGGGAGTTCCTTTCAGTCTTTAAACGTTGACCGGCAAGTTTGGAACACTTTCTTACGGTCTACTTAGCAGGTTTGTAAAGTTATCGGAAATATAATAGAAACAACGAGCAATGTAATACAATAGTAGATTATATATTTATAATCTCTTGTTAGATTAAGTTTCGGACACTTATCTAACAATATTAATAAATCAAATAAAAAATAATATAATAGCTTATAAATCACACATGAAATGTGTTCTTATCAGCTGTTCATCTGACAAGTTACCAAAACTTGTTGTTATGTATTTCGTGTAGTATTTCAACCGCAGAACCACAATATATAGAACCCAAAACCAATGTACGTAATGAATATATATCTATATATATAATAACATTTCTTGTCCAAACATTTATCGTAATCTACAGACAAATTAATTGTCTTACTTATTTCGCCGGCAACCTTATGAACGTCTAAATTTAAAGTAGATTTCACAGAGTTTATATACATTTTTATTCACTCGCACAAAGTGCAATCAAAACGCATTGAAATGTTTTGTTTACTTAGCATTTGGCACTTGATGTATACAATATTGTTTACTGCTTTCGACTAGAATTGGATTAGGAGCCTATATAGTTAAGCATTTTATCAACTGAGCAGCATTGAACCAAGATTTGAGGAAGAGGAAACTTTTTAGAAAATGTAAGAATAAGAAAAAAGGAAAGTTTGTCGCGTTTAAATCTAGATATACTATGTATATATATACTAACAGATTGCACTGCCTTTGCCAGAAGAAGAAACAGGCACCTGGGTGGGTTTTTCCATCAGACAAGCGATATAGGTTCTCCCGATCCAACCAAGATCCTTGCATTCATGCAGGAAATAGGATTGATGAGTGAGCTTTGGGCACAGAAGGGGGCTCTCATAGGTCGCAGTGCAACGCCCCATCACCAATAATAATAATAATAATAATACTAATAAAATGTATATATTCAGTAAATATACATACTTCTGTATATATAACATTTGAAAGCTTGGTTTATTGCCTTTCGAAATCTATATAGATTGGGGACTTCGTGTGTGGATTTATAGCCTTTAACTCCAGATTTTGGAGGGTTTTTTTGAAATTGCAGAATCTCATATTTGAGTAGAAGTAGGACCTCGTTGCGATGTACATATGAACATTCAAAAAAGTCCTTCACTTTTGCAGATTTTGTAGAACAGTCTAAAGGTACGGTCAACACGATATGTGCATCTCTGCCACATTTATGTAAATAAATCGTTGATACGTGTAAATCAACCGTCAAAAATTTATATATGGCAAAAGTAATCGAAAATATGTTAAATATTTAAACGATATCTTTAAACTTATATGGCACGTTTCTACCATAGAAATCTTTGAGTTGCCATGTCGTGGTAGCAGGTATCTCAATTACAAAATTTATGTGGCAGCCTGCCATACCGTACTCACACGCTATGGCAGCTGCCGACTGCCCTAAATGTGGCAAAATGACAAATCGTGTGACCGCACCTTCATATTTTAAATTTTTTATAAATTTAAATTTATTCCTTCAAGATTTCTGAATACACAAGCAGCTTCAATTTCCTCTTTAGAGGCGTACAATTTTTAAAACTTTTCATAGATCATCTAAATATATATTATAGATAGATACTGTAGATATTCTGATATTCCTGCCAGGAATCTTCATTTATAATTAAAACATCAAAATGCTTATCATCGCAGAGCACTTTGAACTAATTGTCAAATTGCTATTACTATCAAGTTTTCAAGTTTTGTTGCATGTTTTGAGTCATTTTTTTGCACATTACACTTAATTGTTTTCAATTAGTAACAACTCCTATTCCAGTGCGAATAAGTATAAGTGTAGGCTAATTATACTTTTGACAGTCATTACTAAAAGATGTCAAGCAATTTGACTGTCCCCCACAATACATTCAGTCGAAAGGGCTGAAGAGAGTGGCAATTTTCCCGACAGTGATTAAATGTCTAATAATTTAGCGTGTCCGTCGCTTGGGATTTTGTAATCATTACAACCAAAGCATTTACAACAATTCAACAAAAAGAAACACATAAGCTTTATGTTTATGCAGTAAAGAAGCTACAAAAAATATGAAAACCGAAAGTGAACAAGAAACGAGCCAGCAGATACATGTATTTGTATCTTTCTTCTGTTCATGACTTTAGATACAATTGCAGCTTACAAACAAAAAACCCGAAAACAAAATGCGAGTCGTTGAAAACCATCAGAGGTCTGCCTGGGACTTAGGCCTGTATTTCGACTTCAGTTTCTGGTTGAGTTTTCAGTATTCATTTTTCAGTGCGTGATTGCAGCTCAGAGCCGCCGGTTGTGTCCACAGCTGAAGAATTGACGGAATTGTAGCTAAATTATATAGTGCGTCGATAGCTTAATAAAAGCGTGAATATTTATAAAATAAAAGACTGAATAGTAATTCGTCAGTCGGAGCAAAGTGCAGCTGAAAAGAGAGTGAAGAGGACGCATCGGTCTGAATTCAGTGTAGCTCAAAGTACGCGTCGGTCTGACCAGCTGTTAGCTATATATTTAAGATTCATTATTATTCAACAAGTGCAAGAGACGAGCTCAAAAGTGTTCAAGCTTTATATATAATACATATTTGTAGCATGCTGATAAGCTTAGGTTCGATTACATAAACATTGAGAGCTATCAGCTGTCGCTTATCAAATTTACGCGTATACCATATAATATATTCCACATAAATATATAAAGAGACTCTTTATAATATGCAGCCGGCATTGGAACTAAGCATTTATACACTGCTACGAATGGCTTTCATTTGGGAGCTGATCTCACTGGCCATTTATTTGGTGGGCTTCTTGGCCATTGCCACCTTTCTCTACGACAACTTTAAATCCCTTTTACACATTATCAAAGCCTTGTTGGAGCCGTACTTTCAGCCACAATTGCCGCAGACCTTGCTGGATAAATATGGCAAATGGGCAGGTAAGTTTTCTGAATTCTCTCAATCAAATTTATGCACATTAGAACACACTCGTAGTTCTCTATAAACATTTTCAATAGCACAAAGAAATTTCGTTAATTTATAATATTTGCATATGTCTTTCAATTCGATTAATAACAATTGATTAAACCCCGACTTATTCAATTGATTAAACCCCGACTTATTCATTTATAAAATTCAACAAGCTTATTAACAAGTTTAGTTGTCAAAAAAAAATGTCATTACTATGCACATTAAATGTATGTGTATAACAATTATTGATTATAAGTAATTATTAATAAAAAACAAAGTAAAATACGTAAAATGCAAATAAATTTAAATACTATGTTAAAAAAATATCAAAAGATTTTAGAATCAAAGCTAAGACACACGAAACACAAACTATAAATAAGTTATTTGATAAGCTATCAATAAAAATTTAAATGCAATTTAAGCAATCAAAAAATCTATTGTTATACATTTCTAAAATAATGTGTTTTAAACACTTCATACAAAAATATACAAATTTCTGTACAATGCATAGAAGTACACAGATATTCCTACTTATTAATAACAAACAAAGCAAGTAAGAATGATATAGTCGAGTGTACCCGACTACAAAACTCCCCGTACCCAGGTCAAAAATATCCGATCGCATCTTCGTACACTTAAGCATAGACACACACATACACACAAGCGAAAGCACAAGACGAGGCATTTTAAGTTGTGGCTGTGCTGCTTCTTCCCCACCGCGCTGCAGCACTGAATCTTCTTTCGTGCATAACTTCCGTGTTTATTATCCGATCGAGTTGAAGTTTGGACAGTATATTAAGAGTGACTAAGGCATTATACATGCCAAATCACAAAGCTATATCTTTAAAATTGTTTGATATAAAACGTTTTTATCGAATTGCGGGAGAAACGGGGGGAGATACCTAAAATTGGAAACAAACTTGAACTGCGTTTGGTATACAGACGGACAGACAGATGGACATGGCCGAATCGAAATCTATTTTGATACTGATCAAGAATATATATACTTTATAGGGTCGGAGAACTCTCCTTCTGCCTGTTACATACATTTGCACAGATATAGTATCCCCTTTCACCCCTTTTATGTGTACAGGGAGTAAAAACATGAAATTATTTAATATTAAGCTACAAAGTATTGTAAATATAGTCAGCTCAAATTTATATTCAATTTAATTTGCTGCAACTAAAATTATGTAAATTGCATGCTCATGACTTCCTACTTATTTGAAGTATAGAATTATCGAACTTATTATATTGAAATTTCGTGACCATAATTCAAATTATATGGGAAATTAGAGTCTAATCGCCAAAACGATTTATGTTCCGCAATAGTCTATACATAAACCTCATCTAATGACAGAAACTTAACAAAATTAACTATTTATATAGTAATCAGTTGATAGATTTATGTACTATATTCCTATGACTATCAGCTGTGCTCTATTTGTTTATGTTTTATTTGTAGAGCAAACAAAGTCATTCAACTCTGCCAAATGAAATCGAAACCAAACCGGCTTTTGGCTAAAACTCTATTTTTTGTTCATTTACATTTTGCACGATTTTGAATGGGCATAAAATAATAATAAAAATAACAATAACAGCTAACAACAATAGCTTTATAGTGTGTGTTCAAATTTTTACTGTCGCTTTTTGCATATATTTGCTTAATTATTTTACAGTATTTTGACCTTGCGGGCCCTAATAAATTACTCCATAGTACTTTAAGTTCAAATTGTGCATATTTCCCGAATGAACTATTATTTTCAAATATTACTACAAACTTTTACACAAATCTGTGCAAATTTCTCGTATTAAGCAAACAATTTGCAACTGGTCTTAGCTGCCGTTGGCTGCCAATGTTTGCGCTGCACAAATATTTGGCAACCAACGTGGCCAACAGCAACAACAACTTGTCTATTGACTTGTCTAGAGCCAGCAATTGGCGCCTGTTGGCAAGTTGCGCAGCCGCAGTCGAAACTGTTGCATTGACTCATTGCAACAGCAACAGCAACAACAATAACAGCCCAAGTTTTTCTCATAGTATTGATATTTGTATTTGCTTTGGGCTTGCCAGTGGCAACTACACAAATGCCAAAGAGGGTCAACTAAAATCTAAGTAGCTAACTAATAAATACGTATAATTAGCAGGGAAACGCTAATTTAACATAATATTTGAACCAGCTAAGCCTTCCTCAATTGGAAGTATTTAAACAAGGCTTAAACAGATAACTTATAACTATATAGTAAGTGCGATAAGTCAGTTGAGTTTTGATATAGTTATGACAAGTTTAAGTCTAAAAAGATCATGTTCTGTGGAATCTGTAACTTTACCAAAATGTAGTTTCTAAAATATGACAAAACAACGCCAAGATCTGGTCCGCTTGTAAATCGGTTAAGTTTTACATATATTTATGAGAAGTAGACTTTCTACGTGAATTTTGGAACTTACAGCTCAATATACTTTACATTTTTGGTATGAACTAAGTGGAAAGTTTTTTAACGAATAAATACAATATTTTACCTCTTTTACCTTTTACCACAAACATTTTACACAAACATACCTTGCCACAGCATCTCAGTTTGACTTCAATAACATAATATCCCTTCTCTTTTTAGTGGTAACTGGCGCCACTGATGGCATTGGCAAGGAATATGCCAGAGAACTTGCACGTCAAGGCCTCAATCTGGTGCTCATCTCACGCACCAAGGAGAAGCTCATTGCGGTAACCAATGAGATCGGTAAGTTGTCGACTTTATATGTAGTTATAGCCACAGATTTAACCAGTCACTCAACTTTCACACAGAGAGCGAGCACAAGGTGAAGACCAAATGGATAGCTGTCGACTTTGCCAAAGGACGCGAGATCTACGAGCAAATTGAAAAGGAACTGGCAGGCATTGAAGTGGGCATACTAGGTAAGCTGATTGATTGATTATAAGGAAAGTGAAAGGCATAGGAAAAGTATCAGAAAATAGAGCTCAGGAATATTACAAAGAAGATTGCTTGAATAAACAAAATGTGAAGGAACCAAAGAAAACCTAACTTATTTAGAGTTTAAAGAGGTTTAGAAGAAAATCTTTTGATTCTTTAGAACCAAAGCTCAAGGGATTATATTCGGTAGGTAGGTCCAATGTCCGCCTGTCTGATCCTATATCTCCCACACTTTTATAGCTTATAACTTCATTTGATATGCGTTCTTCAAATGTTCTCCTGCGAACCGCAGTCGGAAATGTTCTAACTGCAACTTTCTCACTTGTTGAAAACTTAATTCAAGAATTCATTTTGTTCTTAACTTTTCATATCATTTGAGGTGTTGCTTGCGTAATATTTAAATGTGGGTCATGTTTTGTTTTGAAGTTCTTCTCGGCATACAGTTACCAGGCAACAACTCATCGACTCATGTCAGAGCCCTCTTACAGTAGCTGTATAATAACTAACTCATTGTCAACAAACAGTAGCTGCAAAGCAACATTGACAACAACAATTAAAGCTGTCGGTTTTTGTTTGTTTATGTTATATTTCTGTCAATGGCATTGAAAAAACTAAATAGAGGTACTCGTAATAGCGTGCAATTATAATGACTATTTTCGGTAGGGCCATTTGATGGACAGTGGCGCCGTTTTCAACTATATACATTCAAGTACACATAAAAGTAATTTTTGTGTAGATTTTTATAGAGTTTTATTTGGCAAACTCATAAACGCTTTGACGCGCTTCAGCAATTTACATTATTCAGTTTCTGTGTGGTCTCTGAGGGGCAACCTTGCCAGAGCAGTTGCCATTCAAGGCATTTGAACCTGATAAGCATCTTTGGCCTCAACTGCCACAACTTGCTCTTCATTGCAGTCAACAATGTGGGTCGTATGTATGATCATCCGGACACCCTGGATCAGGTGCCAGAAGAACGCATCTGGGACATTCTGAACATCAATGTTGGCGCCGTCACCATGTTGACGCGCAAACTGGTGCCACAAATGAAACAGGCCCGCAAGGGCGCCATTGTTAACATTGGCTCTGGATCGGAACTGACTCCTTTGTCAAATATTGCCGTCTACGCGGCCACTAAGAAATATATCACCTATTTCACTCAGGCCCTGGAGCAGGAGCTGGCCGAGCACAATGTGACCGTTCAGCTGGTACTTCCCATGTTTGTGGTGACCAAAATGAATAACTATTCCAATTGGATAATGCGTGGTGGATTCCTGATACCCAATGCACGCAGTTATGCCCGTTCGGCGGTCTTCACGCTGGGCAAGACCAGCGTGACGAATGGTTTCTGGACGCATGGACTCCAGGTAAGTCAGGAGAACCAATTCTCTACAATTACTTGAATAATAATCTGTTTTAGCTAAAGTAATTTCAATTCTTGAGCACAAGTCATCGAATTTGAAGCTTCACCTATCCCTAATTTACATTACCTTACAATTACTTGAGTAATATTGCGATTTTATTGCACAATTACTTTAGTAGTAATTACTAATTTCTAGAGAAGTAATTAATAAAGTAATTGTGACTGCAAAAAACTATAAGACGCCTACACTCAGAAAAAGAATCATCATATCTTAATTTGAGAGCAGAGTTTTCTAAATACCTAAAAAAAAGTCTAAATATTAGGTTTTAAATTTCTAAAATTAAAAATATATTTCTTAAAATATAAAATATTTCTGTACATTAGAAATAAAAATAATTTTTTTGGGATTGCCAATTTAGTGCCTGCATTTCTACTTATAAATAATATGTTTCTTCATTTTAGAAATTATTTTTATAAAATAGAAAATATTTCCAGTTTTTAGGGCGATTTTCAGTTGAAGGCGATTTTTTTTGAGTGTTACTCTGTTTCTTAGTTTCTGTTATCAAATTTATTAGTTAATTTAAAATGGTAGTTTACCAAATGAATTACTTTATTAAAAAAGGATTTAAATTGAAAGTGCTTAAGTAATTGAAAACGAAATTAGTAATTACTTTAGTAACTGAGCAATATAAGAAGTAATGATTACATACCTTCATATTTATCCACAACTCTGTTCCATTTGCAGTACTTTATCATGAAGCTATCCCCGATGCCTCTACGCATGCTCCTGGGAGACCACGTGACGCGACGCTTGCGGCTCGATGCGATCAGCCAAAAGAAGGTGACTTAGTCACCAAGATATCAATGCATTTAACTTAACACTTAACTTAGGTGCATATACATACTTACATATATATAAGAGACTTGTAAATATTGGCGCATTGTTTTAATAATAACAAACAGAAGATACATAACATATACATACGAAAAACCGGCTGACAAAATCAATTTTGCGAGTCTTTGGCCAAACTGCATGCACAGCCGATTGCATAACATTTGTGGCTGCTGCATTAACAGCGGAGAGTGGGAGGGAGACGGGGTCTGGTCGGATATGGTATAAATATAATATAGCCGGGAAACCGGTTGCTTTGTGCCCCAAACCGTTGACCGACCGACAGACGGAAGAGCCGCCAGCCCCCAAGCCAAAAAAAAAGAAGAAAAAAGCTTCATTGCATCGCGCTTTCGGTTTTGGGCAACAGCATTCAAATTCGACTCGCATGCAAGCGAACTTCAATTGCATGCTAGCATTTGACAATCCATGAGGGTCTCTCCATTGTGATCACTGGTCACTAGTCACTGGTCACTGGCCACTGGTCAATTATGCAAGTTCACATTACAATGCAATTTTGTACCCGCAGCAGTATGACTAGCTATTATGGACCAACTAGCTTACTTGCAATTTTCTAGGCTTTAAATGCATGGTTATTGATGGAACTAACTAAAAAATAATAGTTACGCTAATGACAACCTTAGCACTTACCAATTGTGAATCTTAACAGTTCTTCATGGTTATTTTTTTTAACACAACGCGACACGTGACTCAGGGCCATATTCCTATGTTCCTAAAAAAGTGTAGTCCTAACCTAGAAATAACTAGTACTAGGTGAACAAATAGTTGCATTTTCTCACAAACATTGCCATTAAGAAAGGATTCAATTCACTGAACTAAATTTTAGTAAAAGTGAAAACCGGAATAGCTCTTGACTATTGATGTGAGCAAGCAAAACTTTGTAGCTAACTTGTTTCAGGAACATGAGAAAATAGGCTTCCAAGTCAGTTAATTCACAACCTAACCTCGAAATTGCACCTTGGCAAATATCGCGCCACAATCACATCATCTGCGCGCGCGGCAGTTCCGTTATAAACAGAAAAAAAACAACAAAAATGTAAGCGTGGAAGTACTCCCACTCACACAACAACAACAATTAATCAGCACCCAAAGGAACGGCATAAAACAAACAGCGCGAGAGCCTTTACGCTCATTCTCTCTCTTCACAACAACACTGCACTTATAAGAGCAGCTCAAGGCGTAACAATTAAACGGCGCCAAAAGAGCAGCGCTTGGACTCCGAATTTGGCAGCAACAACAAAACACTAGCACACATCAAATTAATTTTAAACACACATTTTAAGCCAATAAAAGTTGTTGTTTTTAATATAAACTATGTGCACTATATTCACAACGTTACGTGCAATGGTTTAACGGACAATTTATACCGATTTTAAATGATTAACCCTTGGTTTTTAGACAACGACGCGCGCGACAAGCGAAAGACAAGCGATCCGATTAAAAGAACTAGTTATCGAAATCGATTGACATAATCGCAGAACGATAACTCTGAACGCTCTTTTCAAAATATGATTCAAATGAACTAAATTGCACTTATTAGATCAACGTTAGATAAAACTGGCGGAGATCTTTAAATATTTAAAAAACAATTAAATATATCCCCTTGTTTAGTACATTTAAAATAGTTTACAAATTAAATATTTAACAGGCTCGACGTCAACAATTCAGGGTGAATATAGAAAGGTAGATATAAAAAATATTGGCTGGTCATATAGCGCTATTTCGGATGCTGCCAAGCATCCTCATCAGTGACCTACCTTTATTGTTCGAAATTTTTGTCCAAACTTGTCCGTGTATTAGTAGTCGGCTAGATTCGAACCCGAGTGCTCCCGTCTGTAAGCCGGATGCCTTAACCTCTGACCCACTTGCTGTCCGATCCCGGCTTGAACTAATTACTGTCATCAACAGGTCCATTTGAAATTCTAAGTCCGCAGCAAAGCTTAATCCCTTTATCTAAGTTTCTAACCCTTACAGTTCTTTTTACTATTGTTAGAACCACTTGTATTGAACTTTATTATCACTCTCAGATGTTCAGTTGAATCTCCTTTGATAAATATTTGAGAAAAACCTTTCTAAATATTTGAAAATATGAAATATGTTATTTCCTTATCTGACACATTTCAATTAATTTTCTTAGACTATCCATCTATTTTTCAGTTTTTTATTAGCAGACTTTCCCATTTATTATTACCCAGTTCACTCCATAAATTAAAAACACACCTTGTTGCCATATTTTTTTTTTTTTTTTTGGTTTTTTATTCCTGCGTTTTGTTGTTTGTTGTTAATGCATTTGTTGTTTGTGTTGCTGTTGCTGTTGGTCTTGTTGTTATTTACGAAAAATGCAGTTATTAAATAAAGATCTTAGATATTATGTGTGCAAAGTGTTAAACAATGAAATAAACAATTTCCTATGTGCGATCTTGTGTTGTTTGTGTTGTTGCTGTTGTTGCTGTTGTTATATACACACTTATACTGTACATCATGGTCTATAAATTGTAAATAGTGAATTGGATAAATTCCATTGCGAAACGATAATTGCAAATTAATATTTATGATTAGAACAGATGACGCCAAGGCACCCAGGCCATGGAAATTCGATGTGAGCCCCCCTCCCGTTCGGAGGGCCAATTCAAGCGTAGCACTGCAAAAAGAAAGAAAAAAGATATATAATTAGATATAGAAATAGATATATCGCATACTGATGGAACTTACCCCGCCACACTTAAGCCCCCAAACTGAGCAGCTGTTTTCTGCCTGCGGCTTTGACGTCATCTACAGGAAGCAATAAAAATCGATAAAGAATTTTGAAATTTGAAATATTTTCGAACTTAAGTGCTCGTAGCTGGGCTATAATCAGATCAGGCTAGCTGATGGCCTAGTTAAACATTCCCAAATTAATTTATTGCCCACAGTCGTTACCCAAAAATCACTATACCAATACTATATATATATATATTTATTTGGAGATCGTACATTTGTTTAAAATGAAAATATACTTGAAAATTTGGCAAGCAATATTGAAATTCAATTGGAGCTATGTACGCAGGTTTATATGGTTTTTTTCTGGATTTTCATTTGTTTTTCTTTTTTCGATTTTTTCAAGTGGTAAATCGCATAAACAATAGCCTCGGAAAGGTCGATTGAAATAGAATCAGAGATCTGTGTGTTATTTTTAGTTAAAATGTTTTTAAATTAGGTTTTTAGACTAATTTCATATATTTTTTTCTATTCCTATAATGCATATATATATAAAACTACATAAAAAAAGGCGTATGTTCTTTCGAAAAGATAATTAATTATATAATATATATGTATAATCTCAAACATTTTGTATGCATTTGGCAGGCAAAAAAATAACCCAAGATTCTTTATCGCTATAAAAATAAAAAACATAAAAAAAATCTTTGAAAATTATGTACGCCTCAGAAAATATTACGCAAAATTCGTTTGACAAATTTCACACGCCGCGAAAATGTTTTCAAAAATGATTTTTTAGTTGTACAAGTATGTGAGTATCTGAATATATTCAAAATCATACGGGGGAAGAGATGTTTAGTGGGCCATGACGAAATGACGTCGTTAAAAAGCAGATACTTTTTGGAAAATGATTTCTCAAATGTGGCAAGTTGTGCCAAGAAATAAGCTGGGCGGGAGAGCACACCCAAAGCTATCTATCTATAAGTATACATCAATTCTTCAACTGAAATAATTCTTTTCACAGGTTTTTCGTTTTCAAATTTGAATTAATTAATGTCAAAATGAGGCTCATTATGCTGGGGGAAAGTCAATTAAACTATGCGAAAAGTATTTTTGGTGGGCGGCGACAGACAACAAGTTAATAAACTATAGACTGGTAGTGCCAAGGAATATATTATCATGACTTTATATTCTTTGGCATTACTTGGTATTGTATATAGTGTTTTGGACTTACCTGACTTAGGGTACTAATAGAAATCCATTAAATGCTAGCGGCTTAAACGCGTAACGTTCTACAAATCCTAGACATAATTGTTGTTTGGTGTTGAAATATTGTTGTTGGAATTGCAAATCAACATGTAAGTATATCCTTGAACTAAGTATTCAAAACATGATTTAGAAAGCGGCTTCATAGAAGGCATAGAGCAAGAAGAGCAAGAATGCCAGGATTAGGAAGGTGGTAAACAAACTTCTGGCCTCATTCATTTTGGTATGAGTTGTTGTTGTTGTTGTTGTTGTTGTTGCTATTAGAAATAGAATTACAAATATCAATTAATATTTTATTATATACACGCTGTTAATAACACTAATCAAAACACACACTTGGGAGCTTTGAGGGATCGGCAAACCGTTCGTAGCCAATGGCACGGAATAACTGAGAAACGCATCAAAAATATCTTCTCCACAAACTGGCCTACAATTTTGATCAAGCATCAAGATCGGCCAGCAGCCAACTCATTGGAATTATGGTTCTATATAACACACACACATACCATACACATATACATATCTTGAGAAATATAGTTCGCTGTTTGTATTGGTGTCCAGTTGTTGCGCATATTTCGACGCGGCACACATCGTGTCTATATGTACGGATATGATCAGCACATACATATACATATATACATACATATATATACATATTGGCAATACTTATGGGTATGTTTAGATTCCATGGGTGCGTGTGGGCGGCGCAAGCGCGTCATATGCCGCCTGCAGCATATAGAAAAGTCTTGATAGCCTTCCATAGAAACTTCTTGATAGCTCTTGATTCTCCCAAAAGTTCACTCTCAATAGTACCTGGCCATTATTCATTCTTGGCATTGGCAAATTGGATCGGACCGCGTGCAGTTATTGAAAAATGTTTCAAGAATTTATTTATTTGATTTTCCGCGGTCTGTGTACAGGCAGGGAGGGGAGAGGCCGAGTAATATTCTCCAGCCAGCTGTAGTAGTCTTAATTGAATTTTGTATTTATTTTCTTTGGCCGCTAAATACATTTAAGATTGCTTGTGCGATTTGTTTGTTTGACTTTTGAAACGTATCCAAAAAATATATGATTGATTACATTAAGGCACGTAGCCAAGGCTCTGACCTAATGCTATTGATTATTGAGATTTTATAGAGGTTTTCAATTGTATAGACATTAAATTGTTTTTCTACCATATGCTGTTACTAAACAAAGAATGCACATACCAAATTTCCTAACTCTAGCTCTTACAGTCTCCGAGTTCCATAAGTTGAATACAGCTCTCTACCTCTCTCCCCAGTTTTATGATAATAACTCTCATAAAATTCATATTCTAAACAAAATGAGAGCCTACATACAAAATTTCAGATCTCTAGCTCTTACAGTCTCCGAGTTCCATAAGTTGAATACAGCTTTCTACCTCTTTCCCTAGCTTTATGATAATAACTCTCATAAAATACACATTCTCAACAAAATGAGAGCCTACATACAAAATTTCAGATCTCTAGCTCTTACAGTCTCTGAGTTCCATGGGTCTATATACACGATCTCATTCAATGTACAAGTTATTTTGTACGTTAACTCCAATATTTGAATTTTGTAGCATTCTACTATACAAAACTGAGTTATAGTCATAGCTTACCATCTTTTCAATTACCCTATGCCTTCCATTCCGTGTTGATTTACAACACTGCGTACATGATCCAGAGCAGGAACAATAATACGGCCAAAATGCCGAAGGTGGTCATCAAATTCTTAGCCTCACTCATCTTCTTTTAATTGCTAAAAATAAATGTTATAAATGGAGAAAAGCAATTAATAAAGTATTAATTCTAATATGGGATCCCAGTGGGATATATGTATATTTATATATAGCCGAGTAGCCCAGCAAAGGTCAGGTAATAAAAACTATAGAAACTCAAATAAAATTTTTGGTTGGCGCGTGAGAAATTAATTTAGATATTAACAATAAAAACGCGCCCATAAATTTTCAAAATCACATATCATTTTGTTTTCAAATTATACAACATGTTCTTTTTGAAAATAACGCACACGAAAGAATTATGAAAAACCATCTGAAAAGAGCCCCGAACTGGCAACAGGCTCTATATAGTATACCATATAGATCTGTTTGATGTTTTGCATTGGTTATTCGCTTGTTGATTTGATTTTTTATTTGTTTTTTCTTTTCTTTTTGTCTGTTTCTGCTGATAGAGCAATCAAAATGTCTATCTATATGTTGGCACTCAGAACTACATATAGAATTAGTGGCAAAATAATTCCAGCTTTATAGATTGGAACTGATCCAAATATTTTTCGATAAATTTATGAGCACGACACTTTTTAATTCGATTGAGATTACGCACAAAAAATATCACTCAACATTGTTATAATTCTCATATATTTCAGAACTCCTGTGGTTTACCTGGTTTTTCTTAAGATTTCTTTTGCGGACTGTGGCAAAATTTTGTGCTATTAACTGCTACAAGCCTTTGGCCCAACTAAAACCAATTCACGCACTTGGCCCGATGGGTTGCGCAAAATTCTAGCAAAATATTAGAAAAACTTGGAGACGCCAAACATTGGCGTGAAAGTATCTATAAGATAGACGTATACACACACAGATACATACGACACTCAAGAGAAAAACTTGACAAGTTGAAAAATAAGTAGTATATAGAAGGCGGTGGTCTCCAAAAAGCGCATGGGCTAAAATGAGATAGATGCCACTAGCCAAATGGCAAATGGCAAATGTGCTTTGGAACATGTTTTATAAGTTGAAGAAATATCATCGAAAATAAATAAAATAAATTTACGCGGCCAGTTTGACAGTTTGCGAGCAGCCGCCGCTTGACGGAGAAATGGAAACACAATAACAATGCCATTTAACAAATAATTCATATACCATATATACTTTTATATAGTAGATATTTTCAGATTCTCCATGTCTGTTCCACTTTTACATACATACTAAATTTTGGCATAGAACCATTCACTGTTTTTCTTTCCGAGCAGTCTCAACAAACATTGAGAATATTGCATGGAATGCATGGAAATTTATCATATCTAAAATTCTCTTAAATATGACAAAGTTTATATATATTCAACCTTTCATACCTTTCATATCTGAAATTCTTTAAGATATGACAAAGTATTGAATATTTTTGGAATTTCCGTGCACGGGAACTTATCATATATAACATTTTTTAAAATATGACGTAGTATTAAACAAATTTTGGAATTCAAGTGTAAGAAACTGGCTAAGATATGACGTTCCCCCCATAAAAATATATATGTGGCTAAGCTAGCGCATAAATTTTGAACTTTAGCTGGTAGACTTTTCGAACTGATACTATAATGACAAATACGCAAATCAGTATATAGTATAGAGTATGGTATATAGCGTATATAGCATAGATATCGCCCACACTTTCGTAAACAACTTGCCGAATTTTTTAGGTCCATGACTCTTGCAAAAGTCTTGCCGCCTGACAGTTGTCATTAACTGAATTTCAAAATGCACTGCGCAAATGCTAACAAAAACAAACCCTAAAAAACCGCAAGAAAACAAACAATATAACATTGTGCACGGGTACGGGCACTGTACCCCCAATTTCTAGAAATGCTAATGACTTAAACAATTATTGAAAAATGTTGAAAAACATTTTCGGGTCAGCCCTGACGAAATTGTGGACAAATTTTACCTTGACATGAAGACAATTCAACGCAAAGCAGATGCAATAAATTTCAAAAATTAGCTGTCTATATTGATAGACAGAAATTCCAAAATGTGTATAGCAAATGTGCTAGCAGTGACCAAGATTGATCGACTGTGAAATGCCCTGTATTTCAAATTATGTCATTTCTTTATTAGAATCAGAAGATTCTTAACCAAACTTGTATTTTATATTTTAAGTGATATTATAAGTACCAGGAATAGCTTCTCTTTTTGTATACCGTGTAAAAGTACAGTACTTAGTTAAGTTTGATTTCAATATATCAAAGACTTAAGATGTAATTCTTAAGTTTTATAAAGATATACCTATATAAAGATTATATTATAATAATAATAGAGTTTGTCTAGCGAAGTATCTCATTCCCATTGATCAAAATCTAGATATAACTATATAAAGATTATATCATAATAATAATACAGTTCATCTAGCGAAGTATGTCTTTCCGATTAATCAAAAGCTAGTGTCAAGAAACTTGGTATGTAGGTTCTTGTATATCATACACAGATGAATTTATTTTCAACTTTGAGGTATATTCCACCTTAAGGTCGAATAAATAGAATTTCATAACATAATCTTATAACAAAACTTCTGTTTTATATCAAAGAACTTTATGAATAAAACAAAAAGTATATGCAAAATACAAAGTAAATGTTATATACAAACTAAAATCAAATATAGGACTATTTTTATAATATCTTTTAAACATAATAGACTATCCTACAAGCACTACTCGCATCTGTTTATCATGCACTTGGTGGGAGGATTCATAGGCGCCTCGATATCACATTTAAAGGCCGCCTGGAACTCGGGCAGGTTCATATAGCCGCGATTCAGCTGGGCCGCAAAGATCTCGTCCTGGCGATTGCACAGCTGCTGGGCAACCGCATAGAAGAGCACACGCTGCTCATCCAATCCAAAGTACTGCAAAACAAACTGCTCGGCAAAGACGAAGCGCTCGCCCTCCAGCCAGAAGTGATAGTCTCGGAGCGCGGCCTGAAAGGAGCGATGGAAGTGGAAGATGTTGGCCACCTCATGGCTGCCCAGTGGGCGATAGATGGGCGTCAGTTCGGCATCGTAAAGCTGCAGCGTTTGCCGCTCCAGGCAGTCCAGGGCGCTGTAGTAGCCATCGGTGTCCTGCAGCAGGCGTGACTGACGCCACAGCTCCAGTCCCTGCGTGGCATAGTAATGATAGGTGGGCCGATGCAGCGAGAGTATAACAAAGTGCAGAAAGTGGCGCAGAAAGTAGGCAGGCTGCTGCACATCCTCCTCATCCACATAGGCCGACCCGAAGCTGTGACGCAGCTGTGCGCGTCGCAGCTGGAGAAGATTGCCATAGAAGCTGCCGTTGGTGAACTGCAGCTGGCTGTAGTGCAGCGTCAGCTCGCTGAGATTTAGATAGTGCTGGGCGTGCGCCTGCAGCAGACGTGCCACCTGCAGCTCGCGGCGTTCCACGGCAGCGGGCAGCAGGTAGCCATACCAGTCCCGCTGGCTCAGTGTGGATCGCCGTCGTTTCTGGAAGCGTGTGGTGTGTAGCTGGTACATGGCCAGAGCCACATCCCGGCTCAGCTGTGGGGCCAGCACATGCCACTGCCAGTACTCCGCGTGCAGCAGCCGCTCGAACTCCGTGGCCAGCTGAAAGCAATCCTCGTAGACCAAATGCCGCTGCGCCTGCCACAGCACATAGTTGTAGACAATGCGCGGCTCCGTGTGGCGCAACACCTGCCAGGCGCGCTTTATGCGTGCCACATCCAGCGGCAACTTGCGCGCCGTTGCCAGCTGCTGCGCGGTGAAGTTGAGCTGCCCAAAGAAGCTCTGAAAGTAGTCCATGGTATTGTCATCCAATTCAAGCACTTGCTCCTTATCAGCTTCCGGCTGACTTAAGCTGCTGGCCAGCGGCAACTCGCCACGCATGCCACGGCACAGCACTCGCATCTCGTGGGCGACAATGTGTGCCACCTGCGGATGACGTCCAGTCAGCACCACTGCCATGCTCTCCTGAAAGCCCAGCAGACTGGGGCAGGGCAGCTCCGCCATGGGCGCCACATAGATGGTCTGCTCGGCAAAGTAAATGTGCAACAAAGTGGGCAGTCCATGCGCCGCCAGCTGTGCCGCCAAGTGTATCCAATTGAGCCGATCTTCCAGCTGCCGGCGTTGCCACTGATGTCGCAAAAAGGGCCAGGCGTAGAGCACATCCGCGTGGGCTGCCAGAAAGGGCACTTCCTCCAACAGACGCTCCCAGTGCGTGCCTGGTGGCTTGGGGCTCAACACATGCTGCTCCCCGCGCTGCTTGCACTCCCCATAGAGCTGGGATAGCAGTTTGCCCGGCAGCGTTTGAAAGTTGCCATGTTGTGCCTGAAAGAACTGCATGCGATCCTGCATGTTATACAGGTAAGGAGGCACTGCTTCATCCGGATCCTCTGTCTGCGCCAACTGACCAAAATTGCCACAGGCATGCGCATAGAAATCCACACAGGGCTCAGCACTAGCATTGCGCAGTGCCACCATTTGCTTCAGATTGCGCTTGTACAGCTGGGTAAAGAACTGAGCCGCCTCCTTGGAGTCCTGGGAGGTCTCCTCCGTTGTGGTGCCGCCATGAGCCAGGCAAATGATTATAGCCAGCATTGGCAGCTGCCATTGCCAGCGCATTTTGCTCATCCGTTCGATTGTTTTGTTTTGCGAAAACTGCGCTCAGTATATGGTTAGTTTCTAGGTCTTAGATGCTGATAAGCCTCAGCTGGCAGAGATTACGAGCTTTACTATACAATTGATAGCCCGTGCTCCACTGTGCCGTGCCGCCTTGACCTTAAAGATTTGCGAATTGCTATTGCGTGCAATATTTATAACAATTTATTACTCATTCGCACTGTGAGCCCGAACTCAATAAACCGCTCATATTTATGCATTTATTTATTTAACACATGTTTAGTATCTTTTACTAACGTTTTGCGATTGAAAAATATTCTGTATTATTTGTTGTATTTTATTTAATTTTATATTTTCTTATTTTTCGAGTATATTTCTCTTTCTAATATTATATTTTGTATGTTATTATTATTATGTTACTATCGAGTAATTATTTAATGTTCTATATTATTCCAATTTATGTCTCAGCTATAAGTTTATACATGTATATTCTAAAATATACTTCACAATTCGAGATTCTTTTTAGTAGTAGAAAAGTCTTTTGGAGTCCACATTCTTGGACTCTCCACACACACCAGGTAAGTATTTTTAATTAGAAACCAATCCATCCAATGTCCTATTAGTTTATCGAAATTATCAAACACTATTATTATTATATAGAATGATTTGTAGTTGACGTTAGTCAAGCTAAACAATCTTTCATTCCTTCCTACACAATATAAATTCGAAGGATTCCTTATACCAGAATAACACCTATCTATAAATGACATTGTCTTTTCAAAATACAGCAAGGCCTAATAGAAGTCATAGTACCAAAACCAATCAGGGGTGAACAAGAATATAAATATCTTTGTACATTTGTAAATAAAAAATATAAATAGTTTCATCTTTCTCATTTCTAGTCTTCAATGCAAATTTCCTTAAGTTGTTGCTAATACTTTCGTTCTTATTTTCTCTCACATTTTTGCAATATGTGAATGAAACTAGGTACAGATGTTTCTTATCATTCTAGACACAATATAGAGAAGCATGAGAACTACCATATTATATACAAAGCTGTCACAGGCTGTCACAAAAGCGATCTATTTTATATTTCGTAACCATAAAATGGTTAATGCCGCCATAATACAAACATCTAAATTAAGACAAATTAGTTATAGTTTGCCTGAAACCTTGTAAAAGTACAAAAATTTACTGTTTCTTTAATGTTGATGTATTTATGTATGTACAATGTATATTGTACAGTGTACATTGTGAATGCTTTCAATATTTTGATGAACTTTCAGCGTGTGTCAATTTGAAAGCTGTTTATAAATTTGACAATGTTGCTGAGTTAAGTTATAAATACATTAATGGATTCTGTGGAATGGTCAGCCACGGACCCGCCCTGCCCCTCACCGAAAGAGAGAGAAAGACAGGAAGAAGAAGCGAGAGAGGTAGAGGCAGTGGCAGAGGCAGAGGCAGGGTCAGCCGCAGCCGCAGCAGATGTCTCTCATGTATGGGGCTAATGTCTGTCTATTAATTCACATTTTGTTTGACATTCCATGGTGGTTATGTCTTAGAGATTATTAGTGCCCCTGAAAATATAGACAGCAACTATATACAAACATATATTCTATATATCTGTAAGCTATATATAAACCACAGTTGTGGGCGTTGGTAGCCACACGCTGTGTTAATAAATTGAAAAACTATAGAAATTAGCTCAACTGAACAATCCATAGAATGTAAAGCCCAAAAATCGAGCAATAAAACACATGCAAAGCACAATTATAAGCCCCTCAAACAGTGCGAAAATTAACATTACACCTGAGGTAAATCAAAATATACCCTGTACCCAAACAATGAATAAAAAGGGTATTATAAACGTATGTAACAAAAAGAACTCAGGCTGGCATCTTCTACCGTATAAGGTATATCCATATATTACTTATCAACCTCATTAGCAGATTCAGTCTCTCTGTATTTATAAAGGTCTGTAGATTTCGGGAACTATAAGAACTAGGGTAAGCAAATTTGGTATGTAGGCTCGCATATGCCAAACATAGATTAACTTTGTTTCATAATTTAAATTTGTCTTCCCGCTTTTCCGAAAATTAAAAAAAAGACAAATTGTACAACCATAATTTTAACGTTTTTCGTATATATATTTACTGTACAGAGCAGTCTATAGAAATAATCCCAAAAAAACGCTCATTCAAAATGTTTAGCACGTATCCATAACTGGAGCACATTTATAATCCGCAATTATAAGCCCCACACCTCCCGCCCTGCAAGAGTGTGCCAATTAGCTTCACACCTACGAACAGATTGTAAATATTCGGCAAGGTAAATAAAAACAAACCAAAATTTACATATCTTGGCTCTGTTGTTGGCATGGGTCGGGAATGAAAACAATTAAAGATATCTGGCTTGTGGATTTTTGGCTCGTAAGCCTTAAGTCGATAAAGCTAAAGCTCCATATTTGAAGGGTCTTGGGCTATAAAAGCTAAAGACAAGCACATTTAGCGATCGTTATCTTTTGCTACGTGCTAAAGTGGACAACGTTTTCATTCATATTCGAAGGCAAGAAAATTGAGACCACAAACACGTACACAGGCAACAGGTGTGTGTGTGTGAGTGAGTGTGTGTGCGTGGTGTATGTGTGTGAGTTCCGATACATTATAATTTATAAGCTCAACTCTCTGCATTGGTCTCTTCGAGCAGAGTACTCCACAGTTAGCTAATCCTCCGCTTCGCTTGAAATTCTCAGCGTTTTCACTTTTCTGTCTCAACTCTCACTTTATAATTGTGACCAACTCACACACAACTTGCTGGCCACTCATTACAATTTGGCCAAAATGGTTATCGACTCGAGCGCCGGCTTTCAGTTTCTCCGTCATTTCCAGACAATGCACAGCTCGTACCGCTGTAATTTAAATAAACACATGACACACTAACTGGGAATCCATTGAAAAGTTGAAGTTCGATATGAGCTACCGGCTGATACTACCTTTTCTGCTATTGGGTGAGTAAGCAGCTCTTATCACTATTCCTCCACTAACTCCAACTCTATTACCGACAGCCAGCAGCTGCCGTGGCGCCTCAGTATTTAATTTTGTCACGCAGTCCACGCCACAACTGGATAATGCCACGGGAACAATAGCAGCCGGTGCAGGTCCTGCTACAACGCAGCCTGTTTCCAATCGGGATATAACCATAGGACCCTGCAAATGGGCCATTGGAAGAAGCTGCCCGGATCCGGATGTCAGATATTACATTTACACGCGTCACAATGTTATGGATCGCCAATCCCTGCACATTGATGACACCCTGGAGAAGTCGAACCTCACGGATTCCTACTTCAACCCACGACATCCCACCAAGATACTCATACACGGCTACAACTCGGATATGTTTCTGAATCCGTTGCAAAAAATGCGAGATGGTAAGCTAAATTCAAACAAGTTCAGAAACCTTAGACATAACCGAACCGGTAGTGGAATCGAATTAATATTAGTTATTGTTATTAACATTAATAACAATCAAAGCAAGTGCAATTAACTACTTAAGAGCGCTTCGAAACAGGTCTATAGCATATCCCATCCTTAAGTATTTAGTTAATTGCACTTGCTTTGATTGTTATTAATATATATATATATAATATATATATATATATTATATTAAGCTAAATGTCACCTAAGCACGTAAGAATGCTAAAGTCGAGTATACCTGCCTACAAAACTCCCTGTACCCAGGTCAACAAATTTCCGATCGCACCTTTGTACACTTAAACATATACACACACATACACAAAGATGCACACACAAGCGACAGCGCAAGCGAGGCATTTTAAGTTGTGGCTACGCTCATTCTACCCACCCGAGCTGTAGCACTGACTCTTCTTTCGTGAATAACTTCCTTGTTTATTATACGATCGACTTTATATTTGGTCAGTAGATTAAGAGTGACTAAACTATTATACATGTCAAATCCCAAAACAATATCCTTGAAAATTGTTGGTACAAAACGTTTTTATCGAATTGCGCAGAAACGGAGGGGAGATATCGGATATTGGAAACAAACTTGATCTGCGTTTGGTGTACAGACAGACAGACAGACGGACATGGCCAATTCGAAATCTCTTTTGATACTGATCAAGAATATATATACTTTATAGGGTCGGAGATGTCTCCTTCTGCCTGTTACATACATTTGCACAGATTTAGTAACCCCTTTTGCCCATTTAATGGGTATAGGGAGTAAACAGTTAAGTATAATTGCTTTATATTTGACATGCTCGAAAATGATATAAACAACTGTAAATCACTTTTAAACCGAAAAAGAAATTAGGGGAGATTAATAGACAATATGGGATAATTAAAGTCGCAACACAAACAAGTGAACAAGTTCATTTCTAATTCGACGCAGGCATTTTTGAGTATATCTACGACTAAACTGGGCTTGAGCCGGTATATAAATTGAATCTCATAAGTGTTAAGCTTAAGCGTTATAGCTCAAATTCTCTCCTGATCTGCTGTACAACCAGCTTGACAGTCAGAAATTACTTAAGGAGGTAGACCAATATTATTATTGATTCATCCCGGAAATGCAAACTGAGACTATTTAAAATACATTTGAGTATTATTCCTTAAACATGTACCATTCGCAATTGATTGCTGTTTCAACCCAACAAATTTTTAAACATTTTAGACCACAATTAAAAATGTCACTCTACCCGAATATCAAATTTCCGGATAATAGCCTAAACACTTTCTGAATATGAAACGTTTCAAGGAATTTAAACAGTATTTGATGACAGTTTTCACGTTTTCACTTACTTTCTTCAATCTATCGCAGAATACCTCGCCAAGGCGGACTATAACATCTTCTATGTGGACTGGAGCGTCCTGTCGCCAGGTCCTTGCTACGTAAGTGCTGTGCACAACACGCGCCAGGCGGGCGCCTGTGCGGCACAGTTAGTGGAGCGCCTGGTGGATACGGGCAATACGGATATACACATCATTGGCTTCTCGCTGGGCGCCCAGGTGCCCAACTATATAGCACGCAATTTGAAATCGTTTCAGCTGCCTCGGGTTACTGGCCTGGATCCGGCTATGCCACTGTTTATTACCGCTGGCGTCAGTGATAAGCTGGATCCAAGCGATGCGGCCTTCGTTGATGTCATCCACACAAATGCACTGGTTCAGGGCAAACTGGAGCGTTGCGGCCATGCTGACTTCTATATGAATGGCGGCATATCTCAGCCGGGCTGCAATGGACAAATGTGGATGAGTATGTGCAATATGTTGTGGATAAGAGCATACTCAACTTACGCTAATCCTTTGCAGATTCATTTGCTTGCAGTCATCAGCGTGCGACGGCTTATTATCTGGAGTCCATACGCTCTCCCAAGGGCTTCTGGGGCTGGGCCTGCAGTGGTTACATCTCCTATCTGCTGGGCATGTGTCCGCCAACCAATTATCTGCTGGAAGCCGGCGATAATATCCGTCCCAGCACGCGTGGCATGTTTTTGATAGACACCAATGACAGCTCACCCTATGCGCTGGGCAAGTGGACGGATCTGCCAACGCTGGGCGTGAAGAATCCGCGCACTCCACCTCAGCCACTGAAGATACCACTGCAAAGCGTCGATCCACTGCTGCAGCACATCGATCAGTTTGGCAAGCTGGCCACCAATTTTAACAACTTACCCAATGCTCCCTACGCACAGGATCCATATGAGCATTGGACCAGCTACAGTCCGCCGAACCAGAAGGATTCCGAAAGCGATGACTCGGTGGAGGAGCAGGAACAGGATTCGGTGGAATTCGTTGACTTAAGGGATCGTCCATTGAATACGCCAATTAACTGGTGGGACTACAGACGCAATCTCACGTATGGCTACATAGACAATAACATATTCAGCATGCCAAAGGTGTAGTAGTTTTAATCCTGCACCGACTAGTTGCTACTCTCCCTTGCCCCTTTATTCCAGATACTTCAAATAAGGCCTGTCTCAAATTTAATCTTATTTGACCTTTGCAAGATTTCACAAACGGACTTATAAAAAAGGAACTTCGTTCTGTTGTATTTGCGAAATCTTGAGAATTTCAGATAAAAGAACTAGAACTGTTATGCATACATTGGGGGTATTTACTGTCGAATCCATCGTAAAAATGTTTACATGTGAAGCTCCCAAATCCCTAAAAAATATCCTACTTTGACACATCTATGTAATTCACTAGTTAATGCTAATATCATAACTTTGTCAAAACTGAACAATTTCATTTTGGGAAAGACATTTTAGTCGTGTTTTTCTTATATTTTAATATTATTTAACTCTGAAAACCAATTTCTTTTAAGGTTCTGACTCTTCACTCTTAAGATTTTTCCTAGATTTCCAACTTAGTATACAACTTTGTGAAAACTCAACCGATTTCCATGCGGAATGTATTTTTGTTCATGATTTTTCCCCTTGTTTGATTTTGCATTTCGATTTTAATTTGTATTTAACAATTTTTCGATTTTTTTTATGAAAATGCCCTTACAATTTAGATTCCTAATAATAATAAGCGATCTTCCTATATTTCAAAAAATGTTTTTTTTGGTCAAAGTTTTCCCCCAAGTTTGAATTTTATTCATATTTGAAAATACAAATTTTTCGATATTTTTAGGCATTATTTCCATATAATCATCCCTTTTCACAATTTACAAAATAAATTTCCATGTTATTTTTATTGCTTGTGGGCAGCCAAGTTAGCGTAAAACGCTATTTAGAGACTTTTTCTGAGGTAGTTAATTTTTCGGTCAAAACTCATGTCCGAAATTCAAAATATTGCGACTTGTATAATTCTGAAATAATTAATTACTTATCTACTTTTCTGTCAAAGCTGAACCGATTTGTATACGGAATTCTGTCAAGAACATGATTGTTTTTAGCAATAATTTAATTTATTTACTTTATTAATTCCTGAAAATACATTTTTGGTAGATTTTTCCAAATTGCGGAAACTGAATAGGAATTTATTATTAACTTTCATCACTAGCATGAAAAAAACAGTATTCTTTTACTAATGCAATTTGTGAAATATTTATTTGAAATTTATATGAAAAAGTTTAACCAATCCCTGCTAAATAGTGAGTACCCCAAAAAACTAAGTAAATATGCAATTCTTATTAATTGATTCATTGTATTTATAAACAAATCGCAATACAATAGCAGTTCGTATATATTGTAAATTGTAATAAATTGCCATACATATAATTAAAAGTGGACTTACGAATGTTAATGGGATCGCACGCTCAAAGGACAACCGTGTATAGGAGTGGGAAAATAATTGGACAAACTAAGCCGCAGGGCATATGGAAAATATGCGCCACGGCATTTAAAATACAATTCGATAGGATGTGTCCTCTGGCGCCGATCCAGCGTTGGTTGGTTGACCGACTTTCGACTGACATTAGAGCGTTGACTTATTGGTGTTTGTTGGGTTTGCTATAACTTCCTTCCTGAATATCCATATTGGTTTACGTTTTGGATGTTATTTGAGCTTATGTGTAAAGTTCTAAGTCGTATGTTTAAAGCCCCGCTGCCGTGGATGCTACTGATGTTCTCTTCTCTACAACCTAAGGCGCTCTACACTTTCTTCTTGATCACGCGTTTGGCACGCGTCACTGGTGTCGCTGGGGTTGCTGCTGCTGTGGTTGCGGAAGCTGTTGTTGTGGCTTCAGCTGTTGTTCCTTCAGCTGTTGTTGTGGCTTCTGCTGATGATGGAGGCACCTGTTCAGCCTCGGCGACCTTTCCATCGACATTTGCCGACTCCGGTACTGGCTCGTCGAGCGGTTCGAGCTTGACATCGACCTCCATTGTGGATTGCTCTGTGTCGCTGGTGCCCGACATGGGCGATGGTGGAGCACGTACTGCATCTGGATCATCGTCCTCCTGTGAGTGCGCTACATTATTTGTATTGGCGTTATCCTCCTCGCTCTCAGCTTCCTGCACGGAAATGTGATAGAGTTTCATTTCCTCCTCTGAAATGGGCACAGGGGCATTTGAGAGCGGATCGCGTCCATTAAGTGACTTAGGGAATGCAATCACATCGCGTATGGAACGCGCACGGCACAATATGGCTATTAGTCGATCCAGACCCAGAGCAATGCCGCCATGCGGCGGACAGCCGGACTCCAGGGCGCTCAGCAAATGCGACAAATGATCGTGGGGTATCTTGAGCACCTGCTCCAATATAAACTGCTGCATGTCGCGGTCGTGTATGCGCATTGAGCCACCGCCCACCTCCTGTCCATTGAGCACCAGATCGTATGCTTCTGACCGTATGGTTTCCAGGTTGTCACAACTTGTCGCAAACTTATCCAAATCCTCCACAAGCGGCGCTGTGAATGGATGATGTACACTCTCGAGCTGCTTTGTGGTGCTGTTGCGCTCGAACAGCGGAAAATCGATGACCCACAGGAAGCGATAATCGTTGGGCTTCTTTGTCTTAACATTCTCCACAAGAAACTCGTGATAGTCCAGGCGAATACGTCCCAGTAGATTGCGCTGTGGAACAAATACAAATTCAGCTATGTAATATCTATTTTTTGAAGGGATTATATCCATACTACAGTATTACTTACCGCCTCCACCTTGGGTCCAATGCACAGGAAAAGCAAATCGTTCTCCTCCAGATCAAACTTCTCAATAATCTCAGTGGCCACCTCGGTACCCAGCAGCTTTGTGAGCCTCTCTTGCATATCCTTAGCCATATTGAATTTACGCACAAACAGTGTGCCCGAGAAGTTCTTGCTCTGACTCTCGTAATGCTTGCGGGCAGCGCTATTCCAAAAGGCCTCGCTGGCACGCACCACAATCGCATAGGCCGCAAAGTCCTCGTACTTGCCCTTGAAGTGTTCACTCTTCTCAATGATCTCCGAAACGTTGTTCAGCAGAAAGCCAAAACGTGTGTCCGGTTTATCGTTGCCATATTTCTCTAGTGCCTCCTCGTACGTGATGCGCCGGAAGGGCGTCTGCAACTTGGGCAAGTGTTTGGGCCACGAGTAACGCAGCGTTTCCTCAATCAATTGAATGATATCATCTCTACTGGTAAACGACAATTCAATGTCTAGCTGTGTAAACTCCGGCTGGCGATCCGGACGCGTGGCCTCATCGCGATAACAGCGCGCCACCTGAAAGTAGCGATCGATGCCGCCAGACATCAGCATCTGCTTGAACTGCTGTGGACTCTGGACGAGCGAATAAAAGTGTCCAGCCTTGCGTGTGGGCACCACAAACTCCTGAGCGCCGCCGGGCGTGCGACGGAACAATGTGGGTGTCTCCACCTCCACAAAGCCCAAATAGTTGATCAAATACTCACGCATGCGCATTATAACCTCCGATCTTAGGCGCAAATTATGCTGCATATCATTGAAACGCAAATCCAAATAGCGATGCGTCAGGCGCAAGCGTTCGCCGGCCCGATTAAATTTGCGTATCTCAAAGGGCAGATTCTTCTTGGCCGCATTCAGTATATCGACCTTATCGGCCTCAATTTCAACATGGCCTGTGGTCATTTTGGGATTTATGGTGGCCGCTGGCCGTGGTATGACGATGCCCTCAACACGCACAATCGATTCAATGGGCACACCCGTTTCGGCATACTCCTCCAGGCCCTTGGTTTTCGGCAATATTAGCACCTGGGTTTGGCCGTACGCATCGCGCAATATAAAGAACTTGTTCATGCGCTGGAACTCCAGCCAGCCACAAATGACGACCTTCTCGTTAATCTCATTGGACGTCAGTTCGCCGCAGTTATGTGTGCGATCAGCAAACTTATTGGTGTCCGCCACCTTCACACGCTGCTCGGTGTTTGCCTGGACAGCTATGACTGCTGTTGGCTCGCTACCATCCAAATTGCCATCGCCATTGTTGTTGGCATTGCTTGTATTGCGAGAAGTCGCGGCCTCCTCGGCCTCGAGATCATCAATCGACATTTTCTGCAGTTTCTCCTTAACTTTAATGGGACCCTCGTAGGGATCATCTGGATTTAAGACCTTCACGCTGGCCACACTGACTTCCACCTCACCAGTATCGTATTTCTAAAGTTCACAAAATAGAAATTAAATCGACGAAATAAGCTCAATTGCTGCTGCCACTTACCAAATTGATGTTGGCATTGGGCCTGCCCAGCACTTTGCCCACTATTTGCAGCACCGTTTGCTCCGGTGTGGACAGGAATGTGTCCATCAGCTGTAAATTGTTAAATACAAGTTAAAACATATTAGAAAACGTTCTTAAAAACTATATACGTCTTAAGTTACACGCGTTAAACTTAACATTCACCTACTATTAGCTGAAATATTACATACTTAAGACCAAACACAACGATGGTAAAGTTTTATTTGAATTTACCTTGAAGTTGCAAATTTACAACTTTTGCTATTTTTTATTTAAAGAAATATATATTGCTCTTGTAAAGTTCTTGGAAACAAAACCCAAATTGAACTCTCGCACACATACATTTTTAAAACCATATCTAATCTAATAACCATTCCCAATCGTTGTACAAGTTTCTTATAATATTGAGTTTCTTAATACTTTGAAAGTCTCAATGCAGCATCTTAGTCCTAAACATTCATTCCTAATAGCGTAGTGTATTAATAGTATATATTAGAAATTTAGAGAAATTATACGAAAGAAAATGTATTTTAAAAGCATATATAGTGCATTATGTTTTGAGAGAAGCTTTAAGGTATATTTATACTCTGTTCCCGAGGGGGAAAATAGTATATTGGGTTTGCGAAATGAATGTCTGTCTGTCTGCCGTATATTTGCAATTTTTTTCCACTCTCTTGAAGCTAGAGCAAACTTTGTATACATGTTGTGTATATAGTCAATTTATAATGTGTCAAGATCGATCCACTCACAACTTGACGGAAACCTAAATCTTGAACATATATTTTAAGCTAGAGTCACCAAATTTGATATATAGACTAATGTTGACCTTAAAAATCTGCATCAAATATATAAAACAAGTTTTTTACAGGGGTATATCTCCTGCAGTTTCACAGCCAGAGTCACCAAATTTGACATGCCAATCAGGCAAACAAATTGATATTTAAAATAAACCAAATTATACTGGACTTGAAAACGAGTATCCTGCTGTCGGGTACGTCCGACAGTAACGCTTCACAGCTGGCTTTTGAAATGATGCACTTCTAACATGCATATACATTTTTAGCTATAGTATATAAAGTTTGGACTCACACTTTGATCGTCAATCATGAGCTGAGTCTGACCGTAGCCATCCTTGAGCTGCAAGAACTTGTTGTTCTTGGTAGAGGGTATCCAGCCCACCAATGTAACTGTTTTG
The DNA here is from genome assembly GCA_037075165.1 of Hirtodrosophila histrioides. NCBI lineage: Eukaryota > Metazoa > Arthropoda > Insecta > Diptera > Drosophilidae > Hirtodrosophila > Hirtodrosophila histrioides. The sequence goes on from JBAMCL010000036.1 coordinate 1,234,726, forward strand.
CCAACATCATCGCGTCGCAAATCGTTGCATGTAATATCACGATTCTCAAAGTATTTCAAGATGTTCTCATTCTCTGCAAGGAAAACAGATGTTTATTATGATTTGTAATGTTCCTGCTTGCTGCTGTTACTCACTGGCAATCTTGTACTCGGTGCTGGTGATGCCCAGACTGCTCTGTTGCTGGGCCATGGTGCTGTACGTGCGCTTATCGCCGGCACGCTTGGTGCCGCTGGCGGGGAAATGTATGCTGAGTATGTCCTGAACCTCCACCTCGATTTCGCCGGTGGGCATTGTCTGGTTGCATGAGTTGTGCGGTCTGCGCATCACTTGCCCCACAATGGTCAGTGTTGTATTCTCGGGCATGTTGTTCATGCGCCGTGCCACACGTGGATGCTTGTCCTCCAGCACGACCAGCTGACATGCGCCGCCATTGCGATCGCGCAGCTCGGCAAACCGATTCACGCGCTTCTTAATCAAACGCCCGGACAGCTCCACGAACATGCCGCAATGATGATTGCGCAGCTCTCCACAGCTCTGACGCATCGGCTGTGGCGGCTGCGAGTTCATGCTAAAATTGCTGGCCATGGCGCTCATCAGCTGCATCAGATCGTTGCCCGAAATGTTGGGACCCACTGTGCGAAGCGAAAATAGTATAGAATATAGTTTAAGTAAAACATTTTAATCAAATTTAAAAGTTAACAACTAAGAGTTCCAATTGCCAAATTCTTTCTAAAAATCACATGAAATATCAAGTAATTATTAACAATATAAATTGTACCATATTTCTCTGTTGAAAGCTAAAAAGGCAGCTAAACTAAACAATTTTATTTTAGTTAAGAACGATTATAATTTATTTGTAATTTATTATTATTATTATATTCTCCTTCTAAGGTCATATTTATTCAGCGAGGTTGGTGTAAATTAAATTATTTGAAACCAACTTGAAAAATTAACAATTTTCCAATAATTGTAGTTAATCACAGCAGATTTTAGCTTATAAGAACATATTCTTCTGTAGGGCAAGACTCCCTCTAGCGTGTAACTATAACTTTAATATCGGTTATCGATAATCGAAGTGGCAACATTTTTGACAGCTGGGTTATTTCAAAACATAGTGTAATAATATAAGGTGGTTACATGCGTGCAGCCAATTACCAGCTGTAGAGAGCGCATGAGCACGACAAGGACAGAATGAACAATCGTTCCACGTCTGACAGTTGGTAACTCAAAATTGAGAGCGCCGGTACGCATGGCACCACCTCTTATAATTACACTATGCGCGCTGATTACTGTGTGAAATGAATCATGTACTTACTGTTAAAGGGATTCGGACCAGGGCCAAAATTGTCATTATAGCCACCGCCTCCACCACCGCCGCCGCCGCGATAGTTATCAAACTCATTGTAGCCACCACCGTAGCCTCCGCCTCCACCCCCACCATAGCGCCCGCCGCCACCACCGCCACGATACCGACCACTCATGATCTGCTGTAATAGAAAAAATAAAACATAAATTGAGATTTGTTGCGGCGCGGCAAATTAAAGCACGCACTTACGTGACTACAAACTGCTGGGGCTGTCGCTGTCGCTGCCGGTTCGCTGCTGCTGCCGTTCGAGTTTGTATGGTGTTGTGTTAATTTTACACCACTGCAGGCTACCGTTTGTCTGCCTAGCTGCTGCAATCGCTGCTGCTGACAACGCCAAAAGTTTCTGGAAATTATTAACATTTTTTTATTTAAATCGGCTGCGCTTTTCACTCACACGCTTTGCGCTACTCGCAAGCCGATATTATTTTTTCCTTTTTTGCAGCACGAGAACCACAGAAGCACACACACACACATGATAACACAGCGTACGTGTGTACATGTGTATATGTGTGTGCATGTGTAAGTGCCGGGCGTCGCGAAAACGCCGACGAGCTATTGACAAATTTGCAATTGGGTTGCGCGCTTACCTAAATAATAAGCCGGCTTTCTGGGACCCTATCTTGTTAGCTATTAATTGCACTTCACACGTTTTTAATGCACACAAAATATTGCAGAAGGTGACACAAATTGCTGCCTTTTATTAATGAAAAAACTGGAATATGTTTTGGCTTGGTTCCGGTGGAGAGAAAATTTGTTACCACTCAGGCACTGTCTATCGAGCACTAGCGCAATATCGATACCCGCACGCGCTAGAGATGAACTATCGCCGTGCCGTGACTGCTTTGGTCAAAGCGCCTCAAAATGATCCATTCAAATAGGCAGGGAGACATCGCCAAAATAACTTACCAAATGTGTTTTTTTTTATATAATAAAAAGTATCAATATTTAAATTGCTGTTTCAAAAATAAAATAGATAGTTTGCAGCGCAGGCAAATAAATAAAACTAACTCAATATCCATTTTCTTTATTTACATGACGCTTAAAATCATTAACAAATGCATTAAATAACAATAGACGTGTGTTACTCAGTACTATATGCATGTTCAAAACTACAAAATTGATTTGTATGTGGCATTCAAGTTCTTTCAACTTGCATTTGGCTTATAAATTAAAAAGTACAGACCAGATCATACTCCCCAAAGTCTAACTATTCTTATATTCAGTGCCATTGAGCGCAGTCTGGAAATGTGTGATTACGTAATCGTGGTAATAGGACATGATGCAAAGAGGTTGGCCCAAAATAATGGAAGCCCAAACAATAATATTTCCCATGCGCGGACCAAATCGACGCTCAATATACTTAGATATGGCTGATAGCGGTATCTGACCCATCATGCCAAGGAAAGCCCAAATTTTGTACGTTTGCAGGGGCACTGAGACCTAAAGGAAGACAATTTAAACATAATGAATTATAAATACAGTGCATGTTGCAGAAATATCTTACCAAGTACTCATGGAAAAAGGCGCTGAAAAGAAACACTATCGTCGATGCTTGGCGGGAGGAATATCCCATCTGCACAACGGGAATATAGAGATGGCGAACACACCACCTGTGCACCGGCATGTTCCAAGTGCGCCAAAATGTATCAATATTGTTGGCATTCCACCAATCACAGTAGAAATTGCGATCCGCAAAGTTCAGTACTTCGCCAAGGGCATTCAGAAATGAGTGGAACAAGAGATAGAAAAAGCACAGCCAGACCAAGTGATTGGGTAGCTAAAAAGTATATAAAAATGAAATATTAATTAAAGCCTTACAAAAGTATATAATAGATCCAATTACTAACCGCGAGTTTCAGCAGGCGCTCAGTAGCCAAGCCAACATCCATATTGGAGAAGGGTATCAAGGAGTTGCGCACCGAGGGTATAATCCACTGTTGGAACAGGGCCATTAGCACATTCACACCAATAAGGACCTCCAGGAGACGTTTTAGCAAAAAACGCTTGCGAACCCGCGATGTGCGTGGAAAATTGAGTTCATAGCAAAGAGTGGGGGCGCATAAGAAGTATAGAATATCCTTGTAGCTCAAATTTTCGGGATATTGCACCAACTTCATTACGTCCGTATCATCATTATCACCACTATTGACGTGGCTTCTTTCTAAAGGTTAAAAATGTTAAGGGTATCCAATAAAAAATGCGTTTTTTTTTTGATTGAGGAAAACTTACTGAGCTCGGCTACACTGATACTGGGTCGGCGTTCACGTGGCTGTCGCTGGTAATAGGTCCTTCGACACCACATATTGGTCTGAACGTAGCTCCACAGTTTCAAGAACAGTACGGAATAAAAGAAGCACACGGTCGTTGCACCCACTAAAGGTAAGAATACTGTTAGTAAAACACACTTATCCGATTTTGTCTTTATACTTACTTATGCTAAAAGCAGAACCTTTTAAATGTATTATCACCACAGGCAAACAAACCGATACAACTATGTTTGTTATCTGAACAACCATGCCCAGGCCCTCGGAAATTATTTCCTGCAAAAAAAATAACCGAAAAATATTTAAATTTGTTAATAATCGAACGCCGACATTTAAAGAGCCAATACTATCGCTTGAACGAATTATCGAAAGCTTGAGCCGATAATGACAAATGCCGATCGATTCATCGATTACGCGCCCATCACCGACGACGACACATTCGTCACTCCACCGTTTCGCACGACGCGCCTGGTCGTATTTCTTCTTTCTTTGTGTGCGCAATTTCGTTATATGTTGTAAGCTAAAGTTTATTTAATCTAAAACGCAATACCTAAAGTGATATATATAATACAAACAAATTAATAATGGAAGTCACTGACGCCAATTTGCAATTGCTTGCCGGTTATTTGCAACAGACGCTCAGCGCCGATCCAAATGTTCGCAGACCCGGTGAGTATATAAGAGAGAGAGCACGCGTTGTATGTGTGTGGTAGAGAGGGAGAGTACATTTTGATAGTGTGCGCGCGCGGGAAAACGGCGGCGATGCTATACAAAATGGAACGGGTTTAAATGTACGAATTCCAATGGAGGATCATGGTGTATTTCCACAGGGGTGGTGAAATAACTTTGAGCTTTTTGCAAACTCTCTTTCAAGCCGAACTTGCGTCTAATTCAACAATGTTGTTTCGTTGCAGCGGAAAAGTTGCTGGAGTCAACGGAACTGCAACAGAATTATCCCGTGCTGCTGTTAAATCTGATCGACAAGGCCACCATGGACATGACCATCAGGGTAGCGGGCGCGATTGCATTCAAGAACTATGTGAAACGCAACTGGGCCGCGCACGAGGACAGCGGTGAGCCCGATCGCATACACGAAACGGATCGGAATACGATCAAAACCCTGATTGTCACATTGATGTTGCACTCGCCGACGGCGCTGCAGAAGCAGCTCAGCGATGCAGTCAGCATCATTGGCAAGCATGATTTTCCCAAAAAGTGGCCGCAATTGATTGACGAAATGGTGGAGAAATTCGCATCCGGGGATTTCAATGTTATCAATGGCATATTGCAAACGGCGCATTCGCTATTCAAACGTTATCGCTACGAGTTCAAATCGCAATCATTGTGGGAGGAAATTAAATTTGTGCTGGATCGAATGGCCAAGCCGTTGACGGATCTGTTGCAGGCGACAATGCAGCTTAGAACAATGCACGAGGGCAATGTGGAGGCATTGAAGATCATATATAGCTCATTGGTGCTGGTCAACAAGGTGTTCTTCTCGCTCAACTCGCAGGATCTGCCCGAATTCTTTGAGGACAACATGACCACATGGATGGGCGCCTTCCTTCAACAGCTGGCCGTTGATGTCGCCAGCCTGCGCACCGATGACGATGAGGATGCGGGCGTTCTAGAGCATTTGCGCTCTCAAGTCTGTGAGAACATTTGCCTCTATGCCCGCAAATACGATGAGGAGTTCAAGCCATATATGGAACAGTTCGTCACAGCCGTCTGGGAGTTGCTGGTGAAGACCAGTCTCCATACAAAATACGATGCGGTATGTAAACTTTCAAGTAGTAGTTCATCAGAGCTTAAACAAGATCGATTGCATAAGCCTGATGTCCGTTTCATTGAGAGAGATAATACAATTTACAAAATTTGATTTTCTACAGCTCGTTTCGAATGCGTTGCAATTCCTTTCGGTAGTTGCGGAGCGTAAGCATTATCACGGCATCTTTGAGAATCCAGAGATATTGGCACGCATCTGCGAGAAGGTTGTTATACCCAATTTGGACATTCGGCCATCGGATGAGGAGCTGTTCGAGGACAGTCCGGATGAGTACATACGCCGTGATATTGAGGGCTCTGACATTGATACAAGAAGGCGCGCCGCCTGTGATCTGGTCAAGACGCTCTCTGTGAACTTTGAGCAAAAAATCTTTGGCATATTCGGGCAATACCTGGAAATCTTGCTGGGCAAGTACAAACAGGATCCGGCGGCGAATTGGCGCTCCAAGGATACAGCTATTTATTTGGTCACCTCGTGGGCATCACGTGGCGGCACACAAAAGCATGGCATAACACAAAGCTCTGAGCTGGTGCCGTTGCCGCAGTTCTGCGCCGAGCATATTGTGCCCGAGCTGGAGCGACCCAATGGTAAGTAACTATGCAACAATGACATCCACAGCAAAAATGCTGCTTAATTAATCTCACGATTAAGCGTCCAAGCCAGTAACAACACTCTTATCGTAATTTCTACTCGCAGTTAACGAACTTCCCGTACTGAAAGCAGCTGCCATCAAATACGTGATGGTCTTCCGCAGTTTGCTGGGCCCACAGACATTGGCGGGCTGCCTGCCACAGCTGATACGCCATCTGCCCGCGGAGAGCATTGTGGTGCATAGCTATGCGGCCTGCTCGCTGGAGAAGATACTGACCATGCGAGATGGTAGCAATGGGCTGCTTTTCGGACCACAAGTTCTGGCACCACATTCAAATCAACTGGTCAGCGGTCTGTTTGCCACCCTCGCGGTGACTGGCTCGGCGGAGAATGAGTATGTCATGAAGGGTGAGTTAAGGATCATTATATTAAGAAGCTTTCAATAAATTAAGTAATCTTTTTCTTAGCCATCATGCGCAGTTTTCATGTGCTGCAAGCGGGCGCCATGCCATTTATGGCCGTTGCCTTGCCGCGTCTCACTGAAATTCTTACGTTCGTAGCCAAGAATCCATCACGCCCGCTCTTCAATCACTATCTCTTCGAAACGCTAACGCTGTCCATTAAGTAAGTAGCCCCAAAAACCTTCTCTCTTTATATATAGCTTTTATAATTTACTTGTAATTTTCGCAACTAGAATCGTCTGCCAGGAAAATGCGACAGCGGTCAGCTCGTTTGAGGAGGCGCTCTTCCCAGTTTTCCAAGGCATCTTGCAGCAGGATATTACGGAGTTTATGCCCTATGTTTTCCAAATGCTATCGGTGCTATTGGAGGTGCGCGAGGCCAGTGGGGCCATACCGGAGCCCTATTGGGCGCTATTCCCCTGCCTGCTGGCTCCTCCATTGTGGGATCGCCGGGGCAATGTGACGCCATTGATACGCCTGCTATCGACCTTTATCAAACAAGGTTCCGCTCAGATCCAGGCGCTTGGCAAATTGGTTAGTTATTAGATCGATTTATAAACGAATGATCTTGATTGATTTTATCTTCCTTCTTTTTAGAATGGCATTCTTGGCATATTCCAAAAGATGATTGCCTCCAAGGCAAATGATCACGAGGGCTTTTATCTACTGCAGAATTTACTGTTCTATTATAATGCCGCCGAGATGCAGTCGAGCATGCGTCAAATCTTTGGCCTGCTCTTCCAGCGACTGTCGCTTTCCAAGACGCCCAAATATTTGAATGGCATCATTGTGTTCTTCTGCTTTTACGTGGTCAAAATGGGCAGTAGCCCGCTGGTGCAGCTAATCGAAGAGATACAACCGGGCATGTTTGGCATGCTGCTGGAGCGCGTCTTTATAACGGACATGGGCAAGGTCACCAAGGAGTTGGAGCGCAAAATGGTTGCCGTGGGCGTCAGTAAATTGCTCACCGAATGCCCTGAAATGGTATCGAGCCAATATGCAGCGTATTGGCCACGTTTACTGCACGCACTCATCGACCTGTTCGAGCGGCCGCCAGAGAAGCTGCCCTATTTAGATGGAGATGCTGGTGCTGCTGCTGCTGCTATTGGCGGCGAACCAGATGTTGTTGTTGATGCCGAACCCGGCTACCAAGCGGCCTTCTCCCAGCTCACCTTTGCCCAGCCCAAGCAGGTGGATCATCTGGCCGAAGTGACGGATCCAAGACAGTTCTTGGCCAGCTCCTTATCCAACCTGTCGCAAAGGCGACCGGGCGAGGTGCCCAATTTGTTGACACCGCTCGACGCGGAGTACAAGGAAATGCTGCGTAAATATTGCGATCAAGCGGGCGTACGCATTGGCTAAATTATTGATTATTGTAATTATATATCACACCTCGCTCACTAATTCACATAAACGCACGCATGCACGACTTATTAATTGTCATACAAGATTTGTTTATAACGATTGTCATCATGTAATCAATATATTAGTTATGTTTTAAACGTGATTAAGTTCTGTGAATGGGATAAAGGGAAAAACCAACCATGATATCATATGAAAAATATGTTCAAAGAGATTTTCCAATGTTAAGGATCAAATTTCGATTGCAATCCGCAACTAGTTTGGACTTCCTGAAATGGTTGCCTTTAAATTAGCAGTATTTAAGGAAGATCATCCGCTTTAATCAATTAAGCGCGCTTTCTTCTACAAAATTCGCTGAAGTCCCATTTAGGAGTTAGTCAATAACTATTGGATCTGCTCTGCTATGAATTAGCTGTCTAAAAATGTTACTATTTCGAATTCAAACGACGAAATTGGAAAATTTGGCAGTTAAATTTCGGCATCAAACCATCCAAACCTTCCCCCTCCGAACCAACCATATTTCAAGCAATAGATCATGCAGAGACTGGCCAATTTATTCCGGCAACAAGTGCCCCAACTAACCAGCCGAACATTTCCGTGTAAGTGAAGTCTAAAATTGAACTCAATATTCGAAAATGTAGTGTTACTTACCAGGGCGAGACCCTTTTCAACAGCCAGACAAAGCGATATGTGAACCAAGGAGTCTGTAAATCAAAGCTTAAGTTACATAAGAAAGATAGATTAGATTCTTAATACACTTACAGATGATTAGGAGCAGAGCATTGTGACCTTCGCCCTCGTTGCGACCGCTTAGAAAGAAGTACCAGTCAATGGGATTAATGCGTACGCCATACCTGTAAGGTGTTTATAGGGTATTAGAAGATGTCTTTTCAGAAAGTTAGATAAGCTATACTCACTTCAGCAGATTCTCGAGGCCCAAACGCAGACCGCCAATGCAGAGCAGCAGAAAGCCCCAGTTGACCAGACCGGTAAAGTTCGTAAAACCCGAACTCCAAGAGAACAGTGAGTCGCGGGGACGATGTATGCTGGAAATAAGAGATAGGATAGATCTATAATGAAGTACCAGCTGGTATTTTGTCGGCCTTGTCTGGCAAACTACAATATTTTTCATAAGCCACAGTTTTTCATCCTTGCGGGTGTATTTCTCAATACTATTCGTAATTTCAACCAACCACAAGAAACTCGACAGAATTGCAATCCATATTTTCCACACTTATGGATGAAATTTTAGAAAATCTTAGCTTTCTTGTTCTTACGGGCAGTGCGTTGATCAATCAGTCAGGGAGGTCGCTCTCTTTGATATATATAGATATGACTAGTTAACATTTACTCACGATCTGTCGGGTTGTGCCTTGCGCTGTTTGGCCTCCTTGTTGGAGATTTCCTCGGCGCGTGTAACGCTTTGGGTGCGTCTATAGCGTAGTTTCTTTTCACTGGTACCATTTCCATTCTCATCCCTATCAAGGACCTTACGGTACTGACGCAAATCAATGGGATTACCATGCTGATCGAAGAGGTTCTGCGTAGACTTGCGATTCCGCAGGCTGCTTAGATTCTGCTCCGTTGCCGAGGCGGAACGCCGCAGACGCTTCATAAGACCTCCGGCTACGCCATTCTTCTGGTTCTGTTGCGTCGCTGCTGTTGCTGCTTGATCCTTGGCATCTTTGGTTGTTGTCATGGCTCTGCAGTTTCAGTTGCTGCCCGGCTGTTTGTTGAAGGAAACGTCGATTAGATTCGAATTCAAGTAGTCGAACATTATGGTTGGAATTTTGCAAATCTTATCGCTCACATATTTTTTTTTGGCATTATAAAAAAATGCAATATATTGATAAGAACATTGGCTATTCGCTTCGAACAAACTTGGAACTAAAATTTTGCACTCAGATAAGCCTCAAGGGGGGGAAACTTCTAAAAACAAGGGCATTATCAACATGCTAGATCGAAACGTCCGTACATTGTTCTCTAAATATAAACTCGTAGCTGTTTCACTTGAGAAATTACTACTTAATAACCATAATAATAAAACCACATCAGCTTCATGACAATTTGCGGCCAAAGTTCAACTGAGTACATGAGACTTGATCAGGTAAACTGATATTTGCATAGGTGTATAGAAACCTATACATATACCTATGTACATATTCATATATATAATCATATTTACATATATGTATGTCTGTTAGTTAACTGACTTCAAACCTGAACTGTGATAAGCAATTGCTTAAGTTACGATTATTACGCGATCTCTAGATCAGCTACAGTGCAAGGTGATCACAATTTGAATTACAAATGAGTGAGATATTTCTTAATTGAGAAATCTTCTTTCTCAGAACTCAGCATTTAAACATACTATTATAGTTCAATGGCGCGTGCCTAAAGAGACACTAAAGTGTAAGATTGTAGATCAATCGGTTACAGTTTGTGACGCTTTCAACAGCTTTAAAAGCTGACTTTTAAGCTTTTAGAAAGATTTATCAGTTGACTAGCCTTATAATACAGACTTAATCAGTCTTAGTCTACCAGCAGCTTTTAAGGCTCTTTTTAATACCGATTAAGGCGTGCCTAAAGAGACACTAAAGTGTAAGATTGTAAATAAATCGGTTACAGTTTATGACGCTTTTAGCAGCTTTCGAAGCTGCCTTTTAAGCTTATAGAAAGGCTTATCAGTTGACTATCTAGCCTTATAATACAGACTACACTTAATCAGTCTTAGTATACTATAAAGCTACCAGCAGCTTTTAAAGCTGTTTTAAATACCGATTAAGGCTTTGAAAATTGTTTAAATTAGATGACGTTGTGCCAGGTGATTTTCAACAAGATTGATCTAATGCAAATGTACCACTTAAAGCAATTGTCAGATACACACACACAGCGCCCATCTAAAGCTGGTTCTGTTATTAGAATACTTGCCCGGAACGCTTCTTTATTAATCTATTAAATTAATTGACTTCTGGCGGCGCTCTCTATATATGTATATACACGCAACTATCTGACTTGTATATAGTATTTAAAATGTATTTTAGTTTCTTATACATATTCACGTAACTTGTTTATTGTTTCACACAAGTTTTGATTAGAATTTGCTTAAAGAATTCTGAATATTTATATATATTTCGGATTATCTAACTTTGAATCACAGTTCGTGAGGGTTATCTTCATATATAAATGATTGAGTAACATGATTCTACGTCATTTATGAACCCAAAATAATGATATAATACAATTTCAATTGAAGAATGTATATCAAAATTTCATTTTACGATTAGTAAACGTTGATAACGAGCAAACATTGTAAATACCTTACTTGTTTATCTCCTTCTTTTATCTGATTAATCGAAAAGTGTTTGAGTACATGGAACTTATATGCAATGTAGTATATAAGAAGCGTGCATTGAACTGATCCTCATGTATGCCATATGCGATGCGTATTCATGCATTTCTTCATGCGTGTAAAGTGCATCTGTATTGAGTCGAGTCATCGTGACGCGAATTCATCAAGTTGCTTTCATGGCTCATCAAAAGTTTGAGGCATTATCACCAGCAAGAAGAAGAACAACGGGTTTGTTGTGTAATTGTTCGAACTGCACGCAGAACCATATGTGGGAAGCCAACTTATACACATGGAATAATTAAATGGGCGAGTAAATACATAATACATATATTATGTATACAAAGAGAGAAAAATACTTGTGGTTCTTGCTGTGTGTTTTATAAACTTGCAGAGCGTATTTTAATTTAAGGTTTAGCTACTTTTGATCCCAAAATATATTTACGATCAGTACAACGATTCCCATCTCGTATCGCATTGGTCCTATTACAAAATTAGTCTTTTTACTCCCTGTACCCATAAAATGGGTAAAAAGGGGGTATTGGATTTGTGCAAAAGTATGTAACAGGCAGAAGGAGACATCTCCGACCCTATAAAGTATATATATTCTTAATCAGTATCAAAAGAGCTTTCGATTTGGCCATGTCCGTCTGTCTGTCCGTATGTATGAACGCAAGGATATCAGCAACTATAAGAGCTAGAGACACCAAATTTGGAATGTAGGTTCGTGTATAGCGGGAGCAGGTCAAGTTTGTTTCTGATCTCAGATATCTCCCTCCGTTCCCCCGCAATTCGAACAAAACGTTTTACCGCCACACTTTTGAAGATATAGCTTTGGTATTTGGCATGTACACTATTTAAGTCACTGTTAATCTACTGTCCAAATTTCAGTACTCCAGCGAGGGGGGAAGAAGCAGCACAGCCACGACTTAAAATGCCTCGCTTGCGCTGTCGCCTTGCTGTCGCTTGTGTGTGTGCGTCTTTGTGTATGTGTGTGTCTAAGCTTAATTGTACGAAGATGCGATCGGAAATTTTCGACCTGGGCACAGGGAGTTTTGTAGTCGGGTATACTCGACTATAGCATTCTTACTTGTTAACGATGGATTTATATATTGGATTGTATTAGTAACTTGTTAAAATGAACAGAACTCAATTTTCACACGATCGCATTTAATAAATATCCCAGCAAAGGGTGTTTAACTGTCGGCATGCCGAAAATAGCTTCTCTTTCTTATTACAATTGCTTCAATGAACTTCTCGTTTACATTTGCCTTTCAGAAAGGGCATTGACATTTCGTTATCTCCAAGAGTCTTAAATGTTAATATATCAATAAGTATAGTTCGTGACCTTATCAGAGTGTTCAATTGAAAGATCTTGTGTATATTACGTAATTGTTGATTAAACCGCGTTCGACAACAGATTGAAATGCATTGAAAAAAGCGTTTTTTTGTGTTTACCCGCAATTAATTGGGAAGCACATGGTCAGCTAATTACACCTGCAAACCGGTCGCCGGTTCAGTGAGCCAGTTCAGTGAGCCAGTTCAGTGAGCCAGTTCAGCGAATCGGTCTTATAGGGAGAACTGAACGCAGTGGGTTAGGTAAAGTAGGTCAGTAATGCAGGTCAATTTGTTGGCTAGACGGCTGAGGTGAAGTGATAAGCGTTAATCGATGGACAGCTTATCAGTGCAATATTGAGTTATATAAGCTGCAATTAGGAGATTGAACTGGTGCCAACAGACATGTATGTACTATGTATGTATGTATGTGTGGGCGTTTCTATGCTGATATGGCCACCTATTACATTGTAATGCTTAACGGATGCTTAACGCCAGGGCAAACAATAAAACACAGTTTGCCGGCTTATCATTGAATGCTTTCTGTCTCGCCGCGTCGAAATGTTATCAGCAGCGTCTGACATTCGGCTGATAAACTCTCGAAACAAGCATTGGAATACTTCTTATTTGATTTATTTTTCCCTTTTGGCTGATCAGACCGAAAAAGAGATTTTCTGTAGCCTCTCTCTTTCTCTCTCTTTCTGTCTGGCTATTCTCTGTTTGTGTTTTTGCACGGTCGATCGGTGAACCAGTTTTTGCCATGGCGTAATTATATCAGGTGTAGTTATGCTTTTAAATATAAGTTGCCAATTGTCAGCCAAGCCGCATACAAAGTAAAACACGAATTCTTCCTAACTCATTGTGCACACGACAACAGCAAAAGTTAAACGATCAGGCTTGCTCTCTCTTGCGCTCACACCTGCCTTACAACAGGTACCTGGCTCTTCGCCTTACACCATCTTGTATTATTACACCTTCGTAGTTGCTTTTGGTATGCGAAGTTTGTTTGATTAGTTTTTTGTTGTCGCTTGACGAGACGGCACAACTAAAAAAGTGTGTGTTTTAAGTATGTTTCTTGAACGAGACAGATGAAGACAAATCAAGGTTATTTAAAATACACATGCACACACGCACAGATACGCATGTATAGACTGATCAGCATTTTAGGCGACACACAAACACACACACAATTTAGTCACACTTCCAAAGTCCAAATGTGCGGGTGAGTTGCATAGTATTTATATTATTTACTTTTTATCACTTCAGCTTATCGTTAGACAGTGGCTGAGTCATAAAACGGCAAAGAGCTACACGTGTTTTATGCATTTGTTGTTGCCTACTATTCGAAAATGTGTGTTCAATAGATAGAAACACAGTGAGAGAGACGAGTGCGGGTGTGGGAAAGCAAAACTGCACTTTTGTACACTTTGCTTCGGTCTTTCATGTTTGCTTTCTTATTGGAATCTCACGCGCGCTCTCCCACTCTCCAGCTCTTTCAAATGCAAAAAATAAGTGAAGGCAAAAGCACAGCAAAGATCAAAATAAAACAGCAACAATGTTTTGAGCGGTCAGTTTTGTGTGGTAAACAAAAGCAAATCAGTCGCACTTATTGTTATTATTGCTGCTAATTTGACTGGAATTTATACTTTTATTTTATTTAGTCAAACGCTTGACGTACAATTTAGTTTAATTCTTGTGTTTTGTCACCCGCGACGCGCGTGTGGCTTCTTCCAGAGAACGTTGGCAGCGTTTTGTTTTACCGTTCGCTTCGACGTCAAATTCTCAACTGTTGCTTGGAAAATCGAATCAGAAATAAACAAAGCAAAATTGCAGAGCATTAAATATACATGTATGGGTCCAATCAGTAATGGAGCGAGAGAGCTAGCGCAGAGAGCACGCTAAAATATCCAGTTTGCTTGAAAATGTTGCAGTCGTAAAGAGATCAGTTGAAAACGTGCATAACAAAAGAGAAAAGAAAGATAGAGAGAGAGAGTAATTTAGACAACGATTGCGCTCCGTGTTTGGCTTGTGTCTTTGCTTAAGCAGCTTGTGATAATGGTTGCTGTATTCGCTTACTTATTGCGATTGCCAGCACAGACAACAACCAATATGCATTATAACTTTTCCAACTGATCAACGATTTCTGTAAGACCCTCAAACTGGGGAGCAGGGATAATTCGAAAATTAGCTGCCAGAATTTCGATTTTTGTGAAAATCTATCACTTTTCGCGTTCTACGCTGTTATAGAGATTTTCTGCAAGTTAAACTACTATTTTGGCAGCAAACTTCATCAAAATATTGACGGGGAGGTGGTAAAAACATGAAACGGTTGTTTTCCAAGAAAAAAGTAACCGTACAATTGTTGCATACAACACGGAACCGCTCAATCTTAAGTTTCCGACTGAGGCGTTGCTGATTTGCGGGGGAAGTGGGCGTTACAAAAAGATCTAATACTTTATAAACATTTTCTTCAAATTTGGGGATTTAATTATACGATTGTTTCTTTATTGTCAATTATTGCACACTTAATAACTAAAAAACAAGAAATTTTTGTAATAATTTAATTAAAATTACAATACGAACGAACAAACAATACGAGAAAAGCATTTGGTCTTAACTGGCAACTGTTTATAAAACTAACAACTAACAACGTTAGATCGAACCGATCCACTCTATAAAGCTTAGTTATTTACATGTAAACATTTAAGTGTAAGAAAAGTTTCTGATAGATTTGGTATAGAGCGCAGTTTTAAGAAAATACATATATGTATAGCTAATGTTAATGATGAGCCTGCTGTTGTCTCTCCTCTGCACGCTGCTCATCATCATCATCATGATCATCATCTGGCGATAGACCCTCAATCAAATCTTCCAAGTCATCGTCTCCATCATCATCCACATCATCGACAAATTTATCGATGCGTTTGAGTAAATTATGTTCACTATCTTCACTCGAATCTGCGGCCAGCTCACCATCCTCCAACAGCTCACCATCTTCACCAATCTCACCAGCCTCATCATCATCATCATCATTATCATTATCATCAAGTTCGTAGTCGAGCTCGTCTGTGGCCTCGGCCTTAATACGCGACTCGGGCAATTGATCATAGTCAAAGATTTGCCGAGTGGCACGCGGCGGCTGTTCGGCCTCGGTGCTGGTCGCGATCTCCGAACCATCTCTGACCTCCAGCAGGCTCTCGATGCGCCCAGCCTGGCTGCCAATACGGGGCTCCGGCTGCTGGGGCAGCGGCTTCATTTTCATTGTCACCGGTTTTAGGATGGTGCTCCCGGTGCTTATCGGGAGCGGGGCCTGGGTGGAGCTGGAGGTGTCGGCTGCTGGTGCGGCTGAGCTTGAGACTATATCTTGAGCATCGGCAAACATGTTATCCAGCAAGCTGAGCAGTTCATGAACACCACCAGCAGCAACGCTGGGCGGTGGCTTTGTGGTCGAACTGGTGCTGGTTGTCAGCGGACTCTTCTCGGTGCTTGGTCTCGCTGTGGTTGTTGTTGTTGTCGTTGTTGGTGTTGTTGTTGTCGTTGTTGTTGTTGTTGGGCTCGTTGTCGTCAGCGGCGTTGTCTTGGTATGCAAATGCTTGACCTGATAGGTCTCGACGGTGCCGCGTTTCTCATTGGGATCCGCAATGCGCACCACCGGCTCGCGCTTCGATATGACGGGCACTATTTTGGGACTGTGCGGATCCAATTCGTTCTGGCCATAGGTCTTCACCTTGGAGTGACCCTCGATAATGAGATACATGGGACCCAGCAGTGGCTTCGGCGGCTGCTTGTAATGCGAGAACAGCGCATCGGTGGTTAGTTCCGGTGCCGGTGCCACTGTGGGTCGTTGTGCCATGTTGCTCGTCTGCGGTATCATCAGCCGGTTATCCGGACGTTGATAGACGGGCAGCGCGGTTGTGGTTGTGGTTGTAGTTGTTGATGTTGTTGGACTGGAGCTGGAGCTGGATACCAGCATGGGTCGGAAACCAGCGCTGCTCGGGGGCGTGGTCAGCGTTGTGGGCGTTATGTACACCTCGGGATACGCGCTGGTCGTGCTTGTGGGCGTTGCTATGGTGGGCGGGCCAGGCACAAAGGTCACGGGCGCATAGATCATTGGCGCGTAGGTGGGGCTGCTCACTAAATGCTGCGGCTTGGTGGTGCCCATGAGATACTTGGTTGCCGGCATGGTGGGTTTCATTCGCTGCTTCATCGTCGGCTTCACCAGCTCCTTCTGCAACAGCTCGTGCAGCCAGGGCTTGCGGGGAGCAGCCGCCTGCTTGGGTCCCGTGGAGTGTGCGTGTATGGCATTCGGCGAATAGCTGACGGTCTGTGGCCGGGAGAAGCTGTAATGCTGCATGGACTCCTGATGATGTGCATCCCCATAGCTCATGCGATGCGGCATGGCCACCGAGACGCTGGACATGCTAGGGGCGTGCGTGTACCAGGAGGAGCTCACTGTCGAGGGGCTGCTGTAGTAGTGTGTGGAGCTGGCCTGCTTGGGGGAGGAGACGGCCGAGGAGCTGTAGCTGCCACCCATATTCATGCTCATGTAGGAGCTGCTGCTGGGTGAGCTCATGCCACTGTGGCGATACTCCACATGGCCCATACCCTTCATCATCATGGGCGGCGGCATCAGGTGTGTGTGTGGCATGTGCTGTTGTTGTTGTTGTTGCTGTTGCAGCTGCTGCTGCTGCGGCGCATAGTAGCTCCTCCGTATGGCTGCGTACTTGGCCTGCTGCTGGGCCAGGCCCAGACCTGCATACGGGGAGGACTGCTGCTTTGGCTGCTTCGACTGTGCCGGCCTGGAACGCTCCCTGTCGCTGGCCACGCCCAGCAGCAGGATCTCACTCTTCGTCTTGTTGCGCAACACCTCTGGGGGCAGCTTCTGCCTCACATCCTGGCTGCTCGCATTGTTCTCCGCCCAGTAGCGCACACGGTCCAGGGCGGGGGGACTGTAGTCGTAGGTGGGATCCTTTTGCAGCGGATCCCCATGGCCCAGTGGTCGCCACTCGTTGTTGTTGTTCGGATCGACTCGTGGTGCTGAAATGAATAAGGAGCTGCATCAATTTACTTGCAACATGTGCAACTTTAATTGCCAACCATCGAATGGCCGCCAGGCAATAGCCAACACCAACAACAACAACCACACTGGCCAAATCATAACTCGTTAAAGTGTTAACAAATGTTTTTGCGCCGTCACTTGACCAAGACACCCCACAAAGCGAGGGTATTACGATAAGTAAACCGCTTTCTATCGCCCGAGAACTAGGAAGATGTTTCGTCAGCTTTTTGTATCTCTGATGATAGACCTGAATTCTAGGTCTTCAAGGAGGTATAACGCATATAAGAATACTATTGTTCTGGAGAAGTATTTCTTTATAAGCTAACAAATAACTCAATTCTTCTTTTTATATATATGAATCTTGGTATAGATCCTTCTTTTTATTAAAATCAGCTGTAAGATTGAAGGGGGATGGATCAATGTCATAATTCATCCCGATTCCATAGAAAGGATCTATACAGGAGCAGTTTTTATGAAATTTCTTACTTCACAAGGTTAACAAAACCCAGAAAAGGTCATTTCTTTCACAATTTATGTTCAGGAAATGTTTTAATAAACACATCCAACTTTTGAAGAAGCTCCCTTGCTGTATTGAAAGGATGTTCAAACCCAATAGATCCCTTGTGGAGAGACTATCTTCTTTCTATAAGTTGCTGTCGTCAGCTTCGACGATATCTTTAATAAGCTTGGGACAGATACTTCCATCTATTGTAGGACCACTAAGGCTTACCCTTTATGCTTGTATACTATAAAATTGAAGGACTAGCTCCTGTACTAGTATAGGAAACCTTTTTGAAATGAAAGACCTACACTAAATCTCATTAAATTTTCATTTCTTACTGTTTCAATGATTTGTTTAAGGATCTTAAACTTGATACAGATTATATTTGTATATAGTATAAGCGCTCTTTCCTCTCCCTCTTCTCTTTGCAATCAATTTCCTGCGCTTTGGCCTCAAAGTTTCAATAACCACTTCTTTGAATTGATCTTCGAACTAACCTCGAGCTTGTGCTTAGTTTGCTCATAAAATTGAATTTAATATCGCTGCCTGTGGCAAGAGCAATCTAGCTGTGACGGAGCACATTGAATCCGTGCCAAGTGTGGGCTATGACTAATGCCACGAGAGAGAGAGAAAGAGAGACCAGTGTGGGAGTCGTATCCCAGTGGAGCTGAAGTCACAGTTCAAGCCACAGACCGCAGGCTGGCAGACAAGCGCTGTGAACCTGGCTAGCGCCCACCTGTATGCCACATGGCAATCACTTGCGAGGATCACTGCCAGATCACCTTGGGGGCCAACAGGCAGGCAGGCAATCAACACAGCAAACAGCTCGTCTCTGTATGACGCTGCTTGATTGACTGATCAACGGGGCGTTGGCAACGTTGTTGAGTCCAAGACAGAGTCCAAGAGACAGTCTGGAGGCTCGGAGGTAGCCGGATAAGTTATTAGCTAAAGCCAGACAAATCGCTTTCCATTTGAATGCGACGTAGATCAACGTGAGGACATGCACTTGGACTAGCTAGTTGGGACTTGGCACTTGGACTCGGACTTCATTTTGGATTTGGCGGAAATGCCGGACTCATGCATTTAGATCTTTTCGACATGATCTGGCAATTTTCGATTTGTTTAGCTCAATTGGTTTTGAGAGGTTTTCTTCAACGGGGGCTGGGCGCCTGGTAAATTGCCAAAAGATTAAATCGCTCTGGGGGCGGCGCCAACCTACGCCTGGCCGGTCTATGAAACTTTGTATCCCATTTATCCTTGCATAATTGCCGCCAGTTGGCCAGTCCCAAGTCGTTTTCACTTTCATTTGCTGCACCACATTAAAATAGCGCGCATGATTGCGTTAAAATTGTTTGGATCTCCTAATGCTGGCCATTAAAATAGCCCCCCCATCCCACTCCACTAAAGAAACACGCAGAGGCCGAAACAGGTGAACTGGTGGACAGGTGATTGCGTCTTGTCTCGATCTTGTGGTCTTGTGTCAATTATGTCGGCATTTGGCGGTTAAAACAAAATCAAAGTGCAAATCTTTCATATTTGTGGAATTTCATGCGGTTCATTGGCAGCTCCCCAATGCTTCCCCGCTTGCTCCCCCCTCGCTGCAGTCTCTCACCTGTTGTCGCATTGGGCGTTACAAACGCCAAGACATTCACTTCATCCTGACGATTCGCCGTCGTCGTCGTCGTCGTCGCCGTCGTCGCTGTTTGTGGCAAGACCTCAAACACCTCATCAGCCAAGCAGCTGGCGGGGGGGCAGGCAGCGTGCAGACAAAGCCAGCAACAAAATATGGTTACCAAATTGATGGTTTTGTGGCGTTCGCTAATCATCATGAAACGGTGCGGGTTATCTGGAAATGTACATGCAAATTATATATTTGGCTTATGCTTTCCTGATTATTCAATAGGCCTATTACAAACAGAAGACTTAGGCAACAAACTTGATATGCACTCTCTTAAGCACCTCTTAAGTCAATCTTCAACTGAACTGTGTAATTTTTGTAATTCACAAGGAAAACCTCTCGCTCCTAACAACATATATTAAAACTCTGTTCATTTCATTGGTAATTTAGCCAAGGAATGTGTAACATATTGCAGGCAGCAGCTACGTCCTTGAGTTTTCATCCCAATATTGCTGCAATCTTGATCAAACTTGGTACAGTTGCTGCCATTTAAATAATAAGTGGAAATTGATTGATTTTCATTAAAATATCTTTCGATTTAATAAAAAATCTTGGTTTTGAAAACTGTTTAGCAACATAACTTCTAGTATCTCTTTAAGTGTTTACAAAGCCTATGAAGTCATATCTCAATCTATATTTTGGATATTGTGATATTTTAGCCAAAGTACAAGGTGTGTATAACCTCACTTATTTATATAATAATGATACCATTTTATTTTGACTTGATAGTCGTTTCTGACTAAGTATAAAGATGTTTTAATCAAAACTATAGCTATTAAAGAAATAAAAAGGTTTTCAAAGCCCCATAATATCATAATTGGTTACTTCACATTATCTCAAATTTGTGTGTAATATTTTCTAGCATGGTTCCCGTGCAACTGTACAAATATTTCATACAAATATTACATTAGCTTTAATATATTGCACAACAAATTTATGTATACCTTTATTAGTGTCAGCAGCGTTGCGTTTACAACACTGTATAACTTTAAAGTACTGAATAAGTTCCTTAGAAAACTTGTACAACACTGGTCAAAGATCACATGAAAGTCTGACACGAAATAGAGACAGAGCTAGCTCGAAGAATATTGCACCTTATCGCTGTCCTTAGGAAGTATTTCGTGTGCAAACTTGAAGTTGCTCGTAAATATTAGATAGTGTGAACAGGCCTTAAGAAACGCTAATTAAAAACATTGCTCACAGCTCTTTCAGTATCTGTCCAAGAATTTTGCCAAAATTTGAGTTAAGTTTCGACCACATAAGTTGCAATGTAAGACAAAGAGAAAGAGAGACTGCGGGGTGGTCTACCTTTATCCGTAACTGACAACTTTATTAAAAACATAACGCAAGTGACTTGGGTCTGGGATCTTGGTCTTATGGGTTTTTGGGTCTTGGCACTTTTCAATCTGTGTTGGGTGGTCCTTCTTTAAAGCGGGTCAACGACAGCTCCGCTGCGGATCCTCTGTGCCTTTACGATCAGTCTGTGGGACATGTCCTTAGGGTTATTACGGTTGGCTCTCAACGGTCTCGTTGCGTTGTCAACGGTCGCGTTCCCAACGAAAGTGAAACTTGTGTTTCGGAACATAAAAAAAATTTGCATTTATTTTGCAGTGGCTCCACTGGTTGTGTTGTTGTTGCTGTTGCGGTTGTTATAGTTGTTGCACGTTGGCCGCTTGGCGGCAATCGTAAAAATTAACTTGATTACTACACGCATAAATAAAGCCATTAAATGGCATACAACTCTCTGCACGGCCAGCAATTAAAATCAAATAAAATTCACCGACGGCTTCGAGAGATGCCACTGAAGTTGGCTAATTATGTGAGGGGCGTGCCACGCATAGATTTTGCGTTAAATACTCTCATTTTTTTTAATCAATGTCCCATTAAAATGGTTAAAGACTGTACTATAAACTTTTGTTTAAATCAATAGTTGACATTTCTAATTTTGATTACAATTTACCACATATTTCCTTTAGATTGCCTTTAATCAGTGCTCCATTGAGTTGGTTAAACTTTTGACTATGGGAGAGGTTGTAAGTTCTCATTCACAAGCGACAATTTTCCAAAAAAGGTTAAGAGGGTATTATTATTGTATGATCTTTTGACTATGGGAAGTTCACAAGTCAATCGTTAGGTAAGTTTATTTCTAATTTTGATCACAATTTTTTTAGATATAGCCTTTATATTGTCTTTAATTAGTACCTAAAATGGTTAAAGAGACTGGCCAGATACTATAGGAACATGAGGGGTTGCAATTTTTCATATTTCTCGTAAATTTGTTTCTAATTTTAATACAGTTTGCCAAAGATTCCTCTATCTATGCCTAAACCATCATAACAGTCGGAATCTACTTCTAGTTTTAAAGAACAGAGCAAATGAGCTGGTTTTCCTTTAGAGTTTCTTGAATTAAGCTCCAGGGTTTCTTCTAATCCAGCAGTCGCTAATTGCTTTCATTTTAAAACACTTTCTGGAATTTCAATTGAATTAATTTCCCAACTCTCTGCATAATACACACATAACTGAAGTAGGCCCAGTTTAGTGGCACTTAAATCGATATAACTCTTAATTTTCACACGTTCGTCACGCTCGTAAGATTATTTAATGATCTTGTTAGCCGCAATTACAATTTATTTTGCATAATGCATAAGTTTTGTGTTATTTAAGTGAATTTACAATATTATGTTTATTACATGAGTGAGCCGAGTCAAACGAGTTTGTTTACGAGAGCAAGCACGAAGCTCAGGAAGCCACGGAGCTCTTCAGTTTGTCATGAGCTAATTTCATATTTCATTGTAGTTGTTGTTGCTTTAATGGTGATCTAACATTTTATGCTTTACATAAAATGATAAATTTAATGGCTTTTTCTATGTACCCAAAAGGATTTAGCTTAACAGCAGGATATAAAGCGCATTAGCCCACTTTAAGTGGGATTTACTTAACAGCAACTGAATTATGTTATGCCTTGTATTTGACATAATGTTAGTTAACATGTCTGATTACGTCTGTAATTGAAATGTTATCAAATATGTTAACGCTCCTTAATTGATATTAAGTGATTAAAAAATAGTCTTCAATCTACAAATGAAACCGTTCAGGTGTATAAACAGTGAGAGAGCTAAGAAAGATGGCGACATAAAGAGAGTAGTTTAAACGTTTTGTACCACGATTGAGAGAGCCATAATTACGAACAAGACAAGATGACTGCAACTTATTGCTCTCCCTGCGCATGTACGTCACATGACCCCCCGCGCTCAAAAAATGTATGAAATTTAGGTACTTTTTCAGAAAACCCTATTGTATTGGCTGTTAATGATATCAGATGTAAGATCTACTTTAGGATCTTATGGAGAATTGTGAGACGCATCGATTGATAGGTCTTGGTGCCCTGTAGGTGCAATACATATTAAATAATACGTATTTAAAGTTAGAAAATGTTGCCAGTCCGAATGTTTATATTCTAACTTATCGCTCAATTTGAAAACTATGATTATGAAACTTGGCACAAGTCTTTATTTTCGGTGCAGGCAGAACATATATGAAAACCAGCCGGATTGAATCACTATATCATTATAGCATATAGATGATAATGAATATATATATATAGTATCCCTATAGGAATAATAGGTTGACAACTATGTTGTTGTATGAAAAACTTTTTTGTGTTTGTAAGGCTTATATTCTCTTGTATCAAGAGCCTAGAACTCACTTAAGTTTGCTTAATATAATAAAGACTTCCCTGAAATAAATGACTCTATTAAATACAGATAACTTCTCAGTTAGTTATTGTATATTAAAGTTTGAGCTGCTACATTTTCGCTGCGGTAGGTAAAGTTTATTGACGATGTGTGTGGCATTTGTTGTCTTGTTTTATATGGGCAATATTTTCATATGCACTCAAAGTGCGATTACTTTCGATACTTTAAACTATCTGCAACTGCATCTTAAAAGCGCACTCAAAGTCTCTCGCTGCGACTAGGCAAATGGCCCAACCCAAACCCAAGGCAAGCCAAGCCAAACCCATTGAGGCGACTCCGCGCGTTGCATGAAAGGCAAGACGAGACGCGGCCAGGTGGGGCAACCTGGCGGCTGCTGTTAAGTGAGCGCTTAAGCCAATGAGGCGGCTGTAAAGGCATGAATAAATAAAAATATATGTATAAAAACAAAAAAAAAGAAGCAAACAACAAACCGAGCAATAAACATACAAGCGAAACAACAACAACTTGGCACAGTAAATGACAAGCAAAGCCAAAAGATTCATTCAAGTGTGCGACACTTTTTATGCGTGAAATAAAAAGTGAACACAACAACAACAGCAACAAAACAGCAGCTTGCCACAACAACAACAATAACAAAACTGGGATGCATACCAACATGGCAGCGTATTAGCAAAGACAAATACTAATTGCAGCCAAAGCAGCGGCAGCAGCAACATTTGCAGTAGCAACAACCACAGCAGCAGCAGCAGCAACATTAGCAGCCGCTGCAACATCAGCAACTTGCAGCAGTGTTGTCTTGTTTTTGTTGTTTGCTGCTGCCGGCAGTTAATTTCATTTAAAGAATGTCATCTTCACTTTAAGTGAAAGATAAATACACACAAGCACACACACACACAAACACAAACACACACACACACATATTGCTGGAAAAATCGACAGGTTGCAAGGTGTTTGGCATTGTCTCCTTTTCCTTCAACTGCAACGCGAACATTTGGCGCTTGACGCTGTCAACGCTGCGTATGAGTGATGTGTGTATTTTGTTGTTGTTGTTATTGTAGCTTGTGGTTGTTGTTGTTGTTGCAGCTGCTGCTCGTTTATCCCGCAGCGTGTTAATTCTTTGCGCAAACAGCGCTCGTTGCACATTCGATTTCGCTGAGCGTGCAACAATCGACAGCTGTGTGCATCGATTGCTTCGATTACAACTAGTTATCGATAAGAATCCGTGATCTAATCAGGTTGCTTGAAAACTTGCTAAGCTCAGCTTAAGTAAGCTGCTAAAGTTATCCGATATAAAGCCTTGGAATCATCTTTGCAGCTATCGATAAAAATTAGTGATGTAATCAGTGTTCTTAAACTTCCTTTAATATATTTGCTTAGCGTAAGTAAGCATCTGAAAATATCCGAAAGAAAGGCGCAACATCTTAAGCTTAGTTTTATAGCTATTAAGAAAAATAATGATCAATATCTGAATATGATGCTTTTAAGGTCTACCCAATTTGCGTATGGAAGCATCTTAAATGATCCATAACAAAGGCTTCAAATCTAAGTACAGTTGTGCTTGATAAAACTATTGCCAGTCAAATCCTCCTCCTTACACGAACATTTTATATTAACTTAAATGCTTAATGTTCAAACAAAAAAACCAAAAAAAAACCTATAAAAAATACCATGGTACAGTTGTGTCTGATATCGATTGCATATGATCGATTACACTAAATTTCGATTGAAACTGTTGATCTAATTATGATACTGGGAGACATCCTAAATCGCTTCTTAAGTCCGCTTAGAAAAACATCCTAAATTCTACAAAATGAAGGCCTAAAATCTATTATTTGTACTTCCATCATTCGCGACATTCATGTCATTTTCTATGATGAAAACATTTTTATTTAAATGAACTGTTAAAAATAAAAATATAAAAAAAATTATTTGTCTACACATGTTTAAAAAAATAATAAATCGTTGTTTTTTTAGCAATACGAGTATTTATTATATTATTTAATTTAATATTTAATACAAAATATGTATATGATTTGCATTTCTAACATTTGTTTGATTGATGCATTCATAAGAAACTATTTCCATCAAACGCTCACTTTGACTGTGTTTAAATCTCTTTATCAGCAAAAATTTTCAATTTTTAATACAATCTTTATAAGCTGTGGCAACAATTTTATATCAAAACTGTAGAAAAAGTTAACGAAATTTTAATATGTTATTTTGAACCAATGTCAACTAAAGCTATTAGCTTTATTCTAGGCACAAGAGAACTTAAGAATCCCAGTTGAAAATAGTAACAATCATTCCTTTCACAAGCTAAGAAAAGAGTGGTTGGCAAAGTTTTCAAATTGAGATCCTAGATGTTCCCAATTTCAAATAAAGCTTAATGATCTCTGACTATACTAAAGATTTGTAGATATTTGTAGCAGTTCTCGGCAGTATTTTGCTGATACAATAAAGTTTTGACCAAACCTTAAATATATACAAGTTCTCTTAAATGAAGCTTTAACTTTATTCTTGCACAGTCTGAAGCGATCTTACATCATCTGAAATTTGATACCTACCATACAACGCGGGCACTAAAGATAAACACAAACTGAACTGATCTATGGATGGTATAATCCTTTCCTTTTTTGATGTTTATGTTTTTGTTTTTGTTTGTAATTTGTTGTCACTTTTCAGGTTTAATTAATGTGCAGTCATTTCCTTGGCTGCGATTGTCACAAATTAATAATCAAACACTGTCGTTGTTGCTGTTACTGTTGCTGTTGCTATCCCAAGGCCCATTCCCAGTTCCAAATCCAATGGCAAGTCAAACATTTCATTTCATTGAGTAAATTTCACTTTTAAGCGACGACGCCCGACGGACGACACTTTGGGACCCGGCTCCGAAGAGTCATTCGCACAGAGTGTGTATATTTTTGTTGAGGAGCAGGAAACTCGATTCTACTGCAGTTTTCAGTTTGCTGTTTTCAGTTAGCAGTTAGCTGCTGCGGTGCATCCGTTTCAAAACGCGTCCGTTTGTTAACTGATTTCGCGTTGTGTTGGCCAAAACTCAAATTCGAAAACTGTTTAAGCGGCGTTAACGTGCGCCGCGCTGCCAGCGCCAGCAGCGGCGTCGCAGCCAGTACAACGAACCAGACAACTGGCCAGACTGCGACGCCAGACGCCAGACACCAGATCCCCAAACCCCAAGCCCCCAACAAGCCCCAAACCCCAGACGACAATCCGAGCGGCGTTTACTTTGCAATTGCCAGCTGCACTTGTTGCTGCCACCGACTGCTGCCGGCGTCGCTGCCCCAATCGCTGCTGCCCGCCGCTTGCCGCTTGCTGACCAAAGCGAATCAATAAACATGCGTCGCTGTTGCTGTCGCTGTCGCCGTTTGCCGGCAACGTCAGCGTCAACGTCGACGTTGACGTCGTCACCACACGCCAAAGTTAAAGTTGTCGTCTTTTCGCTTTTGTTGCTGCTGCCGCTGCTGCCACTGCTGCTGCTGCTGCCTTTGGCTTTAGCTTTGGCTTTGGCATTGCTTTTGGTTAGCTGTTTCCCTCCCCGTACTGCTCCCGCTCCTGCAAACAGACTCACTTTTCACTGCAACATGTTGCTGCCTAACTGACGGACTAACTGCCTAACTGACCAACTGACTGGCTGACTGACTGTGGACCTGACCGTGAAGTTGTCTGCTTGGGATTATCAAATACTGGCACAACAACCCGGAGACAATATTTCGGTTAATATCATCTCAGCATTGTTTTATGCGAAAACTCATGTATTGTGATACTTCAATGGGGTTGTTAAAATAACAATAATTTTAGTTCAAGTAAGGTACTCTAGTTTAAATAAGGTACTCTACTTTAACTAAGGTAATGTTCTCAACACTCCCCAAGTCATATATGAAATATAGAATATATATATCAAATATAGAAATTTCAATATTTTCTACTTTTGTTTAAGAAAGATATAAGTGGCCCTAGACAAGAGCTTATTCCTGAATTTGGAAGCTATTCTGAAGACAGATTTGAAATACAGTTGGCATTTAGAAAGGGACCAAACAGATTTGTTCTCTTTATTACGATTGGTCAATCATTTTGAAGCACATTTTGGGTTCTCAAAAAGACTTAGGGAGTGACTTTCACAAAAGAAAATATGTCGTTAAGTTGAGTCTTACTGTTTGACAAAAGAAGTTTAGAAATGTATGTTATTCATATTCTTGTTTCTTCGACAGAAACTTAGGTCAATACATACTAGCTTTCCGATACAGATCATATATTTGGTAATCAAATATGTTACTTGTTCTGAATTCCGAAAGATGATACAATATTCGCTTAGAAAAGTTTTCCTTTGAGGCAGTTTAATGTGAGCTATTCCAGCATAGAATCAAAGAACAATAACGATAGTTAATCTATTTTAACATGGGATTTTTTGGAAATTTTTTTGGGGTAAATGGGGGAGGGGGGGGGGAAAAAAGGGAAATATATAATTGAGAATGATATAGAGTGTATGTGGAAATAGGATCGAGAATGATCATTGAGGTGGATCATTTAAATCCAAATAGAATTCAATTTTCAATTAAGCTTGCTCGAAATCAACTCCCAAGTTTCTAGGAAACAAGAAACTAAAACAAAAGTCGAAAACTTGAAGCCTTTCTTTTCAAGAAAAGTTATATAAAACAATGCTGGTTTTTTATAGCAGGAATCAAGTTTGAGGCCCACTGTTTTCCTATAACTTAGCGTGTAAATAAGAAGTTTGTTCTGTTGCTATTGTTGCTGTTGATTGTTGATACGCCGTCTGTGTGGTCAATATCTGATCAACTTTCGCTTTTTATAGCAAATGCAGAAACAATTGGCGTGTTTTGTGTGTTGCATAAAGAAAGAAAGAAAGAAAAAAAATACAATCTTTGGCATTTGAGTGAACAAACATTTCTTTGGCGCTGAAATTGAAAAATCTGTTAAGAGCTTAAGGCAAATAAAAACAACAACAGCAACAACAACAACAGCGACAGCAATTGTGGCCAAGACTGTGACAGTCGAGTCATGATGCCAATGCCAGGGCTAAAACTATTGTCGATTTCTTATTGTTGTTACTGTGCTTGTTGTTGTTGTTGCTGCTGCTGCTGTTGTTGTTGTTGTTGCTGTTGGGCGTGTGCGTATTTGCGAAGAGTTTTGTAGACAAGTCTTGACTTGAGACATGCATAAAACTTGTAAAGCCATTAAAAGCGCTTACAGTGACAACAATAACAACAACAACGACAACAATCATTCAATATTGTTGTTAGTTCCCCCATTTTTGTGTGGCTCATTAGCTTGATGTGTTAATTAAAGCGAATGTTGCAAAAATTTCTGTACAAAAACTTGCAACTTGCCAAAATAGAAAAAAAAATAAATAAACAGCAGCAGCAGCAACAAACAAAAAACAAAAGACTTAGGCAACGAACTTGCCAAAAGACTTAGGCAACAAACTGGCCACAATGACTTTCACAAAAGAATGCAAGCTGTTGTTACTGTAAATATGACATTGACTGACTGACACGCCCACACACACACACACACACACACAACACCTACCCCCCGCATTGGTCGCCCCCACACAGCCACCCGCCCCCTCCTCTCAGCCTTGGCTACTTTGTCGGCAAAAATAAATTTATGCAGCCAAGTTGATCACTTGTTTAGTTTTGTTACTTGCCACAGCATGCCACATGCCTGCATGCCCGCTACCCCCCACCAATTGCTGTTTGCCCCCCCTCTCTAATTAGCGCTGTGTTGCGTGTTGCATGTTGCCGTCTTTTGCTGCGTATAAATTGTATCAATAAATTTATTGATTTCAACTGTTGCCGCTGACTTGTTAAATATTTTGCGAAACGATTTATGTTGCCAGCATGCAAATTTCTGTATGTTTTTGTTATTTTGTGCGCTGTGCGGCTTTAATGAACATGTCGCCGTGGAAAGAGTCATCACACACGCACAACACACAATTTGTTGACTCTTTGGGTGCCGCCAGTGTCCATTTGTCCGTGTCCGTGCCGGGCGCGCTTAACGACAAGAAATTAACCAAACCTTTCACTGGCCATAATTTCACCCACAACTTCCGGCCAAGGTTTTCAACTGTGCGCCATAGAACACTTTCATTCGACTTAAGTTGCATTTGGGTTAGGGCAGGTGGTGCCACTTGCCACCTGCCACCTGCCGTGCATGCCAAAGCAGGCGAAAACCGATCCACAATAAACAAAGTGAAATGTTGTTGTCGCCCGGTGCATGGCTAATTAGATAAACAAATTTCAGTTGCCCACGGCGCGCTGTCAGACTTTGCTCTATGGCTACATTGTTGCACGCATTCGAAATTCGAATTATTGAAAAGTGAAAAAGATACATACCCATACAATACATGCACGTACTATCTATATGTATTTGTATATGTATATATACAAAAACAATAACAGCCAACAACTGCGTACAGTTTCTAAAAGAAAGTGAAAAGCCAAGCGCTGACAGAACGCAGCGTACGAGCTGAGCGTAAAGTGCGCCGCCTAATGGCCACGTCAACGTGCAGCGCCTTAGTTGGCCAGGACCAGCCGCAGTTGCCAGCAGATGCCAGCCAAGAGAGCTGGGCGCGTGCCGTGATTTGGCCTGTGACACGAGCCAACATGCCACACTCAAGGCTCCATCAAAGCTGCCAGTGCCACTAATTGTAGAAACTAATTAAAAACCATGAGGATCTTTTCTTCTCTGGCTGATCGACTTACATATATGTTAACTTAAACCTAGATAACTGGGAACTATACGCGACTAAACTTGATTTAGCTGCAGTGCCTAACTAATTTAGTATTATAAATGAGGATTTCATATGCTCTTAAACAATCAATGAGAATTTAAGAGGTGTTGAAGCCCACACAATTGTTGCTAAGATGGAAATGATGAGTATGATGAGATGAGTTGAATAAAATTATTGATGAGATGGTTGATAAGATGAAGCTTCTGCTCAGGTTTTCATCCCCGTAACCATAGAACTTGAGCTAATCATACGCAGTATTCTTAAGAATGGTGTACTAAATTTGTCCACCTCATATACAGGCAGACGGAAGCATCTCCGACCCTTAAAGTATATAATTCTTGATCAGTATCACAAAAGATTTCATATTTGGCCATGACCGTCCGCAGTCAATATCAGTAATATAAGAGTTATGTCTATAAATCGAATGTAATATCGATTACAAAGGAAAATGGGGTACAAAACCCTGAAATGAAAGATCGTTATATGTAAGCCTAGTTAACTGGGAACAATACGCGACTATAGCTTGAGTAAGAGTCTTAGCTGTAGTTGGCATGTACAATACTTAAGTCACCCTATAATCTACTGTCCAGAATTTAAACAAGTCGATCGAGAATCAATGAGACACGAGAAGTTAATCCCACACAATTCAGTACTGCAGCGTGGAGAAGAAGAAGCATAGATCACCCTGGTAGAAATGCCTGCACTTGCGCTATTGCTTGTACTGTGTATATATGTGTCTTTGTGTGTAAGTGTACGAAGATGCGATCGTTAATTTTTGACCTGGGTACAGGGAGCTTTGTAGTTGGGTTGTAGTTGTGCTCAACTATAGCATTCTTACTTGTTAATATGTGAGTTGGCGCAATGAGCCCCATGTAGATGAACCGTACATTAAAACAGGAATGAAAATAGTTTTAAAATTAATTAGTTTATTTGCTGTTGATAATGTTGACTTTCGATTTATTATTGGGTAGATTACAATAAACATTGTCTTACGGATGAATACTCGTAACTTAAGCGACACTTTATCGGACAGATAAATATATATAAAGCTTAGTTTCTTATTTATTTATTAGGTGTTCCTTTTAAAGCTTAGTTAAACTGCACCTAAGCTAGACGTTGAGTAAACGAACCTTAGTACTTGGCATCGCTCGCTTTAAACTAGAGCTGATTAGAGTTTGATTTAACATTGTATTAGTAAAATGTTTTAATCATGCATGGACGCGTCGCAACATGCTCATCTCTGGCAGCCAAGAGCCGCTGATCCACCGCAGCAGCCACAGTCATTCACAAGTTTTGATGCTAAACAAATATGACTAATTATGGAGGAACTGAGACTGGCGCTGGCACTAAACAGTGCCACATAATGCGATCGTCGTCTTCGTTTCGACGTAGATGGGCAGTCCGACTCCAACTGCAACTCGGAGGCACCGACTCTGACTGTAACCAGTAACCAGTAACCCGTAACCAGTTGGCCACAAACACCAACACCGACACCCGCAATTTCGCCAATTCGTGGAAAAAAGAAAAATATATAAAAATAAAACAAACCATGCAATTGCCAATTGCCAATTGGCAATTGTATGAATGAAATGCATTTTACGCGACGCTCCTCTGCTCCTCAGTCGTAGTTTTCACTGTATAAGGCGCTGGCAAGTCCTCAGCTAATCTCTTAACTCCTCTCGTCCGCAGCTTTGCTGCAAGTTGCACAGCTGCATGGGCGCTGCAGTGGCAAGTACAGCCCCCGCCGACGTCATCTGTACAGAAAGGCCTCTAACAAGTATCGCCAGAACCCTGAGGAGTACGGACAACGCACCCTTCGGTGGGGCATTGCGCCCGTTACCATCATGGCCGAGGACTTTGCCACGGCTCTGAGTGTCCTGCCCAAGAATAACCACTGCATCACATCCTGCGTGGATGCCTATCGATCACAGGCCCTGGCCTTCGCCGACAAACACCAAGTGGCCAATATATATACCAGTTTCGAGGATCTTGCACGCTGTCCTGAAGTGGGTAAGTACACGCTTCAAGTAAAGCTAGAAAATGTCTAAGGACCAAGAAGTTGACCCACAAAAGCCTGTTGAGGTCTATAAGTCTAGGGAATTACTTTAGTTGAAAAAGTCTAACAAGAGCTGGGAACGCTTAAAAAATCAACATTCAGTAATTTCTTCAAGCATTTTATACATTTAAAAGAAAGAAGATACTTTACGATTGAAGGGATTTTTTTACCATCGCAATACACCTTAATATTAGTTATAGAATTTCGAGAATTTGAAGTTTTAAGTCGAATTCATAAATTATATTTTTAGTTAATTTTAAAAGACAAAAAGATGATATTTTTTTGTTTTATTTTTTTTAAAGGGCTTGTAATCAATGGATTAAACTAGGTTAAGCAGGTCTATATGTTTATATAGATCAAAATGAAGCCAGGAACTTTAGTAATGATAATTTATCGATTAAATCTTAAATTCTTTAATCTTCAGACGCTGTTTACATATCACCGCTGAATCCAATGCACTGTGAGTTGTGCCATCTGATGCTCAACCATGACAAGCACGTGTTGTGCGAGCAGCCGCTGTGCATGGCTGAGGATCAGGTGGTGGAGCTGGTATCGAAGGCACGGGCACGTGGACTGTTTCTCATGGAGGGGTTCTGGCCCCGCTGCATACCCGCCTACCATTTCTTGCAGAGTGAGATCTTGAATAACAGGCTGGGCAAGATCTACCAGGTGGACTGCACATTGGGATGGCAGTTGCCCATTGTAGAGGCCAAGGACACGCCGTATGGAGGGGTATCTAAGGATTTGGGACCTTATGGAATACAGTTGGCGCTCTGGATATATCGAGAGGTGCCGCAGAGCATCAGGGTATGCGGAAAGCTAAATAGCGGGGGCATTGATGTGGCTGCCACTGTCGAGCTGATCTTCAAGGGAAATCGCCGAGCCCGCTTGGAGCTCAGTGCCGAGGAGAAGCTCGAAAACACGGCCGTTGTACGTGGCACCAAGGGCAGCGTCATAGTAAGTCCATTACATTACTCAAAGTCCGTTTCTTACACTCGATCCTTACAGCTAAACAACGCCTGGTGCCCCACATCGCTGGCTTGCGATAAAACGGACTATGAGTTCGTTTTGCCGGAAGCGAAGCAGCCAACCTACTACCATAATCGCATTGGCCTGTGCTACGAGGCGCAGGAAATGCGCAAGTGCATCCTAAGTGGACGCACTCAGAGTGATCTGTTCAATCACAACGAGAGTCGCCTGATGGCCAACTTGACCAACCAGATACAGGAGATGCTTGATGTTGGCTGCCTGGACACGGAGTTGCAACTAGAACAGGCACGCTGCTAACTAGATTATGGGTGCCCTGATTGTCGTAAGAATCCGCAAGTCCAGCTCCCTTTGAAAACTAGAGCTCCAAACTTTGTTCCAACTTTGGATAAATAAAACATAACCTTACAATTCAAACCATTTTTGCGGCGTCAGTCGAGACACGAACCAGACAGGCCAGTGTGAGTTTTAAGCTTAGCGAGTGCCACAACCTACGCGTAGTACAGCAGCTTTGAGTCTTATAATTGTGCTTTTAATACACTTCCTTAGGGTTGTATAATTTCTTAACTAAAAATGTAACTCATTGTAGGGGGCTTGTCCGCCAATATTAAGTATACATATTTATATGTATGTACATATAACGCAAACCCGGTAATTGCGAGTGTTGATTTATAATACTTTATATAGTTTGGTTAAGTTTTACCAAAATCCAATTACTACGTCTTAGAGCTGCCTTAGGAAATTTGGTTTTTGAAACTCTTTCTTGTTTTGTCAGCACCCCGAATATAAGCTGTCTAGAAGAGCTTCTATCTTGTTTTACGCAGCCTTGAGCTACTCGAGGCTAGTACGCTGATAACGTCAAAACAACTTTACCTGCTTATCTCAAAAGCTTCGAGATTCGTCTATTGCGTTGTTTCTCGAAGCACAACGAACTTGTATGGGTTGCCCAATATGAGAATGCCCAAAAAATGTGGATGACTAATACGCCTCACTTTAGTTGAGACTACCTTACACAATCAACGTGGTAGCTGATAACAAAGCTTATCACCGGCATGCCTGATACGTAATTAAGTTTGTTTATTTATATAAACAATAATATACTTAAAAGCTTAGTACTTAACCATAAACCTATCGAGAACCAAGGGGAATTGGGTCGGCAGACAGGAATAAGAAATCTGACGCACAGACAGGCCTTCAGGTACATACATACATACATACATACACATACGTTCATACATATGTTTGTATGTATGTGCGTTCAATCACGTCTACCCTGTTGTTTGAGGCCAAGTCATTCGATTTTTCGTTTACATTGGCATTTGTTTTGTAACGGAAAATTTGTAGCAATGAGCCGGCCAATGACTTGGTAGAGCAACATGTGTTAGCCACCTGACACTGATGCAATGTTGAATGTACTCTCGGGGCCAATGCAACAAGGGTTGCAAACGTGGCCTTATATAAGAAAGAAAATGACATTTACACGTATATTTCGAAACGTGTGTATTATGAAAGCAATTTAATATTATTGAAATATTCTAGGCAAAATATGCATGTTTGTCGTTGTCATTGTATTTTTGTTTACCGCGCATTTTGTAAACAGAACAAAAATTAAATTGCGCAGCAAGAATTGTAAAAAGCTTAAGGTTGACTCTCAAAAGAACTTTGAGCAAACAAGTCTTGCGCGAGAATGAGAAAGAGAGAGCAGGAAAACTGGTAGCCCAATGGTGAATCGACTCGAATATTCCAGACCTTAAAATGCTAAAATGCGATATGAAAACAGACTCAACAGTTCAAAAGAGAAACTATTTACTTGTAGCTAAAAATAAAAGGCACAACCTAACAACAAATCTAAAACAGAATAAATCGAACAATATTATGTAAAGTTTATTGGTAAATTTCCACAACAAACATATTTTTGTATTGAATTGGCCGCAGGGCTTACATTAGTGAGAGAGACAGCAAGTGAGAGAGCCGATTGTCGACATGCCTCTCTCAGTTAAACAACGGGCGAAAAAGCTCTAACCGGGTATAAAAGCGATGTTCAGCAGCTACGAAAAGTTCAATTTCCATTCGTGTTTGCTACGGCGACGAGGACCAGTGGAAGTTACACATACGCAGTAACATAAACTACAAACAATAAGAACCAGCAAAAAAAAAGACAACCAAAGAAACTTCTAATTACAACTGAATATAAGCAAGAGATCTCCAAAGCAACATGTCTGAGGCACACTTTGATGAATATGAGCACTACAACTTCGACCATGACAAGCACATCTTTTCGGGCCACAGCGGCAAGCAGCGCTCCAAGAAGGAGGCCAACGAGCATACCAACCACTTTGACCCGTCTGGCCACTCGAGGAAGATTTTGACCAAACTCATGAACACCAACAACAACAAGAAGGCTGTGAAAAACTGATGCCAAATTCGTGCTAAAGAGGAAGCACAAACACATCGAAATACTGAGCAGAAAAGTGCGAAGAAGGAAAAGGCAGTTATTGAATTTAAGTTACAAAAGAAAAAAAACGACGTAAAAGCAAAAGGTAGAGATTGAAAATCAAAGCAAGTCCAATAGCAGCGCAGAGGAAGAGCGTGGGCAGAAAGAGCAGAGAAGTTGCTGCAGCGGCAGCTGACTCTGTCGGCTGACGCTGGAAAACAAAAAATAAAAAAAAAATTACACTGGAATTACTTATTGAATAGTTCTAGTTTCTACAATTTCCTAAACTTAATAATACACTTACAGACTTATAATTTTAATTTTAAGCTTAGTGTGTTTCAAATTATGAAGTTTACTTTAGGTATAACTTATAAAATAAAAAGAAAAAAACTAAATCAGCGACATTTTAAATGTGAGAGTTTATTGCAGCGCCTGCATTGGAATTGGAAACCGAGCCTACCCCTCCCGTCGCTCACCTGCATACACATTAAGGCAAAAGCTTTATAAGTGTGTATGCAACGTTCTCTGCCCGCGCCTCGCACCCCCGCTGAGAGCATGTATGTTATGTATGTGTGTGTTTCTGAGTGCATATTTATAGCATTTAGTTGAACTCATTTGCACTCAGCTCAACGCCTCGCAATCATTAACTACTGCATATATTTGCCTTTGTTTTTGTTATCTACAAACTTCAATGTAAAATAGCGTGCATGTGTATACATGTACATACATACATATGTATATGAAATTGCCATTTACTCGAGATCGAAGCGGAAATAAATATAAACAAGTGGTCGTATTCTTCCGACCTCCCATATAAAGTTCAAACTACTCGTGCACACCTTTATTTCCATATATTCATATATACATACATATTTTTCTTCCGTATGGGAAGAGCACTAAAAATTTACAGGGTACCTATAAAACAAGATTTTTTATTAAGTACATATGAAAGTATTTGGAAAAATAATGGCCTATGTATTATATCATTTTTAAATGTCAACAGGTTCTAATCTCGGTTTCCACTTTAAAAATACAGAATGCGCCAAAAAATATTCAATAAGAGCCAATTTGATTAAAAAGGAGCCAAACTTTTTTTCTTCGCAAATCAAATTTATATAATTATTTAATTTTTTATATATTTTTTTTTAAACATCTAAAAACGCTACTCTTCACTCCTTCACTCCCTGTACCCATAAAATGTTGAAAAAGGGGTATTACTGGGAGTCATTCTTTCTTTTTATCTACTCCTGCAAAAAGCCAACTCGATCAGATCATAAACTTCGTTCATTTGAGTCAAATGAACTTCCAATTCGTTCACAACAAAAAGCAGTGACGTATGCCGAAGCAGCCAGCGGCCTGAACGAGTCTAAATATTGGACCATGCCCAAAGGGAAAATAAGAATTTGCTCAGACGCCAGTGTAAACCAACAAACAATTTTGGCGGCAGAGCGACGACGCAGGTTAACACTTCTCTAACATTAATTAATTCGCTATATTTTTGGTGTGGGGGGCATTTCGGTTTGAAATTGACAGAAATTGCCTAAAAACTAAAGTTTTGTTAATTGGGGATGACAATGAAGTACCGAAAACGTTGAACTTAGTAAGTGAAATTGCTTAAATTAAATCATTTTAAATGTCAACAAAAGCTCCAATTGGTTTCCGATGTCTGCATATCAAAATTTGACTCAAATTTGAGCAGTTCTAATAAGCACTGTCCACTCTAATAGGATTCTATGTTAACTAGTATAGTAAATTTTGTTTATTTTACTAAGCTTGGCAAGAATCTAATGCGGATCGGTTTACAAAGTGTATATGTAACAGATTCTAGTACGGTTCACTCCATAGAGAAATAAATCCATAATGTATAATACATAAATGATATTTACTATGGGTCCATAATATTATTCGTTAACTCACAAGTGGAAACTAATCAGCACGGTTATTGTACCAGCGAGCTTTTTGTACGAATCGGCCAGCTGTTCATGTGCGACTCAACAGTTGCGTCCCAGTT
Source organism: Hirtodrosophila histrioides (assembly GCA_037075165.1). Lineage (NCBI taxonomy): Eukaryota > Metazoa > Arthropoda > Insecta > Diptera > Drosophilidae > Hirtodrosophila > Hirtodrosophila histrioides. Next base: position 1,272,452 of record JBAMCL010000036.1, read on the forward strand.
TCAGTTGCTCTGAATGTATAAAGAATAGAAAACAGAAACGTCACGTTCGCGGATTGTCAAAAAGGTAAGGATTTTGAAAAGGATTTGAAAATTGTCTGCCGGATTTTTGGTTTTTGTCAAAATCTTTCAGTTGTCGCTCGTTAAATTGGTATTTTGCGTTTTGCCGCCAGATAATACAGATAAAACAGATAATCGGTGAATAACTTGCTTTCAAAATTCGGTCACACTGCAATACCAAAAAAAAAAAAATGTGCTAAGCAGGCTAGTTATAATTCACTAATATTAATTTCTATTTACTATTCACTAAAAAGCATTCAAGTAACAGTTCATATTTGCAAAATTTATTGCAGTGTTAAATTACAAGACACACGTAAGTAGATACAGCCAAACAGTCCGCCAATATGTTAAAAATCAATAAGGGAAATCGGGCGAAGGAATGTTTCGGCCGGCATTTTGGCCGCCGACTTTTATATGGGCTTGATAAGATGCTGAAACTATTACACAATATAACCATTTCACTTGCAGCTTTTACCGACAAGTGCAGAAATGGCAACGTTCCTAAACATGAGCTCCGTGAAGCTTAACAAATGGCAGGTGGCTTTAATACTGGGCGCGCCCCTGGCCATTGGCCTTGGCGTCTATGTGTTCAGGAGTAGCGTGCGAGATGATGGCAAGGCCACCAAGCAGCAGGGAAAGTCCAAGGGTAACGCTCGCACCAAGGGTAAAATGGAGAAGCAGACGCTCTCCATAGACGGCACCGCGCCAGATTCAGAGCTGGAGCGCAAAAAGAAGTCCGCGGAGCTGGGGGAGCAGCTGTCGCCGCTTAAGGAGGCCAATAACTACAAGACGGAGGGCAACACTTGCTATCGCAATGGCAAATACGATGAGGCCATCAGTTTCTATGACAAGGCCATTGATAAGTGCCCCAAAGAGCATCGCACGGATATGGCCATATTCTATCAGAATCGTGCCGCCTCCTACGAGATGCTGAAGAAATGGAACAAGGTCAAGGAGGATTGCTCACTCTCGCTGGAGTTTAATCCGCGTTATGCCAAAGCCTACTATAGACGCGCACGTGCCTATGAGGCCACCAAGGACATGGTTGAGTGCCTGGACGATGTGACTGCCACCTGCATTCTGGAAATGTTCCAGAACAACAGCACAATCATGTTTGCCGATCGTGTGCTCAAGGAGACCGGCCGCCTCGATGCCGAGAAGGGTATGCGCGATCGTGTGCCCGTCGTGCCTTCGTCCAGCTTTGTCAACACCTACATGCGCTCCTTCATAGCCGATCCGCTGCAGACCACGAATTTGCCGCCCTCCGCGGTGGCAGACACCCCACCGCGTGGCTTCCTGCGCGCCCGACGTGCCTTCGATGAGCAGAAATTCGATGACATCATTCCGGCATGCACCGAGGAAATTGAATCCTCTGAGGCCGAATCACAGTATAAGGTAGAGGCGCTCCTCATGCGCGGCACATTCCATCTACTCTGCGGCTCCTTTGCCGACAGCAACGCCGACTTTGACGCCGTTCTCGCCAATGGTAAGGACTCTCCACAATGATCTTAAACATACATACATATGCCAATATATATACAGACAAGTGTGCTCTACCCTTTTGGTGGGTATTATAGTTTTCTCACTAAATATTGTATATGCAGATGTGCTAATCAATTTCACGAATTTTCTGCGATTCTTAAGCTTTCATAGTAGTCCAATACAACTTCTTTTTTGGGGGTCTCCTGTTGATCGCCCTTCTATGCGATTCTCAAGATTTAATGGTAGTCCGCTCCGCCCCCGTAAATCTCCAAAATGTCAAAAATTAAGTTGTATAGAAAACATTGTAAGGGTGTATATTCTTTGGCAACACCGAAGATAACTTATACTCGGTTTCAAAAATGAATTATTTGGGTTTGTGAAATGTCCGTAAGAGTCCCTATGAACGCAATTTTTTTCCACACCCTTAAACCTAAAGCAATCAAACTTGGTACACATGTTGGTGTATACCCTCGATTTATTAAGTGTCAAGATCGACCCTCCAGCACCACCCCCTCCCTCGAAATTCGTCGGAAACCTATACCATCTTCAAAATTATATTTTAAGCTAGAGTCACCAAATTTTGTATACAGACTGATATTGAGCTCCTTGGAAATTCTGCAATACAAAATTGTTGACACCTAACCCCCTTCCCCGAAAAAGAGCAAAATCTATATCTCCCACGCCTGTACAGGTAGAGTCATCAAATTTGACATACAGACTACTGTTTTTTCACGCCCACAAGTAACCAAATTATACCGTACTTGAAATCGAGTATTCTGCTGTCGAGCACGTCCAACTGCAACGTTCTTAATTGCTTTTTATTGACATCTACGTATGTTTTCATTCAAGTGGAATCGAAAACATGAACTGATTCAAAGATAACTTTATCATTCTCTTACTTATCGTTTATTACTCCTGCAGATGATGCGGACTCGACGCTGCGCACCTACGCGTACATCAAACGCGCCGCACTGCACATTCAGACGGACGAGCGCGAGAAGGGACTGGCTGACTTTGCGGAGGCCGAGAAACTGAAGCCCGACAATCCAGATGTGTATCACCAGCGTGCACAGATTCTGCTGTTGCTGGAGCAGATCGATGCGGCGCTGATGGAGTTCGAGAGGGCGGTGAGCCTGGCTCCCAATCATGCCATTGCGAATGTACAGAAGTGCTATGCCGAATATCGTTTGGCCTTGATGGCGGGCGATCAGAAGCGTTTGGAGCATGTTATACATGAGTTTGAACAGTGCATTGAGAAGTTCCCAGAGTGCGTCGAGTGCTACAGTTTGATGGCCCAGGTGCTGGCCGATCAGCAGCAGTTCCCCCAGGCGCAGCAGTTCTACGAGAAGGCCATGAAGTTGGCGCCCACAAATCCTGCGCTGCTCGTGCATCAGGCCATCATGGTGCTGCAGTGGCGCGGCGATATTGAAGCGGCCGTAACGCTGCTCAATCGAGCCATCGATGTGGATCCAAAATGTGAGCTGGCCTATGAGACGCTCGGCACCGTGGAGGTGCAGCGCGCCCAGCTGCAGCGTGCCGTTGACCTGTTTGAGAAGGCGCTGCTGTATGCCAAGAGTCAGGCGGAGCTGGTGCATGTCTACTCGTTGCGTAATGCGGCGCTGGCTCAAATTAATGTCACGCGCAAGCTGGGCATCGACATTAATTCCGTTTCAGCCATGGCACAGTCAGGCTTCCTTGCCCAGGCGGGCATGTAGATAGTTATTGAGCCCAGAGACAGAGCCAGAGCCACAGGATGGACTGGAGAGGCACAGCCAGAGCAGCAGCCGAAGTTGTCGCATTTAGAAGACCCACATACGTTGTGCTATTTAAGTTGAATACCGTAATAATCTTTGACCCTCGAACCCATCAGCCGTGTTACATACATATAAAGATATGGAAAATCTTGTTTTAGTCATTGTGCTCCTAGTTTTAACAATGAAAGGCAATCATGATGAAATCTTTGGCATCTGTTAACCATATTTTGTTTATTATCACATATGTATTACGCATATATATACTAGAAGTTTATTATAGTATTGCCTAAGATAAAACAATACAACTAGTTAATGTTAGCCTAGCTTTAATTCAATATAAACATTTCTAAGAAACATACAGAAACTCAGGCACCCATTGGCGACATAGGCAACTGATTATAGGACTGCACATCGCCCGATATATAGCCGGCGCAGATCAACCACAGCACAGCACGCACGCTGCCCACAATGGCGTATTCGGACTCCAGCTGCTGCAGCAGGGGCAGCAGCAGACCGGGCAGCGCACCCAGCCCATTTGAGATGCCCATCAAAGTGCCGGCGTAGTTGGGACTCATGTCCAGGGGCAGCAGCTTGATGCCCGCGTAGTAGGCGCCAAAGGCAACAATGCTCCAAGTACGCGCACCATTTTCCTTGGCATAGACCAAGTACATGGACACGCTGACAAATACCAGCCAGGACATCAAGCGACGCGTCTGCGTGCGGCTCAGTATGCCCTCCGCAATCAGATAGTCACTCAGCCGACCGGACGTGAGGGAAGCCAGAAAGCTGCACAGATGCGGCGCCGTTACCTGCAGTTCCCTCCACACCGAGCTGCCCGTGGCTTGCAGTTCCTGCACCAAGTGCTCTACTTCCAGAGTTAGCTCCTGTTGATTCCAGTCGTGCTGCATGTTGGCTGCTATCAGCGCCCAGATTGGTGCATTCATAAGCATGCGGTTCCACGGAACAGCTTCATTGGCGGTGGTAGCAACTGCGTCTGTGGCCACCAGCGTCGCGCTCACCTGGCTCTTGATGTAATCAAGCTCGGCGGTTTCTATATACGGCGAGGCATCTGGATTGCTGTAGCAGACCAGAACCTGCAGAAGAAAGCAGCAGACCATTTAGAAGTGATCTGGCATTTTAAAGTGAGCTTAATCTCGCTTAAAGCATACTCACAAAGCCCACAAACCAGAGCACCGCACCACTGCCAACCACATAAAAGGCCACTGCCCAATCCTGCTCGTCCAGAGCCAAGCCACTGACCAGATGCATAAATGTGATGCCAATTTCGCCACCACTCAACACACAGCTGCACAACAAACCACGCTCATTCTCGGGCACCCACTGGGCCAACATTGCGCTGACAGCGGGAAAAGTGGGTCCCTCACAAAAGCCGATGAACAGGCGAAGGATCATTAGTGCCTTAGGACCTCCACTTCGTACGATTGTAGGCGTTAGCAGTGTTAGGATGGCGGCAAATAAAATGGAAGCGCCCAAAATCCATTTGCCGCCGTAACGTTCTGCCCAACGTCCACCGGGAATGTGTGTGATAATATAGCCAGCATAGAAGGATACTGTCACCAGGACTTGCACTTCCTTGGTCCATACATCGGCGCTGTTTGACGTTGTGATCGGTGTATTCTTGGGCAACTGCACGGGTAATGGAGGAGTCTCCAACTTTTTCGTCCGTGCCTGGCCAGCCTTTTGTCTTGACGGTGCTGGCATACTCCGTACTGCTTTCCGATGTCTACCCAGCTTAGGTTTGCTATTCACAGGAAGAGCCTTCGTAGCTTGCACTGCGGCTACTCTATTGCAGTCCCTTATAATCCGATTAAGGGAGAAATCCAAACAGAGGCGTATTGCATAGGCATTGATAATGGCCAACAAGCTGAACCAGCAAAGGACAATGCGCTGCTTCACCTGCAGATCTGTTCCGTTTAGTTATCATCTGTGTCATGTATCCTTTTCGCCTGCCTTAAATTGGTACTTACAATCAAAAAGCTCTCGCAATTTTTTCTGGATTCGTAACATTTTTAAGAAGATTCCGTTTAAAATAAAAGTAAAAACCTATTTAAAATGTCAACTAAATTATTTATGTTAACTCAAAAATTTGATTTCGAAATAAATATGTTTACCTGTTACACAGATTGTTTTCTTGGTTACTTCCTGGGATTAGCAGAAGGATATCCAAGGAGGTGCCTGCAAAAACCTGTTGGGCATTCTTCTGACCGACTGTAGGCAACCTGCTAGAATCAAATTAGCTCGTTAATGGAAGATTACAAAATCTTATTAGCAAATTAACAGAATCTTGACAGCATATTATTATTATTATTAGAACTACCTCCCGTTTGGCCATATCCTTGCAGATTTTGAAAGGACTTGGTGCGTTAGGATCGTAAGGACCTCCTCTTTCGAATGGCGTTCAAGGATAATGGGGTCATCTAAGGACCATCGACTTGTAAATTTTCAGTCGGCGGCTTGAGAGAAACAGACCAAATATACAAAAACCTTGATAACTCTGAAACTGTAAGGACGATTTTGATGTCCTTTGGCCAGAAGCTAGCCATAATAATAACAAGTTGTCTGACACAGGACTCGCCAGGATCTGAAAGGATACGGCCGAGATATGGCCAATTTTCTGTATACAGAAAAGTCCTTATTTCTCGGTTCCTTGAAGGACTTTCGTCCTTTTGGTTATATATTCGGATTTGGCAGGATGAGATCTATCTTCTGGCCAAAGGATATTGAAATCGTCCTTGAAATGACTAAGATATGCCCGATCTTGTGTTTTTGGGTCCTTTTTTCTGAGCAACCCCCTTGCAAAAATTTGAAGTGATTTTTTTAGTGAAATCCTGGAAATCCTTGAATGCCAATCGATAGTCCTGCTGACTGTGAGTATAAAATGGTATGTCCTTCCGAAATCCTTAAGGATTTAAGCAAGTTATAGCTATGAAATGCAACCCTTTTTGAGAAAAGCAGCGTTTCGGCTTCATTTCATCCTAAAAGTATGCTGCAATATTTTCTTAAGTCATCAACTAAAAGTATGCAACAATAATCTTGAACACGTACGAGGGAATCCTATTTTGAAATGTCTCCCATTTGGCCAAATCCTTGCAGATTTTGAAAGGACTTGGTGCGTTAGAATCGTAAGGACCTCCTCTTTCGATTGCCGTTCAAGGATAATGGGGTCATCTAAGGACCATCGACTTGTAAATTTTCAGTCGGCGGCTTGAGAGAAACAGACCAAATACACAAAAACCTTGATAACTCGGAAACTGTAAGGACGATTTTGATGTCCTTTGGCCAGAAGCTAGCCATAATAATAACAAGTTGTCTGACACAGGACTCACCAGGATCTGAAAGGATACGGCCGAGATATGGCCAATTTTGTGTATACAGAAAAGTCCTTATTTCTCGGCTCCTTGAAGGACTTTCGTCCTTTTGGTTATATATTCGGATTTGGCAGGATGAGATCTATCTTCTGGCCAAAGGATATTGAAATCGTCCTTGAAATGACTAAGATATGCGCGATCTTGTGTTTTTGGGTCATTTTTTCTGAGCAACCCCCTTGCAAAAATTTGAAGTGATTTTTTTAGTGAAATCCTGGAAATCCTTGAATGCCAATCGATAGTCCTGCTGACCGTGAGTACAAAATGGCATGTCCTTCCGAAATCCTTAAGGATTTAGCCAAGTTATAGATATAAAGAAGATGATCCTTGTTCAAAAAATAGCTTATACTTTTCTATATCATTGCAGAATTTAGAAGGACCCAATGGGTCAGTCCCGCAAGGACTCCCACTATCGATTATAAGCATTCAGGATCGCTTTCCCGAAATCCCCCGTACTACATTAAAAAGAGCAATCAATTTTAGTTTATGCACTTTATTTGAACTAACATTATAAAAACAGTTATGCTTTAACAGTAAACGTTAAAAACAGTTGTATTACACATTGATCAACAATTAAAAATTTCATACAATATTAAATTGAAGTTTTTACATTTTTACATTATTGCAAATACAAATTAGGTACATACTTTGATATTATATTTGTTACTTTAATTAGCCTAAAATTGAATTTCGTTTCGTTTAAATACTAAATAATAATTAAGAGAGTTAATAGCTGCAGAGGGATGGGTAGGATGGGTAGGGACATTATCGGAGCTAGTCTACATATAACAGGCAAACACACACAATATATACATAAGTAAATTCGCTTGATTGTAGTGCCCGCAAAAGGGAGTTGGGGCTAGGATCTGCAGCTGAAATCTTATAGAATCTATATATATATATATACTTAGTTAGACAGCGCACTGGGAGTGGCCGACATTTTGGCATACTATAAAACTAGCTATTGCAATAGATGATCGCAAGACTAACATTAACAATGTCTTCTTGAGCTTTACGTAACAAATTCTCGCAAATTCAACTGGTGCACATACATTAAAACTGATATAGTATTACGTACACTGTACGTTACATAAACTAGAGCATACACAGTTATGGCACTTTTGATTCTGCAGCCCTAGGAGCTGTATTCCAGAGACTTGACCTCCTCCTTGCGCACCGGCTTGCGCTCCTCGGCCTCAAAGTCAACGCTGCGAGGCTGGATGGGCGCATCGTTGAAGGGCTGCACCTCGCCGGATGCCCAAATGCAGTAGACAATGGCCGTAGCGAAGAGCACGCCAAAGGCCACCCAGAAGACGGTGCGCCACTCGAGCAGCGAGGCATTTGGTGTCATAACACCAACCAGATAGGGTGTGATAACGCCAGTGATGGCACCAATTCCATTGGTAATGGCCATCAGAGTGCCGGCGTAGTTGGGACTCATGTCCAGGGGACTCAGCTTCATGCCAGCGTAGTAGGCGCCCATCAAGCCCATGCAAATGGTGAAGAGCACCACGACGAGGACACGATCGCAGCCGGCATAGGAGGCGCCCACCATGAATATGGCCGGGCCAAAGGCAGCGAGTCCTGTCATCAGTTTGCGGGTATTTGTCGTAGTCATAATGCCGCGACGGATCATCCAGTCCGCGACAAAGCCGCTGCCCACGGAGACAATCCACATCATGACGTAGGGCAGGGAGGAGTAGAGACCGTTGGCCTTGATGGAGAACTGCAGCACATCGGCCATATACTTGGGCAGATCGGTTACCATGATATAGAAGCCCCAATCGTGACCGATTTGCGCACAAACCAACGCAAACATGGCCATGTTGGTAAGAATGGCCTTCCAGGGTGTGGGCGGTAGATTCTCATTGCGACCAATGTTGCCGACTTCCTTGATGAGGTACTCGCGCTCGGAGGGCTTGATGAAGGGATGGCTGCTGGGATCGCTGAAGCACAGGAAGACCTGTAGGAAACAGGAAATTTATTAATAACTCAAATACGAAACTAGCAAAGCAAGGGAAATTGACGTTTGAGCAAGCTTAATTGTCTTATAAAGTGAAATTAAAGCTTTAATGTGCTTTCTTAAAGCTTTAATGTGCTTGCTAAGGCTGCTCTTTAAATATCACTCTAAGTACTTCGCTTGATGTATGAAAGCCGAGTTTTGAGTTTTTATAAATACTATTAATCAAGCTTGAAGCTATGTTTTTTAAAGCTATGTTTTTCAAAATATTACATTCCAATGTTTAAAATAAAATTATTAATTCGAGTAGATTCAAATACAATACTTACAAAGATGACGAACCAGACAACGCCGAGACCGCCAAAGAAGTAGAATACAAAGGACCAATGGTGGGATTCCAGGAAGACGCCCGACAGCAAGTTACCCATAATGGTGCCCACTTGACCACCGCCCAGAACCAGAGCGCCCAGCTTGCCACGTTCATTGGCCGGCACCCAAGCAGCGAGCAGGACACTCAAGGCGGGGAATGTGGTACCTTCGCCGAGACCCATCAGCACACGGGTGACAATTAGCCAATCGGAGCCGCCCAGCTCGATGGCCAGCGGGGTGAGCATGGTGAAGACTGCCGTTGAGAGTATGCCCAAGCCCAGGGTCCATTTGCCGCCAAATTTCTCGGCGAGCAGGCCGCCTGGCACGTGGGTGACAATGTAGCCAATGTAGAATGAGGAGAGGATCAAGCCCTGCAGCTCCTCGGACCACTCAAAATCGCCACCGTTGGATGCGGCGCCCTCATCCAAATCATCGGGCTCACAAATCGCATGGTCGTTATCCTCCTCCCCGGAAGAGTTCTTCTTGGCCACCAGGACCGTAATGGCCTGTGAGAGACACACACGCATCGTGTAGGCATTCAGGATGGCCAGAAAGCCCATGATGGCCAATATCACACGTTGTGGTATTATAAAATCTGTTGTGGGCGAAAGTTAAGATACGATTAATTAAGCTTCGTCAAACAAGTATCAGCAAGTGCAATAAAATAATAAATTATTTAAGTATTGACGTCAATGCAAATGCTTAAATATTTCGCATTTCAACATTTCAGAGAATTCAATTAAATTTGTTTAACATGCGAATAAACAGTTTGGGCGAGTTTCAAATAAAACTTATTCAATTAGAGTGGCAAATCCATTTGCGCTGATAAATTACAAATTGCCTTTGATTGTTACTCCTATATACCCGTTTATAAACATACATATATATATATATATATATAGAATATAATTTATATAATATATATTATTCTCTACTCTATTCAGTGTGGAATCTGTAATGTGCCGAAACACGTAAGCTCTGGGCAGCTACGACTTTGTGATCGGAGTAAAATCTACGAATTACTCAGAAGTCGGAAATTAACATAAGATAAAGTAAAGTCAAAACAAATTACTCAGCTGGTAGTACGGAAACTTGTAATCTAATTGTTTAACAATCTACATATAAGTAAGTTTAGTACGAGTAACTAGTTCTGTATACATGAATACTTATTAATTTATTGCATATTTCTTTCGTTTAGCATTTAAAAAACTTATTATTATAATATTATTAAGACAATGAAGTTACGTCAGGAAGTCTGTTGGGAGGAAGTAAAGTAGAGCAGGCGATTTCTCCTCCCTAACGAGGAAACATCAAGGGGGAACTTCATAGTTCGTAAGATTTATTAAGGTAAGTCAAAATAGTCCCTTTTTAAGATTTATTGAAGTCTTGTACTTGCCAAACAATAGAAATACCTCTCAAGTGAATAACTATTTCTATATAATCTACAATCTGTCTACATGTTATTTTTATTAATTTATTGTATAAATTTGTTCGATAGCATTAATGGTATTTAGGAATTATGGCACCTACTTGTGCTTGTTTCTTGTTTCTTTATGGCCCCTTTTAAACGTATATTTTTCCCCTTCCCAGCCAATCGCCATTTATGGCAGACATCATAGTTTGTTAAATGGAATTATGTCTTGATAAGTTCAAGTGCCATAGATCTGCGATAAGGTGCCACGTTCAAATCCATCAAGTATTTCAAAAGGAACTGCTGGTGGGATCATAAAGCGCCAGTTGCTTGGCAATTAAAATTGTTTCTACATACTATATATGTATATATAAAATTTGGCAACGCTATGCGGGCCCTAAAACAACAACAGCAACTATAATAGTAAATAAAATTGATATGGCATTTTGTTGACTTTTCAATTTGGAAATTTGCCCATTAAAGTTCTTTTGGAATGTCAATATTTGAAGGTTGAATTGATGTAAACAAGTTATTTGATTTTCGTCTAAGGCTTGTAAATAAAAATAAATGTAAGATTGACATTGACCCAACTTCTTGAATTAGACGCTCAAAACGAAGCTTTCTAAAAAATAAAATAAATACAATTGATGAAAATCGCGTGCAGCAGCAGCAACAACAACAAATTTATTAACACATTCCCAAAAAAATTACAATAGAGCCTATGTACTCGTACTTATTTATAAAGAATTCCAAAGCTAACAATCTGTTTATATCGCAATCCAATTCATGTCAATATTATTAGAGCAACATGAGCCCAAATAAAAAACAAAACAACTAAGAACTTTGCAGTCTCTGGTTTCCGACTGCGTTATACTCTGTTAGCTTCTGCTTATTTTTGGGTGTGAAAGTAAGCGTGGCAGCATTAGTTTCAGTCAAATTTGCCAAGAATGTCAACAGTGATGTACATACTAAATTTAGTATATCTAGCTGTAAGGGTTTAGGATTTATAGATTTTGCTCAATTTCCTGGTAGTAAGCAAGGTTGTCAACATTTTCCTTAGTAGAATCTGTTAAAGAGGTTTACAGTTGTGCCCATACCAAATTTAGTGACTGTTACTATAATACAGTGGAAGATACAGGCACTACACACTTGGTTGCTCTAGCTTCAAATTGTGTTCATACGGACGGACATTCCCCAAACCCAGTATACTATTATTTCCCAAAAAATAGTTTGAAAACAGATTATAATTATTTACATATCAATTTCACATTGTTGATGTTCTGATTGTCACAGCTATAATTATTCACGCTTCGGTCATCAGCATCAGATTTCAGCCGAAGCCCAAACTTAAACCAATTCCAATTCCAGAGCTAGTTCCTGTTTGAATCTACGTAATACACAGACCCATCTGTTTATACCATGTCAAATGGTTTGTTAGTTTTTTATTAGTAGATGATTTTTGTTGTTGATTTATTGTGGGTGGTTAACAATAAAAATTCGAAACGTCGCGACGTCACCGACTGCCAACTTTATTTGTTCTATAAATTAACATTCATAAACATATGTATATATTTATATATACCATATATACGTAGTTGGAGCTGACAATTTATTGATGTCTCAATATTTGTTAAATTATTTAACAAATGCTTTACCCGAAAGCCGACAGCAATTTATAAGCAGCACGATTCTCAAATATCAACGGCAACGATAAGTCAATCCGAATCGGAAATCGAATACTAACACCTCCCTCATTCTCCCCCCATTCCCTTTACCGACTTCGATTAGTTTATATGTAAATGTGGCGCTAATCATATCAACGAATTTCTCGAGTGTGGTCATAATTCATTCAGTGCCCACTCTAATGCCCAATCACGATTAGACTTCATAATATAAGTGTACTATATAGGGGGGGATCAAGTCGGTTAGGACAACATGCAACAGCAACAGAATCTAAAGCATGTGCTAATCCGAGTCCATTAAATATCGTGATAATACGATAAGGTTAATTGCTATGGCTTCATAATTGCCATAATAACCAATTAATGAGGATACGCGTAATGCATTTCCGGGATTCAGGTATTCTACCATGTGACTAAAATTAAATTGCACAAATTTTCAAATTACTTCAACATGTACGCAAATAAACATATATGTATTTATATTCATCATCGTTTAAAGTGTATAAACTTTGCTTCTTTTTTTTATTATGTGTTTTTGTACGTGATGGTTAATGATTATTATTAGATTCGAGATAATGCTGGGATTTATCATCACTTTTAAGCGCTACTGGCTGCTTAGTATTGTATATATACTTATATATATATATATATATATGATAACACGACATCATTTGTACACAATGTTTTTATTCAGATAATGTTGTACTTATTCATACTTGCGCAAAAATCGGGCACGAGGCTGAAGTACTACAATACATAAGTACTATATATAAAAGATATGCGTGCATCGATCCACTTCGACTTTGTCTTGGATAAGGCATGGAAAAGTTTTTAATATATATGTTGAAAATTGCGAGAGTTCAACGAGCCCAGCCATGCATATCAATCGCTGGGACAGTGAAAGTACAGCTGGACATATAGCCTACAAAGCTCAACAGAATCCAAGAACAATATCTTTACTGGCCGTACTCAAACTTTGCGGACACTTGATGGATTGCCAGTCATAAGTGTCAAGAGACTCCACAAATATTTGGGCACATAACTCACGCTTACAGCAATTGCAAATTAGTAAAAATAATAATAATATGACAAATAAAAGAAAGAGCGCACAAAATACAAATAAACATCAATTCAATTCCAGTTTGAGGCGTTACAACATTTTCTTCCAATTTGTAGATATATATACATATGTATTTATTTATATTTATTCATATATGCATATACTTAAATATTCTTACAAAAGAAATGCTTGGAATACTATTATGAAATCCATTGCGACATAAATAGAATTCTTTTATTACATTGACCTTGCCCAAAAACAATGCAAAGGAAATGATCGTTGGGCCTAAGTACAATATAAGGAGCTCAGTCTACCGCTAGTCTCAAAAAAAAAACTATTATTTTTATTGCCGGCGTTTTATTTGTTTATTACTGTAAAACTTTAAGTGATTTCTAGGGGAAAACATTTGCTTTTTTATATTCATTTAGGGGGGTTTTAACAATAGTTATAGTAGATGCGGTTCCTACTTATAAGTCTAGGGATTTGTAACTAGTTTAGACTGGTTCGTTTTGAAACAGGGCGATCCATGAGTTAAAACTACTATATAAATCTTAAGATGACTTTAAGAGACTATACATTTCGTGACAAAATACTCTCTCTTTTAAATATTTTGGAATTAGATTCGGAAAACTATTTATATTTTTAGTCTTGTGATAGAAATTTGAAATGATATCGCTTTCGCAGCCAGACAAGCTCACAAAATTGTCTGGGATTGTTTTATTTTTTGCACGTTCGAGCAATTTAGTGTTGGTTTTTTGACTTCAAATATTATTTGAAATACACATATATCTAAGAGACGATTAGCCTGTTTATTCAGTGACATTAAAAAGAACAAAAAAATATATATGAACACGTTCCGTTTTTTATTATTGTTCTGCATCTGGGCAATAAATCCTCTTCCAAATGGCCCATAGCCCAGAAAAACTTGTTAGGTGGCGTATTAATAATAATATTTTGTAGATCCTACTTCAAAATTTCAACAAGAGTGCTCTAGTAAGGTTTGCGCGACTACTAGCTACCCTGTATTCAATATTTCCATCCTGCGTGCTTAAAATCAAGGTTTTATCTTCAAAACTATAGCTATAGATCATTTTTATCGATTTGATCGAACATTTTAAACAATAACGAATGGCATAGAGTAAAAACACTATATTCAAAATTCAAGTTCGCAATGTTCATCCGGACGGACAGGAAGATAAACATGACTAAATACTGATCAAGATATAAGATATATATATATATATATGATCGAAACAAACTTTTACCCATTTGAAGCGTTCGGGCTTCTGAAACCGGCTTTTTAAATTAATTAAGCAAACCGGACTCTTAAAATCTGATATGTGTCGGATTATAGGATATTTTCATCCTGATCCCCGCTGATTACCATTTCTATATATATATTGTTAATTAATGATCATACTCGTATGCAAAAATGTTATTTGTTAAACGGCTTTTTAATTTCTTTTGTCTTTGGGGTATGCGAACATTTCTCCAAAGAGGAAGAAGCGAAAAGTAATCGATGAGTAGTCAGAAATGAGTTCGCGAATCGATGTACCGCCTTCCAGTGATGCGTACACCCTACAAATATGCGTAGACAGCAACGGAATAACAAGAACTCAGAGAGTTGATGTTTTTGAGTTATGCCAAACCCTTCGTCTGCGTCTTCGTTAGCGTCTTCGTCATCGTCATAGTCTCGCCTTTCTTTATTCATATGCAAATACATTTTTGGAGACGCCGTCATTTGTACATAGAAATAGGCAAATTAAAGAGCGATAGACCGCAAGATTATTGACGATTATGTTGACGCGTGCCTGGCATACTAAACCTAAACAAAGCTAACAAAAATCAAAAAAAAATCAGAAAGATCAAACGATATATAATATCCGTAAGCAAAGCATGTACGAAAAAACAAAAAGCAAACTGAATCGGAAGTGCAAATGCAAAGAAATAAAAAACGTTTTGTCATTGTTTATTGTGCGACATACTACATACATATGCATATATATGTATAAGTATGTATGTATGTATGGATATGTATACTTATAAGCTATGTACACTTGATACTTAAGTTTGCATTTAATTTGTGTTTGTATTTGTTGTTGCTGCTGTCGGTCAATGTCGGTTAAACAATATTTAAAACATTTCAAGAATGCTGAGAGTTCAACGCATTCGAAATCCGATTTGAATTTGAATTCACGCACGGACGCACACACACGCACACATTAAACACACACACAGATCATACTTATCAATTGGATTCTTGTTGCACTTACACCTTGATAAACTTATGCCCCATTGCGGTTGTTGTGTCATCTCGGCCCTGTTTTCTTGCAACGTCAACAAATTGGCCAATTCCTTCGCCACGATTGCAATTAACGATTAGCTCTGTGTATCGAACAATTCCACTTGCCACACAGATCCTTTACGTTTTACACTTTACAACACTTTTCACTTCTTTGGGCGCATGCGCAACGGAACAGACAACAGACAAAAGCGAGATAGAGCGTTAGTGAGAGCGAGAAGGAGAGACTAAGTAGAACCGCACGCAACGACAGCTTCAAACGTACTGCGCACGCGACTGGAATATGCAATGGAAATTGAAACTGGAACTGCTGTCCAGCAATGGAGCACGCACTTCTTGTGGCTTTCAGTCTTCTTGTTTTGCTCTTTTCTTTGTTTCTCGTCTTTTTTTGTTAGCGATTTTCACACCACACGATCTTCGCGCTTTTGTTCTGCCTACCGCGCACGTCGGCTTTTAAATTTCAAATGAGAAATTTATTTCCACTGACTTTAGTTTATATGCGAACAGATAAGCACTGCTGCTCTGCCACCGCCGCTGCCTCAGCCTCAGCCTCTGCTGCTGTTGTCGTTGCTGTTGCGCTGCCGCTGTCGCTGGAGTTTGCGCTGCCGGCGTCGCAGTTAGCGCTATACGTTGATTGTTTTAACACTGCCCCGGGCTGCGTCAAGGAGTAGTCGCAAGCTTTATATGTATGTATGTACATAAGTACTATGTACCCGTATAGTTTATAGAGACCCGATCATAAACTGCGCTATCTGACCAAACTGCCCGTCCTCGACGTCTCCGTCTCCGTTTCCGTCAGCGTCCACCTGTTTAAAACGTTTCCGACCAAGGAACTTGGTTTTATTTGGACTTCCAATTTCATTTAGATGATTTTCGACTCGTCGCTCTACTAAATATTTAAGGGTTTTGTTGTGAATCATAAAATCGAACACGCGCAACAGATACTAACGAAATACTTAAGTATACAATCACATTCTATATACACTGTATAACTGTAGCTAAACTCTTAAAGACAGCTATAGAACACTACATACAATACTTCGTGGAAATAGTAGGTAAATCAATTGCCAACTTAAAAGCAAAGTAAGATAATAAATAACACTAAATAATAATATCAGAGCGAAGTATATTGAATACAAAGTTAAGATAATAAATAACACTAAATAATAATATACAAATAAATGTAAATTCTTTTAAAGAACTTCCTAGGCAAATACTTTAACGAGTTACTTAACCCCAACAAAAAGTCTGATCCATTATATGATTGGCATACTTGACATCTACAAGATATATGTGTGTACATAACGTATGTATATCTGTACTTAAAAATAATCAAGTTTTAAAATGTACTTGACTATAATTGAAGTATTCAATCAAATTCCCTGATAAGAATTATAAGTATTTTAAAGTACAATAGGATAATCAAAATTAGTATTATGTTGATCAACACTAAATTTTAAGTACTTATAGAACATCTGAGCATTAAATGATGTATTCATCTCTAGGAAAGCTCCTAACTTTCCAGTTTGGAAATGGTTAAGCGCTGAAGGTCATCCCATACACCTAGTAAATAGAGTATTTAACACGTGCAACCAGTTTTCGTGCACACATTTGAACAAACTTGGCTTAAAAACCGTTACCAGTTAGAGGCGGGTTTTTTGCATTGTGCGCAATGCAATTAAGTGATACTGGGGTAGGGGGGATGAGTCCCCAGAGGAAGGAAGAGCTGGTGCTAAAGTGAATGGTTTCTCTATTAGTCGACCGAGCACGCTATATATTTGTGTATACAACTAGATAGATACATTAAAAATTCTAGCCGAAATTGGTTTTTAGCTTTGTTATTATTCATTTTTTCTGCATTCTTAACAATTGCGGTTCAATGCGGTTGAGTTATGATAAATGTAGTTAGTAGTACTATATATATATAGTATTGGTGGATAAAGGTAACCCGAGCTCCAACCTAATGAGCGATCCTAATGAATGATCATTGCCAGCGGTTGTTGTTTTATAGAGGAAACGTGATATGTACTACAAAGTCGAGATAAATGTACATATTTGAACGTAACATTTTGTAATATATGCCAAAAGATCTGTCTGGGATCCATCTTAAGTGCGTATAGTATAGAATTATTACCACAAACTATGTGGAAGTATACAATCTCGTTAAGATTAGAACGAATGTCGTTACATCCAACAACTGATTGGGGATAGTTTTATATATAGTATGCTATAATGTTATGGGCATTCCAGGTTTATCAGTCAACCATTTTTGCCATTATCAATGACACACTTTGTCCAGACTGCAGAGTAAATGAACGAACGAACGGTTGAACTCAACAGGCCTGATAATCAAGAGCAAGCACTCGACATGCCCGATGCTTTAGTACATATAAATAATATATATATTGTGGTAGTAAATATATGTATACCTAGCTATTTAGAAATGTTTTCACAACTCAAGTATTCAAGGAAACGGCACATTAATTGATAATAAAGGCAATTAATTAAACATATTTATTAATTGTTAATGCTATCAGCACATTTTATTTATGCCATGCTCTTGCCCCCAACAAAACCCCCGAGGACACCATTTTATTAATGAATGTCGACAGCTTAAATTAATGCGCACTCCATTCAGATCTCATCCTCATATCATATCATCATATTACTTCGCTTTCCGCACACACAATTGCCCACGCATGTGATACAATCCGATCCTATATACTATATACTATGATCGGATCAGACAGTTCGGAGATCTGTGATCTTCATTGCTGTTGCGTTGGTGTCGCCTCTTTAATTGGCCCACAAGTCAGCGAACCAGCTACCACATGTCAGTCCATGCTAGCCTGCAATTGAAATTGAAATGTTTGTACAACATTTCAATAAAAATAATGCCAAATAATAACAAGAAAACAGAGCTATCTTTGGCCTATCGCATTTTGAATACCCTTATCAATTAGTTGTTGGCAACAAAACAGAAAATCAGTTAACAAATAAACTCCACTTTCGTTCGTAGGTTCTGTTTGGGAGTATATACTAAGGTAGGTAGGTAGGTATAAACGGATTTGAATATCATACGATGTTCCTGTAACAAAAAAAAACTTTACATTATACCAAGCAAAAATCTACCTAAATCTATCTCTCTAATTGGATTGATCGTTGCTTTTCCATTAGTAGAAATATGATATACATAAAAAGTTAGCCGATTTGAATAGCTTCGAAAGCTCATGAGACTCAACCATCTGGGATCCCACACAGATTCTATCGAGGACTGACCACTGAACCAACTCTTAAAATTCGCGAAAGTGATCTTCAATGAATCTTAAACGTCGCAAGGGTCTAATATGCGGTAACACTAAGGACCAGATGGTCCCTCACGGGTGGCCTGCCGTCTTAACCTAACCTAACCTAATAGCTTTTTAGGATCAGAAAAGTCTCCCATCGATGCTTTGCAAATGTTGCAAGAACATTATAATACTCGACATAAAGAGTATTAAAAGCGCATGCAAATATCGGGTAAATTTCCATGTAAAGCCCAAAATCCGGCTCAAACCGACACCAGAGTGTCCCTGACCGAAAACATTTCCGGCTCGAGCTGGTATATGAATCTATATATAAGTCTAGACTGTGAGTGCTGTCCATATACATACTCTCAATATCTAACTTGCATTTGAGTATTTTGCGTTATTTATTCGTACAAATTAATTGAAGCGTACGAAATGAAGCGACTTTATGGATGGATCTCTATTTATGGTATGTGCCTCGGCCCGGCAAGAGGTTTGTCAATCAGTAGAGTGAGGACGGTGACCTCTGAATTGATGGAACTGAAAGTGGAGCTGGGCCCCAACTGGCGCTACATTTAGCGCTTCGCTCAATTAAAAGCCAATTCAAAGGCGTATCACTTGAGATAGGAAACATTTTGCGGCACTCTTGCCCCCCGCTACCCACTGAAAGTTGAGAGACGCCTCTGGAGATGCATATCAGCAGCAGGACAAGTTGTGGACTGAGCTGTAGACCCTGTCTCAAGATTAGTTGACGGGGGAAATTATGGATCATTGCACTCCGCTCCATATTGCGATCACATGTCCAAGTGTCAACAACGAAACGCACTTCCATTTATATTGGGGCTGGGAGGATGGAAGGCAGCTGGGGCACATTCTGTTGCATGTGTCACTTGCAGCGTTCATAATTATGATCTTAATTAAGGAACGATGCTGTTGCAAGGCCAAACAGAGTGCAAAGATGAGCAATGTGCAACCTTGAAGTACTAAATGAGATATCATCGAGAATAAATGGAGAACAGAGCTGAAGACAAAAGAATTCAGTCATGTTTTTGATTCCCTTTCAGTTTGATATGGAAATCAAATGAAATACAATACTTAGAATACTTAGAGATAAGTTAAGCTACACAGAGCTGAGAAAATCCTATAAACTTATCCATCAAATTGCTAACTGTTGTCAACTTAACTAATCAACTCTAAGAACATCTCAATTTTTATAAAAAGCAGAACATTTATTCTGAATATTATTGATACTGTCGAAATATTCCATAACCTAGGTAATTTTTTGTTAAGTCTTTCATTATACAATTCTCACGTTTACTGTTACGAAACGATCCAAATGAACTTAAGCTCTCATATAACTAAGTTTTGCGCAATTTTTCAAGCGGCCATAATTGAAAAGTGGAAGCACAAAAAAAAACCAGCTTAAATAATTGAAATAAGTCGAACAGAGAAATTGTGTTGAACATCTTAGGGGTAGCACTTAGAGATGAGCAAGATTCTATATCTTTTCAAAAATCTGTAACAAAAATCAATAAAGAAAATGTGTATTAAAGCGAAATCGATATTAATATTGGGACTGTAACTGTTAGCGGGACTGAGTCTGTTATGGCTTCTGTGGCTGTTAATAACAGGACTGTTACTGCGTAGCTGTTACTCTCGATATGCAGTCACAGTGTGACTGACAAGCAGTCACTGCGACTCAGTCACGACAGTCGAACAACATTTCTCATGTCTGGCAGCCTTGTCAGGAAAAACCGCAACCGCAACCGCAGTTTCTTCGTAGCATTAGTTATTAGTTGTAGTAGTTGGTAGTCATGGCACATCGTCACGAGATTTGAACTACTTTGACTCAATCTCTAGAGAATTGAGTTGAGTGATCTCGAGGGGCGCCAAAGTATTGAAGGCTGTCAAGTTGATTGTGCGTCCGAGTCGGCCAACGTGTTTTGATCTTTACCCTGCATTTATGTTCGGTTTTTCTATTCTTTTTATATTGTTTTTGGATTTGTTACCTTTTTGCAAGGTAATATTTCTTGGGTAACATTATCTTACTTATGTACAAGCCATAAACTGAGCGACTTGCTATCTTAAATATAGCTTTTACAACGGTACTAATAATTATATACAGTCTAATCTTTATAGCGCCAGCAACCTTTATAATCATCGCGCGAAATTTCAAATGACTTTTGTACCAGAAGAGCAAGAGTTACCTTATTCGAATTCGAACTCGAATTCCCGGAGATAAGATTCCAGATTTCCACACACACCCGGCATGCTATCCCAGTATATATCCGATATAAATCTAACAACATGTGACTCAATTTATTGGAGTCGCACGCTTCCAATCCAGATATGTGGCTATTATTGATTTTGAAGGTGTGTCATCGAGGTGTTTAATATCTTAATTGCTTAAGCAGCTTTTTAATGGTTCAATAGCAGTCGTGAGCGCCGCTTTATGAAGCCTCTTAATGAGTACCCATATCTGGTAAATTCCCAATAATTTTAAAACAATTTAAATGCCCTAATTATATGTGCTCATATTGTACATACATATAAGCTCAGCACAATATCATTTACAATTTGAAAACATTAAGAACTGACAAAAACAAGAAAGAATTCTCTGCTGGATGCTACCCTGTATCCAGTATCTAAAGTGCGCAGAATATCCGATCTTAGTGAAATTTTTAATTATCTTTAGACTGCAGCGGTAATTCATTTTAGCCTGATTCGGGGCAACAAGGTAGTACATCCAATATTTATTAAATACTTAATCTGCGTAGGGCATACGAGAGCCTGCATACCAAATTTAGTAACGCTAGCTCTTATAGTTCCTGAGTTAGCTGCTTCAGACTGTTACATGCTTTTGCACAACTGTGTTATACCCTTTCTAGTCATGTCATGGGTGCAGGGTATAGGAACCAGCTGGTCAGGGGAGGCTTGTGTATGTAGTATATGCCACATTTTAAATATATACACGCAAAACAGTTTATATCATTTTATGAGCAAAACTCATTAAATGTGTGAAAAGCTGTAAGAAGCTTTAGCATGCAAATACACAAAACTGTCCACCTGTCAATTGAATTACACATTTAATTGTTGCATTTTTTGTAATATTTGCTCGAGTGTTTCCTAATAAACACAGCCGGATCCAGTTCTACCGCCACCCCGCGCACCCAGAGGGGGACCTCTGGGGACGGGCCTTTTAAACAACAAAGTCCGAGCCGAGAGACAGACACATGTGCGCGGCATAACATTTATAAACAATATTTTTAGCTCTCGCAATTTATAATAACAACGGAAGTAAAATGCACTTGAAAAGTTCCTAAAGGCAGCATCGCATCAGCTGTGGTACGGAGAAACCGTAGCGCATTTCAAGTGTCTGTTAGCCTTGAAAACAAGTATGCAGTGTGTGTTTAACGGTCTATTAACGGGTTTTACTTGCTGGATGACCTATTCTCTCTCCATACGCAGACCATAATCGCACTGGCCATAATTTCTAGTCTCAGACGGCTACAAAAAAGATGTGAAAAAAAACTAACCTACTCAGGTGCTGCTCAACAACAACACACACACACACACGTACGCACACAAAGCCCCGCAGTCAAACAATGGCATACCTTGACCTTTGGGGCAGGTGTAACAATTGTTTAGATAAATCTTATGGTCGGACCGCTCTTTTAGACAAAGCCGACAAAGCAAACCAAATAATTACTTATACAATTACAATAATAATGTTGGCGTTGAAACCGCCTAGTTCGAGTTTCCCACCTCATTGATAAGATTAGGTTCACACAAAGATTAGGAGAGTTTTAGAAGAAGAAAACCCGCTCAGCAAGTTACAAGATCTTATATTATAAACTCTGCAAAGTTGTTCAAGCTATGGAAAATTTATATAATTTAAATTTAAGATATGCAAAACTTTATGAGTAGTGGAAAATTTCAGAAAACTCTTTATAAGTTTTCGGTTTTTTTAGGTTGTCTAAATATTTTCTTGTTCAGAAAACTCTTTATAAGTTTTCAGTTTTTTTAGGTTGTCTAAATATTTTCTTGTGCTTAATACATATTCTAAAGTAAATTTAGGGAGCATTGGTCAGGGCTGTGTTCTTGTTTTGTTTCTTTCTTTTTAATTATCGCCTTCGTATACATTTTGCATAAATAAATAAATTTACGCATTGTGCTGATAGCGCAACGAAAGTGAAAATGCGCCTAATGAAACCAAGCGATTGACTGTTCGATTTATTCAGGCGACCTATGGTCCATCGAGTGTGTTTATCTTGTGGTATTAGTTAATAATACATAAGTGATTTATTTTCTGCAGCTTTTTTAGAATAACAAAAACGTGACATTGGCATGTGCGAGCGACCAGTCAACGAGCCATCGTCGAGTGTTTTCACAGCATTGTTGATAGAGCCGCCGCCGGCCTTTTGAACTCGACACACATAAACAGCGCGTTGCTTGGCCGTTGAACTCGTCCGGACGGTTTTCTAATCTGCCCAGTGGTTTTACCTTTAACTGTTGGTTCAATTGTGAAAGTGGTAGATGCTGTGTGTTTGTGTTAAATCATATATTAGGCCAGCTTCAATTAAATTTCAATTTCTTCAAATTCAAATTCAAATAGAAACCGATAACCAGCGCTTAACGGCCTATCGCTTGGGAACATAAAACAATCGGATTGTACTTTTCTGGTATTTTTCAGTTAATGGTCACTCTATGCTCAGCTGTCAGTGTTGACAAACACCCATCGACAGTGCGAAGCTACAGATGTGCACGTGCTAAGTCACGATATCACTTTTGCATTTTAAAACATTATTGAAATATTTTAAGACCATCAGCTTAATAAATCTCAAATTATCTAACGATAAAAATGCAAAATATATCCGGCTGATTGACATCAATTTGGAAATTTGTTACGAATTATGTGTTTCGTGCTATGTCGTGCGTTGACTTTGCGTCTTTTGTCCATCTCTATATTCGCACATTTCTGTTTGTTTATATGCTCTGTTATGTATATGTTATGCTAGAATGCCCGAGTTAGCAGCTGTTAAATTCAAATTCGAGTCCCATTTACCGAATTTTTTGAAACCAATCTCCGTTTAAAAGATAAATTGAAGTTAATTACACTATTTTGTAATCAATCCGTGGAAAAAACTAGCGTAGACAGTCTGTTTTTAAGATAATCTGAATGCCCGCTGTTAAATAGCAGTGCGTGCAAATGTTAAGCGCTTGGTCGCTGTTATCCGCCATATGACGGCAACAACAACAACAATTGTTGTTTTGCGCTGGTTGGGGACCAACTTTTTTTATTAGTTGGAGGCGGAGGTTGGCGGCTATAGACATGGGTGATAGCGACGATACGATATGGCTTGAAATCGGTATTAATCCGCAGCATGTTGTGTGTGAGTCAGACGAAGGTCTCTACAAACTGATATGCGATAAGGCCTGGCTACAAACGCTGGAACGCCAGCGGAAACTCAGCCCCTTCACGCACTGGCCGCAGCTGGACAGACGTGCACATCCCACTGGACAACTGGAGCACCCCTGGACGCGCATACTAGTGCAGACATATCAAAAGCAGCCGCAGCGCAAAGTGTATCCACTGCCCGTGCAATGCGCGGCGGGCGGGGAAGAAACACAGATGCCACTGAGCTACTCCCAGGCAGTGTCCAATGTGGCGCACATCAACTTCAAGCAGCTATGGGAAGCGGCCTACAAGCAGTATGCAGGCGCCCAGGTCAAACAATGCAGAACGTCTGCAGCAACGCAGCCAAAGAGCGGGAGCGGCAGCGGCATTGGCAGCGTCAACGGCTTGCAACCCCACGATGTGGTGCTCCGGGAGCTGATACAACGCATCTACAACTGCCCAGTGCTGCAGCTGAACGGTCAGGCAGACTGCGCTGCTGCTGACCAGGAATTGTCTGGCGATTGTCATGCGAATGTGCTGCTCGCTCTGGTGGCCATTGAGACAAGCACGCATTACTGCGTCCTTCACTATCCGCCAGCGCTGGAGTGCAGCCTCTATGACTGCATTAGCTACAGTCCGGCAGTGCTGGGGCGTGGCTACAATAAGACGCTGTTCATCATCTATCAGCTGCTTCAGCTGTCACGGCATTTACAGGCGCAGGGCTTGTTCCTGGGCGATCTGCGACTGCAGCACGTGATGCTGCGCGAGAATCTCTGGCTGCAGGTGCTGCCGCGCCTGCAATGCAATCTGCTGCTGGGCGAACAAGCAACAGCTGTGGATATGTCGCCGTTGAGCTGCCCAGAGCTGCCGGAGTCACCCGAGCAGCTGGCCTCCAGCAGCACCATCGATCTCAAGCTGGCCTACGATCCGGCCCAGTTCAATCTGCGCGAATACTGCGACATGTGGTGCAACGGGCAACTATCCAACTTTGACTATCTCACCATACTGAACAATGCCTGCGGGAGGAGCCTGACGAATGCCGCCCATCATCACATCATGCCCTGGGTCACGGACTTTGCGGCTCGCAACGGCCTCAACTGGCGCGATCTGACCAAGAGCAAATATCGCCTAAACAAGGGCGATTTACATTTGGATCTCATGTATACGCATGCTAGCCAGCATGCAACCGCCGAGGCAGTAACTCCTCTCGAGCAGGTGCAGGTGCCGCATCATGTGTCGGATTTTCTCTCAGAGATTACGTTCTTTGTGTATATGGCACGGCGCACCCCACAGTCTATATTGTGTGCCCATGTGCGACCCATTTGGGTGCCCGCCGAGTATCCAGTTTCCATACAGCGCCTGCAGGAATGGACACCAGATGAGTGCATACCCGAGTTCTATTCGGATCCCATGATATTCAAGAGCATACACGAGGACTTGCCCGATCTGGAGCTGCCCGCTTGGGCCACATGTCCCGAGGATTTCATCTGCAAACATCGCGAAGCTCTGGAGTCACAGTATGTCAGCGAACGACTGCATCATTGGATCGATTTGAATTTTGGGTAAGTTCTAACTGAGCCAGGCAAAACTATGCAACAAAATAATACAATCTAATCTTATTCTGAGGTTGTCTGATACTTAATCCTGCCAGCAAGGAAATCATAGATAGAAAACAGACCTTGGAATATATCAGTTATATGATATAGCCCTTGATACCTTATCAAAATCAAACAAAGTAATTTATAAACACTTACCAAGCTTGATTCCATGAGCTTATAGAACAAATATCCATGAAACTTCATATTTGAGCAACTATTCCAGTCAAAGTGAATCTTTTAGGATGCTTCCAATTTATCTGTAATGAATAGAATTTATATAGATGATGTAGCAAACTTTATTAACTGAATTCACATATCTACTATTGGCATGTTCCCATTATCGATTCCGATTAAGTCATTTGTAGTTGAAATTGTAATAGTTTCTGAATTCTAAAAAGCAATCTTATAATCGTTTTAAAAAGATTTCCCTTTGGGCAAGAGGAGTGACAACTACTCGGAGAAAACTATTAAAACGGACATTATAATAATTGAATTGCTGACTAAGATATATCTCTAGGAAAGACCGTTGCATAGTAGGGTTTCTTTTAATTTTGAAGCCACTTTCTAATAACTGTGATTTTACAGGTACAAGCTAAGCGGCAAGGCGGCCATCAAGTCGAAGAATGTATGCCTCAGCCTGGTGGACCAGCATTCTAATCTCAGTCAGCGGGGCATCGTGCAGCTGTTCACCCAAGCGCACCCGCCACGTCGCTACGCCTCGCCCTGGTTCAACAAAGCAGCACCCAGACTGACACAGCTCTACGGCAATAACGGTGGCAATAGTAGCAGTTCCAGGCGTCTAGCAAGAAGCACAGAGAATCTGCACGCGTCCAGCCACAGCGTGGAGAGCAACTCGCCGCGCATGTCCCTGCGTCCGAATGATGAGCAAACGCATGCCGGCGCCAGTTTCTACAACGTAACCAACTTCATAGAGCTGCCTGAGCACTACAATCCTGCGCTGTTGCTGCAGCAGCTGGAAACGCTGGAGTCCTTCTATGCACGCACCTTTCCACAGCAGCGTGCCGCGGCCAATCCCGAGGAGAAAATGATTAGCAGTGATTTGCTGTTCGAGCACAACTCGGCGGAGCATTCGTTTACCAATCAGCTGTTTGCATTTGATGCGGCTGTGCACACCAAATCGAAGAATCTCCTCGTGCCCACAGCACGTCGCCAGCACAGCCTGCAGCAGCTGTTAGGAGAGCGGCGGGAGCGGGAGCTACAGGTGCTGGGCTGCCTCATTGTGGAACTGTTTGCCATGCAGCGACTGCGACCGCTGCTGACGAGCAATGGACCCAGTGCAAGCTTTGAATGCCGCCTGGCAGCCTGCCGCACGCTGGCGCAGCTGCATGGCCAGGAGCTGCCCAAGCCAGTGCGTCATGTGGTGCGTCTGCTGTTGCAGCTGGAGCTGGAGCAGAGTAGTTTGCCTGCCTCGGGCTTGCCCAATCCAACCAGTGCTGCACAGTTGCTGGAACCGATGTACGCCAATGCATTGCTGCCCTTCCCCAACCATTATATTGCGGTTTATGCATTTGTGCGCTCCCTGCACGCCTTCCAGCACAACTTTGAGCTGCTGGAGCTGCACACACATCTGAACTGCAACGGTGGGAGCGAGTGTGCACGCTACACGGAACTGGATCGCCAGCGTGTGATCTTCGAGCGTAAAATAGCCGAGTGCAAGGTGATGTCTTCTTGTGCCCATGTGCGTAGATTGCTGGAGCCGCTGTCCTATGCCTATGAGCAGTTTGCGCCCGTGGAGCTGCTGCTGCCGCATATTATTGATCTGTTGCGGGACGAGCGCACATCCATACTGACGGCCTGGAATCTATTCGATCCTCTTGCCCAGGCATTGGGCATTGCCCAGACGCAACAGCATTTGCTGCAGCCGCTGCTCAAGCTGTACGACGTGGAGAGCAATGCTATGGTGGATGATGCCGCCAGCAGCAGCAACAGTAGTAATAATGGTGGACATCTGCGCTTCTCCTCCAGCAGCTCCTTCAAGTCACGCAAATCCGTGAAGCTCTATCATCACAGCTTTCTGCTGCGTCTGATTGTGCGCTTTGGACTGCGCTGTTTCCTGCAGCACTTTATTGCACCGCTAATAGAGGCTGTGGGTGGCTACAAGGAGCCGGAGCAGGGCAGCGGCTATCACTATCACAGCGGTGGCAGTCGACGCACCAGCAAGAACCTTAGCTATGCCGTCGAGGAGCCCTCAGCGTTGCTGCCAGCGGTGCAGCCAGAGCCGAAGCCAGACATTGAAGAGCTATTTACGTTCGAGGAGGATCAGGAGAATAAATCAGTTGATTCATTTGATATGCGCCCCTCCTCAACGGCCATTGCGGAGGAGGCGCGTGAATCCGATGGCAGCTCACCAGACAAACTAGCCATCAATGAGCTCATGTATGGCGCCAAACTCTCGCCGGACAAGCTATCCCTGCAGAGCCAAGGACAAACACCGCCGCCCACATTGCCAGCACCGCCCATTGGGCCACGTTCACCCACCATTGAGATACCCGCAAGTGGCATACGACGCAGCTTCCAGCTGAGCGCCATTGATTGTGACATTGGCTCACGCAAAAGCGTCGACAGCTTCGAGCTGATCAGCCAGGTAACCAGTGCTGCGGCCAATGAGTCCACGGAATCTACTGCAGCAGCGGAAACAGAGGGCTGCGACTCCCTGCAGGCCTCGGTCATCTCACGCATCTCGGAGGCCAAAGCGGTGCAAAATAATCGCATCAGCGAGATGAGCGCCGAGAGTCTTGTGTGGCTATCACATCGCTTGGGTCCGGTTCTTGCCGCCAGACACATAACACGTAACCTTCTCAAGCTGCTCTCGCTGTGCTATGTGGGCCAGGAGAATCTCCTGCCCGAGGTCGATGCTGCCAGCTGTGGAGACATATCAGCGGATGCATCCAATCTCAACTACTTCAGCATTGCCAACGCTCGCGTCGTCGGCGATCGCAGCGCGGCACGTGTTCTCGAGTGCCTCATGTCCATTGCGGGTGAGTCTGTTGCATGATAATGATATCATCGCGTAGCGATTGCAATTTCTATATTTAGTTAGTTAGTCATCACGTTGTCTAGTTTAATTGGGTATCGATGTACTCGTAAATGTACATTTCTCAGAAACAATTACTTTGTAATCAGTATTATTATAAATTGTTCATTAAAAATCTCTGTACAGTGAAACTCATTATTAGCAGATTTGTATTTTATCCAAATTTGTATAACCTAGCAGAGGGTATTCTAATTTTGTCTCGAAATGTGTAATGGACTGAAGGAGACGTTTCCGACCCAACAAAGTATATATATTCTGAATCAGCATGAATAGCCGAGTCGATATAGCGAAGTCCGTCTGTCCGTCTGTTTCTATGCGAACTAGTCTCTCAGTTTAAAAGCTATCGTAATGAAACTTGGCACAGATCCTTCTTCGGATCACTATAACATATAGCTGCCATAGGAATGATCGGTCGACAACTATGTTTTTGTATGAAAAACTATTTTGTTTATAGATGTATCCTCACCAAACTTTCCCAAACAGAGTCTCTAGAGAGTTTATACAATCTGACCAAATTTGTTCAAAATCGGACGACTATATCGCTATATCAAACTTATCTGTTTATACAAATATTTCATTCAAACTAAGTGAGAGTTCTATTATACTTCAAATAGTTTCCTATCATTTCATCAAAATCGGACCACATGCCTATATGGTATATATGTAGCTTCGGCACTCCGAAGATAGCCGTCCTTTCTTGTTTATTCATAACATTGAATTTTTAGAAAATGTGTAAGGACCCTTGACCATTTTCACAGAAAACCCAAACCAAATTGTATATTTAAAATATCAATAAAATTTAAGTGCAAAATCAAAGAGGGCAAATGATGACTAAAAAAGACAATCCGCATGAGAATCGATTCAGTTTTGACAAAGGTATGCGAGCTATAAGATATTAGATTTGAGTGATCAAAATCGCGCTTAGCTAAATCCTGATTCTTTCAAAACCCAACGATGTATAGGAATATTTCATTAATTAGTTAATTATAAAACTTCTTCTTATCATTTCAGCTCTCTATGGCGAAAACTTTTTACTGTTGCAGTATTTTCCGCACATCAGCGAACTGATTGGACTCTGCTCCAAGAGGATGACGGGCAGCCTTGAGGGCGCCATCATTAGCTCGCTGCAGTTGGTGAAATACATGCTGCCCTGCCTGATGGACGCCAGCATAATGGAGCACCTGCAGCACATACTCCTGGATGCTATACTGTTGCCCATACTGCGCCTGCTCAGCTCCACAAATCTGCTCATGCCCAGTGGCTATCTGGGACGTTCGCTGTTGGCCCGCAAATTTCTGGACGCCTGCTATGCGCTGAGTGTACGGCTGGGATCGGATATGACGCGGGAGCATCTATGCCAGTCCCTGCTCGCACCATTCTTTCTGATCTTCAACAAGGCCTTTGGCCTGCCCAATGATTTCAGCTGCAATCTGGCGAATCTGTCCCTGAGCGGCGGTCCGGGCCAACAGCAGCGCGCCGTGGAGGAACTGCGGGATGTATTTGGACCGGAGCTGGCACATACCGCCTATTTGGCGTTCTTACGCTTCCTGGGCGAGTCCATAATGCAGCGCACGCTAAGTAATTTGGAGTTTGTGCTCACGCTGTGCCACGAGCACGAGCAGCCCGGTGCTGGCCAGGATAAGGCACAGCTCAGCCAGTCAGCGATGGTCAGCCAAGTGGATGTCACGGATGCGGCGTTCTGCGAGACGGCAGCGAATAGCTTTGGCACCCAAATCGTTGGCAATCGCTTGCAGGTGGCCAGCTGCAGCATGGAGCTGCTGGACATGGTTGCCTACAAGCTGGATCACATGCCCAGCACTCGTCATCTCAAGGGCAACTGGCTGGCCTATTGGCGGCACGAGACCACAAGGGGCGACAAGGAATATCAGGCGCTGAATCTCAAGCAAATACGTCTGCAATCCTTTGTGGGCCACACGAACTCTGTGCGTGCGATCTATGCGCTGGAAAATGAGAATAGCTTTGTGTCCGCCTCCAAGGATAAGACGGTCAAGCTGTGGTCGCTGCGCAGCGAGGGCGATGGACGCAAGAGCACTGCCTGCCAATTCACCTACACGGCGCACAAGAAGTCCATACACTCGCTAAGCTTTCTGGAATCCTTGCGCTATGTGGTCTCCTGTGATTCGGGCGTGCATCTGTGGGATCCATTCATTGGACGTGCGCTGGGCATACTAGATGCGCCCAGGCACAGTGCGGTCACAGTTGTCAAGTGTTTGCCCTCGCATTCGCCTCTGGTGGTCGCTGGCACTGCCGAGTCCACGGTTCGGATAATTGATGCCCGCTCCATGCAGTATGTGAATGAGTGGCGCGTCTGTCATGCTGCATTGCCCAATGCCACAGTGCGCTGCCTTGCGGTGGCTCCTTCGGGCAATTGGCTGGCCGCTGGCCTCTCATCCGGCGGCATTGTACAGCTGGACACGCGCACTGGCATTGTGCTCAACTCCTGGCGCCCCATGGAATGCGATTTGCTGCAACTGACGGCTCCCAGCGATCAGGTGCTCATCAGTTCGGCACTGGATCACAGCCTGGCCGTGTGGCACGCCCTGGACGGCATTCTGCACTATCAGCTCAAGTAAGTTAAGGATCGGCTCATGAAGCGTTCATATATAACTCTATTTCCCTTCCCTTGCAGACCGCCACCGGAACCCGCTCACTTTCTGCAAAGCATTGGCTCCTCGCTGGTCTATGCCACCACCGGGAACCGTGTGGGCGTCTATGCGGATGTAGGCAACTCGCACGCCCTCAACACCATCACCAAACTGCGCCCGGAAACCTTCCGTGGGGTGCTCACCTCCCTTGCCGTGTTGCCCCTCAATCGCGCCTTTCTAGCAGGCAACGAGAGCGGAAACATTGCCCTTCTCTGCTAGCCAGGCTTAACTAGGATATTACTACAGAAAGACATTTATATATAGATCAGATATCGCACTGCGTTATCTCAGTATGAGTTCTAATTGAATTGCACCAAATATTATTTTAAAAAAATGGCAACTAAGGAAATTATTTATATAGTATACTCAAACGGAACAATAGAGTTTTTAGTTTAGTTTTAGGACTAGTATTAGGCGTAGATGCGTCTATACGAAAATTCAATTCCACAACAATATGTTTCTTTTAAGTTGTAAAGTTAAGCAATTGGTAGAGGTAGTAATACGTATACGAGTATGTATTTGTATCATATAAATAAAAGATTACAAAATAATATTTCTGACCTTCAAAAGTTTCTATAGTTAATATTACGAAAATTGTTCATTAGGTTGTATTATCCTTTAGGGGTCAGTCTTCTTATACAGCATTCAAAACTGTTACACAAAAGTTGACCTAAACTTTGCCTTAAAGCTGTATCCCACATCTCATGCCCTTTTAAAGAAGATTGCAAAACGAGAGCAAAACTGAAACATGATCTGGGAGCACAGAAGTTGGAAGAAACATCTCCCAATCTCCTTTTTTTTTCATTTTTATTGTAATTTTTTCTCAACTTCAATTTCCTCTTCCACAACGCCTTCAGTTCGGGCATTGAACTTGGGGCAGCGAGTTAATCAACGAGTTGTGATCTCAAGGCAATATATATATATATATATGTGTGTGTGTGTGTTGTGTGTGCGAGTGAGTGTGTGTAGGATGTATACTAAGTATACGGGGAGAGCGCATTGCATTTATTTTTGGGCGACGCGACGACATTTCGCGTGGCTTCTTTTTATGGCAACTTTTTGCATTTTTGTTGTTTTTCTTGCTGTTGATATTATTGTTGTTGTTGTCGTTGTATGCACTTCAGGGCGACGACGTATGCGTAAGACAATGATTCTGGGCGCTTGTTACAATGAGGATTTACAGAGGACAATAGTGCGTCTAACTCATACAGCGGAGCAACTCCACCCAAAGCATGCCCAGCGCGTGCAACAACTGAGTGCATCTACGGATTGGATTCCTCCCTGCCCCAGCATCAGCATCAGGTGCATGGCACTAACGATTCACCTTGAATTCAAGGAGTCGTCGTCGTATACAGCATCCCCGTGCGTAAATGCATTTAGTATTGATAAGTATGAAATCAGATGGAACCAGTTCGCCTTAAGTAAATACGTTGAATGTATGTGTATTTCATTTGTTGTATGTTGCAAGGCGATGGCTGCTGCTGCTAACATGCTGCAAGTCAATGTTGAAACTGGTTGAATGCAACAGATAGCCAACTCGAGCCTCGAGGCAACAAGGAGAGCAAAGGTAAAAGGTAAGACCGATTCTAATAATGAAATATGAACTAAACCTATGTATATGAAGTATTACATGAGATAGTGAACACTTAAAGAGAATGATAGAATACAGGGAAAAACCAAATAGTATAGGGGGCATTCGATTGTTGTTTATAAGAAAACATGTGACAAACATCTAATAAATTGAAATATCATAACAAAAATACTCACCCGACGTGTGGGTCTAGGAACAATGACCCAATGTCAATGGCCACAACAACAAAGTCCCATCACATTGTACAATAAAAAAACGTCATGATCACGCAATCCAAAAATCGCGCGCGACACAAAAGTATGCGGGGAATTTAAAATGTTCGAAGAATGGTTTTGCATGAAATTTCACTTACTTGCCCGAACAGGCAAGCAGCGTAAAGCAGACGGCATTGTTATGCTTGGAATGCTTTGGCATTGGAGTGAAGAGTGTGGTGCGCGTGTGCGCTGAGGGGGCAGCAGCAGTGTTGCCAGAGCGGACGCCGTGGAATGGCGTGGCGTGGCGTAGCGTGGCGCGCCGTGACGCGTCGTGGCGTCCAGCGATCGAATCTGGCAGCCCGACAACACTGCCACGAGACCGCAAGAATGTTGAGGTTGGTGTTGAGGTTGCCTCCAACAAGTATGTTCGGAGTACACCACACAAGCTCCATGAAATATGTTCTTAACATGCGCAGCGGGTGTGAATGAAAGGGCAACTACAGCGTTGCCAGAGTAGCAGCAACAACAGTGCCATACATTGGGGTAGAGGAGCCAGGCAGTGCTTGCTCAAAATGACAATGTTACCAACATACAGTCAAAAAAATGCATCAGGCGAACAGCAATCGCAAGTGGCCACTGCATGCGCCAGTGTGGCCCACTCGTATATTTATAAATTCATGACAGTTTATGCCATCAATTTTATAACTCACACCCGTTGCCGGGGGCGGCGAGTCAATAAATTCTCCGAGGCCGGCTACGTATTTTATAGTCGCGCATTGCAGATCTGACATAATAACTAAGAGGCGCGCAGAATGCGTAGCTGCTGGTCTGTTAGCTGAATTGAATGCCTCTGTTACTTAGCACTCACTTACTCACTCACTACCCCAAGTGGAAGGGGGATAGGCGGGGCAGTCGCTCTCCTCTCTCTTTCTCTGTATAATTAGCTGAAAGAGGGGCTGTCGAAACGAGCGAATGCCGCCCGCCGCCGGCTTATGGCCTCTGTGGGCGTTGCTGCATTCTATAAAATCGAATTTTTAACGTTCAAATGCTAACAGAGCCACAGAAATGGGGCATAGCGCGCAATTTCAATTCTGTCTATCGATTTTCGTCATGTTAATTTTCGCGCGCTTGTTGCCTGCTAGTTAACAGGCGCCCACCCCATGAATTGGCATTACATATTAGGATTGCCAAAATAATAGCAAGACGATTTAATGGGCAAAAGAGACGAGCGAGAGAATGAGAGAATGAGTTTGTGTGTTTAGTGTTTTTGATTCTTCAACAGCGAGTGTGCATGTGCAGGTGCAAGAGAGTCGGCAACAACGTGAAAGCGACGAGTGCAAGCGAGTGGGCAACATGCAAATATAAACATTTTATATTGTATGTGCCCTGTTGCCAATGGACATGCGCAAACAATATGAGAACTTCTATGATATCACAAATTTCAACGAGTTTTCTGCATTATACAACCATTTAGTGGCTGTGGGTGTGCACCCTCCCAATACCTCCCCGCAGCAGCAGCACAATAGCGAGAATAGCAACCACCACTGCAAATTGGCAATTGGCTCGTCACTTCACACAGAGCATGCAGTGCGAGCGAGACAACAGCTGTGTGTGTGACGCTTCAGTGCAGGCAATTTGAAATCGTTTAAATTTCATAAAGTGGTGTTCGACCTGCAGTCGCATGCTGTGCGCCTGTTCGCAAACGATTAAATTCAGTTTAATCATCCACTAAACAGCTACGAGATACCGTTTCGTTCGTTATTATTATTATTACATGCAACAAGTCGTCGCCTGTATCTCCACATACAATAAGGGAAACCGACCAAAAGCGACCACAAAGCGCCGTTGAACTGTACGGCAAAGCCATTATTGCCGTGTGTGTCTTACGTACGTAATGGGGAAGCATTTCCAATTGAGTGCGCAAATTGGATTATCCAACAATGAGGAGGAGCACAGAGCAACCACATCAAACGAATGCAGCAGCAGCAGCAGCCCAGGCCCCAGGCAGCAGGCAGCAGCAGCAGCAGAAACATCTCTAATCCCACATAAACACACACACACTCTATACACATCTAACCTGTATATTCATCTCGCTCGCACCTGCTGCAAAGTTTCTAACATAATTTCTATTGAGTTTTCATTGAAAATCTAATCGTGCTGTATGTCGGGAGCATGCTGCTAAATCTCATGCAGACCTAGTAAAAATGTTTGTTGTTTCTTAAAGAGCAAGAAGAAGCCCCGGCCCCAGACTCATCCGTGTGTGGTGTGCAGTCGGTCGTCGTCTATTTGGCGACCGACCGACCCAATGTTGCTGGCACTCGTACAACTTGCCCGCTCTCCCTCTCCCATTCTCATTCCCATTCCCTTTGCCCAACCGTATTTCAGTCTCACTCGACACTCGACACACGACACACTACACACACATTGAAAACACGCATACCATCGCACGCCAATCACTCGCTGCGCTTTCTCAGCCAATCACGCTTTCAACCTGGTGTAGAAATGTTGTAAACGGCTGCTGTGAATTCTGTTCGCCTGTTACCGTGTGGAACATTCGCTGAATTGAAACGCTGCTGTTGGCCACGCGGATTGGTTGGATGTGCGCAAGCAACAAAGAAGCGCAACTTTTTCAACTTCATCCATCCATCGACTGTGTTCGCTGCCGCGGTACTGGGGCCTTGCCACTGAGCCCCCGGGCAACGTTCGACGGCTGGCGCAGTCGCGTTGTTTTTGTCGAATGGGAAATGAGAAATTTTGAATTGCCTTTTCGACACACACTCTGTGCGACTTGGTGGTTGGTTGGAACGCTGCCCATTGGACATGGACAATGTCCGATGTTGCTAATACTTCAACAAATGGATTCAAATTGGATTAGTATCCGAGCAGCGGCCATTATTAATCAATCAATCCGATCAGTTTTTGGATCTTTTTTCTGATTCTTTACCATCCACAATTTTTCAAAATCAATTTAGAATACACACAACAAGTTCGAGTGGATTACTTATGAGAAATGTTGCTAGCAACCTCCGAGTAGGAAGTACACCAAAAATTTAATAATACTCGAACCTTTCCAATCTTTTTCCTTACTCATCATCCAGTTATTGTGCCCAAAGACACTTGTTTCCCCGATATAATATATAGGCAAACTCGAATCCCACAGTTGTTTTTGAATGCCAACTTTTTTTGGTTTTGTATTTTTGGAACTATTTTTTAGTTCATTGCTTGTTAACTATAATCTAAAGATCGCAGATTCCTGTTGCATATCATAAGTCCGTATTGTATGTCCAATTCAGGTCCTTCAGTTCTGCACGCTCATGGCCAGCGTATCCCCGCTCACACTCGCCACACTGTCCGGTCCACCCGTTGAACCGGAGCTTGTTTGTCTCTCGCGTATGCCTAGCCAAGGTAGTCGACGTTCCAGTTCCAAGCGATACTTTGGATGACTCGTGGCATAAACCCAGGGATCCAGGCACGAAACCGACTTGCAGGCCAACATGGGCAGCATGGAAACGAAGGGGGTAATCAACTGCTGCTCACCAAAGCAGCCAATCAATGCGACCACCGAATATGGCGTCCAGGCCAATACAAATAGCATATAGATGATTAGTGCGGCCTTGGCAATCCGTAGTTCCACACTCATGGATTCGTTGTTGGCATTTGCCGATAAGGATTTCACATTCATCCTCTTGGCCTGATCGGCCAACATACGCTCATGAGTCCTAACATGGGTGAATAACTTGTAGTAGGAGACGAGGATAATGGTCATCGGTATGGCATACGACCACACGAATATGGTTCGCACAAACAGACGATTCTCATCGGTGTTGGTCAAATAATCAAAGCTGCAGGTCGTCAGGAATCCCTCTAAAAATATGATACGTTTAAAAATAGAGAAACGTGTTGATTTCTAAATGATTAACAGCTCACCCGGCCGATAACGACCCCAAATCTGAAACAAGGGCAGCACCGAAAATGGCGTTGCCCACAACCAGGTGAATATAATGCACAAGATAATCTGTCCGTAGCTCAAGCGCCCATCAATCGGATTCGATATGGTCTTATAGCGATCGAAGGCTATGAAAGCATTTGTTATGGATGCCCCCATGCCGGAGATACCACCATTAAGCGCATAGATGTCACAGCCCAAATCTCCGCCAGCTATGTAACCCAGAGCACCATTAATCAAATAATGCGGCATGTTGGAGCACATGAACAGATCGAAGACAGCCAGATTTAAGATTAACAAATTGGATGGTGTACGCAGAGATTTAGAGCTGTGCCAAAGAAAATCAGAGCAATAAGTTGAAACTATAGTTGGTATCTCCAATGTCAACCACTTACGTAGAGAATATCCAGATGACCAGACCATTGCCAAACAGATTAAGGGTCATAAGTGCACAGAAGGCGATGTAAATGCCGGCGCGATAGTAAATTGGAGGCGTACGAAATCCTCGCCAGTGGGAGAGCACCATGTGTTGAAATTCCGCCGGATAATCATGGCCCAGGTGCAACACGGCGCCACTAGCATCTCCAGAACTGTCATTCAGAAAGCTGGCAAAGGACTGTGGTCCGGCCAATTCGTCCTGGCCGCTGAGATACATTGCACTTGATCCTCACTTGAACTGGTGATAGATAGACTACAACTGGCGGCACATGCTGTCCATTAAGGTCTTGCCTTTTGGCTGACCTCTGACATGCTGGGTGACGGCATTTTTATAGTGCTCCTTGGGTAAGGGCGTGGAATTTAATTAAGGCGATTAGAAGCATTCCCAGTGTCTTGCGCGGATTAGGTTGGCTTATCCGCGCCTTAAGACATTTTTGTGCGGCTCAAATTACGAGTATCGTCAGTCCACATTCAAATTCAAATTCCAACGTCTCCGGCTGCGCGGCAACTCGCTCGCTCACTCGCTCTCGCCCGTCTTTGGTCTGGGTCTCGCTCGCTCTTAAATCGTAATCGTAAATTGTAGCAGAAAATACGAACGAACTTTTGTGCGAAATATGACACTAAGTAACAGGTGCACAGAAACCGATAGCAGACATAATGTCGGCGACAGTCAGTGACTGCCAGGCACGTGCCTCGATTCCATTTCCGCGGGTCTTTTGCGTGGCTTCGACCTGTTTCTTACAAGCGCAAAAATGCGCACCGGCGCCCAGCAAAGGGGCGACGGGCTACACGCAAGAGCGAGACAGCACGCATACGCTTAACGAGCAACACACACACGCCATCCCGCTCTCTCGTTGCATGTGCCAGTACCGGGACCGGCTGCTGATGATTCTGTGCGCCTGGTTGGTTCGGCGCTGTCATTTCACAATGACCCACCTTCACGACGAAGTTTTGACGACTGACAGGCAGGATTTGTTGTGTGTTGGTTGTTTGTACAACAAACGTGTATTGTAGCAACAAAAAACAAGAACAGCAACATTTTCATTAGGCGGCCAGAAAACAGCGTACACATGACGGCAGCCAGAACAAGAATAAATATGGCTGGGTTATTTGTTTGTGTTTGCGTATTGGCATGTTGTTGTATATCCGAACACCACCATGTGGAAATTTGTGCGCCCTACACGGCTAAAGATATTAAGATACAAGTATTTCAAATGTTATACTGAATATTTCTACTTATAAGATTGAAGTCGCATAGAACGCCAAACGTACTTTCATCGTACTTTTGAGAATAGTTTCTGGGGCAACACCTAAATATCTAAAGTTCTATAGTTCTATAGTTCAAGTTCTTATATCATCGCTAAAGATATGCCCAGTCTCAGTTTGTGTACCGCATTTTCAGAACACAAGGCTGATGACTCGTTCTCGTTCTCGCTATCGTTCTCGTTTGGCTTTACTTGATTTCGCCTTGACCGTAATTTGAGGCCGTTCGCTCCCATGGCCAAGTGAAGGACGCACCTTGAAACCCAAGGATTTTGTGCGAATTGCGAAATTTCGCAAACATTTGCGGCTCTCAGTGGGTCAAAGCAAAATTTTGCGAATGGTTTTCGCAATCGAGTAGGTTGGATGACGATGACATAAGCAGCTGATACAATTTTCGGGTGGCATTGAAATTTCATGGAACAAGTTTTCGTTGTGTGTTGTGCGACAAAATGAAGGGGGGGCGGGGCATACATAGCTCGTACGATACACTCGATGCGTGGCAGCCAATTTAAATGAACTCTCGCTGTTGTTGTTGTTGTGGTGGTGTTTTTTGGGGGGCAGCCAACGCATTTTGGCTGACGCAGACACTTGCTCTGAATTTTGGTCGCCTCATAGCACAGGTTGTGATTTGAGCTTTTTTGGAAGCTAAGGTTAAGGTTACTCGCTAATTGCAGCACCGCCTAACGGTAACTAACCACACTCAACACGTGCGGCCGTTGGTTGAGTGGTTGCTTGCTTGTTTGCTTGCTTGGTGGTGCGATGAACACAAAACTGTCAACGCCTGGGGATACATATATAATCAAAATATGCATGTCCGTCCCGTTTTAATTGTGCGGTCAGTCAGGCCCCAAAATCCAGTTTGGGGAACAGGCGCACACGACCGAGCAACAAGTAGTCCCATGGCCCCAATGTCTGAACACTGAAGAGCGCCGGGCAGCGTCAATCAAACACAAACAGCCCCCATGTTTACGGACGTAGACCGGGACTCGCGTGCTGATAATCACTGATGATTACAAATATGTATAGTTAATTACATAGCTACTCTAGCTATGTACTTGAATTCATTTCAAAATACATATCACTTATGCGCTATTGCTATAAAATATTGTTGCTTCTGGATTTCTTAGAATGAAGATTGCTGCCCTAGACTGGCTACTACTGTCTGCTCCGATCAATCCTTACGCTTCCTTTAAGTAAAGTCCTTATAAACCAATTCCAAACATTTAGAACTCGTTGCTTGATGCCTTACATTCCCTTTTTAGTTGTTTTATGTTCAATCGAACCAAAGAATATAAACTTATAGTATGACTTTATATTCTTTGATCTAACATATGTATATAAAGTCCTGAAAATCTATTCTAAGTTGATAAGTGAGATATGTAGCTACATTCTGTGATTCTTTGATCTAACATTGATCCTTTAAGTAAAGTCCTTATAAACCAAATCCAAACATTTGGAACTCGTTACTTGATGACTTACATTCCCTTATTAGTTGTTTTATGTTCAATCGAACCAAAGAATATAATGTCATCATAGTATGACTATATTATTTGATCTGACATATATAAACTCCTGAACATCTATTCTATGTAGCTACATTCTGTGATTCTTTGATCTAACATATATAAAGTCCGGAACATCTATGTAGCTACATTCTGTGATTCTTTGATATGTTGAGTCTTATAGAATCCTTCTTTTTGTATATTTGTTTCAGTCAAGGATATTCTACAACCCATTTTTTTAAGATTCCTCGAAATTTGGATCTTTTAAAATACTTTCTTGTGAATTTTTCAACCAAGGATGTTCAATACCGCACTTGTGTACTGTCCTGAGTGTCCTTCAAGCTGATCCTGGTTTAATTAGTATGGATAATTGATGCCTCCCTTATATGTTAATTAAAATACACCCATACAAGTATGTATATAAGTGTGTATAATTCTGCTATGCGCCTGGTAGTTGCCTCCACTGTTGGCAGCAAGGTTGCTTATATGAAAGAAAGCCAAGGCAATCATCAAATGCTGACCGCACGCTGACCACTCAGCAGAGAGCAGAGAGCAGAGCAAGCAGCAAGAAGCGCGCCGCTTGGGTTGGAGCAGCTCCAACAGCACAGCAACAAGAAGAACAACAACACACGCACACAAACTGGTTCTGCTGTTTGGCAGCTTCTTCTTATAAATATACACACACATGCTTACACACGTGTGTGTGTAACTCCTTGAGTGTGTGTGTGTAGTTTTAGCTTTTATCTTTTGGCTCGGCGGCACGCAACGCAACGTGTCGGCAACATGTGTATGTGGATAGATCCCCAACTGGCCGTGCTGCTTGCCTGTTAGTATGCATGTGGGAAAACGTTGAACGCCCACAATAATAGATGTTTTTTTTGCCGCTTGTTTGTTAGTTGTTGTGTGCGCGACTGTTAGTTAATAGTTGTATAGTTGTGTATTTGTAGTTGGCTGCCCAAGGCAGCGTTTTGGCCGCCTGCCGCTGCTCGCGTTTGCTGCGAGCCTAGCTAACTTTTGCGCAATAAGCAAAATGACGGGCACAAAACAAAATGTCCGGGCCCCCAATGGGTCTCGCTTCCGCTGCCGGGGGCCATGATTATAAAGCGCCATTGCAATCAATTTCAATTTCTAGCCAGCCCAACCCCCCCTTCCAACCCCTGCCATCTTATCGTTCCGTCATAGTTGTAGTCGCAATCACAATCGCAATTGTTGGCGTCTTTTCTGTTGGCCTGTGATGTGAGCAAACAAAATGACTACTCAAATTTGCGCAAAATGTTCGCTGCGACTGCTGCAACTTGTGTGGCTGGCTGTGTGTCGCTAGAGGGAGGGGGGACGAAGAACCGCCTCTGTTGTTTGCGTTAGAAATTCAAACAAACATGTTGCTGTTGCTTTTCTACCACGTACATATTTGGCGTTGCTGTCAATTGGCTTCATTTTTTTTGTTTTTTGTTTTTATCCATTTTGTGACGCTTGGCAAGCCGCTGGGGGCATGTCCGGGCGCATTTGGGGGCGTATTCAGCATGTTTGTTCATTGTAATTGTCGGGCTTGGGCCATAGGAAATTTGCAATTTGTCTGAGCGCCATCTGTGGGGCGTTGGTGAGACTAGCAAATGATATTGCCAGTAGCCGTTGCGCTAGTCAAGCCCCCAATTAATAACAAACATATTTTCAGACATACATACATACATACGTACAAAGGGAAAGGGCGACAACCTGTTTGAGTTGCGTTGCAACAAATACTGCGCCTGCACAGTGCCAACTAAGCTGCAACTCAGATGCTTGTAATTTACCAACCAAAACAAACAAAAACAACTTAAACTGTCAACAACAATCATATTCAACTACTCTGATTTACCGTACTATGCTTAGTTAAAGAGCAAACAGCGGCACACTCAACACAGAAACACACAGAGACAAACACACACACACACACTGACGACCAGTCGCAATGGCAATTGAACCAAACCCCTGCCACGGTAGCAGCTGCCGTCTCGCTTGCACACACAACTTGGCCGCACCTTCTCCACCAGTGTTAAATATGGTGAGTTATCGTTTAGCTATTTTTGCTGCGCGCTTGGTAAAAAAGAGGGAATTCACTTTTGGCGGGGTCTCGTTTTTCCTGCTTTGTCCAATCGGCCTTTTTGTGGGCGCTGTCTAAACTAGTCCAATTGTATCATCGCCCGTCACCACGTCGCAACCCTCGATGCCAGTTCTTGATAAGCCAGCCAGCAGCGATGATAACGGGCGCTTTGCTTTGGCTGGGCCTGAACTGGACTGGACTGTTCTTGCAAATTAATTTGTTCGGTAGGCGTGGTTGTTAGGCCTCCGCCCACACAGCACGTGGTGATTACTAAATTGCCATTGCGCACAAAAATGTAACCTTTCGCTTGCATGAAACCCAAACCGTATTTCCAGCATTTAATCGATTAACAACCAACCAACCCCCCAATTTAAAACTGCTGGCTCCAGCTGGGTATAGGAAATTTG
Organism: Hirtodrosophila histrioides; assembly: GCA_037075165.1. Classification (NCBI taxonomy): domain Eukaryota; kingdom Metazoa; phylum Arthropoda; class Insecta; order Diptera; family Drosophilidae; genus Hirtodrosophila; species Hirtodrosophila histrioides. The sequence continues at coordinate 1,315,340 of JBAMCL010000036.1, forward strand.
CTTTGCTTGCATACACCGTACCGTGATCAGCATACTAGGCAAAAAGCTTTAAGACCGGCCGGCGCAACAAATCCAACGACGGCAAATTGAACAAAGTTGGGGAAAGAATTGCCCCACATGTGCTGCAGGTGTGTCCGACCCCATGTGCACAGACCGTGCCAGACTTTTCAGACACGTTCGGTTTTCGGTTCGGTTTTTACCAGGCGACCAGCAACGCAGAGACAACACTCGAGCACAGCACACACAACTCGCACATGTTGCATACATACACGCACATACATACATCAACATCGTTCATTCGAGTCAGTTCGTTCACAACAAGAAACGTGACGTATGCCGGAACCAGCCCGCGGGCTGTCCGATTCAAAAATATTGAACCATGACTAACGGGGAAAATAAGAATTTGCACAGACGCCAGTGTAAGCCAACTGACGTAGGTTGAAATTCGCTTTGTTTTCGATGTGGAGGGCGGCGAACCCCCATAAAAACTTTTTTCCATACTAAATAAAGTACATAGATTATTTATACATTTTTAAATATTAGATAAAAACCAAAAACGGTTAATTTGAGTGAAATTGTTTAAAATTAATGCTGTCGGCCCCAAAAACTTGCACACGTTGCATATCGAAGCAGGCCTATCGATATTTGGGTGACCATATTCCGATTATACTACAAAACAACAACACTCTGGTCGGCAGGTGAAAGCGGGCTATCAGTCAAAGCGGACGCATATCGCGCGATTGTATCATTGTGATTAGTTAATAAGCAGCATATGTAATAGTCAAGCCACAGGGTGAAAGTTCACAGTCACAGCCAGTTAAAATGTCCGCTAAGGCAGCAACCAAATCCAACAAGTCGCCGCCTGCGGCTGCCAAAAAAGATTCCACCTCGACGCTGACAAAAATTTATTTGTTTGCCTACAATGCCATACAGGTGGGCGGCTGGAGCTACATCCTGTATCAGCTGATCAACTACTATGTGCTGCAAGATGCCCAGTTCCGTGCACAGATCACGCTGTGGGATTACACGCGTCTCGCAGTTATCATCTTCCAGAATGCGGCCTTTGTGGAGATCCTGAATGCGGTGTTTGGACTGGTCAAATCGAATCCTGTGGTGACCACCTTTCAGGTGTTTAGCCGCATGATGGTCGTCGTGGGCGTTGTGATGGCCACACCCACCGGCAAGGTCTCCCCCGGACTGCCCATTGCCCTGTTCGCCTGGGCCGTCACTGAGATCATACGGTATGGTTTCTATGCCTTGAATATCATTAAGGTGGTGCCACAGTTTGTGGTCTTCCTGCGCTATACCACATTCATTGCCCTGTACCCGATTGGCGTCACTGGTGAGCTCTTGTGCTTCTGGTGGGCCCAGCGCTATGCCAAGGAACACAGCATCTGGAGCGTTGAGATGCCCAACAAATGGAATGCCACTTTCTCCTACTTCGCGCTGCTCTGGATTGTCATGCTGGCCTACATTCCCATCTTTCCCCAACTCTATATGCATATGTTTACGCTGCGTCGCAAGATCTTGGGTGGTGACAGCAAAAAGAAGGCAAACTGAACTTTGACCCCCCAACCCCACACTTGGAGCTGTTGCTTGAAAACAATGCAAATAGTATACGCTATTGTATTTTGCACTTTGAAGCCGCAGCTGCAATTCCATTCATTCGCTCTGACACTTAGCTTATGTTAATTTTTAAGTGGGTTCTGTGTACAAAATAAACCTAAATACAATAAAATACTTGCCTCTTTAAGCAGCAACGTATTATTATGTCGATTTACTCTATTCATTTGAAAATAGTCGAGAAAGAAAGCTATATTCGGAGTGACGAAGATTTGATACCCTCGCCAAATTAATAATGTAATATACATCAAATGTAATATCATGAAACTCCAATTTGGTTGGTTTGCTTGGGATATCTTTATAAACTCAATTGTTAATGATATAGTGATCTGAACCATCCGGTTCCGATATATGCAAACCCTGCATCGAAACAAAGCATTTGTTCAGCTTTCATCACCATAGCTTGAAAACTGAGAAACCAGTTGGAATACAGACAGACGGACATGGCTATATAGACTTGACTCGTCATCTTGATCAAATATATTATGTTTTTATGGAGTCGGAAAGGCAATTTTCCAAGTAATACACACATTAATACCCTCAGCAAGTGTATAAAAGTCTGGATTGGGTCATAGAAGGTCAAGAGTCATACCTTTTTATATGTCTGTTTCCTTCTGGATCTATTTAATCAACTGTAAGCAGGAAACCAGACTTTGGTGTTAACTTTCACTAGACTCCTTGAGCTGACTCTCCCTTTCCTTATAGACGAAACACCTCAGCACTTCTCCAAATACAAGCTACCGCCTTAAGGGTCAGCCAAACACTTCACTACTTTCGCCATCGGATCAGCTCCCAGCTTTCGCCACAGGCGTGAAGCGTGTTCTCCTTTACTCTTACTCCATCTTAGCGGAACAGGATTGGAATTTATGCATATAATTTAGTCAAGCGTCTTGGACTTGACAACAAACACTTTTTGAATTACATTGCGACTATATTTGAATTATTTGCATGCGCTGCAATATTAAACAGTTGGGTTCACTTAGTGCTGGGACCATTGTATGGTCTTTAGGTCAATGCCGTCCTGCACCATCTCCCAGAGCGGTGACATTTCGCGTAGACGTTCGACATGCTTGATACACTTTTGGGCCGTATGGTCCACCTCCTCGATGGTGGTGAAACGTCCAATTCCAAAGCGTATGGAGCTGTGTGCCAGATCCTCATCCGCGCCAATGGCACGCAGCACATATGACGGCTCCAGCGAGGCTGAGGTGCAGGCAGAGCCACTGCTAAGCGCCACATCCTTGAGTGCCATAAGCAGCGACTCGCCCTCGACATAGGCAAAGGACAGATTGAGGCAACCGTTATATGTGTGGTCCGGATCGCCATTGCGTATCACATGCGGCAGAGCGTTCGTTAATGTGTTTATCAACCGGTTGGACAGAAAGTCTACCCACTTCTTATCGTAGTCCAACTCTTGCAGTGCCAGCTCAGCTGCTGCGCCCATGCCCACAGCCAATGGCGCCGGCACGGTGCCGCTGCGCAGGCCACGCTCCTGGCCGCCGCCACTCTGTATTGGCTCGAGGCGTACACGCGGCCGCCGACGTACATATAAAGCGCCCACGCCCTTGGGTCCATAAAACTTGTGCGCCGATATGGACATCAGATCAATATTACTGGCATTCACATCCACGGGCACTTTGCCCACTGCCTGCGCCGCATCCGTGTGAAAGAATACCTTGCGCGAGCGGCACAGCTTGCCTATGTCCGTGATGGGCTGGTGCACGCCAATTTCATTATTGATCGTCATAATGGATACGAGGGATGTGTCTGGCGTCATGGCCGCCTCCAGCTGCTGCATATCAATGATGCCATTGGGCTTGACCGGCAAATAGGTCACGCGAAAGCCTTCGTTCTCCAGCGCACGGCATGAGTCGAGCACACACTTGTGCTCCGTCTGTGTGGTAATCACATGCTTCTTGTTGGTGCCGTAGAAGCGCGCAACGCCCTTGACGGCAATATTATTCGATTCTGTGGCCCCGGATGTGAAGATAATTTCCTTGGGATCGGCGCCAATTAGTTTGGCCACTTGCTCGCGTGCCTTCTCCACCGCCGACTCTGACTCCCAGCCGTAGGCGTGTGTACGCGAATGTGGATTCCCATAGTAATGGGTCAGATAAGGCAACATTGCGTCCAGCACGCGCGGATCCATCGGCGTGGTGGCCTGTGCATCCAAATACAGGGGCCGGCCTTCTGTCTGATCATTCTTGATGTTGAAACGCACTTGGCGCTCACGAAATTCTAGCATTACATTATAAGTTGCATATTAAATAACATACTTTAAGTCCAATAATTTGTTGTTACCTTTCGATGTGGCCGCCAGATTTGGTTTTGCTGCCGCGGCAGCGCTAGAATTCTGTCGCATAACAATCGCCAGTGCTTGTTGGCCATTTGGCCGCAACACGTGAGCCTGCAATCGGCCCAGTACTTTATGCATATTTGTGTTGCGCGTGTGTGTCTGCGTTAACTATAATTTATTTATTTTCCTTCCTCCCCTATTTCACAATCAATTTGCAGGAAGAAAAACAACAGACAGAGAGGGAGCGTGGTTATACAGTGTGACCGAACCTTGATAGCGGATGTATACCGTGATTTTTTCTAATATGCGCATTTCTTTTATTTTAGAATCGGTTTGATTAGCAAAAAGCGGCAAGTTTTTCCACTATGCTACGCAATTCAGTCAAATAATTATAACTCACGGCGTGCCGTGGAACCTTATGTTCGATGTTCTTTGTTTAAATCACAATCTAATCAGAAGCAGCTTGTATGCGCGTCTTTTGCAACACTAGCGTGTCTATCGATATTATGCAGGCAACTTTTTTGGCGACAAATTTGAAACGCAATTAAAAATGATCAACGAATGCGACTTTATTTAAATGAAAACAATTTCAAGTTTGTGTGCAGATTTAATTAATTGGACCAATTTAATACTTGTACGTTAGTTAAAAACTTTATATAATTTCATGTTGTATATACATAAAAGCTAAAATATATATTGCAAAAATAGACATATGTATACATATTCAAATGGTATGCTGTGGTGTATAAACTCTCTCTCTTGATTTCTATAACACTTTTCTTTCTATATATATATATATAAGGTGTATATATAATATGTATTCGCCTATTGCTTGTAATTAGAATAATTTTTACATTTGAACACTTAAAAATTGTCTGGTTTGTCAGCTAGCAACGAGTTTTGATTAAAAGTTTAAACTTAAAGACTAAATAGATTAACGAGTTTGTATTTCATTTGTAAGGTAAAAATCTGTTCAAAAGTGCGAATTTGTTCGTATGAATTGGTTAAAATATACATTAAGTAAAATATACAGTAAGACAATTTAGATACAATAACAGCAACTAATAAGTTTTCATTAAACAATAATTGAACTGGTTAAATAAATATAAATAAACGTCAACAAATCCGATAACCATTGCATATTGCATAACCGCCTTGCCGTTGTCAAAGCAACTGCTCCGTGACCAGGACAACGCTCTGCTCCAGAGCAATCGCCGCCAGCTCCTTCAGCCATTCATCCAGCAGCACGGCACACAAGGCCAAATCACGTGAACGCTCAGTGCCGCTGGTATTGGCTATGATGCCCATCGAGGCCACCGAATCCAGGGACACGGGCTCCGAGTTGAAGTTACCCGTTTGTGGGCCACCACCCTCCACGCCATGCAGCGTGCTCGACGAGTGGGTCGCCGACAATGTTTGTGTGGAGCCGCCAATGGAGCTGTTGTTGCTGTTGGCTGCTCCTTGCTGCGCCTCGTGCCGTGGAGTGGTGCTCAGACTTGTCTCGCAGGTGTTGCCTCTGGAGTTATCCTGTGCGCTGCCGCGTGCATTCACCTCCCCGTTATTGCCACCCACCAGCGTGGAAGCGGCGCCTGCAATATGCAAACTCCGATTAGTTGTGCATCATATAAAAGAAAATAACACTTTTCTTTTGGGTTAAGCGTCAACAAGAACAACAACAATAACGAGAAGTGGTAATAGAAATGTTATACTATAAGTGGGCACAGTTAGAGCAAAATATGTACATAGCTACAGGAGACGGCATTCTACGCAACAATTCAACAACTAATAGCTAAGTATATAGGTTTTTAGTTTGGGTTATAGTATTATAATCAATATATTTATAGAACTTTTTACTTAAGCGTGAAATATTTACCGGTGAAGAATGCGTAAATTTGTGATAAGCCAGATGAAGCTAAGATTTTCGTAGTAAATATTTCGTATCGATAATAAAATAAACAATAAAAAAAGAGAGACAAATTCATTATAAGCAACGACGTCTAAATTCTATGTGTGTGGGTGTGTGTATGTGTGTGTGTGTGTGGTGTAGTGTAAACTAATAGCTGGATTCCACTGGCTAACATTCTTGACATTTCTGCCGTACTTTATCAAGTGGAATCAGCCTTTGGTAATGTTGTGTACTAGCCAGATTCCATTGGCCAACATTGCTATAATTTCTATCATTAAGATAATCATCCTTTAGAACGTTCAATGGAATCTGCCTTTAGTAAAATGTATTGAAATATTTATGTGATTTGTGTGTTTTGTTTGTGCGTGTGTGTTCTTTCATGGTTAAGACCCCAAAACCGACTTTGTTCCAACATCCGCTGCTGCTTTTTAGCGTATTGTTTTCTTGTGAATTTGTTTTGTTTGTCGTTAATAGAATAAAGTGCAATTTTGTTAAGACCTGGTCGCTGGCCACACCTACCCGCATTCGCAGTCGTCGCCGCAGTGGACGATGTGGATCTTCTGCTGAACATGCTCGTTATGGACTTGCTTATGCTGCGTCGCTTGTTATCGCTGCGTCGAAATGGATCATAGGCGCTGGTGGGCGAGGCCTGAACCGGTGTTGCCGCCGATAGCGTTGCATAGGTTGAGCGCTGCTGCGACTGTTGCTGCTGTGTGGAGTTGGTTGCAAGTTGCAGATGCTGTTGCTGATGCAGCGGCGAATTGTCGCTTATTTTGCGCGCATTGACCAAGCGAAACTCGCGATCAATCAGATACGAACGTGCCACATCGATAATCTCAAGCGAATTCTCGGCCACCGGCAGCTCGGCTTCAATTTGCTGCTTGAGCATGCGCAGCACCTGATGGAATGAGGGCGTGTCCGAGGTGATGGCAATGTCGGAGCGCAGCAGCAGAGAGTGGATGAGCGGCAGCGGATACCAAGCAAGTCGCGTGATCAGCCCAGTTAAATGCAGATTGACGTACAGCGAATTGCTCGTGAAGGTTTGCAGTTTGCCCCAAATGGCATTTAGAAAGGGACCTAGGTCAAAGGATATAAAAAGAGAGTTGAAAAATCTTTTGCTAGAAAGTAGTGTGATTGATCCAAGTTCTTTTAGGAATCTGCAACTCACCTAAGCTTACGGTGCCCTGCGCAAACAAATCTTCCGAGAAATCCAAATCGGTTAGCAGCAGCTCATTTCGAGAGCTGTGCGAGACGCGCCACGCATCGCGGCGTCCACTGCTGATGTTGCTGCTGTTATTGTGATCCAGTTCGGCATCGCTGGCCGCTGTTGTTGTGGTCACATCGTTGCCATCGGCATCCTCATCGGCGGGCCGCCACTTAAAGGACTCATAGCCGCTGGATTCGCCAATGGACTGCAGGCTATCCAGCTGCTTCTCACCCAACTCGCTGGCCAAGGGTGCTGCGATTGGAGCAGCTGTGCTAAATTCGCTAAAGAACTGCCTGGCCAGCTCCAGGGCATGCGCTGTGGCGCGTGTCTGGCCTTGACGCGGCCACTTCTGATAACGATAGCTATTCGCCCACTTGAGACAGTCGCGCTGGCACTGAGCAATGCGTGAATGGGCCTCAAACAGATACGCCTGGATGCTAGCATACAGACTATCGCCTGTATAGTGGCCATAGTAGTTCCAGTTGGCGCCAATTGTCTTGCTCATCACCGGCGAGGGGAGGTTGGGCAGCATAACAGGCGCATTCGTTGCTGCTGGATCCACCAGTTCCTGTACACTCTTGGGGCGCGCCAGGTCACGAGCCCGCTTCATTACGTCTGGCGTGAGTTCCAAAAAGAACTCGGTGGTGTTCAGATATGGATCGATTTTATTGATCTTGTGGCGATGCGAGATAGGTACATGCTTGCCAGGGAGCAAATATTTGAGCAAAAGCTCCAGCATCAGATCCTCGCAGTGCAGTCCCAAGAGCGTATCGAACAGCGCCATTGTGACCATGCACAGATTGGCATCTGGCGAATGTAGGCGCTCCACGAGTGCATCCAAAATGCGCTCACCATCAAACTTCTCCGTATCCAGCAGAAACTTGACAAAGGCACGCATCAGCCCCGGCTCTGTGATGGAGCGCAGTATCAGATCGAGATAGGACATGGCCGAGATTTGTGAGTCGATGTTCGTCTGAAAATGTTTGCCCTTCAATGTCTGCGAATTGGAGCGCAAAAAGTTGTTTCGACATTTCGAGGCGAGGTGTTTTGGTTAGCTTAGGGGTCAGCCCAAAAAGTAAAAGGATAACACACATAAACACTACGTTTATGCCGCGAACATATTGCGATATCTGCAAAGCACTATTTATGACATGATATAGAGCTGTCGATTGTACTATGAGGTCTGTCCCGGTTTCGACTTTCGGCATGATTCTGTGGATGTAAATTATCCTTCTCAATCTGGGATTGAGGTAGGTTCAATTATGCAAATTTACTTCCGCAAAATGTAGCCAAAAGTGAGTCTTAAACCAAAATATGCAGATACAATTGTCTCTTTTCATTAAAAAAAGCTTTAAAATTGTTTTTTTAACAAATAGAAATGAGATTTAACGAAATAGTTTTAAGATGATGTGATATAATACATAATAGTAAACATTCATTGGCTCCATATCATGATAAAGCGACATATTGCAATAAAAGCTGGCGTATAAACGTAGTAATAGAAATAAATAGAAGCGTAACACACACACTGACACAAGAGCACCAGGGACAAGTGACAACGTTGCAACCAACACCACAGAAATGCATCGAGACAAGTTTTTACGTGAGAGCAAAAGACGGACACTCACCTGCAGCACGGCCGGACCCAGGACCGGCACTATAAATCCCTGGTACATAAAGTCTAGGAGCTGCTGTTTGATCATCTCGTGCGCCACCTGAACCACCGCATTGCAAAACTCCAAGGCATTCATGAACAACGTTAGCTCGGGTATTTCGGTGACATCGTCGGGCGTGATGCGATGCCAGTCAATGGAGCTGATCTCGATGCTGTTGGGCAGGCGCGAGTAGAGCCCGCCCAGGCCTGTGACCAGTAGCGGGCAAATGGACGAGTATTGTGCAATGTAGTGGCCAATGTTGGAGTTCTTCTGCGACAGCGCCATGCAGAGCAGCAGTGCATCGCGCGCCTGGTGGCCCAGGCTGCCCTCCCGATGGACGTACGGAATGAGCAGCGAGAATATGATGAAGCTAATCGCATGGAATAAAAATATATGTTAATGTTTGTATAATGCTGTGTTGACATTTACTTAAAGTGGCACTTTTGTGGAACAACTGTTGCCTAAGTTCGGTATGTACATTGCCGGAGTAAGATAAGAGATACTCAAATTTGCATAAATATTTATTTTTCAGTACTGATATGCTAAATAAAGGGAGGAAACAGTGATCAAAGAGATCAGCATGGTTTTCAAAAAGTTATGATATGTAGTTTTAAATACAGAAAGATCGTTTTGGGGATTGGGAAATCTTTGCAAGTCAAATTTTTGTATGCAGTATTGGCAGAAATTTAGTTTTATATTGATTTGTAAGTTTTCAAGCCAAATTTTCTGTTTTGAAACGATTTCATAGAACTAATATAAGACCGCAATCCATTCAAAATCTTTAGCAATTACAATTAACCGGCTTATTTTAAAACAAGTGTCATTTTATGTAAATGTCTTCGGTTTGTAAGGAAGCTACTCACTTGGTTGTAGTGCCGCTTTTAGGTGCGGCCAGGCTGCCATTCTGTATTTGCTCCTGCACCTGTGTCTGTGCGGAGAAGAAGAACAGATCGAGCAGGTGCACATTCTGCATGAGCACCACGCACAGCTGATTTAGCAGGATAACCAAACGTTTCTCGAGATCCGGCGGAAAGATCTCGCCCTGGCTGGAGGCCAAAATCTTTAGCAGCGGCCGCAGAAACGGCTCGTGGCAGAGCAGCTGATGGCGCGAGTGGCTGACAAGCAGTTCGTAGAGCTTCAACTGCTCCAGACGCACTGCGTTCGAATAGCGGCCCGTTGTGCTGGCCCACTCGTACAGCTTGTCCAGCAGATTCTCGCTGAGTAGATATTCCAGACAGGGCGCTGCCGGTGGCGCAGCATCCGAGGTTGGCAGCGACACCTTGTTGCAATGATGCAGCTCCACCAGCAGCAGCGTTACCATATAATCCAAGTGCGAGACCACGCCCAGCACATCATCATGCGTGGGCGGGCCCACAGCGTGCTGTATGATTTCATGCGCCTGCTGCCAGTGCTTGCAAAAGCTATCGTAGCAGGCGCGCGGATCACAGTCCGTTGCAGCGTCTATGGGCCGTTGGCGCAGCGTTGTTGTTGTACCCGCACCGGAGTTGCCACTGCCGGAGTTGCCACTGTTGCGTGTCAAACTCTGACGCAATGGACTGGTACGTAGCCAACTCATTTTGAGTATGTTCCGTTAGGCTGTGAGCTTTGGCGTCGGCGGCAACGTTGCGATAACTGTTGTATTTTGGCATGTATTGTTTTTATTATCTAGCAATTTGTGCTTTTTCCGAGCGTTTTGTGTGAGTTGAGTATTCTCGTTCCGTTCCCGTTTGTGTTACAACTACAAAACAAACACAAATATAAATATAAATATAGTATCTACAACAAATATATTTTAATGCTGAGCACAAAAGAAAAGCAATCTTCGGGCTGCCGAAGTTTTAATACCCTTGCAGAATTGTCCAAGGCAAACATACGATCGTTCCTATGGCAGCAATAACTTATAGTGATCAGAGTATGATCAAATTAGATCAACTTTTAAAGAGTGTTGTTTTGTTGAGTTTGGTTGTCATTTGAGAAATGAAAACAAAGTTAATACCGATCATTTCTATGGCAGGATATGGCGGTTCGATTATGATTAAGCTAGGACTACTTGTAAAGAACATAATAAAAGTCAAAAATGCCAAGCCTCTTTAAGCGTTACACATTCCGTGACATAATTATAATACTCTCTGCAAGGGCATAAAAAAAACATACAAAAACGCGCCCTACAGATAAGCCTTGACCAATGCATCTTTTATAGGCGACAACAACAAGCGTAGAGATAGAGAGAGAGGCACACTTGCATACTCTCACTCTCGCACATAGCACATATTTGGGCAGGCGAGCGAGCAAGTGCCGTTTGCAATAGTCACTGAAGCGCTGCAAAAAAATTGTGGCTGCTTCTGTTGTTGTTGTTGCTACTGGGCACTTTACACACTAAGTTTGCTGCTCACCTGATGAATTTTCATAGTTGTCTTCGTCATCGCAGTGGCATTTATGTTGATGATGAATGATTCTTGATCCAAGTGTTCCTTTTGTAGCGCGCGCAGTGCTAAAGTACCATGGACAGCACTTGCAGCGGCAGCAGTTTTCAGCTATTTCTTTCTTTTTTTTTTGGCACTGGGAAATTAAAGCGAAACGACGACGTCAACGACAGTCCGTCCTTGTGCGCGCACTTGGCAGATGAAAAATAAGTAATTGTGGTACTACTTGCTGCTCACAACATGCACAAAACGTTCCGTTGACTTTAATGCCTCATTGTGGACTATTTTGGATTGATTTCACGCGCAATTATTGCATTTTTATAAATATTTACAACAAATAGAAAGTAATGAATGAATTGGCGATTGGATGTGGTGGTCGCCCGATAGCGATAACTGATTAGTTCAGCACTAGTGCTCCTGATAACGATAGTTTTTTTCGCAACCGCATTTATATCGATGTTTTTTCATTTATAAATGGCGGGCGGCATACCGATAGCTGGGAATTTTTAAAATTCAAGTTTTGCTTGTGCTGCAATATTTTATTTTTATTATTTGATATTTATGGACATACACTTTAATTTAGCATACATTCATACAAAATACAAAGTCATATTATAAACGCAATATTACAAAAAGAACATCAGCACATAGTAGATATGCAGTAAATATACATATGTAGGTACAAACTGTTTTTAAAGCTCCTCAAACTGCGATCCATTTATGCGGATTGTTTTCGTTAGTTATTTTGACAATGCAAGACGTCTTAATTTGATAAAACCATTAACCAAGTTAAAGTTGCACATATTAAAAATTCTTTGTATGATTTTGCTAACAAATAACATAGTTAAATAAATTTTTTCTAAATATTTGTAATAATAGGTTATAATAACCGAAGACGAGCTACAACAGTGTGTCCAAATTGTTAACTCACATCGGCAACATCGACTGACGTGAGCTTGGCCTCTCAATGGTCATGGATTGCTGCGGCACTTGGCTATCGGTGCTAATGCCCAGGCCAGCGTAGATTTCCTTCATCACAAACAGAATGGTGTCCTCGGAGCCCCTGTGAGCGTTGAGATAACATTAATATAGATCAGTTTATAACCAATTATATATCAATTGCTCACCAGTAACAGACATGGCTGCTCAGTGCGAATATATACTCGTTGATGAACTCCAGGGGCGCCTCCTGCAGCACATAGTCGACGCGTTTTGAGTCGTTTAACTTGCCCAGTGGAAAATCTAGCTCAATGAATTCGTGATCAGAGGTTGATGTGGACTCGGAATCGGTGCGTTGACGCCCATGCGTTGAGGTGCTGGCCACTGACGATTCGTCCTGGTCCTCAAGTTGCTTTTGGAATACCTGTGAAGAGTTCTATGGAATTGATCATTAGTTGATGTGATCAGTATTGTGGGAATGCATTAAACCTACAGAGGTTGCGACCCTTTCCAGCGATTGTTCGGCCTCTTTCTTGACCTTTGAGAATGTGGTTAGGAAATTTACGCTGTCTAGTGTGGTCTTGAATGTGTCCATAAATCGATGCTTTATATCTGCACCCACGCGCGTCATTGTTTCTTTCAGCTCCAGATGCATGCGCTTGCGTCCTTTGTGATGTGGTATCAGCACGGGCCGGATGCCCTTCATATCCGGATTGACCAGCGCCTCAATGCGATACGCCACAGGATCGAAGGGATGGAATATGTTGTAGAAGCCGGGACAGGTGGGCAGGCGAAAGTCCAGGCCTAGCTTATCGATGCCGCGTATGGTCACAAACATGCCAATGGGCGAGCCCAGGGCAAAGAACTTTTTCGGATGGAATATCAGCTGCGTGTAGTTAATAACTGGCTGACCCGTGCCCGACGGACCCAAGCCCATGGCATAGCTGACCTGCTTGGGCAGCATTTGATCATTGTTGGGCAGTTGCACCTGCCTGGTTTCGTTTCCTTGTTTCTGGGGCAGTTGATCAGGGTTCTCCTGTAAAAATAACCCATGAATGTAACTTTGTTTATGAAAGCCTCATCGACCTGAAAACTCGCATTATCTCACCTTATTTTCCTCGTCGCTCTCCTTGAGCGCCTCCTGATGGCATAGCAGATCGAAGAGTATCAGTGAGCCCAGACTGTGGCCAGCCAAGGAGACACCACCATTGAATTCGGGATGCCGCATACGATATTTCAAATAGACCTCATTCAATGCATCTGCCACGGTGTTCATGATCTTCTGGCAGTACTTTGGACTGGTGTAAAAGAGCACATCCAGCAGCGTGTCATTTGTGAAGTTGCGCAGCCGCGGTATGGATTCCAGTGTAATGGATTTGAGTTTCTCATCAATGCCCAGCTCCTCAGAGTGTAAATGGCCGTGCCATTCAATGGGCAGCACTTCGACGCGACCCACCAGACCCATGTCCGTGGAATTCTTGTAGTGTGATTGCACCAGCTGTTGTGCAATGTAACGAAAATCGTCCACTGCAAGGCAATTAAAGATTTAGAGGAGGTTTTAAGGAGTTAGGAAAGTCGTTTCACACTTACCGACTTCCTCGACGTTGCGCATTTTCAGATCGCAGGCGGAGCCAATGCCATGCACCATGAACAGCAAATGATCTACGCGCTGAGATTCGCCCGCCTGTATTTTAAAGTCATTCAGATCCCGTTTGACCACCAGCGGGCGCGTTGAGCTCTGCACGCTGCCGCCCCACGTGTCGGCGTTCGAGGGGGGCATAAAGTGCACTATGACGGTGGGTCCATGCATTGTAACCTGCTCGCCATTGGCTAAGGGTATTTTCTTATGCCATACGTTTGTTTCTGTGGCGCGTTTGTATTCGGCCTCCAGCGCTGCTGCGGTCGCTTCGGCATAGGGTACGTATTTGGAGTCCACGGCCTTGTAGAACCAGGAACAACGACGCACCTCAATGGCCTTGCCCTCCCAGAAGACGGGTGTCTTGGTGCGCTCCTTGATGTTAACGTCATAGCGACCACCCTCCACGGCCACAATGCTCGAGGAATCAGTTTCATCTGTTTGTGATACGAAGGGAGCAGATTTCATTAGTGGTTTCTTAATAGATTAAGCAACAGGTCACGAACGGAATAATCATAATCAGAATGTCAATTCAAGTAATCTAATGAATTCAAAGCTCATGAGCTTGATATGAAACAAGAAAGTAAAATTATAGTCAGTCCACAAGTAAACTATAATCCGCTTTCAAACCGCGAGCAACAGTGTTGACTAACTTAAAAAATCCTTTTGCAATGCTACACAATACTAACATCGGACATTTGATGCATCTAAACTTGTCCTACTTACCGCTGTTCAGGCTGGTCTCCAGCAGTGCCGAGTCGTAGTGACTGAACGGTGTCCACAAAACTTTTCCATCGACGCTACGCTTGTAAAACCAGTGTAGTAAAACGGGCGTATAGACCTGGTAATTGCAAAATAATTAAAAAGTTATTACAACATTAATTAAACAATATAATTATAATGCAATCTAAGCAATCTATATTAGGTATAATAAGACTGCTGAGTAGTTATCTGTTGTAATTAAGTTATCTGTTGTACACGGAAACTCATTTTTCACCCGATTGTTCCAATAGCTATATGGTACGATTAGGACAAAATTTGGTCAGGTTGTTTGTTTTTTACCTTGACTTAATGAGGAAATCTTTAAAAGCAAAAATGTTATAGATAAATTTTCGATTGATATTATAATCCGATCCGGGTGATTCCTACTATACAGTGTGTCAAGTTTATTTAAGTTTAATCTGAGTGATCAGTTTGCAGAGAGACAGACAGGGGATGTGGCTAGTTCGTATCAGTTGTTAATGCTGATCAAGAATATATATACTGTTTGAGTCGAAAACATCTCCTTCAATGTGCTATACATCTCGTTACAATAATATCCTTTGCAATGGTATAAATATAATACTACTAATTTTTCTTGGACCAAATTATTTAGAAAAAAAAGATTTTGTTTTTGACAACTAGAAAAAAGTTTGTAGTTTTAGGTTCGAACCGGTACGATTACCAAGAAAAGATCGAAGCAGAGAGTGTGCTTTTGTGCATTCAATACATATTCTTACATACGAATGTATTCTACGATTCTTAAGATCTGTTAAGAGGAATCAATTACAGCACTCATTCTTTTCTCATAACCCATAGAAAAATCCTTAACACATAATCATTGTTGCATAAATTAAGAACTTACATAAATAAAATAGATTTTCGGAAGAAGGGTTATAGAGAGACTATGGCTGCTTTTCATAATCTCAAGCCTATGGTTAGAATATCCCGGCGATGAACACAAATATGAAATATTATCGCAAAAATAGAAAAGTAAAGCTATTTTAAGGGGACAAAGAATAGATAGATGCTAACAAAATGCCCTAGATAGCTTAATTTAGATAGCTTTAAAGCTGAAGGTAGACAATCTGACGGACATCGCAAGGTCGGCTACTGACAAGAATATGTATATCGGAGGTGCCTCTTTAATGCGTTAGACATTTCGTGACAAAATTTTCATACCCTCTGCAACTGTGTAAATAGAATGTACAACGTGAATGGTAGCTACACTTACTATGGGTTCGGAGGGCGCCATGACCTGTCCCTTTTCAGTGGCCATTCTGAGCTGCTGCAGGATCTCTTCGGGCAGTTCGCCCTGATGCAGCTGCAGCAGGTATTCGGCCTGACGATCGGGGTGCGGCAGGGTTGCTGGGGCTGCGTTCGCCGGGGCTGCTGTGGAGAACTCGGAGCAGGCGGACGACGGCGGCTCCACGAGATTTGAGACGGACGTTTGCGAGCGTTCCTCAAAGTGTTTGGTGGGCAGGCCGCTGTGCACAATATCGTATTTGAGTTCACCAGGCGCGGCTGGTTGGTCCTGCAGCGGTGGATTGTTGAAAAAGTTCTGTATGCGTTGATCCTCCTGTCCCTGTCCACCAGCGGCGGCAAAATGATCAAAGAAATTGGTCGAATTGCAGTCAGTCAGCTGTACCTGCGGTTGTGCGACTGGCGCTAAAGCCTCCTCGGCTGCGCCACCACCAAAATATCCAGAGAATGAGTTTACACTGGAATTTTGATAGTTGACTTCAGTTGAATTATTGGTTTGTTGTGTTGCTGGCTGGGAGCCACTGATGAGTTGCTCAAAGCCAAGTGCGTGTGTGGAATAGGTCGGGCCGGGCGGGTGCTCCTCAGCCAATGCTGGTGGCGCCTTGTCCACCTGTGGCGGCAACTCCGGAAACAGACCTGTCGCCTGCTGCGGTGCAGTGAAAGTGTTCAAATCGCTGCTGCTTGCTGGCTGTGGCTGGGTCAATGCAGGCGGCGCTAGCTCCTCCTGTGGGGCAGCAAAGAAGTTGAAATCGGTGGTGCTAGCCGCAGGCGTAAAGAAGCTTAGCAATGGCGAAGGAGCAACTGCTGTATTGGCGACTGCTTCGTTGCTTTTGCGGAATGGATTCGCCTGTGAAGTGGTGTCCGCCTGCTTGGGTGGTAGTGCTGGCGGTGGTGCAAGTGTTGTCTCTGGCAGCACAGGTTCAATGGTCTGTGCCTCGAATAGCACGTTCGCATCGGCTTCAGTGCTGGGTGCCACAAAGCCTATGGGTGGTGACAGCAAGTCCTGCGGCAGTGGCGTCGTTATCGTCTGTGCAAAGGGATTGAAAAATGTTGTTGTTGTTTGAGTGGTTAGAGCTACGCTGGGCAGCTCAGAGCCAGGTGCCTTTGGGCTGTGCAAACAAATCGCTTGCGCTTAGTCCTGTAGCGAAAGGAGGAACGCTTACAGGTGTGATCGATTTTTGCGGCTCTTCAGCGGGATTTGTTGGTGTAAGTGAAACTTCCTGAGTTGCTTCAGCGGTTGTAGGTGGTGCAAAGAGACTGCTGGCGGCAAAGCTTGTTGGTGGTTGTGTTTTGCCCAGGTCCGCTGTATCTGCAGGCACAGGCGCAAATAATGTTGATCCTACTGGTCCTGGTGGATAAAGTGCTACTCCTTGGCTCGCTTCAGCAGTTGGTACCGGCACAAACTGAACTCCTTGATTAAAATCAGCGGGAGCTGTTGGTGCTGAAGGATAAAAGGGTTGTCCTTGCGATGTTTCAGTATTCGGCACACTGAAGAGATTAACTTCCTGAATAGATGAGGACGTTACTGCGGCGGTTGGTGGTGCGGCAAACAGTGGAACTTCCTGGGTTGGTTCTAGTTTAGCTTCCGTGAAAAGTGATGTTGCTGCTCCGGATGGATGTTGGGAAAGTTCCTCAGTTGCTGAGCTTGGAAACAAGGAAACTTCCTGAACGGAGCTTGTCTGTACTGCAGCGGTTGCTGGAGCAGCAAATAAGTGAACTTCCTGGGTTGGTTCGAGTGTTGGAGCTTCCGTGAAGAGTGATGTTCCTGCTCCTGGTGGATGTAGGGAAAGTTCCTCAACTGCAGAGCTTGCAAACAAGGAAGCTTCCTGAACGGTGTTTGTCTGTAGTTCAGCTGTTGGTGGTGCAGCAAACAAGGGAACTTCCTGGCTTAATGCTGATTTGATAGAGTCTGACTGTTGGGTCGTTGGCTCTGTAGTCGTCTGTGAAGTGAAGAGTGATATTGGTGGTCCAGGTGGATATAAGGACAAGCCTTGCGTAGCTTCAGCTGTGGCGCTTGGAAATAGCGGAACTCCCTGAATACCCCCAGCCGGTACTGCAGCTGTTGGTGGCGCTGCAAACAGTGGAACCTCCTGAGCTTCGGAGGAGAGTTTCGGAGATGAGGTCGTTTGGGAAGTAAAGTGGGAAGGTGCTTGTGTTACTTCAGCTTCCGAGCTAGGGAAGAGCGTAACCTCCTGAACTGATGCTGCTGGTACTGCAGCTGGCGCGAAGAGCAAGGCGCTTTGATTTGCTGCGCTTGTTAATGCAACCTCTGCCGGAAGCTCTGAAGCTGTGATCGTCTGTGGAGTAAAGAAGGAAGTTGCTGCTACGGATGGTGGTGGAGCCGCAAATAAAGGAACTTCCTGGCTTGAAACTGCGACACTAGGAGCTGGCGAAGCAGTTGGCGCTGGCGGAGCAAATAAAGCAACTCCCTCGCTGACGGCTCCTCCAAAAGGATTGAATATGGCCGCAGGCGCCGCTGTTGGGGGCGCAAAGGATGTGGCTGAAAGTGTTCCTTGAATGCCAAAGGTTGTTGGTGGTGCTGTGGTTTCCTGTGCTGTCAGCGGACTCTTGTAGAGACGTGTGCCCTTCTGCAGGCGATACGATGCCTGTGTGATTCCAGCAGCTGGTGGTGGAACAGTAGAAGCTGCCACAGGAGGTGGTCCAAGTGCAGCGGTGCTCTCAACTAGTGTTGATGGCTGGATAACTGCTGGTGGTTGAGCAGCTAGCGGTGGCTGAACAACTGCTGATGGTTGTACAGCTGTCGACGTCTGTGGCGTGAAAAAGCCTCCGGTTGCGGGTGGAGGAACAGCCTCAGGAATTGAAGCAACTGCGGAAGGATTAAAAAACCCTCCGACGGTTGGTGGTGCTTCAGTAGGTACAAAATATCCACCAGTTACGGATAGAGGTACACCTGGAGCTGTGGCTGTTGCTGGTGTAAAGAAGTTTGTTGGCTGATATTGAGCAGAAGGGGCAGACGAGGTGCTGATGTCAAAGTACCCAACTGAAGCAGGATTGGGCGCGTTGTAGCTGACAGGAGGAGCGGGCTCGTTGGCTCTGCCAGTGGCCGATTGCACCAGACCCGAGATATTTTGCAGCACACCAGTGGGTACCAAACTGGTGAGCGAGAAGAGACCCGATTTGCGTTCCTCTTGAACCGGTGGTGGAGCCGGTGGCTCAAATACTGCAGCCGTTGGCTGTGCAGGATATGGTGGAGTTTGAAAGGAAGCAGCGGGTGGCGCTGCCTGTTGCTGATGTTGCTGCTCGGAGAAGCCGGGTATGGGCGCGTAGATCTTCTTTCTGGCGGTATTGCGATAAGTGTTCTGTCCAGCCGGCGTAGGCGGCAGGGGCAAGGCGCCAGCTCCTAGACTGGGCACCTCTGTGGGCGCGTAGAATTTTGGTGGCTCCGGCGCAGCTTCGCCCACGGCAGCCGGTGGTGCGGCGTAGAATGGCGCAGGTGCAACAGCTGCTGGTGGTGCCTGGCCTACCTGCTGTATATACGTGGGCTGTATATCCAGTTGTGGTTGCGTTGATTGCAGCTCCTCTGTCTCCCGAGTGCCCGCGTAGATGCGCTTCGAGAAGGTGGAGAAAACGTTGGAGGCCACCGAGGGCAGCGCACCAAATGAAGAGGCCGCCTGGCTAAGAAGCGAATCAGCTGGCGGCGGCTCTAGCAATGGATTGGCATTGGCATCCGCAGCGCTCTGATATGGATTTGAGGTTGGATTAGCTGCTGCTAAGTCGTCGCTGCCACTAGCGTTCAAGTTGATCTCGTCAAGCGTTTCGTTGTCATCAATACTCGAGGGCTGTCCAACAGTCACCAGCGTTTTGTGCTCTGCAAATTACGCAAAAGACAGCAAAGTTAACTATAGGAAGCACTTAAGTTCTACAATTCTTCACAAAATGCAAATCAAAGTCGAAAAGCGACCATCTAAAACTGGTTGTCATCGAGCTCTAAGCCAGGCCAATCAGCTCAGCTTAAAGTCTATCAATATTATCACTAAGCAAAGTCTCTGTTTATTTTGTTATGTTAAATTATAGACAACTTTTATAGGCAGCTATTGTAATAGGTTTTCTTAACCTTCCTAAGCCCACGAACGATATAAAAACTCATCCCATTTTGGTGTAAAATGCTTTATAGATCTGCATTTAGCCTTGAGATAATAATATATTGAAGAATTTTCTTAGATTTATGAAAAACTTTGTTGTTGAATTTATTTGTAAGTTATTACTAAGTTTCGGATAAATATGTTTTATAAATTTATCCTCTAACAATTGCAAACATAGATAAATAAATACTAAGTTTAAAGCATCTTCTGAGCTAGTTAGTTTTTCGGCTTAAAATCATGCCAAAGATGGACCAAAAATTGGATTTTACAATGTTTCAAATTCATGGACTTGCAACTAACATAACTTTGTTAAAACTTAACCTATTTCCATCGGAGATGATTTCTCCTCTAAACAGATTTGGCATTTAAATTTTCCTGACAAAAACAAAGACTGTTTACAAGAAGAAATGCTCTGTTGCTCAGTAATTGTGGTCAGCTAAAGCTACTATATTCCTTTTGACATTATATGTTACTCAGGCAAGACTGTCTCTTAAAAACCTCAACTCTCAATAATCAATTCGAATGGCAAACAAATATTTGAGCGCTTGTGCTGGAGTCCAAGTATCATAAAAAGCCAAAAATTGGCATTAGCTGATCCCAAATGTCATGACATTTGAATGCGCCAAAGAAGATGTTGATTTTTGTTTAGTTGTTTGTTGTTGTTGTCGTTGCTGTCTTGGCTGTTGTCTGTTGGCCAGAAGAAAGAAAGTCATTGCAACTACTAAGAAAACGTGCCATTTGGCTTGGCAAGTTGGGCTGCTAAGAATTCACCTCGATCTTGAAACGTGATTTGGATTCGGACTGTGGGCTGTTAGCTATGCAGCGGCCTTTGAGGTTTTACCACCTTGTTGCAGTTGGCTCTAACTTGTGCTCAGGTATTCCAAGTATTGCAATGTGTTCTCGTAAATATTTATGCTCGAGTTTGGCATATTTGCAAACACTCGCCAGCTGCACATGCGATAACCAGCTCATATCTGACAGTTAGTGCTTAGATTGCCTCATAGAGCTGATAGAACTCTTAGAAATTCTTGCATAACCCCCACGATAAGTTAAGGCTATAGATAGAGCAGGTACTCCACTATGGCCCCCCGACCCAGTTAAGCTAAAAAGTCACGAATCGTCGCATATCAATCAGCTCGCTTTGAATTATCATTGTTCTATGATACCTTGCACTTTAAGCGTTTACTAACACTGTACGTTAGTAATTTATGCAATCTAACATGTTATCGATAACCACAAGCTTACATTTATATGGTAATTACAGTACAAATACTTGTACAGCTTGAAAAAGAAACATTGAAACAAGTTTACATAACGTAAGATTACAAAGCAGAGATTTGCATATAAAGCAAAGGCTATTAATAATCTGACAGATAGAACAGTTCATAGACATATTATGAAACTAGCTTATTAATCAGGAATATCTGATAATAAATGTACATCTATCAATACGGTGAAGAATTATGTGAGTAGTTGAGGCATCTTTTAATTAATGAAATTTTTAATATGCGGAAGTGAATTAAACTTATATATTTTTATTTTTACTCTTGACTTGATTTTGTGGATTCAATTTGGCATGCCTTTCATCTAGGATTGAAAATACTTGCCATTGAGAATATTAAAGGAAAATATTACAGTAATAGATCTGATAAAATCCTTTTAAAATGCAAATTCTTATATGGATTATTGATACCATAAGTAAACATTTAAATTAAGCAAGGTTTTGTTAGTTCAATACAAACAACTCTTAATATTCCTAACAACAAATCTTTCACCTCAATAAATCTCATAAGAAATTCAAATATAAACAATAAATTTTCCCTGAATTTATTAAAATTGCTCCAACTTTGTTATCGATAAATAGAACCTTCAAATTTTACAAATCGATAAAAATAATTAGGATTCGATTACAATTATTAGCAGGGTGGTTAAAACACATCAACCAGTGTTGGATAATTAATAAGAAATAAAAGAAAAGTCTCCGTAAGCACTTCAAACACATAAACTAACAGAAATCTTCTACAAAATCACAGGATAATTTATTTGCGACATATATGGGGCCATAAATAAAAACGTAACACTTTTTGCTCCCATAAAAGAAAAGATAAATGTAATACTTTTGTTGTTTGTTTCATTTTTTAGCACATTCGAGTGCGGTAATTTTGACTATATTATGGCATATACTATAGTTCCATTGTGGGGCACTTGACATTGTCGATATTTGGTTAGTGTTTTTGCTGCGGTGGCGTCTCGCAAAGTGCTGACACTTTTTGGAGTCAGCAAAAGCAAACAAATGCGAACAAAAGATTACAAAAAATTAACAACAATAAATAGCTAGCTTAAAACAAAGATTAGTTACAGACTGGAAAACTATTTGTAAAGGGGACAGACAAACGGCTTCAAGTCATTAAATAGCAACGAAAATTTCCAGTTTCGTCTTGAGACGTTTATATTTTTTATATTTTCAGTTTATTTTTATTTTTAATTTTTTTGTTGTGTGTTTTTCTTAGTTAAACATTTACAAAAGGCCGCAATGACAATGACGCATTTTTGACAAATTGTTAAAGCAAATAGGCGATTGTCTAACCGCACAGTCTAGTCACATAAGAAAAGTAGAACAGCGTATTTCAAATATGGCTCGAGCATAAAAAAACCGCTCAGAAATGAAGAGGAATTTGCTTTGGCATGACATCATAACGATCATAAACGAATCGAGGCAGCATAAGCACTTAACAAAAATATACAATAAAAAAAAAAAGCACAAAATACAAAATAAAAAACCTCTGCGCTGTCGTCTGTCCCAAGTGCCTGCACATAATGGCACTCAAATAAAACAATTAAGGCCCACATAAGCACGTCAAGAGACGATGAAATCATTTGCAGGATACACACAGCACACAACCTATAAAGATGCCCCAAAAGATTGCCAACAATTTGGGCATTAAGGCTCGTGCAGGTCGCATGCCAAAAATGAGGGCCCAACAAAAAACCAAAAATAAAAAAAATGAACAATAAAAAAAATAAACAGCAGCTTGGCATTTTTGGCATTGAACCCTGCGGCTACAAAATGCCCAAAAAAAAAAAATGAAATACATAATAAAAACAAAAAGGAGCGAAATGAAATCAAAATAAATCTCAATAAAATGCGTGCTTGGAGCTGCTTTGGAGACGCTGCTCGAGACGGTTTGTCTGCCAGCGGCAAAACCACGTTATAAATAAAATGCACGATTTTTCTATAGCCACTACACACTACAGCAAAAAGCAGCTAAAAAGAAAATAACCAACGCTTTTTTCTGCTTTCAGTTGTTGTCGAATTATTGATACACTTACGTATGATTTTATATGCCTAAACAGCAGCTGCCATATTGATTGATTGGCATTTTGTATTTCTATCTAGATCTTTTTAAAGTAATAAGTATAAACAGTGCACTTCTTTAGACAGTCAACTAAAATCAGGGCCCGAAAGTGTTCATTCTAACGATTCTCAAAGATAAACCTTTATTGACTTAAGACCTGAGCAGAATTATGATGAAAATCTCTTTTATAACTCACACTAAATATGTTATTATTTACGCGCAATATTGCGCTTCTTCTGACATGATTCTTAAATCAATATTCCAATGGAATCCGCCAACTATTCTCTCAGTATGTTATGCAAATTTGAACCAGGTGCAAAAAGTGTGATCTGTGTTGTGAATTTCTTTAGAAATCGATGTATAACGCATTTGAATTTCATCGGGAATCTCCCAAAAGGTCTCTATTGGAATGAAATTTATTAGACTTATAATGATAACTCCTGAGCAATGAAATAAAGTTTAAGGTCAGTTGCTTTTTTGAGTAATATAAATGAAGTCACATACTTCTTCATTCATTCATTCATCAAGAATTCAATTGATATCCCACTCAATTGTAAAGTACATTGAATGAAGTCACAATTTGGCTAAATATAAAAATGAATCATTCTTTTGCAGCTCTAGAATTATACATATGTATCTAAACTTTCATTGATTCTTATATATCTTTTGAAGACCACTGATGAAAAATTGTAACTCTTCTTCAATTTAATGCCTCACAAACAACATTAAGTAGCTATCATACCCGGGCCTAAACGCAATGTGGATAGTCGCAAGGCAGGGCCAAAACAAAAGACTTAGACAACGAACTCAGGTAGCAGCGAGTTCAAGTGAAATATGCTTCATTTGAGGGCTTTATTGCCTAAGCCGGCAGCTCTGTCACCGCGGTAATTCCCGCAAAATGCTAATCATGTCAGGTCAGGCCAAAACCACCCCGTCCCGTACCGTCCCGTCCAGAAATCCAAGCCCAACCAAGTCCACTCCCAGTTCCCAGTGCCCTTGTGACGCATTTGAGGCACTGCCTGGTAATTCCAATATAGATTCGAATGCCCCTCGATAATCTATATCTTATCAATAATATGTCACACTGGGGTGTGCTCTGTTTGCACCGTAAAAAACGCATTGTCTAAATGCCCGTTTGCAACCAATTGTTAAATATTTAAACAGTTTATGAGACACACGAGCTAAGTACGACTTTGGGGGCAACAGTGACTACAAAAGGGCGTGTAATTAGGGAACTTTGTTTTAGTATCGCGCTGCTCGTCAAACCCCAGAGAAGTGTCCAGACCAAGTAAGGATACTGACGGATGTAGTATAGTATTATAATTGCGCCAGTTTTAAGTGCGAATCTTTCGTCAAGCCAACAAGTTGGTAAACTTGATATTTTTATTGATTAGCACTTTGAGTCGGCCCACAACGCGTATGGAATTGGGACTTTAAAGTGTTGTTTTATGCAAATAGATTCATCATGGCAAATATAGCGCTAATCAAACATATTTATACATATGCGAGTGCTCTCAAAACACACAAAACGATTGCCAAATAATTAATTTCAATATATTAAATGGGTTTTCCATTTTGCCAACAATTGTGTAAATAAATACAAGACAACAACAAAATTACTTGCATAATTATAATGAAAGCGCGAAATGCATGAAAATTGCGTGAGCCGCATAAATTCTCAACGCAAATGTGCAATAAATAAATTTATTGAAAGTGGGCGCCAAAACAAAAAAAAAAAACAATAAATTTAAATTTACATAAAGTAAAAACATAAAGTAAAAACAAAAACCACAATCGAAAATAAAAAATAGAGCGTGAAATTTAAGTGAATAAAGTTGAAATTAAATACATTATATAAGCTTGTGAGAAGGAGTTTCAGTTCGGTTCCAGTTAACCCGATTTTTGTACAATGTGCCACATTTGTATACAACTTTTACAATTTCTCCATAACGAGCTGGGAATTGTTCAGTGAATTTGTGCAAACTTTAGTCAAATGTATATCCAAGACTTAAAAGTAATTTAGAATTGGTTTTAGGTGGATTCAAGCCAATTATAATGCAACCAAATCTATACAAAATATTTGAAATAAGCCCCTCAGCCAAATAGAGTCTTAAGTGTGTGCTCCGGCTGAACTAGCCTTAAATCTATGTCATAAATACATTAAAAACTAAATGTTGCAATTAAAAATTCAACGAACCACAAATCCAAAGCCACAAGCAACTTGTGAGCCCCACATTGAGGAAGCTCCAAGCAACGCACGTAGGTCATAACGCACACGATTTTATGAGGAAAAACAAAAAAAAAAACAATTTTAGGCAAGAAAAACAACAATAACAGCAACTACAGCAGATGAAACAGAGACATAATTTGTTGTTTTATGTACTCATAAAAGCAACAACTTCATTCAAAAAGCGCGCGACAAAAAACAAAAAACAAAAGTTGTGTTGCCATTTTTTGTTGTTTTTTTCTGCTTGAACAGCACGACAAAATGTCTCGTGAAATACAAAAGAATAAAATAAAATTCAAATAAAATAAAATAAAATAGCTGATAAAATGTCTCGCCTTTTGTTGGTTTCTTGGGCATTTTGCCAACGCTTTAGTTTTAAGTACAACATTGAAAGAACCTTGGGACGCCAACACAATTAAGAAACCACTAAGTGGAGAAAGAAGTGTTTCTAAAGAATTTCAACGACAAAGAAAGCCAAATTCCAGTTTTTTAGCAACACCAGCTCCCCATAGAACTGGAACTCATTAGTCATAAGGTTTCAAATCGTGAAACCATCAAAACTTTCAATTTGCATTAATTTCGCATACGTCAAACAGTTCCGCATATATATATATATGTATATGTATATATATATTTAAGTTATAGTTTTTTCGTTGTTATTCGTTTTTATTGATAGGCAATTCGATCGCATCGAACATGTTTATGAGTTTTATGAGGTAGACTGAGCAACGATATTAAATTCACTACACGCTCCATTTTGGCGACTCTGGGTAGTCGAACTTCCTCCTGCCCGAGTGACAGACCTCAGTTTGCCTTGCACATTTTTGTTTTTCGGCATGAATTTTGATGACTTCAGATGAGTTATATTAACTTATATTGCTTTATATTGTTTTGCCTTATTCGTTATAATTTGCACGCGCTTGATAACAACAACAAATGAAAAGGTCAACGTGCAAAGAACTTTGCCAAAAATAAACATTAAAGAATCAAAACATGGTATTCTAGAGACATTGAATTTGGTATTGATAATGAATAAATTACAGCCAGAGCATTTCAAAACGAAACTTGGTATTTGGTACACATACTCTACAAATTTCTTGACAATCGCTTAATAAACACACGAGTTACTTGGGAACTTTGCTGGGGTGCAGCACTGCAAATATATTAATCAATGTGCATGTTATCATCTTGAAATTTGGGATACATATACTTAGGCAAATAATCTTACTATATCCCAAATTTCATGATGATCGTATGGTAAACAGAGAAGTTATTGGTAACTTCATTAAGGAGCAGATTGTGCGGATACATCAATCATTTTTATATATGACACCCATATATTAAATCGTATAATTGAACTATTCTAAAATTTCCATAACGATCGGCTTATGAACTTGGGAACTTAATTGATGAGAAGCGTTTATTAATTCATACTAATTGATAGGTACATATGAATGTAAATAGTTTAGTTTGTATCTGTATCTCAAAGCACTTTCGAATAGCTCATTCTTGGGTTTATATATTTTCAAATCAGCAATACGTACATAATCACATATTTCAAAAAGAAACGTATCCACATGGCGCCTATTCAAGTTTTTGGGGGCCAGCACGTTGGCACTTTATCAGCATCACGCTCTTAAGATTCCAACTAAACAGAGCGAGTGCTGTTGCCGCTGCTGCTGCTGTTGCCAGCGTCGACGTCAGCATCAGCGCCAGCAGCAGCGTCAGCGTCGGCAGAGCTGATTGAGCACAAGTTGAGTCGATCTGAACACCGAACACTGAACACTGCGCGGTGCTGAGTTGCTTTGGATTGTTGGTTGTTGGTTGGTCGCGGTTTCTGTGTCTGCTTTCAGTTTCATTTGAGACGTCGTCGCGGCCGCAAGTGTTGAAAACAGCTTAACAGCCACAGCCACAACAACAACAACGGCAACAACACGCAACGTGTGTGTCTCTACTAAACGAAAAAAAAAACAAATTTAAAAAAAAAAAACAGAAAAAAACCAACAACACATTTAAACGGGTTAATCAATATACAACAAAAGCAACAGCACGTTGAACATTTTTCTGTTTTTTCAGTGTTGTTTTTTCTGTACTCAAGACTGCACAAAGTGCAAGTGGTTACGTTTAATTGTTGTGGGTATTGTAAATTTCTGTTTTGCATAATCGAGTCAATTCATAAACAATGCAAAGAAGTGCGCAAAAAGCATAAATAAAGTGCAAAACGTTTATTTTATATACACATATATTAACAAAGTTTATAAAATTCCAATTTATTAAATCCGGCCGCAAACAAGTTCGTTGCCTAAGTCATTTGTTTGCCAACCGCGCGCGCCTGTTCCAACTATCCTATACTTTCAAAAAAAATAATAAAAAAATATATATATAAGAAATAAACTTAATTATTTATAATTATTGCTAATATATGCATTTATAAGCGCCCAGTTCGCCACGTCAACAAGAAGTCTCTTTAAAAGGCAAGTGGTATAAGAAATTCAATAAAACAAAGCCAAAGCCAAAACCAACAAAAAAAGAAGAAAAAACTAAATAGAATTTTGTGCCCAAAATGCCAAATGTCAAATTGAAAAATATATATAAAAAAAAAAATAACAATAAAAAATGTTATAAATCAAAGACGAAATAATAAAAACAAATTGAGCATCGAAAAGCAAACAAAACGATTTATTTACAAAAAATTACTGCCATTTCAATGTCAAGCAAAAACAAAAACAAATACAACAACGGCGCGTGGGTTTCTCTGAAGGGTCCGAAGCGTCGTCTATAGAGAATTCTCTGTAGAACTGAAACAATTTAAGTGCATTTGTTATTGCAATTGCAATTTGTGTTGATTGCGTTTCACAAAACAAACGCAGGTTTGGTAGAAAGCAAGCAAACAAGCCTGAAATGTTGAGTGTAATAACCAAAGTGATCGACTAAAATATACCCATCATTTTAGTAAAGACATTCCAAAATAATATGTAAAATAAATGAAAACAACATTCATTAAGTCAAAAGTTTCATAATCTACACAAATATTTATATTTTGGTTATATACTGTGAACTTTCGGGATTCCAGATTTTAGTTTTCCTCATTATTCATTGAGTTTTCTACATAATATTTTGATATGTGGAAATACTGGACTTTTCTAATTCACATACTAAATTTAGCGACTCAAGCTTCTACAATCTCTGAAATATGGTACTGAACAGTATGCAAGAATTACAAATGAATTTTGTTGACTTAAGACTTCAACCTGCTGAAACTGTCTTTCTATATTGATTTCTTTTAAGTATACGCCCAATGGGCCCCATTTTCTAGAGTATACCAAAAAAAATTACAAAAAAAGTGTGCAAAAACGCAATTTGAATTTATAATTTTTGCAATTATTTCTCATTAATTTGTCGAGCTATAAAAAAAAAACGTGGCAGGCAAGTGATATAAAAATCATAGCGCATATCGCAAATGCTTACGCGCTATATGAATTATATTACATCCCCCTCAGCACCCGGGAACTTGTATAATTGCCAATGGCAGGCAGCGCGTTTCTAATTTGTTTATAGAATTTCAAATATCAGCTGCCGCTGCTGATTGATGAACTGACGCAGCCAGTTTGTAAATTTCTGTATTATTTTTTTTCCTCTGCTGTCTTTCTTTAATTAAAAATAAATTGCCTATAAATAATAATAAACAAATTACTGTCTGATCTCACACTTCAGTTCAGTTTTATTCAGTACTCGCAGAATTAACAATCTCACGTCAGTTTCTGAAATTTTGCCATCAAAATGTTAAATATCGAGTTCTTCAACTGTTGTCAGAGTTAAGATCTTGATGATGTTTCACAAAGTTGATTATAATGAGCACGTCTCGTTTTAATTACGAAATGATTAAGCTGTGACTTTGATTATAACGATTGTTGAGTAGATTCTGAATCTTTCAAAGTATTTATACAAATAGTTAGTAACAGTTTATCAGCTTGTTATCTAATCTGCATATTTCTCTCTTTAACTGAGCAGTACCGACAAATTTACTGTCTTATCAGAAATACTTTGTAAATAGATTAAATATTCATTTATTTACCGGATTAAAAACCTTTAAAATAATCAACAAAACCAATGCTAAGTATAGAATAAGTGCTTAAAACTCAAGTTCACTCCAAAATAAAGATATGATAGTTAATAAATACTTCTTGTCTGAAACAATCACAAAGTTGCATGAAAAAGTGTCTTGCGTGTAAACACTGTGCGAGAAATTGCACGAATGCGTTTTACAACACTCTTAGACAATTTCACTGGCTATTTGGCATGTTTTACAACACTCAAATCAAATATTTCGCGGTTTCTCCGTGCAAGTTTCGTCCTAGATTAGCTTGTCTTTACACGGTGTTGGCTGAAAGATGCACGAAAAAGCGTTCAAGAACTTAAAGATCTCTCCAATTCTCTATTATAATAACCCTGTTATGATATTCATTATAATCATAACCATAACAAGTCATAAAGGTGTTGTTCTGTTAATTAAAGGGAATTCCAGTAAAATATTGTAATTATATTGTACGCCAAGTATTAAAAGTGAAGTCGTAAACTAGGGTTTTTGTTTTTTACAAAAAACAAACAAAAGTTGCTCCTAAAGTTGTAATCTAAATTGACGTTTTAATAAGCGTTTTGAGCTCATAACTTTAACTACAAGTGTCAAATTGAGTTGCGTGACCGACAATCAGCAATATGAGCCACTGATTTCACGCTTCGAGAGCCGAAAGACTTAACTTGAAACCACTTTTATACTATACATACCAAGTATAATAGACACTTTGGCAGCTGCCGCTCAGCTGGAACAGCTGGAACCCTGAACTAGACATGAACTTAGCTCTGATTACAGGTACTGTTTCTTAACTATTTACTTAAAGCCTAAGTCGCTTTAAGAACTACGTGCCTTACAGGTTTTATTTTATGCAGCAAAAATGTAGATTTATGAATGAAAGTTGTAAATACTCGATAGTATCGATAACTGGCTTATCGACATTCGTACGTGACATTGCTTGCTGCATTTATTGTCGATTGACAGCGGAACTGCATTCAGCTTTGATTCGTTTATGGAAATGTCAACTTGAAGTTCTCTGTTTGATTTTCGTATAGGCCACTTGATGGTGTCATGGTAACAACGTCCAATTCTGGCGGCCTCTCTTCTCTCGAACCGGCTTCACAAAATGCGCATTGACCTTGCAACGCCTGAAAAATGTACAAATCAATTTTCAAATACCAAAAACAAAAACAAATAAACCACATCGAAAAACGAACGCAGAATATTTTAACTTAATTTATTTCCACATGTTTTTAGGCATATCAACAAAAAATAAATAAAAAGAAGGTTCAGCATTTCTGTATATATTTTTTGAAATTTTTTATATCGTGTGGATTAATTTATTATACGTATTCTTTTTTTTTTTGCATGTCGTTAATTAATGGCAACTGTTTGGAGGAGTTGACCACGTTGTTGCATACACATCACGAGACAAATAAACCGAAGAGCCAAGAAATCAATCATTCAAATTGATTTGTTGCTAATTTATTATTCAAACAAGACGCCGTTCAAGTCAAACCAATAAACGCAAAATGCATTCAGCAAAAACATATATGTATATATAATAACAACAAATAAAATAAAATAAGATAAGCAAATAAAATAATATATGAGTATACTCATACGATAATATTGTTTGCATGACGCGCAATCCAATCCAAGTGCTAATTGCATTTACTTAATTAAATGTTAAAAGTTGTGCAAATTGAGCGAAACAGCATTGGAAATGCGAAGGCAAATTTCAAATCAGACACAAAAAAAAACATAAACATGGAATTGTCAACTTTAATCGAGCGCAGGCATCAGTTTTAGTTAGTTATTATACCCTAGCAGAGGGTATTATAATTTTGACTCGAAATGTGCAATGGACAGAAGGAGACGTTTCCGACCCAACAAAGTATATATATTCTGAATCAGCATGAATAGCCGAGTCGATATAGCGATGTCCGTCTGTCCGTCTGTTTCTATGCGAACTAGTCTCTCAGTTTTAAAGCTATCGTAATGAAACTTGCCACAGACCTTTCTTTTTGCTGCAGGCAGTACATATGTCGGAACCGGCCGGATCGGACCACTATAACATATAGCTGTCATAGGAATGATTGGTCGACAAATACGTTTTTGTATGAAAAACTTTTTTGTTTATTAATGTATCCTCACCAAACTTTTCCAAACAGAGTCTCTAAAGAGTTTATACAATCTGACCAAATTTGGTCAAAATCGAACCACTAGAACACTATATCAAACTTTTTGTTTATACAAATAGTTTCCTATAATTTTAACAAAATCGCTCCCATAGGAGCAATCAGACAAAAATTAAGTTTTGTATAAAAATTAATTCCTGTTAGGGTATATATAGCTTCGGCACTCCGAAGATAGATTTTTTTGTTAGTTTTTCAA
This sequence comes from Hirtodrosophila histrioides, assembly GCA_037075165.1. Lineage (NCBI taxonomy): Eukaryota > Metazoa > Arthropoda > Insecta > Diptera > Drosophilidae > Hirtodrosophila > Hirtodrosophila histrioides. Next base: position 1,347,202 of record JBAMCL010000036.1, read on the forward strand.
TTTGATGACTGTATGTGGGCCTATTAAGCATATGTCTTCATAAAGTTGTCGATGTTGTTGCTGTTGTTGTAAACATTTGCTAATGTCAACGGCTTAAAATGCCGCCTCCTCTTCGTTTTCCTCAGCTGCAGCAGGTTTTGTTAGAAAACTACAAATCAAATGTTCGGACAGTCAAAAAAAACCTTGACCATATCTTTGATTTGTGGTTTTTTCTCCTACAATCATCCATTTATACATGTTCCTAATGCGCTATACAATTTATTGATGGCTTTTTATGGATTTCTACAGATTTTGTTCCTCTCAAAGAAAACTTTTCTTTGGCTTACAAATTGCGTTTATTTTTATACACACAACATAGTAGTTTTGTTTGTTTTTGTTTTGTTTCTCGTGTTTTTGTTTATATTATTAAGCATTTTACGCTTGTTCGCTTTTAATGTTTTACATTGACTCATGTTCATGAACATGACTTTTCGTAAATATTTCCCTTCGAGCTCATCAAATTTTGCGTGCTAAGCGCATTTTTCTCCCCGCATAGCTGGCTTTCAATATCAAGCATATCATCAAATAATTGACTTTTAAATAGCTCGTTTTATTTGTATGGCTGGGAGATTATTTAGATATTGAATTCAAAAATGCAGATAAAAGAGAGAGACCATATTTCAACCCACAAAAAAGAACTTTAAGTTCGATTCCCGAGCAGTACAATCGATAGGTTAGGTTAGGTAGAACCACTGAGAAAAGAACTTATAGAGTGATCAGTTTTTTGGAACGTTTCTCACCAACAATCTTTTTAGTAAATCGGCTCGTGTGTCTGTAATTCCAGTCCGATTTTAAAAAACATGCCTTCATATTGTAGAGATATTCTTAACGCGTCTTTTCGGGTCGTGAGATCGAGAGCAGCGCTGCGGCAGGTCCTACCCGAACACATACGAAGCGATGGGGACCTGTCGCGTTGAAAATATTGGGTGACAAGTGTTCCCAAAGGCTGGTAACTCTATAAGTTCTTTTCTCAGTGGTGGAACCGAGCAGCTCCTAAGTGTCGCCGGATACTGAAGGTCGTTAGGAACAATAGATAATAAACATATTATACTTTTTTAGTTGTTTTCTGGGGATATACACTCGTATATTTATATTTTATTGTAATTAAGGCAATTCTTGATAATTCTAGATATCAATCATACTAGTAGCTATTTTCTCTCTGTGTGTAATAATCCAAACAATAATCCTAAAGAATTCTATCTTCAATTCTCAGCCCCATTATATGCCTACTATATTTCATAAATATTTAGTTATAATTTATTTAATAAAATTGTTATTAGCAATGGGACATATGTACTGCGACATATAAGATCTTTTGTGCCCATTTAACAAATTTACGATACTAAAAATAAAAAATATAAATAATAAAATTGTAATTATTTATACGAAAACGCGCTGTTGTTGATCGTTGACGCCTTCAGCTCATAAATATATATCTCTATTTATACTATATGATTTATTATGCGATCATATAAATACTTCCCCCCTGGTTGGAATATTTATGACCATTGCGTTCTTCCCCAGTTAAAATTAAACACAGGACAGAAGTTCCCACAATTTATAATTTCAAGTCTAAAAATAAACTCTCATTATGAGCGATCATTAACAGATTTTAACCTTTTTGTCGTTGTCTCTTTTTGTCTAATTAGAACCAACGAAAATTAAGTAAAATAGCCAAATTAATTGTTGACTGCGTTGAAATCCCTTTTATTGCTTTTGTTGGTCCATTATCAATAATTATTGAAAATGATTTTAATAACTGAATAATATAATAATAATGGTAAACACATTTCACTTTTCGCATTGCGAAAGTGTCGAAACTATGAAAATAACGGCAATTTGAGCGCAATTTCAAACCAAATACAAAATACAAAATAAATAATAATCATAAATAATAATGGCTGATAATTGCGTCAATTTAAAGAGACGGCAATCAATCAAGATTGCTGTTGGTAGCTTTCAAAAAATGTTTGATTTATGACACATCTGTTGTTGTTTCTCTTGTTGTTGCTTGCAGATATTTGAATGCTGATAGAGGCGGGGAAACGCCAAGCCGAAGAGTAAACTAAATCCTAAGCCAAGCCAAGAAGAGCCCACAAAAACAGATTCCATTTCAATGATACTGCGAACGAGTCTCTGGCTGGTTGGTCTGCTGCTGCTGACGCTGCTGCAGGCCCACGCTGAGGCCAAGGATCAGGACTATGGAGGGGATGATGGGGGTAGTGCAAGTGGCGCCTCAGACGGCGCCGGCAGTGATGACATCTACGAGCCAGCCCAGCAGCAGTCCGAAGTGGAGGCTGAAACGCAGCAGCGGCACAATAGCCTGGAGGGCGAGGAAAGCTCCCTGCCTGCACATTCCATTAATGCGCTGCAGTCCATGGAACAGGAGTCTGCCACAGAGAAGCAGCAGGCGGCTGCCACTGAGGCGCCAGCGCCAACGGCCGTAGCTGCAGCCACCGAGCAGGATGAGAACACCGCGGCTGAGGTCATGGAGGATGCACCCACCCAGAAACAGGAGACGAAAGTGGAGAAACCAGGCAATCACTCGCAGGAGTACTACTACGATGAGATGCACGAGGAGGAGCACCACAAGGAGCAGCAGGAGGAGACGGGCACAGCCACAACCACCACAGTGCCCGAATATGTGCGCAAGGCCAAGGCGGAAAGATTTCCCAAGCAGCCCGAGAGCGATTATGCTGAAGATGATACCATGGTGGAGCATCAAACCCAGCCCATGATCGAACCCCAAGAGCAGGTGGAGGAAACCCTCTATCATGATGAGCCCGCACAACCGCAGGCCCACGTCCAACAGCTGCTGCCCACGCACACCAATCAGGGCTTCTCATTCAATGCCGCCTCCGACGAGTACTACAATGACTTTGACAGCGTCGAACATCGCACCACAACCACAACAACAACGACAACAACGAGCACAACAACGGAGGCGCCTCTGCCCGTGCTGCAGGCGCGTTTCGGTGGCTTTGCCGGCTGGCCCACGCTTCCGCCCAGCACCACCAGCGCACCACCCGTTGTTACCATCACAACAACCACCACAACAACGCCGGTGCCGTTGCCAGTGCCACGCAAGCAATCGAAGCATATACATCTGGCCAAGCCGGAGCTGCTGCCCGCCGATCAGCTGCGCAACTACATCAAGGATGTGTACATACGCATGCCCCTGGCGGTCATTGTGGATCCTTCTGCCGCCTCGCTGGACCAGGCCAAGCGGCTCTACATGGATGCGCTGCAGGACAAGAATATCAATATTAAAATTGTGCTCGTCACACTGAATGAGTCTGGTGAGTATCATTAAAAACAATCGATAGTTTTACAGCTAAACAATCGATAGTTGTCAATAGGCTCTCAATAAACCATCAAATTCAAGATTCGTGAAATTTCTCCCCCTATGAGTATCAGTAATTTAAATTTGATTAGAATTTAGATAAGCAGCGGGAAGTGCTAACCAATTTTGGTTAATTTATTGAAAGTTTTCAAATTTAAAAAACAACTATCTAGAAATATTAATAGTCTAAATATAATTTAACCTGATTAGTGATGAAGTCTAAGGTCACAAAACTATTTATTGTATCATCAAACGTCAATATATCGATACTATCGATATCATAAGCGATAATTCCCAAATAATATATTGCCTTTATTATTTGCAGGTGTGCCCTCCGCTTTCAGTTTCAACAACACCCGGGAATTCATTGCGGGCTTGAACAGCACCAAGGCGCACGAGGGCGGCAACGCTTTTGTGGGCGTTTTACAGGCCGCCGAACTGGTGCCCTACGATAGTGCCATTTTCATCTCAACAGCTGCGATACCCCCGCACACCGAAATGGTTCAGGACGCGGCCATAACGCTGCTGAAGAAGCGCATACGTGTAAGTACTTGGAAACGAAAAGCTTTGAAAGCACATTAAAGCTTTAAGCAAGCTGAAGAAGCTAACTTAAGCTGCAAGTTTGGTTAACTGTACTTAATGCAAGCTGCTAAAAACGTGCATAAGCGTCAGTAAGAACGGAAATGCCTTAAAAGCACATTAAAGCTTCAGTTAAGATTACTTAAAGCTGTAAGCTTGATTAAGCTGTATGCAATTTATGCTGCCAAAGAAGCACCCTACATATGGATAGACATGAAAAGCTTTGAAAGCACCTGAAAGCTTCAGCTCATACAATTAAGCTAACTGAAAGCTTTTTGCTGGCACTAATTGTACACAATTTGACACTATTGTGCTCTCACTCTAACATGGATCTCTATCCTTCTCTCCTCTCGTTACAGTTGTTTATGCTGTGGTATGGCGAACGCACGGAAAGCGAGAACGAAACCGAGGAGGCTGTGGGCGGCATACTGGGCGAAGTGGCCATCCGCTCCGGCGGCGAAATCATACACATTGTGAGCACCGAGCACGGACAGCACATAGCGGGCAATACGGTAAAAAAGCAAAATGATCGTACTTGTAATTAGTGTAATTAAAAGGCTGATGGAGCTGAGGCAGACCTGAAGCTGAGGCGGAGGCTGGGGCTGGGGCTGAGCTAGCCAGCCTGCTGCTGGGTGTTGAAATTGAAAGTGGCGACAACAGCAACAAGCACAACAACAACAGCAGCAGTAACAAGTGTTGCCCAAGCAGCCAAGTGAGACGCAAATATCAGCTTGGATTACCTTTCAGGCAGGTGCTCAAGAGCACGAAGCGACTTATTGTTGTTGTTGTTGGTGTTGTTGTGCCTGTTGTTGATGATGTTGCATCTTTGTGCAAAACTAGGTTATGGAAAGAAAAGTGAAGGGCAAATTTGTTTATAGAAAGGAAACCAGACATTCCAAAACCACAACAAAACCGTTTAAACCGCTTCTCTAATCTTTAATTGCAGCTAACACTTGTATCGGATGCGTATGAAGGCGTCCAGGAGCTGGAGCTGCCCGTGGATACGACACTGTCCAGTTTGCATGTACGCATCGATGCAAACATGCGACGTGCCACACTGGCAACACCCAATGGTGGTTAGTTCAACCGTTAACCCACACCACAAATTGCTATTTCACTGTTTAGTACTAACCAAAAGTAGTTCGAGGACGAAGAAGCAGCAGCAGTTAAAAGCAGGGTTATACTTCATACTAGTAGTGTTGTATAAGTTCCGCTTGTACGGGTTCAACAATAAGGGATCTTCAATTAAGTGGCACATACTCGTAATTAGTGTGTCCACGCTTAGGCTAGCATTAAATTAAGTCGATTTGTAGCTAACTCTATATATGTTAATTTAACTCATTCACAATCTCTTTGTCTGTCTTCTCTATCTCAATTTCTAACTCTAACGAAAGCCAGTGTTGTTAAATGTCTCAACAGTCAACTGTACTTATTTATATGTGCTTAGCTTTAAGTTCTCTATTAACTAACCACTTCTCCTTACCCCTTACTTCCACTGATGTTTTATGTATATAGCCAAAAACAAAACAAAACAAAAATATGAAAGAAAACTTCCCCAACGCTTTCCTTAACCAAAACGCTAGCTTAATGCTCAAAACTTAACATTAACTTGTAGTACAAAAGAATTTCTTCGAATATACAATACATACAGATACATATATATGTTTATGTTTTACACAATAAAGTAATAAATGTTTAGCTTTAAGGGTCTACAATAAAAGCCTTCGAAAAGAAACACAATTAATTTGGCAAATAACAAAATGTTCGGTGTACTTTTAACTTTAGTTCCCAGCAATCCTCAGCACAAGTATAATTCAATTTTGCACATATTGTCCTTTGTTTTGTCCTGCGCGTAAGTATCCAAGTATTATACGTTTATCACTATATATCACTATATATCTCTACTAACTCAACTCTCAGCCATACAGCACAAATTGTAACTGTTTTCTAACCACAATGCACATCTATACTTATAAGTAATTGCTATCAAATTAGTCTCGTATTCAACTGACGGACCCCGTATTAATCACTCGGCAACGTCTATGTCCACGTAGTTGTGGCCAAAGTTCAATCTCCATATACTATAAATAGATTACCAGCCAGACAAAAAGGCAATTATGAGTCAAGAACTGTGCAATACTGTCTATCTCAGCGCAGATTCCAATGTGAATGGCGGCTTATCGCATTAGCCTGTATTACTTATTGTTCGAAGAAAGCTTCGATAAGAAAATATTGACCAACAATCTAATTCCTATAAATACTTTGAAGAAAATCTAAGATTTTCTTTTAATACTTTTTCATTGAAATTCTGTAACTGAATTTGGTAAAAAAAAAAAAAAAATTTTAAGTAGAAATTATTACGTTATCAATGAGTTATATAAAGGTCAGTCGCTTGAGTTTTGAAAGGTCTATTTAAAATCTATTTAAAGTCTGTTTAAAAAGGATATTTAAAAAAAAAAAGTACTCAAAGCTTTTTCACAGGTAGAAAGACCGAGCACCCGGATATTATGAACAACTTGTAAGAGTGAAGATTTTTTTTTTACATACTAATTATATTTTAAGTAGACATCCTTCTTCAAATCACAATTTTATCTTATACACCGTTTTACAACACTTTAAATCTCCCCATTGTTTGAATTGAATTTGAATTGTTTAGCACATAATAAGCGTAATTGAAATACTTTTATTGTTTACCAATCAACAATTACGCAGTGACTTTTGGTCATAAATACAGTTATCGATGAGCTTGCGGCAGTTCTTTATTGCTCCTGGAGAGAGAGAGGGAGAGAGAGCGTGAAGAAAGCTCGCAATTCCGCTCACGCACACACAGACACATACAAAATCAAAGCTGGCGCCGTTTTTATGTACAAATCAATTGAAGTTTGCTGTGCTTTGCCTGCCACAACATTGAAAATATTGCCACCCGCACTTAGCGCACCAAAAGCTTAACCCATTAATCCACAAATAAATCATAAATATTGGCCTCAAATAACATAACAAATCACGCACACACACATAGGCAAAATATACAAAAACTTGCCAAAATTGTAGCTGCTGCAATAGACAATTTTATACATACATACATATGTATACATTATACAAATACATACACAAATGTCGGGCAGCATGCATGCGTCCACTGCCATGGCCAAGTTCAAAATTGTGCCCTGGCCAAAATCGTCGGACTCGAATTGAAAATGATATTACGCTGCGGGCCAGGTCAAGTGGCAAGTGGACTTTGCGATGTCATTAAACGCGGCTTGACTAACACTTAAACGTCATCTAATTGTTTATAATTTGATGTTTGATTTCACAACGAAAACAATCGTTTTTTGGTTGAGTATATATTTTTTTTTTGTGCAGAAATGTTTTCCTTTCACAACAACAATAATAACACAAGCAACAACAGAGCAGCTGCTGCATAACATACACAACAGCTGTAGAGTTGCCACAATCTGCTGCTGACAATTTTCTTTAATAATTGTAGTAAATGATTATAACTTGCACAAATAGTTGCATTACAAACTTCAATAAGGCCCAGTCTATATAAATTGCGTTGCGCTTTTAATGTAATTAATGTGTCATTTCATTTGCACAATATATTGCAACAGTCTGGCAACGTTGTACGTTAACAGCTGTGCACGCGTGCAATGTGAATGGCTAAAACGCACCTGTTAATTTGTTTATGTGTGCATTTATTTCATTTTTACTTTCGCTTAGACATCAATTTAAAGAAACTGGTCAAATTCAAGTCCACCAACGATACACGCAACGCCAGCAGCGACGAACTCGACGCCTACGTACCACTCAACAAGCTGCGCAAGGCGACAATCTACAAGCTGCAGCTGTCGCCACAATTGCCCCACGCCACATACAATGTATTTATACGCGCCGAACGCAAAGCTGATGTTTTTCTGGGTAAGCAAAACGAATTCAGTTCGAATTGATTATAAACTTATTAAGCAACTAGGCGAGCGTGCTTGACGCATAGAACTGAAAGCAAAAATTTAATTATGAGATGCGTTGATTTGTGGCATAAAAACAAGAAAGAAACGCAATAATCGAAACGTCGAAGTTTGAATACCCCTTTTAATTAACAAAACTATAGAAAACATAAGTTGGTCAGCTGTCAACAGGAAGTGTTTGATTACCCGAAAAAGAGACCGCTTTTCTCGATCGATTCTTCCTATTGCAGCTATAAGAAATAATGATCCGATTCGGATTGAATTCATATTCGCTGTTGGAGTCGGAAAGGCCTCCTTGATTGCGTTACACATTTCGTGACAGAATCATAATACCCTCTGCAAGAGTAAACCAACAAACAGCAGCTAACCGGTACTCTGTGCTGGCGATAAGAGGCCTGCCCGCCTGATAACCGTAGCAACCTTGAGTGCGGCAGCAACTGAGCGTCATCTGAACGGAATGATTGTTGACGCCATACAGCGGGCTCCAATGGATTGATTGCTGCCAACAACAAGCACGTGTTCGATGTGCATGTACACAATGCTGACGTTTCCTTTTAACAACTTGCAGGTGATATCATACAACGCATTGATAACTACTATACACATGGACAAAATGAGCGGCAGCTGACGTCGCTGGGACGCTCGGCTAAGCTGAAGTTTCCCGAGACGCGGGAGAAGCTGGAGAATGAGGTGGATGCGCCCAAAAGTGAGGTGGAGACCTTCTCCGAAACGGAGCTGGTGCGGCCAGCAACCAGCCTGAATCAGACGGAGTTTGCCGCTGCCACAGGGGAGCCGCAGCGCGCCAGTCTCAGTGCCATGTTGCTGCAACGCTGCGGCACCAAAATCGAACTCAATACGCAATCCCACCTGCTGGTCACTGCGGGCCAAATGTCCACGCTGCTCTACGAGGTCACAAACATGCGCAGCGAGCGCGTCTATCAAACCGTTCAGGTGACGGACGAGCGACGCTTTCTCGTCCAGCTCAGCCCAACGGGGTAAGTATAGGAAGCGTTTGAGCCAGTACACTCACTAATCCTTGAACCTTCAGTTTCTATTTGCGCCCTCGGGAAACGAGCACCGTGCGTCTAACTGTCCTGGTGCCAGTAGGCACAACCCCCGGCACCACCGATAGAATCACCTTCACAAGCTATGGACGCGAAACGGCCACATTGGCGCTCAGCCTGAAGGTGATGTCCAGCATTGATCCGCAGGTAAGTGGCCCTATGATACGCCATCAAAATAGAAGACCTGCTAACTCTGCTTTCTTTAGGATATCACTGGGCCCACATTGTCTTGGGAGTTTGGCAATCGCTGCGATTTTGTGACCAACGATGGACAGAGCTGTGGCGATCGTTTCTGGACACTGGACATTACCGCACAGGACTGGCAATCGGGCATGCTGCGTCTGCAGGCCACGCCGCCGGAGGGTCTCTTCTATCGCAACTACTACACGGCCGGCACAACGGAGCCACTGAAGGCCACCTACATGGCCTCCTGCTGTGAGCCCAAGGTGGGCATAACCGCCTACGATGCGGCCGGCAATCAACGCAGCATCAATATCGATGTGCGGGATGTGGTGCTGACGGAGGCGGCCATAGCGGCTATATGCCTGGGTGGCATTTTGTTGCTGCTGCTGATTGTGGTCGTGATCTGGAGCATTGTGTGGTGTTGCAAGCGACGCAAGGTCTCGCTGGAGCTGCCCACCTATCGTTCGCACTCCACCCGCAGCATGGAATAGGTTAAGAAGATTGTGCCAAAACAAAAACAACTACAAACACGAATTTTAAGCATTGCCCAATAAAATGTTTTTATAATTTAAAATTACTTCCTTTTAGAAAAATACTGAATTACAAGAACAGTATTTTTGTGTGGTATTTATTGTAGTATCGTTAATACCAAATACCAATACTAATTGAGGTTTAAGCCCAATATAAATACCAAAAAACTGTTAACGCTTATCAGTCAAAAAGAAGAAGCAACAAGTGAGAAGTGACCTGCGGCCTACTCTCTACTCTAGTTTCCCTCCCTCTCTCTCTCTCTCTCTTTTGCTCGTTGCTGACTGACACACTTACCGCGATTGAGAATGCCAGCGATGAGAGCGTTTGTGGTCTGCGGGGGCGGTGCATGCACCACGGGCGGAGCTGCTGGCAGCAGCAGCGGCTTATTGGGAAAGTCGTCAAAGCTAAGGCCCGTCACGGAGGCGCTCAGCAGCGAATTTTTAACAACGCGATTTGCATTGTTGTTGTTGACGCGCGACGACGACACGTCACCTTTGGAACGTTCAGACATGTTTACAATCGCGTTTTAGCACCGCGTAACGTTCAGGCAGGCCGCTTGGGTTGCGCAATGCTAATTGCAATGTTATAAATATGGTTTTTGAGCGCACAAGTTGGGTGGAAAGTTAAGAAAAACAAGGCAGTCAAAGTTGTACTTGCAACGCGCACAGTAACGTACCAGGGCTGCATTAAATCAGTTCGTTGAGTATGCAGCCCCTGCTTCGTTAAGTGCACAGCGGCGCATAAATGTGAATGGCAAGCTTTTTCAAGCGGTTCATTTAAATTAATAAACAAAAACATGCCGGCGCGACAAGTACATTTTCATTTGAAGCAATTTCGCATTAAATGACATTAAAAATCATTTTATACTTTTTGCAAAACAGCAAAACATCAGTTTTTTTTCAATTAGTAATTAGGCTCGCTGTTAGTACAAGTTTAACAGAATGTTACAGCACTCGCTGTTCTCTCGCTGTTAGTGCACAGTGGAATATTGTTTCTATTCCGTTCTCTGTGTTGTTGTTGTGTCGCTCAAAAGAAATACAATTGTTGCTCAGCTTCAAATATACAATATCAAGTAAGATTTTATTATTTCGCTGTGATTTTAAGATAGTTTTTATTGTCATTTGGTGCCAAGCTTATTATTTAATTAAATAATGGTTGCGAATCAATTTAAAGGCCCAAGGTCGAACTATGTTTTGATTCTAATTACATCTGTATATATATATATATATATATATACTTGTGTATATACACTCTTAAACACACCTGTTGTGCATTATAAATAATAATTGCGTCTGCACTTGTAAATAGTAAAACCTGCCCACTAATTATCATTACACACCTGATAAGAATTCTATATATATATACATACATACATACGTGCATACATATACACATTTATATTTACATTCATTAAGTTCTGCCGCAAGTTTCTATACGTAAACAGAATAACGTCAACAGAATACGTAAACAGAATAACATACATAGATACTTACATACCTATGTATGTACATATGTATGTTATAAGCGGAACACGTAATAAATTCGAAGAGGGCGCGTTCTATACAAGGAACTGTGTTAAGTAAATAAATATTGTATCATAAATAGGTAAATAAATGATCTATATATTAATCTCGTAATAAAAATAATTAATTCAGTTGCAGAGGGTATATTTATTTAGTATATATCCATCATTGAAAATTTACCTGTCACGTCAAAAACTTTTTTGTTTCGAGATACTGCCACCACGAAAATGTGGGAATACCTCTGCTAAGGGCAGTGAGATAAGCAGAATTCTTTCTCTCTTTCTCTATCACTCGCTTAGACTCCGCGCTGATAGCACCTGGCACGTTATCATATTTAACTAATAGCAGTTCCTACAACCAGCTCATTCGCAGGCAAATATACTTGGAAGCGCTTAACATGTCGGCTCAAGTCATCCGCTGGGGCATCGCATCCGCTGGCAAGATCAGCGCGGACTTTGTGAATGCACTGGGCACACTCCCAGCTGCTGAACACAAGGTGGTGGCTGTGGCTGCTCGGTCCCAGGAGCGTGCCGCCGAGTTTGCCAAGAAGTTTGAAATAGCCAATGCCTATGGCAGCTACGAGGAGCTGGCCAAAACCACAGATGTGGGTAAGTTTACTGCCATATTGGTTACCTACATGTTATAACCCTTGAGTATACCCAACAGATGTGGTCTACATTGGCACACTGAACCCGCAGCACTATGAGGTTTCCCTGCTGATGCTTAACCATGGCAAGCATGTGCTCTGCGAGAAGCCTCTAGCCATGAACAAGAAACAGGTGGAGGGCATCCTAGCTGCTGCCAAGGCCAACAAGCGATTCTTCATGGAGGCCGTCTGGTCGCGCTTCTTGCCTTCCTATCAGCATGTGCGCCAGCTGAGCCAAACCGGCAACTTAGGCGACATCACAGATGTGGTAGTCAACTTTGGTTTTCCCCTTCTCGGCGTCGATCGCTTGCAGTAGGTTCAAGTTGAATCACAACTATGTAAATCGTGATTGATTAATGTAATCCTTTTAGGAAACGCGAGCTGGGCGGCGGCGTCGTTTACGATCTGGGCATTTACACTATACAGTTGTCGCAGTGGGCCTTCCAGGAGTCACCGCAGAAAATTGAATCCACTGGCACCACCAACGAGGAGGGCATTGATGATGACGTCAGCGCCACGCTCACCTATACTGGCGGACGAACAGCACGCATGCGAGTCTCCTCCAAGGAGAAGCTGGACAACACGGCTGTCATTAAAGGCACCAAAGGTCAAGTCACGGTAAGGCAACAACACCCACTCTTTGGAGGTAAACAGTGATAAGTGTTCATGCTCTGAAAGAGTGATCAAAGTCTAGTGCTTATGCTTATTTCACAACGTCACGAAAGCTATTCGAGCCTTCTTTCTTATCAGCAAAGGTCTGGTCTATTAAGATTACATATTATTTATGTATCATGATGGAGTGCTTATGTACTGTGCAGGTTTAGTTCAATAAGGATCTATGCGATGTAAAATACACGCCTCTAAACATCAAGTTCACGTTTCCCGAAGACAACTTTTATTAATATGACCTCCTGCTTTCAAAGTCTAGTCATGATTTCTCACTTTCCTTATTCCCCCATAATGACAACCTTCCTTTTAATTTCACCACTTACAGCTAATCGATTTTTGGGCGCCCAACAAACTGATCGATATTGATGGCAAGGAGAAGGAGTGGCTGCCCCCCAAAGGAAAATACCCGACCAACTTTGGCAACTCGGAGGCCTTGCGCTATGAGGCGGAGGCAGTTCGTCAATCCATACTCGCTGGCGAGGTGGAGAACAAGACTGTCAGCTATGCGGACAGTTTGCTATTTGCTGAGATCGAGGACACGATCAGAAAGCAGATCGGTGTGCTCAATAAATATGATGAGGAATAAATAAAGAAACAAACATCAATTGTAAAATCTAAAAGAACTTTTGTGTGTTACTAGCAGGTGTTGTCAAAAAGGTATTTCTGGTTATGTAGAATTCGCATTCTTATATTTATCTCACTCCCTGTACTTTAAAACAGAAACTACACCGAAATTCGAAGTCTGGTCTGAGAAAAACCAAACTTTTACGCTTTTAATCTTGACCCCCCGAGTAAGTCCCGGCCGTTGGGGTCAGTTACCACTATTCAGGTCATGTTTCAGGTCAATTTCCACCAATTTGTTGACCATATCGATGAACTCTCCAGAATCGGTGCTGCTAAGGTATATGCACGCCGATGATAGCAGTTTTTTTCCCCCTCGTACGAGTATATTTACTCTTATTTCCATTTTTTATAAAATTGAAGCAAAATTATACAATAACTGGAAAAAATATCAATATAATCTGTAAAGAGAAATAAGAACTGAAATATGCATTCTCAAAGACCATTAAACTTAAACCTACTCCGCTTTTATAAGGTATACAAAGTTTCAAGATGCCGCCACCAAGAAAATGTGGGGAATACCTTTGCTAAGGGCAGTGAGATAAACCTTTAAGTAACAGAGAGTACTTCCTCTCTCTCTCTCTTTCTCTATCACTCGCTTAGACTTCGTGCTGATAGCACCTGGCACGTTATCATATTTAACTGACAACAGTGCTCACAACCAGCTCATTCTCTGGCCAATAGAGAAGCGCTTAACATGTCGGCCAAAGTCATCCGCTGGGGCATCGCATCCGCTGGAAAGATCAGCGAGGACTTTGTCATTGCAGTGGGAACACTCCCAGCTGCTGACCACAAGGTGGTGGCTGTAGCTGCTCGATCCCAGGAGCGTGCCGCCGAGTTTGCCAAGAAGCATGAGATAGCAAATGCCTACGGCAGCTACGAAGAGCTGGCCAAGAGCAACGCTGTGGGTAAGTCTACTACAGGTTGGTTACCTACATGTTATAACCCTTGAGTATACCCAACAGATGTGGTCTACATTGGCACACTGAACCCGCAGCACTATGAGGTTTCCCTGCTGATGCTTAACCATGGCAAGCATGTGCTCTGCGAGAAGCCTCTAGCCATGAACAAGAAACAGGTGGAGGGCATTCTAGCTGCTGCCAAGGCCAACAAGCGATTCTTCATGGAGGCCGTCTGGTCGCGCTTCTTTCCCTCCTATCAGCATGTTCGGAAGCTCATCCAAACAGGTGCCCTGGGCGAGATTAAGGATGTTGTGGTCAACTTTGGTTTTCCCCTTCTCGGCGTCGATCGTTTGCAGTAGGTTCAAGTTAAATCACAACTTAATCGTGATTGATTAATGTAATCCTTGCAGGAAACGCGAGCTGGGCGGCGGCGTCGTTTACGATCTGGGCATTTACACTATACAGGTGTCGCAGTGGGCCTTCCAGGAGCCACCGCTGAAAATTGAATCCACTGGGACCACCAACGAGGAGGGCATTGATGACGACGTCAGCGCCACGCTCACCTACACTGGCGGACGAACAGCTCGCATGCGAGTCTCTTCCAAGGAGAAGCTGGACAACACGGCTGTCATCAAGGGCACCAAAGGTCAAGTCACGGTAAGGCAACAACACCCACTCTTTGGAGGTAAACAGTGATAAGTGTTCATGCTGCCGGCGAGTGATTAAACTCGAGTGCTTTTATTTTGTTTTTTAACGTCACTAAAGCTATTCGAGCCTTCCTTGTTATCAGCAAGGGTCTAGTCTATATAGATTACATGTTATTGATGTATTATAATGGGTTGTTTTATACCAACCTCTAAGATCTAAAATATCCTATATATTCCTATACATTTTATTCCCGCAACGACAATTCTTAGTAAGGTGACCTTCCGCCTACAAAGTTTTATCAAAAGACTAACCTTATACAGATATATTTAACCCATGTGCTTGATTTCAGTTGATCGATTTCTGGACGCCTAACAAACTGATCGATATTGATGGCCAGGAGAAGGAGTGGCTTCCTCCCAAGGGCAAATACCCGACCAACTATGGAAACTCGGAGGCGATGCGCTATGAGGCGGAGGCAGTTCGTCAATCCCTACTCGCTGGCGAGGTGGAGAACAAGACTGTCAGCTATGCGGATAGTTTGCTATTTGCTGAGATCGAGGACACGATCAGAAAGCAGATCGGTGTGCTCAACAAATATGATGAGGAATAAATCAATAAACATTAATATATATAATACAAACATTAATTGTAAAATCTTAAAGAAGTAAAGTTCTTATATTTATAATTGACTATTTTGGTCTGGGTTTTGTTATATCAAAAATACTTTAAACTTTAATCTGTAGTCACTGGAATCAGCTTTTGTTTTCCCTACTATATGAATTCAGGCACTCTAATTAAAAATTTACGAGAGGTATATTTATAGATAAGACCAGCTTACATATACACGAGCACACATATATATTGTAAACAGTACGGCAAACCGAACACAAGCACTGACTTTGTTTAGGTCAAATATACATACTACTTATACTATACATATTGTCAGTCTAATCACGAGTAAAGCTCATGATCAAAATATTTACACACTTATAGGTTGGCTATTGAGATACTTTTATATCAGAAATGTATTCTAACTATATCACCGTGGCTTCCTATACTTGATATATAATTTATTTATATACTTACTACCATAGCCTTTAAACACGATAAGATCTGTACCCTAGCCTAGAACTCGAACCCGGACCTCATTGTTCAGTTGCCTCAGAGTAAGTGTCAATGATCTAGTATATTTATTATAGTATAACCTAGAGTATTTCTTGATGTTCTAACTAAATATAGACAACTAAACACTCTATATATGTCTGAAATATTTGAAACTTATAATCACTTTAAAAAAGGGGGCTCGTCTCTAAACTGATAAGACCTGGCAAGTTTGCACAAGACATGTGACTAGAGATATAGATTGCATGGTATTAATCACACCTTGGGGCAACTTTATTATTCAGGGTTTTACCGGGCTAATATAAAAACGAAAAAGTTGAAATACAGGTTTTAAATACATTAATTACTATTATAATAATGCCTGTCAAAAACAGTCTGAATTATTTAAAAATTCTACTCGGATATTTTGATTAGTGGGATATTAAAATCTCTAGATCAGCTATAACTTATCTATTACTATAATAATCGAAAAATTACTTAGTCTGAGAACTTGGCTTTGAGAATCGGAAACGTGTTGACGTGTTATCAGTGAAATGAAATGAAAAATTGCAGTGAATGCAGATGCTAGGGACTGATAATGGGTCACACGGGAATGGGACACCGAGCGTCGGTTCCGACGTTGGCGACAGTAACGCCAACGTTTTCGAGTCGTCAACATTGATTACGAATCCGAAACTGATCACGATCACAATGCAGGGACAGAATCTAAATTGGGGCATTGCGGCAGCTGGACGCATAACCCAAGACTTTGTCACGGCCCTGGGCACAATTGAGAGCTCCCGGCACGCGGTGTTGGCCGTGGCGGATGTGGAGGGTGGACGTGCCCAGGAGTTTGCTCAGCGCAATCAAATACCACGTCATTACGACGGCTTCGATGCGCTCGCCCAGGATCGGGAGGTGGATGTCGTTTACGTGGGCACCCTCAATCCATACCACTATGCTGTGGTGCGTCTAATGCTCTCGCGGGGCAAGCATGTGCTCTGCGAGACGCCGATGTGCCTGGGCCTGCCCCAGGCCCGGGAACTCTATGCGCTGGCCGAGCAAAGGGGCGTTTTCCTTATGGAGGGTGAGTGGAAGATATTCCTTAATTTAGGGAAGGATTTTTGAAACCTTGAACGTTATTCGACCACATGACTACAAGCGGTGGGAAAGCTTGCTATTGTACAATCTCAAAAAATAATCTAATAACCAATTAAATGCAAGTTTCTGCAGTACCCTATTGATAAGGTGGTTGGCCCCCGACGCTTAAGCTCCGATGTTTGAATCGCAGCCAAGAAATATTTTTGATAGTATTATCAATCAATGATCAATATTTAACTACATTGAAATGCAAATTGCCTTCATTTTGAATTATCACTTTTGTTTCTTTTCTTTTTTATTAAATGATGTATTTGAAAATACGGATTTTCTTTGATGTGAAGAAGATTACTCTGCTGGAAATTGTATACCTTTGCAGAGGACATTATAGTTTTGTCGCTTTACTCTTGAAAGAAATATGATTTAAATCAGAAACTTTATATTTTATAGTTGCTATGAAATCGAATGAAAAACGAGTTGTATAAAAAATTTAATTCCTTTTCCGAATATTTCAACGAATCTCTGGAATTGCGAGCTAAATTATACTTGAAATAGTTTCCTTAAATTTAATTAAAATTGGATGCCTGTGACATAAAGTTGCCATAGGAACAATCAGTGTCGAAGGTTCTTTCGTGCTTGATAATTTTGTATGAAAATATGAAGTTTTCAATCTGATTATGAGATAGTGTTGCACTCTTACCTAGATCGGAATATTTATTGATGTCGATCCGGCTATATGCAATATGTTTCAGTCATCCATCCAAATAACACAATTCAGTCTATTTTTCTATTTAAAATACTTATATTAAATACTTGATTTTAAGGAACACAACTTTGCCGACTGATCTCTTCGGCTTCTTATCCGGAATTGTCCATTCGATCCAAATTCAATAATTAAATTTTCGGTTATTTTCAAAGATTCAAACTAATCTGCAACAGATAGCATATATTTGATGGCTTCTCTTACCCCTTGCAGGCATGTGGAGTCGCTTCTTTCCTAGCTATGATCGCCTGCGGGAGCTGCTGCTCAGCGATTGCATTGGCGAGGTGAATCTGATCAAATTGCAGCATGGCTTCCGTTTGGCGAATGTGGAGCGGATTGCAAGTCGCGCGTTGGGTGGATCCATTATCCTGGACATGGGCATCTATGCGCTGCAGCTGGGCCAGTTTGTGTTTGGCACGGCGCCTGTGAATATCATTCCGAGTGGCACTCAACTGAATGGAGATCGCGTGGATGTGCAAACGGAGTTTATTCTCGATTACGGTGACAATCGTCGCCTGGTGGCGCTCGTTACGGGTCTGGAGCATCTGGAGAACGATGCGATTATCTCGGGCACCAAAGGCGAGATTAAGGTGAGCTTATCGTCCCGGTGTGATCCCGAACGAACCCTAACACCGCGATCCAAGCTTATCAGCGACTCTCACCCACATTTTCAGCTCTCCAACTATTGGTGCTGCACTCAGCTGACTCGGGCCAACAATGTGGTAGAGTCTTGGCCTCTGCCCAGTGCCAAGTTTGATTTTCACTATACGAACTCGTGTGGCCTGCGCTACGAGGCAGAGGAGGTGCGCAAGTGCATCGAGAAACGGCTCCTGGAGAGTCCCAGGTACACGCATGCCGCCAGTCTGGAACTGATTTCCATTGCGGATCAGATACGACGTCAAATTGGCGTCACCTTTGATGATGTGCCCAGCAGGGAAGTCTAGAGAGATTATAGCATAAGATATAGTAAAATACTGAATTGCAAGATCTAAATCTAATATTAAATCTCAATATTAGTAACCTTCTGTAAATTATAAAATAAATACATAAACATGCCCGTGCCCGTTGCTGGTCCAACTTTCCGATAGATATTGCGGATTTAAATTATTTTGCGGATTGAATTCACTTGAATTCTATGACAACCCACGGTTCTTCTTTATAGAAGATAACAGGCCCGTTGCTGGTCCAACTTTCCGATAGATATTGTGGATTTGAATTCACGTACATTATTTTGCGGATTGAATTCACTTGAATTCTATGACAACCCGCAGTTCTTCTTCTTTATAGAAGACCATAGACATATTTCTATTTTGTATTCAATATTTATTTAAATAATTGCAATTACTTTTATTTAGTTCATTTTACGTTCTGTTTTTCTTGTTTTTGTTTTTGTTTCGTTTTCTTTTTGTTTTTGTTTTTACTTCCGTTTTTGTTTTATATTTGTTATATTTAGTTGCATATACATAGGTATTACTAATTCATGTCTAATGTATATTTGTTGTTGGTTTTGTTTTGTTTTGTGGTTGTTGCTGCTGCCGTTGGCTCATTAAGGCTAATCTGCTAGGGTCAATATTGGGAACTTAAGAGCTAAATGAATACTTAAGAAAGCTGGCGGCGCCGCATCAGCCAGAAAATTTCAACAGCCTGCATATTTTCATTCATTTACAAGCTTGAAAAATAAAAAGAAAAAAATCGACAAATCGACAATTGAAAACAAACGACAAATATTCATTATTTGCAAATAAAGTTCTTGAAAGAAATTATTTGAATTGTTGCAGAAAAAAATGTTAAAAACAAGACAAAATTAAAACAAAATTACAAATTAGTAAAAAAAAAAAGAAAAAAAAGAAGCATTTTTAAGGCTGAGCTGGATTAAATTCGTTGAAGCAACGTGTGGGAAGTTTCTCTTGATTGTATATGGAATACATAACAAATTTATGTTTTATGTTTGCGCAATGAAAGGAATTTAAGATAGATCCAAACTTAAGCAACGTAGTTACTAAATTACATACTTAAAACTAATTAGCGTTGTAACAATTAACTCATTTTTACAAGGCGGTGGCTAACTACATATAAATATATGTATATATATATATATTATTAAAGCCCAACGCTACTGAAGAGTACGACATAACGCAGTCGGGGCGAGGAAGTGGGCGCATTGTTTGGGCGCCTGGCCGTGGCGGGGTTATAGAAATTCCTAGACACGCATTTTGATTCCGACGCTGCCACTTAAACATAATTAAGTCTTCTGCTGTGTAAAATTTGTATAAAAACCTATCCCAGCTGCGCTGCAGTTGCAATTTTAGTTGCTGCTGCCGGCCAAGGATTCAGCCAGGCTGGCGGTCGCATCCAGCGGCTGGCGCGGCTGTGGTGCTGTGGTTATCGCCAGCAGCTGCTTGTGCGGCTGCTCCACAACGGCCACAATGGGCGCAGGATTGATAAGCGGCGGTGGCAGCTCCTCGAAGGTCATGCAGCTGCGCTGTGTGTCCTCCACAATGGGCGGCGTGTCAATGGAGTCTATGGTGGTAGTGGTGGCGGTGCTTGTGCTGCTGCTACGCACAGCGGTATAGCCCTCGGAGACGGCCACCAGAGCGGCGGTGGTGCTGCGGTTGTGCTGCAACAGGTCATTTATTTGGGAGAGCCGCGACCCGCTGCTTATGGACGTGCTTAAGCTTATGAATTCGCCTGGAACACTGCCACCACTGAGCCGGGCCAGACCAGTGGAGCAGCCGCTGGCCGTTACCACAGATATGCTGCTGCTGGCATTCATCGAAGCGGCTGTGGTTTCCAATGCATTCGCGTGCTGATATTGGGTTGCATTTGATGCGGTGGTTGTCGCATTTCCAAATGGCGGCACCGATGGCACCGCACACGAGCTGTAGCCACCGGCACCACTGGACGACGGCGTCGCCTGCTGATAGGTGGTATAGTTGAGCTGCAAGGCAAAACATTACAATTGAAATTAACCCATCAATGCAATTAGAGGCCAACTAAGGGGTTAGTAGAAAACTTCAGTTATATTTGGGTTTAATCAAGTTTATCACACAGTTGGTTATTTGGCGCACACTCACCTGAGCACTGCCATAGCCAAGGGTCTGATGAAAGGTAGGCGTGAGCAGTTCACCGTAGGAGGGCGTGGCATTGCTGCCGCTGGTAAAGAGGCCCGAGTCGAGGCTGTCCAGCTGCGGATAGCCGGCGGTATAGCTAGACTGCTGAGCAGCCGTGCTGCCGTTGGCCGCTGAGGCGGAGGAGGCACCTGCCGCCTGAGGCGTCTGTTGTTGCTGGTAGTAGCTAACGCTCGTCTCGGGCGTGTAGGCTGGTGAGGCATAGCCGGAGCTGTAGTTCGACTGCGACTGCATGAAGTAGCAGTGCGATGCGGCGGCAGTTGAATTTGAGACGACGCCTGCAACGCCACCGCTGCTGCTGCCGCCTGTGGAGCTGTAGACCAAACTGCTGCTGTTATTGCCTGATGGCGGTCCCTGGCTCTGGCGCTGCTCCATGTCCAGCCGCATGACTGTGTGTATGTAGTGGGTCCGCACGCGCGTGGGATTGAACTCGACGCGACCAACGGTATTGCCGCAGGCCTCGCGTGTGCAGCCGCAGGGAAACATGGCGCGATCCACCTGGCATTTGATGCCCGCCTGGCTGCAGGCGCAGGTCTCCGGATCGCAGAATTCGCGGCAGGAGCAGCCGCACACCTCGCGCGAGTTGCGTATGTCGCGGCAATCGATTTTCTCGTTGGCATCTATTTTGCGCACGCCGGCGGCCTTTAGGAGCGCACGACGCTGCTTTGGGGTGACGGGTTGCAGGAAACCATTGGAACTATCTTCGGCTTCAGAGCCGCTGCCCTCGCTGAGATAATCCTCTTCAGATTCCTCGCTTTCCTCACTGCTGGAGCCGCCGACGCCGCCGCCCCCGCCACTGACGCTGGAGCGTATCTGCAGCTGCTGCTGTTGTTCTTGATTTTGACTGCGGTGAGCGCGACGCAGCTCGGCGGCATGCTCCGCCAGCGTCATGGTCTTGAAGGCAACGTGCCGTGCACCCATGCCCAACGTACAGCCGCCAGCGGTGGGCACACAGCCAAAGCCCTGTTGGCGGGGAAAGTAGTAAACCTTGACAGTGTCAAAGTTAATGCAACGCTTCGGGCGTTTCTGTGGCGTGCTGGAGCAGCAGTTGGAGCCGCTGCTGCTCATGTCGGCCACCAAAGCCAGCTCCATGGCATCGTCGTCTAGGCGGCGCTTCAAATTGGAGCGCAAGGGCTGCTGCATCGTGTTTGTTGCTATTGTTGTTGTAGCATTGTGTCGATCGTTTTCGCTGCCCAGTCCCGAATCGGAGCCACCATCGCTGCGCAGCTCCTCCTCTTTGGTCTTTGTGGGCGTCAACTTGGCTGTTGTGGCGGGTGCGGCTTGGGGAACAGGGACTGGCGTCTCCAGCTTCAACCAAAGCAAATCAGTGCTGGTATCGGCCTCCGGTTCCGCCTCCTCCTGCTCCTCGTTATCCTCGTCGCGTGTCAGCGGTTGCGTAAAGTCATCAATGGCCAGCGGATCCTCGGATAAGTTTTCCGAGGCCAGCGAAGAATTGAGCTCATTTTCGCTCAGCACAATAATCTCATTGTTGGGAAAATTGTCCAGCTCGAGAAACTGCTCATCCAGCTCCTCATCGTCCTCTTCATCCACCACCTGGCGCATGCCCTCTACTATCGGCTCGTCCGCGAAATCCGCCAGCTCATCGTCCAGCTGCAGTTGGATTGGCAGCCCCATTTTAGCCTTAGCTGCATGCACCTTGCTGGCGTCAATGATTGATGTTTTTATTTGACGTTCAATGTCGTCATCGTCGGTCTGTGGCGTCAATGCGAGCTCCTGTTCCTGTTCCAGCTCCAACTGCCGCTCTTCCTCGCGTTCATCCCGCTCCTCCTTTTCCAGCCCAACACTGCTGCTGGCCGCCCCATTGTCAGCGTTATTTATGCTATTTGTGCTACCAAACATTGTCCCGTTGGTCGCATTTTTCTGTATGTACGTGATAATCTTCTTTATCGGACGGAACATGCTCCTCATGGCCGCCCCAGGAGGCTCAGACTCAAATCGGGCAATTCAGTTCCTCAGCCGGACAGTCAACAGCTGCGGCGCCAGTTCCATCTGCAACAGGGAGACCCCGCAAAATATGAGAGAGAGAGCTTGTGAGTAACGTAACGTAACGTGGTTAAGAAGAGAGCTTGTAAGTAGAGCTTTTTAATCATGTGTGTTATATGAAAGAGAGTTTTTAAGTAGAGCTTTTTAATCATGTGTGTTATAGAAGGAGAGAGAGTTTGTAAGTAGAGCTTTTTAATCATGTGTGTTATATGAAAGAGAGTTTGTAAGTAGAGCTTTATGTGTTATATGAAGGAGAGTTTGTTAGTAAGAGCTTAAGCTAGTACAGGAAAGGAATTAGCAGAGCCTTTAAACAAACAATATCTCTTAAAGCGGGAGAATCAAATTACAATCTTTTCTTAAGAGGAATAAAATCAGATGAGTATAATAAACTATAACCCGAATCACGATCATTTTGTGTACCTGTACTACTCTGAATACGAACTGAACTATCTCAATGGGTCCCGAATTGTTTATGAAGCAGATGCTTAAAATACTCCTACAGTAACAAAATTCAAATTCGAAGCACCATTTGCAATGCAAGAAATTGTAATTCAGATTCAGTATAATTTAAATTTTTGGTACCCTGTAGGAGAATTGGGAATGACGCGGTATTGAGCCCCAATATCATTTTATTTTGAATTTTCGTTTATTTACTTTCTAGCACACCTGCATTTATAACAAATTCAGCTGTCTATAAAGATGCTCGAGTAAATCGATAGGGAAAACACGCTTGAGCGGAGAAGAAATACCCTTGCAACGCCTGAAGGAGACGTTTTCGTGCACATAAAGTATATACATTCTTGATCAGCAGAAGGATCGTCTATCCCTATACTTTCCCTTCCCAAGAAGCAAAGAACTCAACGAAGTAGCATTTTAAACAAATTTCCTGAATCATTTCCTTAATTTAGGATATTTTTTCTTAGCTTTCTCTGTGATCTTTTATTTCTATGCAACTGGCTCTACTTTTCGTAGTAGTACATGCGAAATTTTTACCAAGGGTGGTATGAAAAAGTTCCGGAATAGGTAAATATGGTTGTACATGTAGGGGGGAGGGTAGGATGTGTATGCTAGGGGCACGCCTAGGCTAGGCAGAGACCGCCACGTGCAAAAGAAGCCAGGATTAGTTTGCACAGTTATGAAAAATTCTATTTTACCTTATATGTGCGAGTATATATACGTGTGTGTGTGTGTGTGTTTGTCGTGTATGTGCAACAGCTTGTGGCAAATTGAATTAATACAAAATATCTAGAAAAATTAAACCAATAATTAAAACGAACGCATTATAAGCAAAATCAATAATTTACGCACCTTTGGTACAACTATTTAGCAATGTGCGTTTCTATTTCCTTCTCCGGGACACTCGATGCAAATTTTGCAAACTCCTTTCTGGAATTTGCGTTGCAGCTGTGAAAACTGCGACGTCGGCGACGGAACGGGCAGAAACCACAGCGTATGTGTGTGCTGTGTGTGTGTGTATGAGAGCAAAGGAGGCGCAGCGCAGATCACAAATGTAGAAGTGCGTTTATGTGTGTGTGTGTGTGTGTTGGGGTGTTCGCAACAGGACGCGGTAAATGTCTGTTTGATGCTATAATTCACCGATTTATAGTGTAAACTATTGTAAGGTCATACACTTGATATTTAACGTTAATTATTCAATCAAAGGCTCTGATTTTCCGACTTTTGTTTGACGTTTTCACTTCTCGTCTCGCAATGTTATTACCATTTACTGCCATTCACAAAATACTCAAAATTGGCACTTTAATGTGACCAAAAACCGGAAAATACCAAGCTACGTAAGGTGCAAGAATGCTAACGTAAGTAGTAGAGGTTTCTGACGTAAGCTGGTGACGGCGACCGTAAAATCTGCGAAAGAGACGTAATGTCGGACGAAGCTTCCATTATCGGTATTAAAGTATGTAGACCGATTTGGGTGTCTCTTAGAAATTTGTGTTCTTGCCATTACTAATAATCAACTTCAGACACATTTTGTTCAATTTGAGAATTGACAATTTTGAATTGACTAAAATTGATTTTAAACGTCAAGATTTTGTATTATTCATAATGAAAAGAATGTTAAAGAAATGTAAACTTGCGTCGTCGCTCTGCCGCCAAAAATTTAAATTTGTTAACCTGCGTCATAACTGTTTTACACTGACTTTAGCCTTGGTCCATTGTTTTTGACTCTGACTGTATACAGTGAAGGCCGCCGATAGGGTAGGTTTTTGTTGTTGTGAACGATTTTGGTTCATATGTCTCGGAATGAACGATATATTTAGTTCATTCGTTCACTATGAAGATTGTTCAATCGAACTAATATCGGTACAACTTTAGCACATACAAACAAAAAATTGTAAGCAAAATTCAGCATATTAAGGCAAATTTGGTAAAAAAGAGGTGATAAAAAAGCTAGATAAATCGCGAACGGCATCCAAAAACGAAGCGGCAACTAAAAAAGTGCAAGTCACGTCTGACATTACATGCAACGCCTCGAAATTGACAAAAACAAGAGTCTGAAACTGCTGAGAGTCGTGGGGACAGAGTCAGTCGCTGTCTATCTCTGTCTGCGTGTGTTTGTTTCAAAGTATCCGTGGCTGCGCTACGTTCGAGAACGCAAATAAGAAATCGTAAATCACAGACAAACACAAACAAAGAGTGTGTGGCAGTAAAGAAAAAGTGTGCAAAAGCTGCAGCTACAATCAAAGTGCGTAACAATAAGCGAGAGCAGAAAGTGCTTAAAAGAAGGGCTCTATTGTTTTTCCATTAATTAAGAAAGTTGTGTAAAATTTTTCATGTCCACCATTACTATCGTCATCGATAGCAGGCGCCGAGCAGAGAGAAAGAGCGCGAGCAGCAATCAATTCGCCCCACAAAACACACACACACATATACACTTACACATCCAGATTGCTGACAGCGAGAGTGAGTGAGCGAGTCCGATAGCTGGCCCTGAAATTGGGTGCGTTGCATGCGAAAGCGTGTGCGCGAGCGGGACAGCGCCAGCTGGTGTCTAACTGCAGCGCACAGTGGCATGAATAGCGCAATAAATGTGCGTTTGTTTTTGCTTGATAACCGAAGGGCAATATAACCGTGAATAATACAATTACAGGTGTGCGGCAGTGAGAGGCAGTCTAGTAATCAGCTAAGCTATTTCTGCTCTTAGCCTGTCTACCGATTCTTTGTTCATTCGCTTTTTTTGCGTCTTAAATTTGCGAAGCTCTCTGTGTCTCCATCAGTGTGTGCGTGTGTGTGTGTGAGTACGGATTTATCTACAATCGTCGCTTATCGTCGACGCCCCCGCGTCGCGACACTTTCGTCAGATATTTCTACCCTGCCAAGAGCAATGAAATAAATACTGAAACCCTCCGTCAAATGTAAACAAAATCGCATATTTTATATTCTCTTTGTTTATGTATCCGCCTTTTTATGCGCTTTAATAATTATCGCTGACGCTGCTGCAAACCGCCAAAAATCTGTCGACGTGTTAGAACCCCAACTCAAGTTCACTGTATAGGGGACCCTTTTCTTTCTGGCATTTCTGATCTTATTTCGAATAGTACGCACGGAATTCTTGTTATACACTTGTTGACTTTTGCTTATACAATGCTGGTCACAACAATATGTACACACTAGAGTTTTGGAGGCAGGGAAAGTGCGAACCTATCTTAAAAATATCCTTATGCATTCGATATTCGATACTATCAACAGTAACTATTATAAAGCTACCTTTGAAGATAATAAAAATTTCCCAATAAAAAAGGGAAATTGTTAAATTCAAGACTTCTGTGTGTAATTGTCGATATATTGAAGAAAACCATCTGTACTAAAGAAATATACATATGTATGTAAAACTACCATCGAATATTATCTATAGTACCATCTTTGCCAGTACTACATTGCGTAGTTGTTTCTTCTCTCTCTCTATACTCTTTGCCACTTGTTCTCTTTGTGTGCATGGACTTTTGTGTGTGTGTCAGCCGTCTCGTTTTCAGTGTGAATGACGCATCATCAGCTGTTCAAGTGTTGCCTACGGTAATTTCCTGACTGGCCCGCTTGTACCGTTGTTTTATATATTTTATTGAATTTTCCGCGAACGGTTCGCCCGCCGCTTTTGTATACCGCTCGTTTGTAGTATTTTAATTGGGTTTATTTTCGTTTGGTACGATCATCACAACTAAAAATATTGAATTTGTAATTTACTACGCTGTTTTGTCGCAAATTCATATCAATTTCTATTTGCTTGAGCAATTAACAATATTGTTAAAGTATTTCGATGCCGTTTAACATCATGTGATCTTTTGATGTATTCAAATTTCGAGGCAACGTTGCAGCTTTGTGGGACAAAAGTGACTTGAACAAAAGTATAAATAAATAAAGTGTATGTTATAAAAAAATGCGATAAAATGCAACGACGTCATAATGAAGAGAGCCAAAATAACAACTGTAGTGAAAATGTTGTGAGAGGGTGTGAGAAGCAAGACGAAAAGAGCGATACTCTCTTATCCAGATAATTGTAAAGTGTATGTGTGTGTGTGTGTGCAAGTCGCGCTTGACAACTCGACTCGTTTATCTATAGATATTTGTATGAGTATGTGTTTGTGTGTGCACTTTGCTCCAAAACCTCAAACGAGTCTCGGCAAACAATAGAAAACGCAAATTGTTAAGTGCTGCAACTTTTTACATCGAATTGTGTTCACATCGCGCTTGTCGCCTGCAATGTTGCTGAGTTGTTGCTTGGGCTCTCGAGGCGGTCGCTTAATTTAATAATGCTACACACAGCAGCAGCAACAGCAGAAACAACAACAACAATAATAATATGCGCCGCATTTCACTTTCTCTGCATTGCTTCGCCCTGCCTCTTCCGCTTGCCAGGCGTTCTCTCCTCCTGTCAACTGTATAATTCATTTTGCATTGATTTTTAACGCGCTCTACTGTCGCATAGTCCAGTGCCCGCACCCGCACTCGCCCCCCTCTCTATTTTCGCTTGGAGCTCGTTCTCACCAGTGCGAGATCCGTGCATTTCAAGCTCTCTTTTAAAGTCATCCATCGTTTTTGCTATCTGTCACTCTCCAAACAGATTTTTCTCTCTCTGTACAGTTAGCATCTTGCTGTTAATTAATTGTACAGACTGACGCGCAGTATGTAAAATGATCATGGGAGTTAACAGTCTGTATTAACAGAATGTATGTAATCGATGTAACGAAACCAAAAGATCTCTTTCCCATTTTCACTTATGTATGAAAGATTTTGTGGATTGAGTTCACTAGTTCAACTGGCATCCACAATAACTATCCGAAAGTGGCAAGCAGTTCGGTAAAAGTACACATTCCTGAGGTGTTCACTGTGCAAATTGTGAATCACAAAACTTGTAGTGATAACATTTGTATGAATGCTTCTTTAAAGACTCATTTTATCAGTATACGGCATTCCCTTCTATCTGCGGAGTGACTAACAAGGCCTGGCAACAAGCTAACTAAATTTATGCTTAAATCTGTATACATTACGCACAGAGCGGAAGTTTATGCAATGATGACGCTGTTTATGTTAATGCTAACATTTCTGTTAAATGTGTACATGAAATTCTACGAAACAAAAGATTTTCACAATCATTAAATTACGAATTTGTGTAGTAGCCCAGGCGCACAAATTGTTGACTTTACGTACATATAATGTGACTAAAGCCACTCACTAGACTGATAAGATATAGTCCCTGTACCGATAACAATTTGCATTTCTCTCTGTATGTTTCTTTTTTTTTGGTTTTTGTTTACGGAGCGCTTCTAAAAAAAGGTAAAAATAAGAGGGAATTGCTTTGAGATGACGAAGATTAAATACTCTTATTGTAATGCTATTTAAATGGGTCTTATCATTCTGTAGAAATCTAGAAATCTAACGTTCTAACCTTTATAAACAAACCATAAACAAACCCATAGCAAAATTCTTCTTAAGCTTTGGTCAGTCAAACCAAAAGTTTTGTAAATCAAACCTTAATTTTCTATCAATCAGCCTTCAAAAATAAACAACATAATAGAGTTTACCTGAGATGTCTTGAAAATAGAAAGTTTTTCATACACCAACTGAATTTTTGAGCGGTCATTCCTATTTTAAGTTCTATAATAGGGTATATTTATTCCATCCGGTTAGTTCATCATCCGTACCAAGTTTCAGCTAAAAATATCAGTTTAATCGACTCAGCTCAACTTCCTGAACAAATATAGTATATTTATATACTGGATGGGCTCCAAAGTGTGTTTAATATTTCGTGACAACATAATAATACCCTTTGTATGTAAAAAAAACCACAACCTAGATGAGTAAACCCTAAAACCCTTTTTGTGTAAGAAACACACACACGAACCCACATACAAACTAATAATTGCGCCTAAACATTTTTAAGGTTTCTCCTATTTTTTGTTGTTGTTGCGCGTGGTTGAAGTATTTTTAGTTGTTCTCCCGTTTCTTATTGTTGTTGTTGTTGGTGTGATTAGCGCAATTTGCAATTAATTGTGTTAGAGTGTGTGTGTGTGTTTGTTTGTTTGTGGTTGTTTTTTCGACGCTGACACGCAAGCATTTCTCCTCGACATACTCTTGACATTGAACTTTGTCGCTCAATTAGCATAAACTTAACTTAAACTGGGCATAACTACAATTTCTTGTTCACATATGTATAAATTAAAAGGTTTGTAGTATCAATTTATTTGCGATAAGAATACGGCCTTGCTCTAACCTTTCAAAGTGTATGAGTCGCTACAAAGAATACGATATATGTATATGTATTAGTAAATGTGTGCAGGTATAAGTGTGCTTTTGTCGCAAAAGCTCTCTAGTGCTCTACGCTGTGCTTTTAACTCAAGCAGCCTCAGCGTCTGTGTGCAGTGTATGTGAGCAAGTAGAAAGTTAATAGTATTGATTTTGATATAATTGATAAGAAATGGATCCTTGTAAGCAAGGCCTTCTGGCCTTTTGTCGTTTCCGATTACCTTTCTTTCTCAATTCCTTTTTGAAGTTATTTTCGATTAGTTTAGTTTCATACAAGTCATACAAGTCAAGGGAAAACTTTTTTTGAATGCTTAAACGGTTTTCGGAATACCCAATTGATTTGGATTTACTTGTTTTTAATGGGGCGTTTCTTTGCCGGCATTTGCATTTACCGTTACGTTCAACGATTTAATCTCGCACTCTCTTATCTACGCTACTCTCTCTCTCTCTCTCGCTGTGTAGCTCTCTCGCACTCTCTGACGTATAATAAAAGTGCGTATGCGAGTTGTTTGATTAATTTCAATTAACACTAAATGCAAATGAAGGCGCCACGCGGTATTTTTTTTAATTTTTTTTACTTTACTTTTATCAGCAAGCTGAGAATATGTTTTAAATTTATGCATTCTCTCTTTTTTGTAGATTACCCACGCACGCTGACAGAGAAAGAGCGCGATATAGAGAAGAAATAATAGAAGAGAGATTTGACCGTCCGCAACTCATCAAATTTCACATCAGTTTTTGTAAATTTTAAGCGTAATTAGAACATCAGAAACAAAAAACACAACACACTAAAAATGGCAACAACACCACGCAGCGGGGGGTCCGGCTCTGGAGCCGCACAACGCCCCAATGGCACCTCGCAGAATAAAAGTTGCCAGTTCAAATTGGTGCTACTCGGCGAATCGGCAGTCGGTAAATCGTCGCTGGTGCTGCGCTTTGTCAAGGGCCAGTTCCATGAATATCAGGAGAGCACGATAGGTGCGGCCTTTCTGACACAGACCATTTGTATAGAGGATACGGTGGTAAAGTTTGAGATCTGGGATACAGCCGGTCAGGAGCGGTACGTACACAACCATACACGACTGTTAATGTTATTGCTAATGTTAATGTTAATAGCGATATTGATGTTAATGTTAATAGTAACATGTTAAGTCTACTTTTATTATAAAGAAACTCCGTTTAAAACTTTTGTATTCCTTTTGCAGGTATCACAGCTTAGCTCCTATGTATTATCGAGGTGCGCAGGCCGCAATCGTTGTCTATGATATACAGAATCAGGATAGTTTTCAGCGTGCAAAAACCTGGGTCAAGGAACTGCATAAACAAGTGAGTTAACAATCTTTCTCCCACTCTCTGAAGCAACTCTGCGCTCTTTTGTTTATTTTACTCGTGCTTTGGCCCCAAGGTCAATGTAATCGTAAGCGGATAACGTGCAGAATGTTCTTATTAACGCAATTTATATTGTTTTGCCAGCCGATTCATATTTATTGAATGAACCATTGTCTCGAGCATTGAACTCATTTGTCGTATCCGGCATTGTTTACGCCTCATTGCATTCAAGCAAATTCATGGCCAGCGGAAGGTCTTCCGAGAGTAAAGTCCATAATTTATGCTGGCTTTATGCATTTATTTATAGCAGTGAGCAAAAAGTGAAACTCCTTGACATTAAGATGGCAGAACTGCCTAAGTAGGTTTTTTCAAGCCCATATACGACAATATAAGGCATTTATACATCTAATTATAGTCATGAATACGAAGTGGCTATGAACTCATTGAAACTCCTTGGAATTGAGATGATAAAACAATCTAGTGGAAGGTTTTCAATATAATATAGAGCACTTATAAAGCTATTTATAGTTCTGAGTAATAGGTGTCTGAGAACGCATTGAAATTTCTCAATCTTGAGTGCCAAAGTTGTCTTAAAGAAGTAATCAATGATTGTTATGTACTGTCTTCTGAATTCTTTAATTATTTTGAATAAATTCTTGTTTTTAGGCCTCACCGAACATTGTCATTGCATTGGCAGGCAATAAGGCGGACTTGTCCAACATTCGCGTCGTGGAGTTCGATGAGGCGAAGCAATATGCAGAGGAGAATGGTTTGTTGTTCATGGAAACGTCTGCGAAGACGGGCATGAATGTCAATGATATCTTCTTGGCAATTGGTAAGTGATTTCTTATATATAATCACCGCAGAAAATGATTACTAATCGTTTTCTTCTTTCAATTGTGCAGCCAAGAAACTACCCAAGAACGACAACAATCAAGGATCTGTTATAAAGCCAAATGGAAACGAACCAACTCAAACGACGAACAACTGCTGCAAGTGATGTCCCTTTGTAGGTGTGTGTGTGCTGCTTGCAACAGAAATAATCGGTTAATAGACAATTTAATTTATGAATTGGTTGCTTTTTGTCATTGCAGAAAATGAAATTTCCAACGAGAGATTTGAAAAGTTTATTCTGATAATTATAAATAAAAAAATTATTTAAAATTTAAATACAAAAGCCGGCTCATAGGGGGCAAGCAATTTAATTTTCATGATTGATGATGATGATGATGAAAAACAAGTACATAAAAATAATATTAATTATAAATTAAATTAAATGATGAAACAAATGAAAAAGAAAACAAAATAACAACAAACAGAACGTAAAAGCAAAAAGTTAGTTTAAATCTAAATCACATAGCCCTATTCAAATCAAGCGAAGATATTTATCGAAACAGAAATGAACGCTCCTAACATATTTCTATCTCTGGTCCCATAGTTCATAACCGCCACTTAGAAAGCTCCCTCCTCAGATATCATCTCAACCAGATGAGAAACTTCTAAATAATAATTATAATAATAACAAACTTAATGAAAGCGCTGAAATGTTTTCGAAAGTTCTCGTCGTGTCGTAGAGTTGTTTAAAATTGAATTGTATAAAAAAAAAAAGAAAACCGAGAGTATAATATAAAACAAACGTACAGAAAGAAACTCTAAAAATGTTTGTAAAGAAACCAGAGAAATTCCAGTTGCAGTTGTTCTCAGCAGCGTTCCAACAAAAAAAGAAAAGAAAACAGAAAACATTACAAAGATGAAGATATCCCGAAGATCAGTTGAGTTTAGTTCAGTTCAGATCAGATCAGGAGCTGAAGATTCGCTCGTCCTTGATCTGTGGCAATGTGTGTGCCTATCCGGCTGCCAAGTTGCGATGGGCACGTGTGATAGTTGCAATTTATATAAATTATATATATATACACATACGAAAAATGAAAAAACGAAAAACAAAAAAAAAAAACAAAAAGAAAAACAAAATGAAAGAAATTATTCATAGCTATGAATTTTTTGGTTCAATTTACATTTAGCTTTTTTTATTTCACATTCTAGCAGCAATCGAAGATTTAATGCTACCCTATCTTAATAAAAAAAGACAAATATCGTAAACCATAATGAGAAACTTACATCTACATATATTAGGATGAAGTTTAAAGCAGACAAACTGAAGTCGTCAACAATAAAAATAAAACTTGAAACAAATACTTTACCATACGCTACTTTTGTTTAAATCGATTCACAAATCTCTTTAATTTCCAAACTACTTTTTATCAACCAGCGATCAACCAAGCAAAGCAACAAAACAAAAACAAAACCAACCAAACAACAAATAAACAAGAAACATAATACAAAAAACATCTAAAAAACAGCATGAGAAAGATCCGATGCCTAAAAGCTGTGTGTGTATTTTTCCAATTTATAATTTTTATGTTGTATGTATGTATTTAAAATTAACATTTATAATAAAAATCGTATATATGTATATATATATATATATATAAATATATATGTATATATAAATCGAATCCAAAATATGCAATTTTATAGTCTAAAAGTTCGATATTACAATTTATGTTGCTTTATTGGTTTAGGCTCAATTTGGCTTTAACCTGTCATTTTATTTCAGTGTAGTATAAAGTAATTTTAGAATTTTCTTGTAATTCAAACGTTATAAAGTGTTATGGCTATAAATCAATTTGGTAAATTGATTGAAAGTTGCTGAAATCGAGCGTTATCCAATCCGGAGAAGAAAATCCAGATCTATAAGGACTGCTAGTTCTTTAAGCTCTAAGCTGATCTCTTACAACTTTTCAGGATTTTTCTAGCCTATACCAAAGAAAAAAGCGCTTTGAGTTCAAAGAGTTCAAAGGTCTTCATTGTCATCTATGAAGGATATATCAGTTCGTATATTAGATATTCAACTCGACAGTTTTGTGAAAAATGAACGGGTTTACTCAAAGTAGCAGTACAAGTACAAGCACTCTAAAGGAAGGATGAATACATCTGAAGGATGTATTCGTCAGCTTAGTTTTTTTTCTCCCTCTTGTGTGGAACTCCTTTATCAGGAGAGACCTAAATTTTTAGTAAAAGATTAAATGTTTTTTTTTAAAAATATATAGCAAAACTACATACTGTTTCGCTTAATAACTCTTAAATTACAATTATAGGAAGATTTACATTCAAACACGCCCTAAAGATAACATGCCCATACGAATAACAAGTAAGAATGCTCTAGTCCAGTATACCCGACGACGAAACTGCCTGTACCCATGTCCACAGCTTCCAATCATATCTGATCAAGAATATATATGTATACTTTATAGGGTCGGAGATGTCTCCTTCTGCCTGTTACATACTTTTGCACAAATCCAATAATACAGGGAGTAAAAACTTATTCCCGAGAGAATGAACTTACAGATACAGAGCGCGAGAAAATATTGATTCAGGATGTGTCATCCAGAAATTCCATTGTGAGCACTGGAAATCTTTTTTTTTACCCACAAATGAAACTCACAGCTGTGCTTAGTTATAATTGGATAGTTAAGAACAACTGAGGTCTACAAATGTCAGAAGAAACTGAAAGGTTGCGCAAAAAAAGGGGCGATTTGGTAGTAAGATTCAAGGACACGTTGTCCTGGGTAGTACAGAACTACAAATTGGTTATATTGGGCGATGGATCAGTTGGAAAATCATCCCTGGTTTGCCGCTATACAGAGGGGAACTATTTGATGGCTAAGAATACACTCGTTGCCTCATTTTCGAACATATATCTGGACAAATTTTGTAAGTTTTCCAGCTGGGAAGTGTCTGGTGAGGAACGGTGAGTTTTCGATGTGGAAAAACCAAGTCATTTAATGATGAATAATCGTGTATTAGCTGGCACCGTCTGGCACATATGTATTATAAAGATGCTCAGGCCGCTCTGATAGTCTATGATGTACAGAATCGCAAGAGTTGGGATTGTGCCAAAAAATGGATCAAGCAGATGCGCAAAAAGGTTTATATATAGCCCCAATCAAACTGAAACTTTTAAAATATGTATAAGGCATGTCCTTCAGCTGCCCAAAGACTTGGTCATAGCCATAGCTGCCAATAAGGTGGACTTGTGGGAGCCTGACTGCACCGAATCCGAAGAGGTAATAACATATGCTCAAGAGCATAACTGCATATTCATGGAGACATCTGCCAAAACAGGCCAAAATGTTAATAACATTTTTGTGGCAATTGGTAAGTTGGCATCAGATTTCTTTGAGCGAAAATAGTACAATTTTGTCAATTTCAGCTGAAGAGCTTCAGGCGGAACCATCCCTAAATCATAAATCAGAGACAGACTGCGCTTGTGCAATTCTTTAACACTTAATAAAAAATATATTATGGATCTACTATATCTACATAATATTGCATGTACTTAAACAAAGAAACAGAAACATTTCCTGATGCCCTCATATATCCCTTATCGATATTCACAGTAGATTTACTTGTTGTAAGCTGCCACGTAGGTAGCAATATACTAATTTTAAACCAGTAGTACACATCTGAAATAAATTGGAATTAAAAAAAAACAATGTACTTGTACACTCTAAAAAAAAAGAATTAATTTTAAACCAGCGTGGTTTGTATACTATAAATTCATCCAAATAAGAATTAAAATTAAACCAAGAGTATTAAAATTACAGAGAGAGAGAGAGAGAGAGAGATAACAGAGATGTCGGCACAAAGAGAGTAATCCTAAACCGTGTTGCGTTTAAAACTAAAATCGAAATTGGAATAAATCTTATACAATTTTCGGTTTTAAAAGTAAACCTATAAGGTATAAAATATATGCTAAAATTGGCACTAAATTAAACCGGAACAAGAAAGAACGGCTTTCTTCCGAGTACCGAAGCTATATACCCTAGCAGGAATTAATTTTTATACAAAACTTAATTTTTGTCTGATTGCTCCTATGTTGTTCGATTTTGACAAAAATTATAGGAAACTATTTCAAGTTTAATAAAACTCTCATTTAGTTTGGACAAAATATTTGTATAAGCAAAAAGTTTGATATAGTGGTCCGGTTTTGACCAAATTTAGTCAGATTGTATAAACTATTTAGAGACTCTGTTTGGGAAAGTTTGGTAAGGATACCTTAATAAATAGTTAAATAGTTTTCCATACAAAAACATTGTTGTCGACCAATCATTCCTATGACAGCTATATGTTATAGTGGTCCGATCCGGCCGGTTCCGACTTATGTACTGCCTGCAACAAAAAGAAGGGTCTGTGCCAAGTTTCATCACGATAGCTTTAAAACTGAGAGACTAGTTCGCATAGAAACAGACGGACATCGCTATATCGACTCGGCTATTCATGCTGATTCAGAAAATATATACTTTGTTTGGTCGGAAAGGTCTTCTTCAGTCCATAACACATTTCGAGACAAAATTTAATACCCTACTAGGGCATAATAAAGAAAATTTTTTGAAAATATCTAAAACTGGATTCTTTTTATTTTAGTTTGGTTTTTTACCTATAAAGAAATTTAATGTATTCTTAAGGGAGATTTTCATTATTTACATAAATTATATTTTCACTATAACATTAAGGTTTTTCCAATTCAAAATCAAACTCATGCTTATCGCTAAGGAAGAAAGGCACGCCCGCACAACTTGCGGCAAACCACACATAATTCCGTAAGTTCTCACTGAGAGTTATACCTCAACAATACACCAGATATGAGTATGTCGTGCTTCAATATATTACAATTAGTTTGCAACATTCAGTCGTATGGTACAGAACTCAGACCAGCCATGCTTTCTCTGAAACCGTTGGGGAAATTTGATGTTGTATTGCTGGGTAATGAATCAGTTGGAAAATCATCCCTACTCCAGCGTCTTATATGGGATAAGCCGCCCACCTTATCGGAACCATTGAGTTCGCCAGGTGCGGATTTTATAGTTAAGACAGTGCTCCTATCTAAAGGAACGGTTAAACTGAATTTCTGTGATCCTTCGGGGCAGCAACGGTAAGTTTTCCCAACAAATATAGGTAGTTTTTGTGCTAATTCTAGAATACTTAGCTTCAAGGGGCTACTACGTATTTATTACGAGACCTGTAATGGGGCTATCGTTGTGTATGACATACAGGATCGAATGAGTTTCGACGAGGCCAAGAAATGGGTGATTCAGATCAGAAAAAAGAAAGTGAGTGAGTAATTGTAGAAATAACAAAGTGTGGCTATTTTTATGGCAATCTTACTAAGCGCCGCTCTCATCTCTCCCTCCTACAACTCTCAAAAGGCCTCTCCCGAGATTGCTTTGATTGGGAGTAAGGCGGATATGGAAGCAAATCGTGCGGTACCTACGATCGAAGCTAAGAAATATGCTAAAGATAACAATCTAATGTTTCTGGAAACATCTGCATTGACCGCACTAAATGTAGAAAAGGGATTTGTTAAGTTTGGTAAGTTAAGAAATAGTACAAATGATACATTATCTAGAAGTTCTTGAATATTTCCAGCCAAGGCTTTATATGCACGGCAACGTAAACACGAAAAAGAATACAAAAAAAGTCATTCTGAGAATTTGGAAAAGGAAAATGCATCCTGTTCCGGAAGCCTCTTTAGAAATAATAGTGCTGAAAGCAAATCTGTGCTAAAGTCTAAATAAGAACTCTCATGTGGTTTCCAATTGAAATTCTAGCGATCTGGCAATGTTACGCATATTAAGTTGGCTGCGCCAGATTAGTTCATCAAATAAAATTAACCAATTACACTGTCAATGTTTACTCCCTGTACCCATAAAATGGGTAAAAAGGGGGTATTGGATTTGTGCAAAAGTATGTAACAGGCAGAAGAAGACATCTCCGACCCTATAAAGTATATATATTCTTGATCAGTATCAAAAGAGATTTCGATTTGGCCATCTCCGTCTGTCTGTCTGTCCAGCAACTATAAGTATACCATTCGCAGATCAAGTTTGTTTCCGACCTCAGATATCTCGCCCCGTTCCCCCGCAATTCGATCAAAACGATTTACAGCCACACTTTTACAGATATAGCTTTGGGATTTGACGTGTAGAATACTTTAGTCACTCGTAATCTACTGTCCAAATTTCAAGTCGATCGGATAATAAACACGGAAATTATTCATGTGTAAGTGTACGCAGATGCGATCGAAAATTTTTGACCTGGGTACAGGGAGTTTTGTAGTCGGGTATACTCGACTATAGCATTCTTACTTGTTGTAACTTGAATTGAAGAACTTACCTCTGTAATTAAATTGAAAAACGATATCGAGAGCATATTGTTCTTATTAACTCATTCTATTTTTTATTTTGAAATTATAACTCGAAATAAATAGTATATACTTAATGTAGTTTCGGTTACATTTTTTTCATTTTGTTACTCTTGCATTTAATTGTATAATAAAGTATTGTATATATATGTATATATATATATTTGTTTTTATCTTTTATATTATTTCTTGCTACTTGATTTCATTTTATAAGAATAATATTTGTTGTATTGTATAATTTTCATAAATTGTATGAAGAGTCAAAGTTTTTGAGTAGTTTTTGTTTTTGTTTTTGTTGAAAAAACAGTAAATCATAGCGAGAGTTTTACACTAACTTACTATAAGGCAACTAAATGGCTTCAATTTGAGTAGCTTTATGCTATTTTAACGCATAGAAATAACAGGAAACAATATTTAACCTAACTAAATTTGAGTTATCATTACAAATTGAACAAATCAAAATGGCAGAAGTTGTTATAAGGGCAGTTTTCATTCGAGTATATAGGGCAGAGCTGTTAGAGAACACATAAGTTTAAGATATACATATAGATTATATATATATAACAGAAATGCTAACACTTGCATAACAAAACAAACAATATATATATCAATTAAAGAGGAGGATGTTTTTTTTTGTCTTTGTCATTTGCATTTTATGTTTATCATTATTCCACATTAAATATCACTTACGTAAGAGAAGTATCTGGTATTTCGCTAGATTAAGATCCTAAACTACAATTTTGTTCAAGTGTTTCTTAGTTCTTTTTTCGATTTATTGATAAACCACATTTTATCATCGTTTCTGTTTGTTTTTAATCTAAACCTTTTGTTTTTTCGCATTTTTTGTCAGTTATTTCTATAAAATTTACAAAATTACTTTCCATTTCGTTTGCTTCTTCTTATACCATGTCCCCATATCTGTATACTTTCAATGTTTCTTTTTTTTTGGGGGGCTTTTGCAAATATAAGCTCCCTTAACACTTAGCTTAAGTACTAATTTTCTGTTTCTGTTTTTGTTTTCTTGTTTTCAGTTTTACTTGAAATTTCGTCCACAAATATGTAATTGCAATTCACATAAATATATACGAATAATTCTATAATAGGTTACACAATTTTTTTTGTCAATTTCTTTTCCATTTTATTTGGATTTATTTATTTATATTTTTTTGATTCGTTCGTCGATTTATATAACAATTGGCTCATCACCGTGCAAATCACAAGAGCCAATATTTTCACCCTGGTACGTGGAGAAATCGCTGATAACGGCCCTCGGCTCCGCACCGAATTGTATGTCCTGCAGGCAGCCCTTGAACGGCTCAAAATAACGTCCTTGCGTCCGTTTGCTCACCGAATCCTGATTGGGAAAGCCACCTGCGAAGCGGGAAAATTCAAATGTCAGTTACATACACAGTCCAAGCAACATGCGGCGTTGCCAGCTTACAACAAATAGTTAGTCACTCTGTTACATTAACAGTGCTATGTTAAAATGTGTCGACCGCCAAAAACGAGTTCTGGTTACGCGAGCTTACGCGAAACTAAATGGAATTTAACTAGTTTTTTCTATGCTAACAAAATTTGGATGTGACGTACATTTGAAAAATTATAATTTTTTGCTATATTTTATTGTTGTACATATTTTGTTTTGCTCGCGCCTTGAGGGAACAGCATACCAATCATAACAGAGATCATTTGTGCAACAGTTGCAAGATCTGAACAACAGCGATATTTGTAATCGATTCATGTAGAAACCGATAAGTCAATGTTTTGAGCTTTTTGTGCATCTCTATTAAGTCAGGCTTAGCAAATTGTTTGGACGCGGCGGCAGTTGCACTTTTTGTGTTTGTTTAGTAGATAACAACGACAAAATGCTGTTTGTGTCGATTTAAGTGTACGCAGCGTGCGCAGGCAGAAATAAGTAATGCAGAGTTTGGTAACACGAGAGGCACAATCCCGCTCACCGTTCTGTAATTCTGCTCTAATGCTGTGACGAAATTACGCATCTCTCTTGCTCTTACGCACAGTTTTGTGTATCTCTATCTCCGTCGCACACTCGTACTTTCGTCACCGCGAGCCGGCGCTGAAAGTGTGCCTTTGCAGTTACAGTTCCATTCGAGTACTCAAAACAAGCTGAGCTTTGTGAAGCGCGAATCGCGGGTGCAGTGAAGAAGTGCATTAAAAGACACCAGAAACCAACCACAAGCAGTATTAATTAATTACAAGACGGTAAGTCTGCAGTTGCATTTTAATTGATGAAGCAAAAGCACGCAAGGAAAGTATCAAATTCACATAGTACCCTCTGAGGGCACGTGACGTCACACTGCAATCAAGCGACTGCATTAGAGTTGTATTGAATCGTTCAAAACAA
Organism: Hirtodrosophila histrioides; assembly: GCA_037075165.1. Classification (NCBI taxonomy): domain Eukaryota; kingdom Metazoa; phylum Arthropoda; class Insecta; order Diptera; family Drosophilidae; genus Hirtodrosophila; species Hirtodrosophila histrioides. The sequence continues at coordinate 1,387,723 of JBAMCL010000036.1, forward strand.
GTTCATTTGAACGGCTCACGCCTGGAGCTACCTCACAAGTTGAGCTTGTGTCCCCACTACTTACCCAAATAGAATATATCCTCGTAACTGATCGTTGGCTCCTTTCCCACTCGTCGCTGTATGGATGTTGCTGGTATTGTTGTTGTTGCTCGCCGACTGAGCTCCGGCAGTCGCTCTGTGAAGATCACCTCACCGTCGAGCTGCAGCTCGAGCCGGGTCCGATCCAGGATCACACTGGTGCCATGCCAGGCGCCGTCAGCTATGAAGCCGCTGGCTGGTGCCTGAACGGTGTCATTGTTGCTGCCCAATAGATTGCTGGCCAGCTTCAGATGTCCGTTCTCCAGGCCCAGACCCAAGAATTTCAACTGATCGTGCTCGCTCCAGAGCAACAGGCCATCCGGTTCGATGGTGGAGAAGTTCAGCGAGATTTGTATGGCTTCGCGGGGTCGCACATAGAGCGAGGGGCCGCGACGCTTGTCTTTCATAGGTATGCGAGGGGGCGGCAAGATCAGGTAACTGTTGCCACGGAAACTCGGTGTTGTCGGCTTGCTCAGCGCTGCAATAGAGAGCGGGAGAGAGCCAGAGAGTTTGAAAGGTTAGTTACAGGGTTGCCACAATGTACAAAAACAGGTACATTGTTTTTTCTTTCGTTCTTGCTTTTAACCAACTGTTAAATTTTGCTACGTGCATTTGCGTTGAAATAAAAATGGTAGCTTATTCTCAGTTACCCTGATTTGTATCTATTTTGTAAGGAAAATGTATGAAATATCCTAATGTAAAAACCCTATTTAAAGTTATTTAACCATTGTCAGGTCTTATACTCCACTGTGAACTCGTTTTAGTGATTTAGGAGAGAGATTTAGGAGATTGCGAGTCAGATTTAATTGTATTTCAATAGAAATTGTTAAGACTATCAGCTTATAAGCTTAATCAAGTCAAAGATTGCTGTTTTAATTAAAAAGGGGGTTAACTATCATTTAATGAAATAAATACATTTTATTGCGATTAATGCTTTGCTTGAAAAAAACAAACTACAAAATAAGTAGGAGTATTAAATATAAAACAACTAGAAACAGCTAGATATATTCGGGGTACCTATGCTATACCTATGTAGAAGGTTTTCTCATATGCATACAATGAGAAATCAAGTTTCTAACGATTTTTCCTAAAGCAGCTAAAAGATATATTTAAGTAATATTAATAAATAACAAGTAAGAATGCTCTAGTCGAGTATACCCGACTACGAAACTCCCTGTACCCAGGTATAAAGCTTCCAATCACATCTTCGTCCCCTTACACATACACACACACATACACAAAGCCGCACACATACGAGCCACTGCGTAAGCGAGGCATTTTAAGTGGTGGCTGTGCTTCTTCTTCCCCCTTGCTGCAGTACTGAATCTTGTTTGTGGAATAACTTCCCTGTTTATTATCCGATCGACTTGAAATTTGGACAGTAGATTTGGAGTGACTAAAGTATTCTACATGCCAAATCCCAAAACTATATCTTTAAAATTGTTTGTATAAAACGTTTTTATCAAATTGCGGGGGAACGGGGGGAGATATCTCAAATTGGAAACTCTTATAGTTGCTGAGATCGACGCGTTCATTCGGACAGACAGACGGACATGGCCAAATCGAAATCTCTTTTGATACTGATCAAGAATATATATACTTTATAAGGTCGGAGTAATTATCTGCATGGAATTCAATAATAAATAATACTGGCACTTAAGGAAATAACAGGTACTTTTGTATCGTAAAGGTACATTGTTTTATAACTTAGCAGCAACAAAATTTCCTTAAGTGGCAACCTTGGTAATTCATTTAATACTCTTAGTAAGTATATTGTTTACGTGTGTGTGTTAGTGTGTGTGTGTGTGTGTGTGTGATACGAGTGCATAATTAAATTACAGCATCTGCAACAAGTTGCAACACAATGAACGTCATTATCATCATACAACATGTGATGATCATCAACATAATTATGATCATCAGCTGCGCCTTCTCATTATGCCACTTGTCGAGTCCCTGATCTCATTTTGCCGCTTCTTTTTTTGCAGTGGAATTCAGTCAAATCTCTCGTCTACATCTTGTTTCTTGCTTCTTCGCTTTTCGATTCTTATAGCATATCTTTCGTTTTGTTTTCTATCGGTCCGCCTGCCACTCAACTTGATTGCACTTGTTGTTTCGTGTTTTCTCCGGCTTGTTTATGGCTTATTGTTATTAGTGGCATGTTAATTCACTTTGCTAATAAGTGAAAGGCAGCCAGCTGATTATATGGCAACTGTATACTGTATGGCAATTGTATAACTCGGCCCGACTACTACTACATAACAATAATCGTAAAACTCTTTTATTGCTTCATTTCTGGAAGATCTGGAAATCTTACTTCATACATATCATTTCAAAATCAAATCAGTTCTAAAGATTCTGATAAGAAACAAGAAACAAGTATTGTATTTATGTTCCTAGCATAAAAATCTATGAACCAGTTAGAATACATATCTTCGGAGTGTCGAAGATTTAATACTCTAGAGTCTACAGTCTAGACTATTCAATAAAGCAGTATGCTCCTCTAACAGCTAAAAACTCTAAACTCTAAAACTCTTTTATTGCTTCATTTCTGGAAGATCTTGAAATCTTACTTCATACATATCATTTCAAAATCAAATCAGTTCTAAAGATTCTGATAAGAAGATTATGTGAGTTTCTATAGGAGATAAATGTAGATTTACATGTTCTAGAAACAATTATTGTAGCATAAAAATCTATGAACCAGTTAGAATACTTAGCTTCGAAGTGTCGAAGATTTAATACTCCTCTAACAGCTAAAAACTCTAAGCTCTAAAACTCTAGAACTCTTTTATTACTTCATTTCGGGAAGATCTTGAAATCTTATTTCATATATAGCATTAAAAAATCAAATCAGCTCTTAAGATTCTAATTAGAAGATTATGTGAGTTTTTAAAGTAAATAAATGTAGATTTACATGTTCTAGAAACTAGGGATGTAAATAATCGATGTTTCGTATGGAAAACATCGAAGAACATCGATGTACATCACTACTAGAAACAAGTATTGTATTTTTGTTCCTAGCATACAAAAAGTGTCGAAGATTTAATACTCTCGAGAGTCTAGAGTCTAGACTATTCAATGAAAGAGTATGTTTCTCTAACAGCTATACGATATGGTAATCTCGTCAATTCTAGAATCCCGTCCATCTGTTTTTCATATATAACCTCAATTTACGAACGATTGTTTCTTTAGCAGATGGAGTTTTCCGATTTTGAACAAATCCTGTGAACCGGCAAAAACCATATTAGGAATTCCTGGATAGCTGTCTACTTCTAGTTTCTCCTATATATATAGATCATTTGTTAGAATTTAAACAGCTTCTGCTTATATAACTTATGTGTACTATTTCTATTTTAATGCAAAGTTCCATTAGTTTTTAAAAACTAACCAACTGGTCGAAAGTTCTATTGTATTTTTATAGTTCATTCACCGACCTATGAAATTAGGTTGAATTTTCAATGTATTTGTTTTTCGCTTCTATTATTTCGGCACGTTCAACTCTGAACTATACGATTGTGTTTTTTATACATATTTATTTTAGATCACTAATTTCAGTGTGATTTTGTATTTTGTGTAATTTTAATTTTATTTTATTTTATTTTTTTTGCAATTTCCACTTCCTGACCCCGCTGCTCAGCGAACCGTAAGATTCATGGTGCTGTTAATGGTATTGTTTTCAACTCTTCCCCCACCGCTGTAGATCTCTAATTATAATAATAATATTGTTGGGGCTTGAATTTTTGTGTGTTGTTGTTGTTGTTGTTGTTTATGGTTTGCTTTTTTAGCATACGAAATTGAAAACTTGTTTGGATGATGAACAGAAAAGATCAGATAAAGGCAATTTCTATACAATATACAAATAATATCAGTTAGCTGACGTTTTAAGATCTACTTGTTGCTTCTGTATAAAAGCAACAAACTTTTACTTCGCTGACACATTGAACTTCAACTTCATTGCAAAGATTTATGAAACTCGTTTCGAAGTGAAATGATTTATGCCTTTTGTTGTTGTCCACTTATTGCCATTGTTGTTGTTGTTGTTGTCACGGATATTAAGCGCTAACTAAACATCTGGTGCTTGACTAATTCAATGACGAATCGCCTGCCCCTGCCCCTGCCGCTGCCCGCAGCTGGAATAGTTGGGGCCAGGAAATGGCAAGCTCAACACACACGAGTTGGCAATTAAAAACTGCTCTTCGGGGAGGGGTCAATGAACCCCAATGAAATAACTCACCAATCTCACAGTAGAAGCCGCCCCAGCCATTGGGGCAGGAGCAGCGTCCACTGCGCAAGCAGCGTCCATTGTTCTTGCAGGGTATCAGCTTGCAGGTCTCGGAGTATTCGCAGCGATCCCCCTTGGCATAGTCCGGACAGATGCAGTGCGGCTGCAGCTTCTCGTCCAGCCAGCAGTGTCCCCCAGACTCACAGGAGTCGCCTCCGCAGGCAGTGCCGTCGCAGTCGCGAATGTTGCGCGATTCTGAAAAGAAGTTAGGTTTTTGATATTGAAGTCAAGACTTATACTTTTAACAAGAAATAACAGCTATAACCTTTAACCTATACCCCAGCTATATACATTTGCATAAAGTTTCTCATAAAATAGCTCAATTATTCGAGCGATTGTTCATATGGCAGCTATATGAAATACTGATCCGATTATGATCAAATTTTAAGAAAGTATATAAAGTAAAATAAAACCCACAATTTCTGAGTTTGGTTATAGTATCTTTGAAAACACAAAAGTTCTTCATACTAAAACTAATTATATATCCGATTGTTCCTATGCAAGCTATATGATATAATGCTCTGATTTTCGTAAAATTTAGTCAACATCTAAGGAGTATAACGAAACTTATAATTGTTCAGCTAAGATGCGATATTTTAAAATGTTAAAAGTTTTTCATACAATAACTCAATTTTCGACCGATTGTTCCTATGATAGCTATATAACATAGTAGTTTTATTCTGACCAAATTTTATCAGCTTGTAGAACACATAATGAAACTTGGGTATGATGAGTTTGGTAAGGATATGTTCAAAAACAAGAAAGATAGATTAGTTTCTATAATTTCCAGATATAATGTTTTTCTTGATCCTAGATTAAATTTGTTTAAATAGTAATTCAATATTACATCCCACTTTATTATTTTGGAGTGCTTTTCTTTAACATTTTTTCTCCATATTTTGGGAAGAAAAAGACCCATTTTGATTATTCCTTACTCACCCACGATATTTGTTTCGTTGAGTACAATGCGAGTGCCGCTGACGACGAGGCCACGGACACAGCCGCGGAAGGGTATGGGGAAACCGGAGATGGCATTGTGCGGCAGCTTGGAGACATCCTTGAGGCCGCCAATGTAGAGCAGCGAGTCGGGCTCGACAAGCACCTCAGCGGATGGTGCCAGAGCCGAGGAGGCGCTGCCCTCCACCCACAATGTTAGCCAGCGTCCTCGCTGTGCCATCTTGATCTTGTGCCACTCGCCAATGGCCAGCATGCGAACACTTCTTACCACGGTCACGTGATGGCTGGGTCCCGAGATGCGGAACTCGACGACGCCGCCCTGCAGGGACAACGACACGAATCCAATCTTCTTGTCCTGGTTGTTGTTCAGGGTGCCAAAGTAGAGCAGTATTCCACGCTCGGAGAGCGGTCGCAGCTGGAACTCAATGAAGAAGAATTGCACACGATGATGCTCCTCAAAGGTCTTGGAGCCCATCAGCGGCACCGGGGAGAAACTGCGCTGTTTCTCCACCTCGTTGAGCAGCTTCATCACAAAGTGTGTGCTGGGCGTGGAGATAGGCTTGGGTGGCATCAGTTTCTTCGTAAAGTTGCGATAGCTGACCATTTGGGAGCGCTTGGCGCCCAGCTTATCGGCCCCATCATAGAGATAGGGCCAACGCACGGCCAGATACGAACGCCGACCCGTCAGTGAGACATCGCTGAGGGAACGTATTTCTAAGAACAAGTAGAGAAAGTAACAGAAGTTGACCACAGTATTAAGATTCAGCCTGGAACCTACCTTCCTCACAATTCTTGCCGGTGCGTCCCACGGGACAGTCGCATTCGTAGCCATTGACCAGAGGCACACAAGTTGCCTCCTCGTAGCATTTGTTATTAAAGGAATCGCAGGGATTCGTCGACTGTGCACAGAGTGGTCCATACCAGCCCTCCTGGCAGATGCAGCTGTGTGATTGAAACAAGTTTAGATTGGATTAATCTCTCATAGTTTCTATTTAGTCATATATCAATACCAGACATTAAAATGCTTTCCTTGGCATTCAATACTCACGTGAAGGTGGCTCCGTGTTGCAGGCAGGCTCCATCGTGCTGGCAGGCGTGGCGATGACACTCACGTGTGCCACACTGGCCCACGCCGCGGCCCCGCACGCCTCGCGTCTCCTGCAGCGGCACCGTGACCTGGCCAGCCTTGAGATTAACATCGTAGATGCAACCCTGGAAGCCCGAGTGCAGGGGCAGATCGTGTGGCAGCGTGTTGAAGTTGGCTATCTCATGGCCGCCCAGGTAGAGAATGGGCAGGACATCCATGCGGCTGACGCTGCCCGGGGAGCGGCCAGTTATGTTGAACTTGCCATCCACCGATAGCCAGGCCTGGCGACCGATGCGACCCACCTTGATCTCGTAGGGCACACGAGGGGCATCCAGTCGAAAATCGATGGGCTTCTGTGTGAAAATGCGACGCGGTCCGGCGCCCAGATTCCAGGTTAACATTATGTAGCCCTGTATGAAGCTAACGGCCAGATGATCGCTCTTCTCATCATGATAACCGGATTGGCCCAGGAAGGCGAGCAGTGAAATTTGGGACATGGTCTGTGGCAGTATTTTGAAGCTTAGCTCGATTGAGTACTCCAGCGGCACGGGCACCGTGTAGGCCACAAACGAGGACAATCCATTGACGCTGCCCGAGAAGGAGGGCAGTGCCACCTCGAGATCTGGGCGGGCAAATATGTATGATAAGCGTGGACTGAAAATGGCTGCAAAATGTTATAAATCACTCACTGTGCTCGCAGTAATGGCCATGCTTGCCCAGCGGACAGAGGCAGAGGTAGCCGCTGCCCGGAAATTGGACGCAGGTGCCGCCATATTGACAGGGATTATCCTCGCAAACGGATATCTCACAGGTTGGCCCCATATAGCCTGTGGGGCATTTGCATTTCCACTTCTCGGCCTTGTCACCGTTCTCGTCCAGCTCTGTCGTTTCGATCTTGATGCAGGCGGCTCCATTGCGACAAGGACTCGACAGGCAGGCCAATGAGCCGCATTCCGTAATGCCAAACCCGTCCAGCGCGTCGCTAATAGTAAAGCAGCGGAGGAGGGGATAGTTGAAAGGCTGGTTAGTGTCATCTCTAATTTCATGACCCTGCTAATTCGCATGTCAATATTGGAAATTCAAAGCTGCGTCCTTGCTGCCTCCCGCTGGGCACCATTTGCACCCTTGTAATAGCAGCACAGCTGTCAGCGTGTCAGTTTCCCGGGAAATACCTTCACACTTTACCGCCCCCTAGCACCATTCATTGCGCATTTTCCCAGCTGCCCGGCTCTTTGTGAGCGCGTTTTAATACGCTGATGAATGGTTTCCGCATTTCTCGCCTGCTTTTCCCCCGATTCTTTAAGCATCTCCTTTTTATTCGTTTCCAAAGTGACCATTTGAACAGCTCACTTCACAAAATTAGTTTAACTCATAATGTCCTTTCAGCGCTGACATTTTGTTTTCTCCTCTGTTTGCCGGCTTAACTTGTCAAAGAGTTAAGCCCCAGACAAAGATTCTATAGTTTAGTTGGCTTAACATCTATGTATATATTCCAAAGAATAACATTCCGACTAAACGATTGATAACACTTTATTGAGATTATTTCGGATTAAGATTTAAGCCTCAAATTAAGCCTTTGATATGAACTTGAATATATCATTTATCGAGTTATATTGATATGAAAACAATCTGGATGAAGAACTTTCATTTCAGTTCAACTTTCATGTTTGTTATGAATATGAATTTTTAGGTTATTATAGTTACTGAATTTAGAACCCCTATAAACTTTATAGAATGAAGTATATGTGTTTTATCTTAAGGTTTAGTCGAAGATAATGAAATTTATAGGAAAGTTGTCAAATTTCATAAAAATAACCCTCTAATAAGTATACACTGAAAACCCTTAATCGAGAGGAGAACCCTTCTTAGTATACTATAGAGATATATAGTACTTTATAGATAGTATCGACGGAAACTATCCGACATTTCGTGTGTTTTTCGCTGAGCTTATGGATCTTACGATAATAACTTTTTACTTGTGCTTGAAGTTATTTCTGTATACCTTTAAAAGCAATTAAAAGTTTTATCATATTTTTTTTATTATTTTGTAACTTCATTTGTAATTATTTTCGCTTTTGATTGAGGTATTTTTTTACTTTTTGTCAGTTTTCGTTTTGCGCCTTTGCCAGAATTTCTGAGCTGATTTCTTTTCATGTGCCAACTTTTTGCCACAGTCTTCTCATGTTTTTCTGCGGCTTACTGTCCATTTAATCCTACAGGCGACTTTACTGCATTTTCACAGAGATTTTATCCCGTTTAACCTGCAACTTTGTGGCGCTTTTCATGGGCTGTTTTTCGCCCGGAAGGCCTCGGGGCAGATGCGTATGTGGCATAAACATTTAAGAGGCAGCATCATAACTCCGGGTGCTGTTCATTAGGCCCGACCTGACCGACAAGTATGGCCGGCCCAGAGTTACCATATAATAACACTTACCCGAATATCTCGCGCGCTTGTCCGTTGATGCGAAGGGTGTGCAGGCAGCCGGTGAAGCCGGTGCCGCTCTGGGCTGGCGGCAGTTCGATAATGAGGCCAATTGGCGCCTGGGGTGCTCCGCCCAAATGCAGCCAAGTGTTCAATATGGCCTCCGGTGTGTGCAGGCGCGCTGGCAACAGTTTCAGCCATGTCGGCTGATCCCCGGACATGGCCAACGTGTCGTTGACGAGCAGCGAGGCATTGCAGTGCGTGTAATTGCGGCTGAAGTCCAATCTGAAAGCACAGCACAATTTAAGAGCATGAGGATGAGACTGGGATGAGACTGAGGATGAGCACACCGATAAAAGTGCTCCACAACAACGCCTCCATTCTGTTGGCAGTGCATATATCAAATATTTAATATGCCGCACACTGCGCCCAACTTTTTCGTTGCCTTTTGCTGCTCGGGGTATTCAACACAAAACAAAAATGTGGAAGAACAGCAAGAAAAAAACTAAATAAAATAAGAAAAAGTTATATTCAACACGCCGAAGCGTGCAAATATTTATGACGCCCGCACAAAGATGCCTCATAAGCCCACACATCTGGCAGATTTTCTCTCCACTGACCTTTTATGCTCCCCCCCCCACGCACCGTGGGGCAGATACTACAAAACGGCAAACAAATCGAAAACTTATTTGAAACAAAACTGAAGGAAATAGTTAAGAAAGCACAGGCTTGGAATTAGAAGTAAGCCTGTTTATGTAAATAGAAAATGGTTTTTGAAAAGATTCGAACAGGAGTAACTCTATAGCAATTGCAAAGGACAATTCGCTTACTAAGGACAACTCATATACAGACTGTTTAAGTAAAAACAATTCTAGTATAGTATAAGCTGAAAAGTTTGGAACTTGTGTACAAATTTTGAATATAAGTATATAATATCTTGAATACAACAAGTATTTCATTTAAATCTACAGTTTGCCCTACTTTTGCTTTGCTATTTGTAACCTTTATTCAAAATATCACAAAAACTATGCTCTTATTGAAAAAAACTCAGGCATTTTTTAATAATGATCGACCCACTGTGCATCCCTGAATCGCGAATTGGCTGTAATGTCAATCGACTGTCAAATTTGTTTCGCCTGGCAGGGACCCAAAAAAAAGAAGAAGAAAATCCCGATTCGGAATTTTCGACCCTCCCGCAGGGCGTACAAATTGTAAAGTTTTTTTCCCCTTTGTGGGTCTGGAATTTTATTGTTTCGTAGGGTAAATGTCACCTGACTTTATTTGAATGCCTTTTGGTCAAGGTTTTTGTCAAAGTGCTTCTGATTTTATATATGTATTAGTTTTTGTGTATTCCGGATTCATATCTCTGTCATTCAATGCATTTATATGTTCCAATTTGGGATGGGAAATATTCAAAGGGATACCAAATAATATAATATGTAAACTTCCTAAAGTTGTCGGTCGTTTTTCGCTATGAAAATATATTGAATTACGAAGGGTTAAAAAAAAACTCATTACAATAAAAGTAATTTGATAATTTTCTCTTTTCAATCGATTAGGGATATCAATAATGTTAATTGTTATCTAGTTCATTTTTCGGACTAGGTTTATGCGTAAAATGCAAAATATTTGCACTTGTAAAGATTTCAAATCCATAAATCGATCTTCCTGTTTTACAATCTATCATAACTTTGTCAAAAAGTAACTAATTTTCATGCGGAGTGTTTTTTGGTCAATATTTCACCCCTAGATTGATTTGGCATTTGAATTTAATGCATATTTGAAAATACAATAAAATAAAATACAGTCAAAGCCAGTCCTACTTGTGCTTTTAAATTATATTATAATGAAACGCTCTTTTATTAAATCGCCATTTTAAAAAGAAAAAGAAAATAAAGTAGAAGTTTTTTGATTTTATTTATGAACTTTGACAAGTAAATGTCAACAGAACATTTATAAAAAGAAAAATTTGTGATTTTCCATTTCGCGTCTGCCATTAAAATATTATTTATTAAATTTAAAAAAGAATCTTTTTGGTTTTTGTAGGATTATTGACCTTATATTAAGTAGTGGCATATAAGTATATTAAAAATAAATATATTTTCAGTGTTTTTTGTAGGATTATTGACCTTATACTAAGTAGTGGCATCAATATAAGGTCAATAATCCTACAAAAAACCGAAAAAATTATGTTTTTATATCTTAACAACAATCCACTCTAACTTAGCCTTGTTTAAGAAACACAGCTCACTTTGAGCCACAGACAATGCCAAATGAATTTTGTGAGTAATTAGTTAACTACTCGAAGCTATTTTCGGATACTTTGCAGATTGTTATTTTTAGGCCAATTAGCTACAGTTGATTAAACAATCAATTAAATTTTCATTGTGGATGCGGCCAATTAAGTTTTCCAGCTAACAAAACTTTACTTTTTTTGTTGTTCTTTTTTTTGTTTTTTGGCAAAGAGCTCTTAAGATGTCGGCAAAGTTGCGGCAATTATTGCACTTAATTTGATTTGCATAACACAAAATGGAACGGCAAATAATTAAGAGCAAGCGGCGGCTTAGGAAAAGCCCTAACGGTAATTGTTATTGCTTTCTAATTACATGGAATTGTGGAAAATCTCTAAGTAAAATGTCAATTGTGTGGAGCATTAGGCTCATTAGGAGAAACCAAAGCCAGAACGCAGATTTTCCACAGCCAGCAACTCGGTCAAAATACAGCCAGAGTTCAAGAAGGATTTTAGCCGCAGGACAATCATAATTGCGAGTGGTGTGTGTGTGGCAGGAACTAGTTCACTCTAGGTCCTGCATTCATTGAACGTCCTTCGTTCAATGCCATTGTCGCGACTGGGAGACGCTAAATCGCCTATGGGCGAATAAAGTGGTAAGCAGCGAAGGGGGTGCTGAATGGTGGCCCATTCGTTTGCCGGTTGCCGGTTGCTGTGGCATGGCCATTAAGCACGCAAGGCAAATAAAAATAGGCAACAAACATAAATTTGTTGCTCGTAAATCCAGTGGCAAACCCAGTTCCCAGTTGCGTACCACATGGAACATGCCCCAAGCTGGGGACCAAGTGCTAAAAAGTAAATTTGTGGTCGATTCGATAGTCATAAAAACAGGAAAGAGATATCAAATGACCGTTGCTCCTATCTCTCTCTGTCGCACCCACACATGGTGTCCCAAAGTAGTATATTATTTATGTAGGCCAGTCTGGTGTTTCCATACCTCAACTACGCTCAAGTATTTACTTTTGGGCCCAGCCAGCCAAGCAACCTATTTGCCTGATATATATATTCCTTAATGTGCTGTTTATGCCATTCGTCGTCCTTTGCAGTGGTGCGTTGAGGGAATTCACTTGCTTGTTGATTTTATAAAATGATTATTTGGTAATTTTCCATATGCCGCTTCCCCATCATCAGCCCAACCGAAGGCCGAGTGCTAAGTAATTGCACTCGTCTGAATTGTAAACTTGTGAATTGCTGTTGCATAAATGAAATGATCACGTGTTTAACAGTTGCATAGATGATTGGTACACTGTTCCCACATACGCACTAATAGAAATTTAATACTTGAGTGCTTCCACAGAGTTCAGTTGGGTTTTTGTGGCCGAGCTGATGTGAAGGACGACTGGTCAGCACATGAGGAGTTTCTATGCGTAATGATAAAGGATATGCCACAGGGCTGGCATAGAGTTGAACGTGGTTATGGGGGAACTGAGGTGAAGTCATTCCAGGGAATATACAATATCCATTTCATTGAATGTTAGTTCTGCTCTGTTGCTGTTTAATTAAGCAAATATCTAGTATCCAGCATGCATTGTACTGTAATTATTCTCTATACTATTTACTCCTCATTTCAAGACACTCAACGGTATTCAATTCAATTCTTGGTATTCTGTATAACTATTTCTGTTTCTCCTTACTTATTTCAGCAGTCAACATTGAAATGGCCTTTGTTTTGTGGCTTAGAAACATTTACAAATTATTTAGAAATGTTCATTTCTATTTTATTGTAAAGCGCAGAAGTAGTGTGCCGTGAAATACGCAGGATAGTAGTTGCGTTGTATGTAAAACGTTTAAGGATATGCCACAAAAAAGAATAGAGAAATTAGGTGCTGCTAAAGAAGTAATAACATGAGTAAAACGTTTAAGGATACGACACAAAAAGGAATAGAAAATTAAAGTGCTGTTAAAGAAGTAATCACATGAGTAAAAGGTTTAAGGATACGACACAAAAAGGAATACAAAATTAAAGTGCTGTTAAAGAAGTAATCACATGAGTAAAACGTTTAAGGATACGACACAAAATAGAATAGAAAATGGAAGTCGAAGGGGTAATCACATGAGTTTGAACCTTCCCTGTAGTTAAATTCTTTTTATTTCTGAGTAGTTATGTGTAATCAATAAAACGTTTAAGGATACGCGGCAAAAAAGAAGAGAATACTTAAAGTGCTGTCACATGAGATTGAACCCTCACTCGAATCAAATTCTCATTTTAAATTAAGCGTAGTTAAATGGAATCTGATCGCAACTATTTGCTCCAGCTTATTTTAGACTTAGCCGTGGAATAAATTATTTGAGAGGTTTAGGAAACCTCCGTCCTTTGAATACGTTTAAGTTGTCTGCCTTTGTAATCGCAATTGTCTCTTACGCCATTACATTTCTCATTTGAAAGTGCTGCAATTCCAGGAAGTGTTAGTTAAACGATTAATTACGCACGAGCCCCGCATTACTCTCGCTGTGCAAATGGTCCCCGGGTCGCTGCTGCTCGTTCGCCTTTTTCCTTTTCCCTTTCCTTTCCTCTGGCTCTGTCGTTATCCCTAGGGGCCATCGCAGCCATTCAACTTCCGCTTCCGTTGCGAGCGCAGCAAATGCGGCAAATTAAATTTCAGCCAAAAACCAACTACGCCAACTAATTACGCATGAATGCGAAGCCAAGGATCGTCGAATGCTGCCGCGCACGTTTCTGCCACAAGAAGCAGCCACCAGATGTGTAGCCGTAAAAGCTGCAGAGTAGTGGCAGCGGGAGGAAGTGCGGCTCGGGGTAAAATGTTGGAAAAAACGAAGCCAGAATCAGAAGCGCAATTTATTCTACACTTGAAGCATTATAATTTGTGGTGGCCAAACGGCATGGAAATCGACACAAGGCAACTTTAAATGGCCTTCGTCCTAGGCATCCTGCTAGTCCAGCAATGACAGTGACCCACATGCCCCCGGCAGCCCGGGTCTCATCGACTCTCGACTCTGGACGCTCGACACTCGACACTCGTGTCAGGCGCAGTTTAAAAAGTTAATTAACGTGCCGACCTCCCTTCTATCACAGTGGTTGGATTGACCCTAGGTTACGCCTTGCCCCCTCGACCCCAACTAAAAGCCACATAATTGCATTCCGTGGCGGGGCATTTCACTTACTCAGCTCGAATGGTAATTTCGTGGCCCGTATTCACAGGCGTTTCCAGTTCGCTCAGCAGCATCGTTTGGAGACCGCACGAGAACTGGAATTGCATCAGTCCCTTCTGCAGGAATAGAGCCATATAATGTCCTCCCTTGGTGCCCTGGGCGGCGGCCAGCATGATCAGTCCATTGGTGGCACGGGTGCGCACCTTTAGCTGTATATGCATGGGCAACACGGCATCTAAGGCCTCGTGCTGTCCAATGTCCTTGTAGATGCGGTGCGAGACATACGAGTCCCCGGAGAAGGCTGCATTCCGAATGATGATCGGCAGCTCGCAGAGCGGACCCTGGCGATCGAAGCGGCAAACGCACTGCGGAAGGGAAGATAGAGACAGTTAGTTAGTATTAAGAGATAGTTGTAGTTGTAAGCAAATTTAAGATATATCTTTAGTACTTTCAAATTTGAGAAATTTATGTTAGATACATGCTTGATCATCTACACACTTTTTTTTTAAGAAACGCAACTTTCAAGTTCCGTCTTCACAAAATACAGATTGGACTGAGATTTTTGGAATACCCTGAAGTCTCAAAATATGATGTAGTATAAATGATAAAACTGTGTCTCAAAATTCGCCCTGAAACTATAACACAAAGCCATATTCGACTTAAAAGATTTCAAAAATATATAGCTGGAAATTTCTGAAACAATTTCAGTTTTAAAGCTAAAATATAACATTTATTAAACCTTTTAAAAGTCGTTTAGCATTTGCTGTAACTTATCATTTCTCAGCTTATGTAAAATGTCTTGAACACATTTAAGTTTTAAGTTTGCCTTGGAATACCTGAAATTAACATAAGTACTAGTTTTTTATGAATTCTTGCGGTGTTGAGTTCTTAAAACTTGGAACTATAAATTTAAATATGCTATAAATAGTATTTAAAGCGCAACTTTTCAATCTTGTAAAGAAAGTGAGTTCAAGTACATGCGTAAGTCCTTGAGAGTGCAAGGAGTTTATAATATTTTTTGAAACATATGACCAACTTCCATTAGGTGGTTGTCTGCTGTCTCTCTGGAGACCCCAAGGCTGTCGCCAGTTAACAATTTTGCAGTTCTCTGGTCCACAGTGTACAGTCCACAGTCCACAGTCCAGAGTCCCCAGTTGCCTTGCACTTCATTTGTTCAATTTGATGGGGAAGTCTGTGGGTCTCTCTGGGTGCGGGTTGTTCAAGTAAAAGTTACAACAAAAGTTTTGGGGTCCTGCTGTAACTGGCTCCTCATTGGGTTGCCCGGGCAACTCCTTGTTGCAGTTGCGTTGCACTTTAAGTGTCCCTTGGTGGGGCATAAATTATTAAAACGGGGACAATGACGCGGCAGGACAAAGATGCAGCCAAGCAGCGAGCCAAAAAGTTAATTCATATTGCTTTTCAATTTATTGGAATTTTTGGCGCTGCACTGCTCCTTATTGAAAGGACTCTTGTGGAACTCCCACCAGCTTGGGTGAAACTTTGTTTGGCGCGCAAAAATAAATTAAAATTGTTGCAATTTACTCTAGCTTCAGTGCACATGAATTTTGGCATATTTGCGCCAGTTTGCTGTAATTGATTTAACCTTAATTGAAATCGAGATGATCAAGAACATAATGTAAAATAACATAATTATTTCATATTTTATTATGTACAAAATGTCACTCTACATGATTGAAGGCTATCAAAATTCCAATATTTATTGGTTAGAGTTTTCCCTTAGAATTCTCAAGTAGTTTTAGCGCTGAGTGCTTAAAGACCTTTGCCTAAAAATATAAAATGAAGCCTTTTCACTTATTTTCTTAACCAACAGACTATTTTGAACGTATTTTACACGCTCTGCATACCAATGACTAAGTAAATTAAATTATGCAACGCCTTTGCTAATACATTACAATTTGTTATGCAGATGACAGGGCTCCGTAATCTCAACAGCTAAAAATAAGTATAACAACAGCACGCGCAATTTTCAGAACTGCTTCTCAACCCATAGAAATAATGAGACCCCGCAACGCGTTTTCTGCCTGCGGGCAATATTCCCCACGTTCCTATTTCAGAGGCAGTCAAAGGATTGGGTGTACCCTAACCAGGACCAGGTCCAGGTCCTGTTGTTGTTGTTGTTGTTTTCATTTTGCGTTTCGTGTTCAGCAAAAACATTTCACAAAAATCATCGCCTGCTGCTGCTGCAGCTGAAGTGGGGGCGGGGGCGGGGGCGGGAGAGGACCACCTCATCAACGAGGTGGCTGCTGCAACTCAGTGCGCCTGTTTTGCAGGGTCAGGTTGTATGCCACAGGCCCCCCAGGGACAACAAATTGTGTAGCACAAGTAATTTTCCGTGCCCGCCTTTTACGCATGCATTCCGTTATGCGAAAACTTTCCATACATCATTTTTTACCCCCGGCCTTGGCAGTCTCAGGCTGCCCTTAAAAAAGAAATCCCCTCCCCCCCTAACACTTCCAGTTGCCGTTCCCTTTCATAACAATTATTTGAAGTGAATGTTGCAGACTTTTTCTACTATTTTCTGTGTTGGCTAAATGAAGCTGAGTTTTTTTTTATTTTTGAGCAACGAGTTTTAACTAGTTCTAAGAGATTAAAGACCTGCTTGTCGCAGCTACCTTATACCACACTTTTCCATTTGCTAACTGCCATGTTTCTCCATTTTTTTTATTTTTTAAAAGGAAACATTTTAATTAATGCAGTTTTAGCTTGCAGCATTCGTTTGAAGCATGCTGAATATAAGTTCTTTATAGTATGTGTGTATAAAAACGAGAATATATTACGATATTAAATAAAAAGCTGATGAAACTTAAATCTAAATTGTATTCAGCACACATAATTAATTAAATAATGGATAATGGTTCATCCAATCTTGACTTAAAACAAAGTTGCAGCTATTTCTTTGTTGTGCATTGACGCTAATTACTTGAACTTTCGGATAATGGCGCTCAACGTGAGCAACAAACTATTGGCATATTCTGGAAAAAAGTAAGCAAGAAAGAAGGGCTATCTTCGCAGTGCCGAAGTTATATACCCTAGCAGGAAATAATTGCTATACAAAACTCAATTTTTGTCTCCTATGGGAGCCATGTGGTTCGATTTTGATCAAATTATGTGAAACTATTTGAAGTATAGTAAAACTCTCACTTAGTTTGGATGAAATCTTTGTATAAACAAAAAGTTGTTCATACCAAACTCATTTTTAACCCGATCCTATGGCAATGTGATAGAGTGGTCTGATTAGAATAGAAAGAAGAAGATAGATAGATAGATAGATAGATAGATAGATAGATAGATAGATAGATAGATAGATAGATAGATAGATAGATAGATAGATAGATAGATAGATAGATAGATATATTTATTGACTAGAATTTGGTCAGATTGCATTAACTCTCTAGAGACTCGGTTTGGGTAAGTTTGGTGAGGATATCTTCATTAAACAAAAAAGTTTTCCATACAAAAACATAGTTGACGAGCGATCATTCCTATGGCAACTATATGTTATAGTGGTTCGATCCGGCCGGTTCCGACATATGTACTGCCTGCAGCAAAAAGAAGGGTCTGTGCCAAGTTTCATTACGATAGCTTTAAAACTGAGAGAGACTAGTTCGCATAGAAATAGATGGACAGACGGACATCGCTATATCGACTCGGCTATTCATGCTGATTCAGAATATATATACTTTGTTGGGTTGGAAACGTCTCCTTCAGTGCTATTACACATTTCGAGACAAAATTATAATACCCTATGCTAGGGTATAAAAATATGGGATGCAAATCTTCGATTTTTTCCTTGAGCTCCTAAAGTTAATGAGACTCTAGAAACCCTGTTTGCATTTTAAAATCCCAACATGGCGCCCAACGTGGTCGAAAGTCTCGAAGTAAAAGAAGGCATAATTCGTAAAGGAGTTTCTAAGAATCTAGGACATTCGAGTTCGTATAATTGTTAGATCTTTAAAAATGCTGTTTACTGTAGGAATTTGGCCAGATTTGTGTGTGTGGGTGTGCGTGTGTGTGTGGGGGTGTGTGTGCACCTATTTAGATTCATTTGACAGCAGCTGAATTACAGCAAATGCGGCACCAAAAACTAATTGTAACACGCCTTTGAGCGTCAACGGGCGAATGCTGAAAGCCTGTGCAAATGACTGAAGTGCACTCACTGGGAACAGATGCGCAGCGCAAAGGCGAAACTCAGGACGCATTACGGCGGAGACGCGTGCGGGGGTTGCGTGGAGAAGCAAACGGAGATACATGGTGAGACAGGCGGACATGTGGTGAGCGTCTGAAAGGGCTCAACAAAGTTTTCATTAGTGGCGTCGGCTTTTGGCGTTGGCGTTACACCAGAACGCGAAATGCAAACGCGACGTGTTGTGAGGTAGGGGGAGAGGGAGAGTGAGTGAGTGGAGTGAAGAGGGGAGCGGTGAATGGAATGTGGTAGTGAGCGAGCCAAAAGCCAGGCAAACATTTTCAAAACCCCAAACTTGGCGGGTGCCACTTGAAATGTGCTTAATGCCACTTTACGAGTGACTTTCGCTGAGTGCGAGTGCCACTTTGCGTGCAGCTCTGTCACACTCCCGCCGTACCGCTGTCCCACTGTCCCATCGTCCCACTCTTCCACTCTCTTTTGACTAGACACATTAAAAATATGCTTTTTCATAAGCTCCCTCTCTCTCTCTGTCTCTCTGTCTCTGCTGGCGCCGTCAACGTACACTTGGGTAAACGAAATGACAGCTGACATATGTAAGTGTCTGTCTAACTGTTTAACTGTGTGCGTGCGCTTGTGTCTCTCCCTAGCTCGCTCTCTCTATCTATCTATCTGTCTCGCTTGATTTTTTTTGTTTATCTACATATGTTTTCCTATCTCTTTATTCAACGCGTCGCTCAAAATTAACAAAGGACGACAAATACACACACAACACACACGCAGCAGCCTGAAGCTCACTGTATTTGTGTGTGTGTGTGTGTGCAGTTAGTTAAATTACTTGGCAACAATAAAGTGGAATCATTTCCACTTCTCACTCTCTCACTCTCACACACACATTTACACTAGGAGCTGTCATTCATTTTGGTTAGCTTCTACTTCTGCTCTGCGCTCTGGCTTTCTCTCTGTTATGTTACCGTTGACGCCATAACAAAGTCATCCTGCGGTGATATGCCACTCACTCGAGCGGTAAATTTGTTATGAAAATTACATTTTTTTCTTGTTAGCTCAGGTGTCTCACTTTCTCTCTCTGTGTGCGTCAGTTTGTAAGGGAGACTGTCAAGGGTGCACTTTGGAGATCTCTGTACGTGTTGCACATTGACTGAACTCTAAATAAAATCTCTGGACTAAAAATGTTTGTGGAGCATTTTAAATTGAAATAGTGCTGCAAAGTTTTCAACAATGTTTAGTGGCAATTTTTTAAGTGGGATTTAGTATAAACTGAAAAGTTTTCAAGTAGATAAAAGGACTCGGCAAAACAACACAGCAATTTAAAAAGGGTAAGCTTATGATTAGTCTCGTTAGAGAATTCTGGTGAATTTCTCGGTTAATGTTTTATATGCTCTCCGCACAAAACCCAAATAATTTGCAATGAGTTCATTATCACTTTCAAACATTTTAGAAAACATATACTCCATTCAAATCGGGGCAACAACTTTTTGTATTGCAATTGTCGATTTGCCGGTTAATAATAAAGTAGAATTGTTGCATGGCTCGCTTGTGTGCCTCTCTGGTGTCCCTAGATGTGCTTAATTTTTCAGGCACCATTTTAGAATGCCCCCACCTATTGTGTGTGTGTGTGTGTGTATGTGTGTGGGTGTCTGTCTGTTTGTAGTCCACATCCTACAATGAAAACTTTTTTTTGGCAAAATTACCGCAAGTATTTTCATAAATAGTTGAATAGGTATACTTTGCAGGCATATTCTCCCACCACCCACCACCCAACACTCCATCTGTTGTTGGGGTGAATGGGGAACACTTTGTGGTTTTTTGTTGTAGAATAAATTTTGCAGCTTTTGGTTATTTTGTCTGATTTTACCTGAAATTTGAAGGTAAGTTGTGAGAGAGGCTTCTTAACTATTCAGTTGCACGAGCAAATGGCATTTGATGAAGGTATAAAACAGCCTGAATGAAATATACAGTTAGTCTGTTTAAGTTTTTGGCAGGAAATGACAGCAGAAAACAGTGAGAAAACGTTATATCCTTAAATAACGCTGAGTAAATTCAGGTTGAATACACCTAAGATATGAAGAACTTTAACTAAGCTAAATGAACCTACGATATAGTAGATTTTGTGTTTGGCTTTAACAATTTACATCATAATAGAGAATTAGGTGCTTTCATTCCACAGTTTAAACTTAAATAAATCATAATTTTGCAGCTCTTACGTAAATTGTTGCTATCATTTCACAATTTCTAATTTGCATTTAAATTTTCATGTTTACGAAAATAAATTGTGTCATACTCCATTCACAATTTAATGAAAATCCTTGTATAATGCTATTCTTGTTGAGCACAATTTGAACAGTTACTCTTAGAACTTGACTTGGCCTAATGCATGTATTGTAAGATCTCAGCTGCTGCTGGCCTCTAGCCTGCCTCCTCAGTTGGTTCGAACCAACCTAAGTAAGCAGCTTACAAATGTTGCAGGCTCAATGTGTTCTGTTGTTGCCTCATGCCTCCTGTTTCCCCACAACTCCGACAACCTACATGATTATTTATGCATTGGCCCAGGCACATAGAATTTGCATACGAGTGTGTGTTTGTGTGTGTGTGTGTGTGTGTGTGTAGATGGGTGTATCTGTGTTTGCCATTTCGACTTGTCAATTTGCGTGTTGTTGTTATTATATCTCGTAGAACGCATTGTTGCCCATTACATGCTGTGATTAAAGTTTCTCCCTTTTGCACAATTAGGGATTTATTTATCAAATGCTAGTTTCAGTCATTTGCAGTACCATTCAAATTCGAAACTAGGCAAAACTCTTGCCTCATATTCATGCATAGAATATCAGACGGAAAGTAATTGTTGTTGCTTGTTATAATTATAATTGCCATGCAACGCATAAATGTTATGGAGGGTAGCATGTGTAATATCTGATAGACAAAATTGTTGCCACAACGTACGAACGTTTGCAGACAGAGCTTTTAAGCACATGAAAGCTTTAAATGAGATTAATTGCATTGATAGCATTTTAAGTTTATTACCAAAAATATGACATTTTTTAATTATCTGCTAAGAGCACTCGATAGCTTTAAGTAAGATTAATTGAATGCAAAAACTCACTTAAAGTTGCAAGCTTGGCTAGAATTGGACTCTCTCTTCCTTACTCCAACCAGTTACAGTGCTCATAAGGTTTATGTTGCTGTTCAGAAAGAACTACAAGTAGGATTTTGTAATGTCCTCAATAGTTACTCTAGAGTTCCTCCCGGCTAAGTTGTTCTAAAAGATTTACCCGAGCCGGACTCGAGAGTAACTATTAAGGATATAGGGTATTACAATGTCCTGCCTGTAATTCAGTATTTGTACACGTTATAATTTGTGGTAATTCTTGTTTACCTATTGCCAAGGTAATTTGAACATTCACGCTCATTTATTAACTCTCCAATAGGCAAAGTGTGGGCGGCAGGGGGCCTACTGCAACAGGGGTTGCCCACAAGGGCTGCATCATGGCCAATTAGCTATTAAATGGGGTTGAAAATGGTGAAGCTAACTTTGGTTTCTGTGTAGGTTTTTTTTTAGGTTAGCCATCGAACAAACAAAACCTGTTTGAGAGTCTATCGATTAGGCCTTGGGTCTGACCTAATGCGGAAGTGGAACTACGCGGGAGGAAGAGTTTTACTCACCCGGGAACCCTCCGAGGTAGTCACACAGGTGCCGCCATTGTAACAGCCGAGTTTAATACAGTCAACATCGCCAGATTTTTCCTCCCCACCGCCAGCACCGGCACCACCACCGGTGGCTACCGTATTGGCACCCTCTGTTTCCTCGCTGCTTTCAGTTACCGGTTGCTTCGTCTGCGTTGGCAACTCTGGCTGTCCGGGCGTGCTGTACACATGCAACGGTGGCGTAGGCGGTGGCAACGTCTGTGCGGACTGCGTTGAGGGCGGCGTTGGTGGCACAGTGACAGCAGGCAGGCTGGGAATTGGTGGCTCCGTGGGCATCGGCGTGGGTGCCAGGGTTACCACTGGTCTGGGTGGCATGGTTGTCTCCCGAGGTGGCTCTGTGGTGGTCACTGGTGGTACCGGCGGGACTAGCAGATCCTCCGTTATCATGGGTTGTGGCGTTGTTAGCTCCACAGGAATGGGCATGGTTACAGGCGGTGGCAATAAAGTGCTGCTGGGCACCCTTTCAAAAGGTATTCCCGTGGTTGGGTGGGTTGTCTGTGGCATTTGACGCTGTGTTGTCATTGGTGGCATGTATGTTGTAGTCGGAAGTGTTGCATTACCCTCCAGAATGGTGACCACAATGTGCGGTGCTTGTGCCGTTGTTAGCTCTACGATGGGAGGTTCGTGTTCCAATGGAGATGTGGTGGTTTCTTGTTGTGTTGGCGGTTGTACTGTGGTGAATCTGCCAGCGCTAGTACGATGTGTGGTAATAAGCACCTCGGCTGGATATTCCGTGAAGAAAGGTGCCGCTGTGGTGGGCACTTCGCTCCACAGATGACGCGTGGTTTCTTCCAAGGACCCTTCCGTAACGTGTGGCGGTACCGCACGCGCTGTGGTCTCGGGCGGGAAGTAGGGTGTTGGTGTGGGTGCACCGTAATCCACGGAGATGCTAGTTTCAATGGTGGTTACGTGGTGTACAAAGATGCTGCCGGGTGTAGTGACAGGAATGGGTTGTTCGACCGATTCGGAGCTACTCGAGGAGGCGTAATCCACGGCAATCGTTATGCTAGGTGGTGGTGGCACAGTGGGTCGCATTGTGGTGGCGGCTTCCTCGCTGGAGCTGCCGCTGCCACTGCCACTTCCACTGGCGCTGACATCGAAACGACGCACTGTTGTATATTCTTCAGAGGTAACAACCTCCGAAGAAGTTTCTGCTGAGGAGGTGGTGACACCATGCCCGGGCACGGGCGGTATGGTGGTGTAAATGTTGTGACTTTCTTCAGAGGAGGACGAAGAAGTGGAGACGCCTGCTGGTGGTATGGTGGGTACGGGTGCTGGTTGTGGCTCTAGTGTTGGCTCCGGTTGTGGTTGCGGCCTTACGGTCGTTGGCTCTCTTCCTATGCTGTGACTGTCGCTTTCTGGAGGCGCTGCTGTTACTCTAGTCTCCACAGAGGTTTCCTCCGATGACGAAGAGGAGGAGGATGATGATGGCGTCGGTTCTACAGCTGGTGTGATGGTGGTTACAGGCAACGCAGGCGACTCAGGCGATGCAGCTGATTCACTGGGTGCTAAGGTCGTCTCTGGTGGCGTAACCGGACGCACTGTTGGCGGTGCTAGCGTCGTAAGAGGTGTGGCTGGTGTTACTGGCACCACTGGTGGTGCAGATGTGGATGGTGCCGTGTAGTTGCAATCAAGAGATTCCTCGCCCACCATCAGACACTCGCACAACATGCCCGTAAGCAGCGGCGGGCAGGAGCACGAGAATGTATCAACACCATCGATGCAGACGCCACCGTTCATGCAACGCGGTCCTAGCTGGCATTCATCGTACTGGAACTCGCATTTCTCGCCGTGATAGTCTGGCACGCAGTAGCATGTGGGTATGTTTTCTTCCATGAGGCAGAGGGCATTGTTCTGGCAGGGATTGTCCGCACAGATAAGTATTTCCTCCTCGCAGTTGACGCCCGTATAGCCCATGGGACAGGCACAGGCATAGGCAGCCAGTTTGTCCACACAGACGCCGCCATTTTGGCAGGGCGACGAGGCGCACTCATTGATCTCATCCTGACAGATACGACCATGCCAGCCAGCCGGACACTCGCAAGTGAACTCCAATCCCGGACCCTCAATGCATTCGCCACCATGCTGGCAACGTGCGCCGGTGCCTGTGACAAAGGATCAAAACCGTAAAAAACATAAAAACACGATTTCAATATTTGGGTTTCAACGCGGCAAAGAGGCTTGACTTACCCGTGTCACAGACGGCGACATCCACCTCGCAGTGATCCCCGAGATAACCAGCTTGGCAGGTGCAGGTGTAGCCATTGTTACGGTCGCGGCACAGGCCGCCATTTTGACATGGATTTGACATGCATTCGTCCACATTTTCCTCACAATTTGACCCTGCTCGGGCGCCGCGTTGACATTCGCATGACATGACCGCGAAAAAATATGGCATGTGTAAAGGAAGAAAGAGAAACAGAATGAAAGTGGGAGATGAGAAAGTGACGTTAATTGATGGCAACACAATGCTCAGCTTGTATTCTGTCCCGTTCCATTTCGTTTGGTTTCGTTAATGTTCGGTCATGTCAACTTTTCAGCCATTTTGCCCATTTGCCAGTGTTGTCCTTTTAATTAAAAATTTATGTTTGTGGGTTAAAGTTGTCGCTTTTCGCGTGGCGTGTAAATGGCTCATAAATATAACTTGTTATTTTTATTCGCAACAAAAAAAGTCAATCTCAATATTGTTTGTTGTTGGTATTATTATAGCCGAGTTTTAAATTTGACCTTTAGCAAATATAATATTTATTGTATTTTATTGTTTGCGGTTTGGTTTATACATTTTAATTGCGTTTTTCAGCACTCCGTGTTAAGTAAGCAAGCATTGAGAGACTGCAAATAAATATATGGTAACCTTTTTTTTATTTCTTGTAAAATGTTCGCTTTTATTCGTCATGTTCCGTTTGAGTGAATACAATGGAACTTCTTTAATTGCTTCAACTATAAAAACAAGAAACAAATATTCCCTTTCAATTATATTCAATTCAAAGTGAGTTCCAATCAAAGCTCTTCATTTCTCATCAGTTCCAACTGCTCGGTAAAAAAAACGGTTGCAATTCAATAACCTATTTGACTTGTTTTACCTCCGATACTATTCCTCACTTTACTGTATACGAAACCAGTGTACACAAGTCCAAGTGCAATTGAATGACTTTTCATTATATTAAGCAATGAAAGAGCTCCGTTCTTTCATCTGTGTCCCTTGCAGTCCTATCTACCCGATATCTAGATGTCTGTCGCTGACAAAGAAGTACTAAGTGGAAAGCGAACAACTTTTTCGATACAAGCGCATCAATGGCAATCAAAACAAACCTTCAAGTGCTGATTTTGGTGCATGCAATATAAACAATTCAAAAGTATACACATGCAGGAAATACACAGACACACACACAGAGTGCACATTCAAACTTACTAACTGATGACTGTCAAGAGCTTAAATAAGAATAAGAAGAACTTAGTTAGCAAAACAAGTCGCAGTTCAAATGCCCTGAAAGACTAAGCACGGACGGAATGTTTTCTTGGCAATCAATTATATTGGATTCTAAGAAGAATATAACTATCTATTGGCGTTATGAATGTAAAGCATTACTATGTTTAGTTTCTAAAGTACACTTGCAGTTTAGATTGTGGATCTCATATATATTAGTATTGATGTCTTTCTCCTGACCTTATCCTACCTATCTGAAAGTACAGTCTCGTCAAAAGAGCGAACATTATTTTAAGCTATGTTCGTGTTGCATAAAATGTTGAGATAAACAATGTTCTGGTGAAATTTTATGCTTAGTTTCTCAATGGGATTTCTTATTTATATTGCGATCTAATTATATATATTTTGTGTCGATTCCACACGCCCAAATAGTCATTATAAAATGAAATGAAAGTCTTCTAGCTCAATTCTACATTAAAGCAAAAGGATATATTGAAACTAAGCTGCCTTAGAAATTAATTATAATTACTTATGATGTCCGGAATTTCAGGTGGATACTTCAATCTAAAATGAACGGTCTTGTCAATGCTCTATGTGGTGTGGTTGTGCTCGTTATCACATAATCGTGTTTATGGACGGGTACTTATAAATATACTTGATTGGTTCGATAATACCACATGACACAGTTGCTATACCCTTCAAGTCGGGTAGTTTTTGTTGCACAGGAAGGCAACAACAAGCGCAACAAGGAACAATGCTTGGAAATACTTTTCAATTTTCTGCTCAACAACTACAAAGACGACGACGAGGAGTCTCAGTTGGTGGTTGCCAGCGGCAGCAACTGACGTATAAACAAACAAACAGACAGGCAGACAGACAGACAGACAGACAGTCGGGTGGACAGATAGACAAACAGACAGACAAAAGGCATTCAGAGGCAGGCTTTACTGTTGCTGTGCTGAGGAGCGCCCTATTGTGTATGCTACAGTTTTCCTGCAGTGGCAACAGTGCGTATGAGTGATTTTTTCTCAGCTTTCTATGTGTGCGTGTGTGTTTGTGCTGCAAATTTATTGCCAGCGAAAATGTTTTGTCTGAACTTTTTGGAAAATTTATTTGCCTGCCTGTCTGCTTGCCTGCATACACGCGTCTTAGTTATAGTTTTTGGCTTTTCTTTTTCATTTTGGCAACAAGTTGGCTACCAGCAAAAAGAATACCAAAAAAAAACAAGGAATGCTTAAACTTTTCCTACAAAAGTTTCGTATCTCTCAAGTGTCTGAGCATCTATCTGCCTGGTGGCAAAAACTTGTCTAAAAAGCACTTCAAAGTGTCGAAACAAAAGTGTCAAAAAGCCTGTGCAACGTGTGCAGCCAGCAAATTCTTTTGCACTTTGTCTAAATTAATGCGCTCAACTTTTTAATTTAATGCGCAAAATTGCATTTAGCTGGGCTACAAAAGCTCAGGATTTGACCTGCCTTCCCCGCCTCTCCTATCCTTCAACAAGGAGGGTGGGGACCAAGAATTTATTACTCGTGCTCATAAATAACGCAAAATAAACTGATGGACATAAAAATGTAACTACGCAGATGCACACTCATAAATGCCCAGCTCAAAGATAAATGTCTGTCTATCAGTGTGTGTGTCTGTGTGTGTGTGTTTGTTTGTGTGTGTGTGTATGTTTGTGTGTAAGCCTTGTGCTTTGTTTATAATGCAACTGTAATGTAAGTCTATGCAAATGGTTAAAAGGGCGTCCGACAGACGAACGAATATTAAATTTGCATAAGCACTAAATCAACACAATGAACAACCGAATAAGTAAAAATGCTTCTCTTCAATTAGTGACTATAAAATGCCCTGTAGATATAAATATATATCTGTTATATCACTGATAAGCAGTAACTAAAATTTGAGCAATGAGCTTTCAAAGTATATTAAAGCTCAAAGCTCGACTTTCTGTCTAAAAAGCACATTAAAGCTTCATTTTTTTTAAACGCTTTTTTATATGCTGGTTATGATCGGTAGCTTGCAATCTTACCCTACCATGTGGGGAATTTAATCAATCTTTAACTTGCTATAATTTTTTTTTACTGTGTGTATTAAAGTTCAAAGCTTTGCTATCTTATTTACTATTCACTTATAAAAGTCTACAGCTTTAATCTACAGCTGAAAAGCTAGAGAGGCTAATTCTTATTCAGTCTCCTTAGTGTTCCTTTGCAATGCCTTGACTACAGGATACAACACAGTTAACATTTTGAGTAGCTGCTTCAGCCCATACTCTGCAGTCAGCTGTTGCCATTTGTTTGCCTTATGATGTGGCATTTCTGCGTATGTGTGTGTGTGTGTGTGGGTGTATGAAATGCGTGTAATGTGTGTGTGACCACAGACATGAGGCCTGCCTCACGGTTTTCAATCGGACCACAAGTCTCGTCGCTCAGACGCAGACAGAGACGCGTGTTATATTTCTGTTGCATACCTTGAGGCGGAATGTTTTACATTTATCTGATGCTTAGGATATGTATGTGGATGTTCACAGAATACAATTCGCCATGAATTTTAATCCATTGAAGTTTCTTGAGTGGGCTCTTTCCATTAAAGCTGGCATGCAACCTGTGACTTGGCGAAATTAAGACGATTGCGATTTTAATGGAACACACACAACCCGAAAACTGTAATCGCATTTATCAGCGCTGAGTAATGAATGTGCCAGCCAGTCCAGTCTCGTATTTCATTGAGCCAACAGCAGATTCTAAGGACTCCGGCATATCCATTAAGCCAGCGGGCGGTGGAATTGCAATTCAATTTGTTTATGTACCGTCCGTTGGTTTATGATTTGATGGAGCAATATTTGAAATGCCTCGAATGCTTGTGCTTCAATTTTATTTACTGTCGTTGTTAAATTTAACAGTTTTCCAAGTGCTGTACTTTATGGCTGTATAAAAATGAAAATAGCATTCGGTTTGCTGAGAGAGGAGCTAGTGTTTAAAAGTAATTGTATTGCATTCTAGAATTATCTGTCATATTTGAAAGTTGAACTTAAATTTTAAAGATACTTGTTGGAGAGATGACTTGCGAAAGTGAATGACTTTCTGAAATGTCTGTATGCTAGTTTTAAGCTTGCTTAGAATTTCTACATACTGTACATTTTCAATTAATCTCCTAAATCTGGAGTTCAATAGGCACTTTTTACACCTAACCCGCAATATAGATTAACAAAGGCAATAACATGGCCTTTAAAATAATATAAATCTTTACCTTACTGTAATGTCGGTCAAGATATAAGCTTGTCAATCTAGTTTTTCCCCTATTTTCCTTAAAATTTTTACTTCCTGTGTCCAAAAATGGATAATAATGGATACTAAAACTGGCGAAATGTGGCAGGAGACATCTCCGACCCTATAAAGCATACATATTCAGTCTTACTGATCATGTTCTAATATACATACTATAAAAGTAAATGAGAAATCAATTGTTTACTACGGGAAACTTTGTCTTCCGACTTCATCAGATTCATATCTTTGTCTGCGACTCGAATTCGGGAGTTCATTTGCATAAATATGTCGAACTCCCAGTTCTTTTATCTATATTTTAATTTCTGTTTAACTATATAAAAACTATATTTTTCAAGTTTGCTGTTTTCAAACCTTTCAGCACTATTTATAATTTGCTTTGTTTCCTTTTGGTTTCACCTCTTCCATTACAAAGCAAGCGTGTCGTGGATTTACAGCTTCGACTCTTTCTACTTTATGCCTTTTGAGCTGGCAGGTCCAATTTTGAAGCAACCGCTCGGAAAATAATTCACTTTGTGTTAAGCATACGACACGTTGCACGAGGGGCAGGGCCAAAAGCAGCAAAGCAGCAGAGCAGAGCAGAGCAAAGCGCAGCGCAACTTGGAAATTTACCTGTGTTGCCAAAGGCACAACATGAAATGTCACATTACGCTCCAATTCAGGCACAAATGCAGGAAGTGGTCAAGCAAAGAGAGGCAGCGTTTTATACCCTGCTACCTTTCGCCCTCCTACGCTCGCCCACAATTCTTAACCCAGTTTCGACGCACTTGCCGCTAGCTGCTGTGGAGTGTGGCTAAGTGAGGGGATTGACCAACTGCAGCACCCTCCGCCCACGCCGCCACCCCGCCTACCCATTTGTGAGACCTGTCAATGGTCACCTTTCTCTAGGCGACGCCGCTACTTTCTTCTATTTTTTCATATTGTTGCGTCTTTTTTTGCTCCGTTTGTGGTTTCAACCAGGCCTTTCCAGGTTTATTTTTTTTACCCTGTTTTTTGGTTTTTCTTTTTTTTTTTGTTATGTGTGAAGTCGTTAAAGTGAAAATCGATTTTCATTTTATTGCTGCATGTGCGTGAACAGCAGCTTGGGTTGGGGTGCGGGTGGGGTGCGGGTGGGGTTCGGGTTGGTGTTGGGGCCAGGGACCGGTAGTTCGGTCTGGCAAATGGTCAGTTTGTGTTGGCGGGTAACGGGCGGGCGGGTGTCTGGGGGGCATGGGGTCTGAAATATTCACTCTCAGCACCCGGTATGCCGCAATCTACGGCATGTTTTATGAATGAATTTCTCGAATTGAACGCACATTTTTTTGGTGGTTAATGGACGGCACTGGTTGGGCCCCCTCCCCCTCCCCCGCAACAGCCCCGCAGCCCAACTTCATGCCTTGATTGTTATCGACGCTTTTTCCCTTTTTGTTTTTTGTTGTTTTTTTTTTTGTAGGCCAAGTTTTGTTTCGAATGTGAATTTACAAGAGAATTCTCGGTTGTGTTTTGCTTTTAGCATTTGTTGCCCATTTTTTGCTCCTGTGGGTGTCTAAATATTTGAAATGCAACATTAATCAAAATTTTATTTGCAAAAAAAGAAGGCAAAGAGCATTTCAATATTGAATAAAGCATGAGAAAACATTTCAGACATGCAGCAATATTGATATATGTTCGTTGAATTTATAAATTGACAGGGGAGACAACAATTGGGAGGAATTTTATCTTGGAAAGGATGTTAAGTTGTCATATGGAGATTGGTTTTATTCTTAACAGAATATGACAGACAGTATACAGAAAGTTGAAAGTAAACAAAAATTATTTTGTATATGAGCATGAAATGTTAAGGAACTACTCGAAATTCTTTAAAAATTCAAAATTGTTTAATATTATTAGTATAATTTTAACTTTAAGAATGTTAAGCTAGTTCTAAAATAACCAGAAAGTCTTTGTACATAGTTTAATAATAATAAAATATAAGGATATTTACCATGTTGGAATATCATTTCCGAAACACTTAAGATACATACATCATTTAAGAATAGTCGAGAGCTATTGTATAATTTATGCATTTTCTTGCTCTTTCGCTCTTTCGCTCCTTCTCTCTCATGTTTCCCATCTAACATTCAGATCTTTCGTTAACCTTTTCATTTCCTCCTTTTAACTGCATTGAATGACATTTTTCTTTGTTTTGGCTTCGTTTTATGTAAACTTTTTGCTGTCAGAGGGAAAGTACGAGTACCAGCTACACAGGTACTTTTCTTCTCCACCTTGCTGCAACTACTGCTACAGATGCCACTTCCTTGTCAACGCTCCCCAAACTCCTGGCATGCACATATTATTCTTTTTTTGTTGCTTGCCAGCGAACTGTAAACATTTGTGCAACAAGGTTCGAACATTTGTTTTGGCTTCGGCTTCGAGTCACAATAAACATGAACTCCAAACCATTTCATATCCTTATGCAAGCCACCCCTCCTCCCGAAGCACTCATTGTTATGCCCCCCTTTAGCCAAGTTGTGTGTGCGAGAGAGTATAGTCGATGCACAAATTGAAATTTGAATTTTATCTAGAGTCAGTTTGTGCTTCTTATTTGCTCGTTACTTATGTTTGTGTGTGCTGCAGGGGGAGAGAGGGACAGTTTCGGATATGTATTCAGAATCTGGCATCGTTTATAATAAAAAAATAAGAGAAAAAACTTAAATTGCATAAGTTGAATATATACCATACATTTCGTATGCATTTTAAGTTTTCGCTCAGTTCTTTGTTCATGAGCTGTGAATATTTGCATGTGTGTGTTGGTATATGTGTGTTGGTGTGTGTGTGTGTGTGTGTGCGTGTGTCTTGAAAGAGCAAACGTATAAAAGCATATTTGAAAGTAAATAAATAAATGAGTGCAGCAAACAGGAATTCATTTCTCGTTATAATTAAGAAATTCCATTTTGCCAACTGGCCAACAATTTGTAATAGAAGCCACTAAAATATTCTCAAATTAAAGCCAAGCCTAGCTATAACATTTTACGAGTGCATTAAATTCCACATGAACGCCTATTATTTATTTAAATATTAAGCATTTATATTCGAATCCATACAAAATATGTACTTAATTAAATAACTTATTTGCTAGTTATTCGACAGTTATGGAACTTTCAGAATGCTATTAAATGCATTTATGGCTGTATCAGCTCAAGAGAAGAGAGTTACCATAGTGAAGAAAGGGTTGTCATACTAAAACTTTAGTTTATACCTATAGCAAACTATAGAAGGGGTATTAAAACAGACATTTGTTGAGTTTGATTGATATATCTTAGAAAACAAAAACGTTCATTTACGGCTTTATCAGCTCAAGGGAAGAAAGTTACCCTAGTGAAGAAAAGGTTGTTGTACAAAAACTATATTTTAGATCTATAACAAACAATAGAAGGCGTATCCAAACATTCAATTGTTGAGTTTGATTGAAATATCTTAGAAAACAAAAAGGTTTCTCATACAACAACTAATTTATGGCTGCATCAGCTCAAGAGAAAGAGTTACCAGAGTGAAGAAAATGTTGTCATACAAGAACTTTGTTTAAGACTCATATCAAACTATAGAAGGCGTATCAAAACACTCAGTTTGTTAGTTTGATTGAAATATCTTAGAAAACAAAAAGGTTTCTCATACAACAACTCATTTATCGAACCGATCTTTTCTATACTAGCTATCTGCTATAGGATTCAGCAGGTTCCGACTTATGATATGAAAAGAGGGATCTGTGCCTTGTTTTATCAAGAAAGTTTCCAACTTTCAAGTTTGCTAAGAGACAGATAGTTTGAAGGATATCGCTAGATCAACTCGTTTATTGATGCTGGTCAAGAGCTTATATATTTGACGGAGTCCTTGAATGCGTTACACAATCCTTGACAATATTATAACACCCTCTGCAATTGTGGTTCTAGAAGCGTAGAAATTCTCTATAGATTATATTTAGGCCACATTCAGCTCGTGACACACATTTGCTGATCTTTGTTAAACGCTTTTTAAGACCGGCTATAAATTGATAGAAAATTCAATAATTTAACTTAAATGTTAAGCTTCCCTAGGGTCTAATAATGATTGTGGCCTTGTTAGGACTGCAGCTGGCTGCCACAATTTCCAGCAATTTGTATGCGCACTTAATCCAGGCAAAGGCAATCTGTTTTGGTGGGTCGGATTTGGCTACGAATACGCGCCGTAAATTCGCTGCGACAGTGAGCAATGAAATGCACTTTAGCTCATCTGTGAATGCTGTGGGAAACTAATCACAGAACCGAAGCCCCAGACCCTCCTCCTCCCACCCCAAGCCGGAGCTCCTGCTAAACCAATTCAAGTATGTCACTCAGTCAGCTTGCAGAGGCAACCAATTCCAATTCGCATATCCTTTGGTGACTGTGGGTGGCGCTACTAAGGCTGTTGGGACTACTGGCTGTTAGGTCGTCCTGCTGCTCCACTTGAATGTCTTGTGGTCCGCATTGTTGCGCTTTCAATTGCACTTTTTCGCTGCGCCAACGAAAGGCATCAGCAGGAAGTCCCCAAGCGGCGCCAGGACAATGCGAAGCCAGGCCAAAAGAATTCTGCCAAGCTCATTTTCACGGCAATTGCGGAGGCTGCATGTGCACACCCGTACACCCACCACACACACACACACACACACAACACATAACATACATATGTGTATGTGTGTTACAGCTTTTAATTAATTGAATTTTGTACTATATTTTCTAGCTTGGATTTCGTTTCCCTTTTATTTTTACTTTTCTTTTTTTTGCCCTGTTTTATTTTTTGCCTGGCATTTTCTATTGAATTTGCCCACAGCTCAGCATTTCCATTGAAATGCATTTGGAAAATTTTCTATCGCCTGCCAGCAACGTTGCGTAAAATTAGAAAGTATTGTGTTGAAGTTCAATGGGCAAATTTATGAGTGAGAAAATCGCATTTCAGTTGCCAGAAGCTCATTGTCGAGCACTTCAGGGTTTCGTTTACCATGCACCTTCGCCCCGGCACACGTTGCCTCGTTTTGGTGGCGTTTGTGGAATGTGTTGCAGCTCTATGGTTAGACATCGATGTGAAGTAATTAATTAATGAGTTTCAGACAATTCTCCGGTAGTATCCCTCTATGGTTGCGCCCAGCAATAGTTGTTTGCAACGTCAGTTGGAAAATGTTTATTGCATTGGCTATTTATTGGAATTTTGAGGTGATTTTTACACCCTGTACCCATAAAATGGGTAAAAAGGGGGTATTGGATCTGTGCAAAAGTATGTAACAGGCAGAAGGAGACATCTCCGACCCTATAAAGTATATATATTCTTGATCAGTATCAAAAGAGATATCGATGGACATGCCCGTCCGTCTGTCCGTATGTATGAACGCGTCGATCTCAGCAACTTTAAGAGCTAGAGACACCAAATTTGGAATGTAGGTTCGTGTATAGCGGGAGCAGGTCAGGTTTATTTTGGATCAGAGATATTCCTCCCCATTGCCCCGCTATTCGATAAAAACGATTTTGCAGTAAAAATGTTCAAGATATAGCTTTAAGATTTGGTATTTACAATACTTTAGTCACTCTTAATCTACTGTCAAAATTTCAAGTCGATCGGATAATAAACACGGAAGTTATTCAACAAACAAGATTTAGTACAGCAGCGCGGGGGAAAGAAGCAGCACAGCCGCCCTTTAAAATGCCTTGTTTGCGCTGTCGCTTATGCTGTATTGGTATGCGAGTGTTAACTTTCATTTCGAATTCAGGTTCGACACCTACATCTATCAAACATACGAAAGGCGTCGTTAGAGCTTTCGCTCTAGTTGACTTGCAGTGCCAAAGCTTTGCTTGTCGATCGTCTGCTGCGAGTGAACTTTCTGTGGGCAAGCAGAGCGCGAAAGCTTTTCATTTGAAAGTCCACTAATACATTGAACACGCACTAATACTACAAAAGAGCTCAGCAGCAGCTTAATGTGTTCAGTTTGGCATGTAAAACTTTGATAACAATGATCTCCAGCTTATAATCAGTTGAATAAATATTTATATTGATAGGCTGCATATCTAATGCTGCTTTGCATAATACTCTATAATACTATTAAAGGCTCAATGCTATACTAATAATTGAAGTATTTACAGTTAACATTCAAATATGCAAATGGCAATTAGCAAACCTTGATTATATTTACTTGTATTGCACTTTTAACCTAAATTGGTAGAAAAAAAACAGCCTGAAAGCATTTATGCATTTATGATATCAATGTGCAACACAAATCTGACAGTATTCGATTATAATGGCTAATCCCAAAAGCAATAATAATACACACACACACACACACACTCAGATACACTAATAAAGCGCCCTCGACTAAAGCGTGTCAAAATCTACCACATAAAAGTTCAACAAACTCGAAAGTTTCCATTATAAAATCAATATGCAATATTATGAATATTTTATTGCACACACACACACACACACACACACACACACACAAACACACTTAAATAACAACAAGGAGAGCACCAAAAAACGAATGAACCAAAACTAAATCCCCCAATGGCAATTGATTAGCTTCAAAATGGGGACAATTGGATGGCCGCAAATGTATTTTAATATTGGGTACCCATATTACGAATACTCCATTTCTCTCTTACTCTCACTCTATCTGCCTGTCTCCCTGTCGAGCACTCAGTAAAATGCCATGGCAATTGAGTAAATGAAATAAAAAATGTATGTAAATCGCTGAGGTACGTGAAATTCAATGAATTTCAATTTGTTTTTTGGTCGAATCCCTCGATAAATCACCAGCTGGCTAACTTTAAAGGTTGCCAGCAACGTTGCGATTTAAATGTCCCAAATATCCTTTCCATAGTTATGATTTAAGGCAAAACTGGGAACATGAAGGGGGAATCGCTTGAGGCCAGCGACTGTGAGCCAAAAATTGCACAAAGGCAACGCAGATTGCCAAAATGGAAAAAAACGCATCTGAAAGACAAAAATCTGTCGGCACGCAAATGAAGGCATGAATGAATGAGCAGCTGAGCCAAATGCATGTTTGATTGAATGAATGTGCATTGAATACGTGAAAATGCACGGTGGTGCCAAACAGCGACAGGGGTTGGAGGGTAGAGTACATTTTTGCAGACACACTCAATCTTATTTACATATTCATATTCACCTGCTGATGATTGAGGTGCAAAAAGCTCAAAAAGGTGCCAGAAAAATTACGCTTAAAACTAGAATTCAGATGAAACAAAGTTAAGCGTAAGGTAAAGCAGACAAAGAAATGTGCATAAAGCTGCATTGCTGCAATTTGAATGCATTTTTATATTATACCCTATTCACCAAGAGGTTAAAGGGGTATTTTAGTTAAATAGACAAGCAAAAATGGAATACAACTAAAGCAACAGCTTTGAAAGCACATTAAAGCGTTCAGAGTGATTTTATTGTATACAATTAATCACAATTTATCAAAAGCTTTAAGTTCAATTTATTCATCTCGCACTCTACCAGTTGCCCTCTTCACAGAGCTTTTCTTAGTAAACTATTCGGGGAGATTAATCTTATCCTAGCTTTTAAAGTATCTAAGGTTTAAGGAACTTAAATATTAGCTCTTTATTACTCCACTGACTTTTGCATATGCTAATTATAAATTCACCCCAGTTTCGTATATCTTAATACTTTATTTTTAGCAATTTTCTACGGAGCATCTCTTAGTCGAGCAGTTTCGTTAGCAGCAGAGTTTATTGTTGATTTGCAGCACTTTTTGCATGAATATGAAATGCGAATTTCAATGTGAATAGGCTCGGCAATGGCTCCAACTGCAATTTGCATTGTTTTCGCGCTGAATGCCCCTCAGCTCTTTGGTCCTTTGGTCCTTCGGCCTGTGCAGTGCCTTTAAATGGTGGCCTAGCTGCAATGATTGCATAAAGGCAGTCAAGGAGATGCCTCTGCTCAGGATAAAAGCCATTGTTGTTGGATTGTGTATGCCAAGGGGAGCAAGGTTATCCCGCTGAGAATTGCAGCATTGTTGGATTGTTTGATAAAGTGTACGGCATTAGAGTGAAAGATGGAAAATTGCATTGTTGTTGTTGGTCAAAATTTGGACTAACAAGAGATAGGGGCTAGACTTTCGCCTTAGAATAAATAAATCAGGTATAAGCTTGGCATGTTTAACCTAGTTATAACAAGAGTCTATACTCGACATTTTATAAATGTTTATTTATTGCAATTTGACAAGTTATTAAAGTGCATTTAAGACATATTGGAACAAATTTTCAACGGGTTTTTATGCCGCATTGTGTTTATTGCTTCATCCATAACTTAGATACAAAATTTTAGCTTCAAAGTTTCAATTATTCCTGAGATATAGTCAATAACATTTGAAGTAATTAAAGATTGCTTCGATACACCATCTAATTACTTGTATATACAAATTTGTATAGCTTGTTTATCCATTCTAATGAAATCTTCTGTATTAATTGCATTTCAGATATTCAATCACCCGGGGAAACTAAGAGGCAACCATAATTAACCTGAATCACTAACCACTAATAAGTTCGACTGAAACCCAGATAAACGCGGAATGTAAAAGAAAACCGATTCAAGGAGAAAAACTAAACCAAACCGAATCAAAGCAAGGCAAACAAAGCATTAACTTGGTTTAACTTTATACCATTTTCGTTGTGATAGAAACCTGGAAAATCGGTAAGTGGAACAGTAAAAACAGCATAGTCTATATTATACTTTTTTAGGAAGGGACAGCGCTTTGTTTTAGTAAATTTTATGAAGACCAGCTCAAAGGGCAGAAACGACAAACGCAGAAAGATGAAAGGTGAAAGGTGAAAGGCAACTGCACATAAAATGGTGGAAACCAACACGATGAACATCTCATAATATTAATTAGAATCTTGGCGCGGCTTTCGCTTGTGCAGCTTTTCCGCAACGCCATTTTTAATTTTCATTTGCATTTGCAAATTTTTTAATGGCAAAAATACCATTTCTTTTATTTTTTTTTATCATTTTTCATCATTTTTTTTTGGCGCCACAAGGTGAAAAGCGCTCCAAAACTCAATGAGCGGTTAAATAGCGAGCCACAGGCTCTGCGCTTCTTTCTTTTAACATATTTCTGTGTTTTGCTCTGTCTACTATTTTTATCTCTTTTTTTTTTGTGTGTAGCTCTTTTTGAGTCCCATTCACTCCGCGCCTTTCAGTCCAAAAAAAAAATATATGAACTTTTCTATTTTTTTTTATATATTTTGTGCATAGTTTATTGCTTCATTTCCGCCGCTTGGCGCTTTTGGCAGAAAATCTATTTATTATATATGCAGTTATATAAATCTTTTTGTTTTTGTGGGCTTTGCGGACACAAAGCATATTTTTATATATATATATTATGTTTTTTTATCTCTTTGCAGAATTTGTTTAGCATTTTTGCTTTATGTAAATTTGCAATTTTTTTTATTTTTTTTATGTTCCTGTGTGGCGCACTTTTCAAAGCTGTCGCTTAGTTCCTGGTTTTGTTGTATATTTTTCGCGTGATCCACTCAAAATCGCTGGCAAAGGCAACGCGGTGAATAATTTCATTTGGTTTTTATACCCTAGTGGAAAGACTTTTCATATTGTCAAGTAGTTTGTAACTCATTCCATGAAGTATAAGTATATGGACATATTTTTTATTAACCCAATAGTTATCTATTGAGAAATGCGATTAAAAGGATGACAAATGAGCAGACAAAACCAGTAGACACTGATTAATGTGCTAATTAAACATTACAATAAATAATAAAGAGATTTTTTTGATCAGAACAAAAAAAACTGGGGCATTTTGTCCTTTTATCTGTTTGTTGCTATGATAATTAGGTTTTCAGTTATATTGTTGCAACTGGAGCCGAATCGCAATTCGTAGAAATCGATTATATATACAGAATCTGGTCTGTTAGGCGCTTTACCATTAAAAAGGATGGAATTTTGATTTATTTCCTTTTGACACTATTTCCAGACATTGGTTAAGTTCAGATTACTATATATGTCATTGGCAATTTAATTAATCAGGCCTGTTCTGAATTCCACTTTCGAACTAATTCCACAGAAATATGTGAAGCATGCTTTTTGGTACGTCTGTTAATTAAATAATATATGCAAGAAAGCAAGGATTTTAATTATATTCTGCGCTGAAAAGTATGCTACACGCTATTCTGTGGAATTGATTCGGAATGGAATTCGGAACAGGCCTTAATGTCTGAAAGAGAATTGAAACTTCGGCAATCCAAAAACACATTTTTGTTTTGCAGCTTTGTGTTGATTTCATTTGCAGTGCTTAATGCTTTGTGTTTTACTTATTTATGGTAATTTAATGCAATTGTTCTGTAGGGAAAAGTGAAGAAAAATTGCAGACAATTGCATTAAACGGGGCGTATGTGTAACGGGCGAAAATTAGAGCTTTAGGGCACATAATTATAAATATAATTAGCGCATGAAAATGCCAACTTTCTGCTGGTGTTAAATTACTGAAATGAATACTTTTGCGTTTAGTAAGAATGGGAAAATTGTAGAACTTCTTGTCTGGCTTCCATTTAAGGCCAATTAAGGGAACTAAGCATCTGTGTAGCTTAATTTAATTGTAACTTTTGTTATCCTTGCCACAGAATCACTTAATCTGGCTTAAACGACACATGTTTCCTTGAAATTCACAAATGTTTTAATTGTAAGCTAACATTTATTTTCCTAATATACGTTACATTGCTAATCCTAACTGTGTGTCAATTACTTAACCCTTCCCATCCCCCTGTGAAAGTTTCCTGGACCGCAAATTTGTAGCAATTTGTATTTGGTATTAGTTGGCGTTGATGGGTAGCGCATACAACACCTACACGATGGCTATAAATTTTACTAAATTTTATAAAGTCAACTGTGATATATTTCCTAAGCACACACACACATACACACACCAACACACAGACACACATTGAGAGACTTACTAAGTGCTTCTCACACGTAGCAAAAGTAAATGTGCTTATGCGAGTAGATGTGTGTAAGTACGTAACAGACGGAAAGTACACGAATCCAAAAGGATGAACATTAGATACATTCATGCTGAGACTTCCGCACTGGGCCAGTGAGCACACACACGCACACACACACACACAACACGGATGGACACACACACGTAGCGAGTGGCAAGTTAAGCACCCAACATTGACTACCACAATAGACAACATTAAAGTTGCTTTGCCCCGCCCCTGACTCTTCGAACATGCTGTGAGACAGACACCTCCCTAACCATTTGCACGCTGCACTTTTGCACTTCCGCTGTGGGGGTATATTAGCTTTCTCATTACACTTATCATTCAGTGTAATTAGAGGCATTATAACCATATAAATACTCAACATATGCTTTTAGTAATTATTTTACATTAAATTTTGATAGCAAATTATATGAAAATCACTATTAAATTACGCAATTTTGTCCAACAACATTTAATAAGCATTTCTATAGTAGAAAAACATTGTACACTACAAATTTCAACGCTGTTCTAAGATTCACTTGTGAATCAAATCCACAGGAAATTATGTAGCATACTTTTTGGAGCAGCAAAGAATTACTTAGCTTTGGTTTGTTGTAGGGATATTTAAACTAGTTCCGTCAGCGGTCGAAAGAGTCGACCAAATTCTAGGAACAAAAAGAAAACAAAATTAATAAAAAATAAAATATAATAATTTAAATTTTTTAAATTTTTTTTTAAAATTCTAGTAAGCCAGGTCAGTTTAGATTTTGTATCATTCTGTTAGTATCAACTTCAACGCCTTATATCGGCGATATATCCGACCGATGTAAACTTGTATTAAATAATGCACAGAGTCTTTTCAAGTACCTTTGAAATGGTATATAAATGATCAATGGTGGTGCAATATTAAAGTCGTAAAAGGAACCATAAGAAACATGTTTGCCTATTAATATATAGATGTAGGAAGATCCTTTACACAAGTATTTCTGTGAAATGTGTTTGAAAGCGAAGTTAGCAATGGGTCTGAATTATATTCCACCAACTTTATCTCTAGCTAGTTCAATTCTTTAAGTTCATTTGAAGAGTTCAGTCTGTTTCGCTGTATCCGTTAACTTTTTACAAAAGAAAACTCAAAATTTGAAGTTGGAAGTTTAATTATAAAGAGCAAGATGCCCATTAGCTTGATATTTTCTTTGTGTAGAGTAAACTATTACTTTTTACTTATAATAATATTTTATTAATTTTCAATACACTCAATATTTTATTACCCAACTCCGCAAGGCAGCTAAGTTTCGGTATTTCCTTGCGTTATTTTTAAAAATGTTTCAGTTTCTTTTTTTTTTTTTTTTTGGTTTCTTGCTCAGGCGTTAAAGAGAAGAATAGACACAAGTGAGCGAATGTAGGAAATAAGTAACAAAAAAAAATATATATACCATTGTACATTATTTTTTTTAGTTGTGTTTTTTTCCTTTTCCATTGCTTGCCGCAAATTTTACAAATACGTTTGGCGTGCGTCGCTGCTTTCGGAACCCAACGAAGAGTCCTGCCAGGAGAACGCCCGGCGAGGCTCCCATTTTGTGTGCACTCCGTGCTGGAGTGGCTGCTGTGGGCGTTGGAGGTTCGCTTCTTTTTTTATTTTTGTTACATTTTTTTGTTGGCTTAATAAAAATACATTTTGCACGTGGTGTGCGCCCTTCTGTACCCCACCGAATACCCCGTTTTCCCTATGACAGAGGCTGTGCAAGTTTTAGTACTTACTCGTATTTGTTGTACACTATCTGCGTATCTGTGTGTTCGTATAGCGCAAAAATAAACCGCACACACTTACCAGAAAATCCTTCCGGACACGTACAATTGTAGTAGGCAACGCCATCCACACATGTGCCGCCGTTTTGACAGGGTCCTGACCAGCATTCGTCCCAATTCGTTTGGCACTGGATCCCTGTGTAGCCGTCAATGCAGTAGCACGAGTACGAGCTGTAGTTGTAGTTGTAGTTGTTGTTATCGTGACACATGTGGGAGGTGCACGTGGCAGGCAGAAGTGGGCGCAACGGTGTGTCAATGATGCATCAAACATACAGCAAAAAATGTTGTAGGCAAACACCCATAAAAAGAAAAGAGTAGAAAAAAAAACAAGCAACAAGAAACGTTTTAGATAAAAATAGTTTCACAAATAGCACAATATGGTGTAGCATGTAGGGAGTCGAGACTACACTGAGAGGAAATGCATATTATATCAGGAAAAAAGTCAGAAAGATACTTCTCAAATTTCATTGTTATAGAATTACTTTTGTATTTATTGTGACAGGTCTAATTGTATTCATCTTAGTTCTTTTACTCAGTATAAGCTTTAATGTGCTTTGGAAAGCTCTTCGAAAAGATTTGCGTCTGTTTGAAGCAGCTTTTAAGCATCAAGTGGTCTTAAGTCAGCTTACTCAATCAATCTAAGCGCGCTTGAAGCTTTCATGTGCTTTTGAAAGCTCTTCAGATAAATATTTGTCCCTTGCATGTGCCTTTGAAAGCTCTTCGTTAAGATTTGCATCTGTTTGAAGCAGCTTTTAAGCGACAATTGATCTTATGTCAGCTTAGTCAATCTATCTAAGCACGCTTGAAGCTTTCATGTGCTTTTGAAAGCTCTTCCGATAAATATTTGTCCCTTGCAGCATCTTTTTTCACTGTGTATTGGCTCTAACACCAGTTGTTAGTAATTGAAGTGGGCCACAGATGCATAGATACATAGATTTCTACATACAAATGTATCTTTATCTAATACACGGATGTATGTGCAGGGATTTTGTTCAGTGCCCTGGCGAGTGCTATAAACTTGGCCAACGTACTCGAAACATTACGCCTGAGTAGTGGAAATAAATATTTGGTAGTCATTTGGGATTGGTTATCCGTACTAAGAGTGAATTGAAATTGAAACGGAAACGGCAACGGCAATGGCAACAGTGACGGTAACAGGCAACGGTAACGGTTACAGGTAACGGTTACAGGTAACAAAAGTGTCGGGGGATTGTCAACCGACATGGCTCAGCCTGGCAGACATTTCCAGACTTGGCCTTCTCCAGCTCTCGTTCTCTGGGATAAGTTTTGCAACTACACAGCTTAATTAAAGAACTTTTGTTGTCAGGCGAGGCGGGTGAGGAGGATAAAAGGTTGGGAGGTTGGGAGGTCAGTAGGTGGCGTGTGCACTCTTTTATAATGGATTACATTAGAATGCATTTGTACAGTGCTCTGTTTTGTGTGTCGTGTATCTAGGATAGAACATCTCTAGATAAACACGGGCAGCACAACAACCAGTACATGCTGAAGCTCATGAGAGACCATTGGATGAGTAAAGGAAAACACTTTTGTTGCTGCCTTTGACATGACTTCTACACCCTGGAGGCCTGTTGATTTGTTGGCATGCCAAAAACAATTGCAATGAGCAGATAAATGGCCTTGGGGCTCGCATTAGCTGCTGCTGCATGTCGAGCTGATTGCCTACAGATTGCAGCAATGCAAAAGGGAACTAGTGAAATAATGCATGCTTTTGGTAGGTGGAGAGCAGCTTATAACATTTTTGGCAGCCAACAAGGTCGCAGTTTAATTAATTTGATTGAATGGACGAGAGGCTTTCAATTACGTTCATTACTGAGCGTCACAAAAGGATTTAAGCTATTTTTATTTGATAAAACTCAAAGGAAGGTGACTTTTGTCGTGAAGCTGCTTCTGCTTTTGAATTTTA
The DNA here is from genome assembly GCA_037075165.1 of Hirtodrosophila histrioides. Taxonomy (NCBI): domain Eukaryota; kingdom Metazoa; phylum Arthropoda; class Insecta; order Diptera; family Drosophilidae; genus Hirtodrosophila; species Hirtodrosophila histrioides. The sequence continues at coordinate 1,431,252 of JBAMCL010000036.1, forward strand.
ATTGAAGATTTTTGTAGTTGCTTCCATCGTAAAGTCAAACTTTTATCATCTTAAGAACTATTTGCGATTTTATTTATACTCAACTCCATTGTTATGGTCCGCTATCAACAATTTGTTAAACATTTCACGTTGCGCATTTCGCGCTATTTTTACGACTGTTATAAAAGTTGCTCATCTGCGATAAGAGTCATAAATACTGATAATGCCACAAACTAGTCGAACATAAACCACGATAAACCAATAAAATATCAATGTACACTGATAACTTTCATTCCCTTGGATCCATAATCGAATTTCCGTTCTCTTCTTTTACCCTTTGGCAAAGTTTAAGATGGGCCAAAACTATTCAGTTAATCCGTTTAAATCTCGCGGAATCGTGTTAAATTTAATTGCAGCTATAAATTTCTGCTTGCCAACGCATAAACTTCTATCCGGCCAGTTGAGCCCAGGCCCACCCCCCTTATGCCTCCCGCCTTTCGCCATTTCTCATCCGATTCCTCATCCTGCTTATCCTTACTAACTGGTGGTTATGTCAAGAAATGCGCGCTAGAAAACATTTCAACCTTCTGCTCTGGCTCGCATTTGACTTGCAGCTTTGCGCGAAGTTATCGTAAAAAATATCGTAAACGCTTTTTATAGAGCAAATTCACGGTTTGCGAGGCGAGATTGGGCGGTCTGGGGTAGGGATCCGGGTGGTTGGTTAGAGCTTCAGTTAGGGCAGCTTCCGGTTCTAGCCACATTCAGTGGTCGCACACATCGCGCCACCAAGAAAATAAAATGCCAGTTACTTAGTTGTATAAATGTTGGCCAAGACTTTAAGAGCAGCAGCGAAGGGGTGAGGAGCTGGGAGGAGAAGCGCATTGGCATCGTCTTTGGCTTGTTTGTGCAATTGGCGTGGAGCAACACTTTTCATACTCGTACTATGCAACTGTTCTAAGGCCACTCGTATATCCTTAAGTGGCAGTGTGTGGCATTTTTAACACTGAGTAACTGATGGCAATTGCAGGGCGCTGCATTGAGTTATTGTCTGAGCTAAACCTAAGCAGAATGTATTGGCTCAGGACTTGAGCATTTGAAATTTGAGATAATACTTTTGGGTTATGTCATATGTCCCTTAAGCCCCAACTGTAAGTTATGTGTTTTTACTAAAAACTTTTTAGGCGAGCATAAGAAGAACCCATCATTTGACTGCAGCTAGTCCAAGCTGGAGTTTAAGTCCTTTTTAAATTGGAATTCATGTGAAAGTTGAAGTTCCTCTAGAAAGATCTCTCAGCTATATTTTAAGCTAAATATATCAACTTATTTTATGCCTTTAGAATGTTAGTTTCTAATGTAATTTTGAACATTTTTCTTCTGATTTGATTTGCTATTTTGTTAAAATATGACACTGGAAACTTTAATTTTAGTTTTTATATATATTATCAATTTTTATCATATCTTGTTAGTTCTTTAAGCAAGCAATAGTAGCTCTGATTTATTTCATATTATTTATTTATTCAGCCAACTGACATCTTAAAATGGTTCTCCTAAATATGCATTTATCATAATTCATATATTTTTGTTCCTTGACTGAAACTAGTGCCCTAACCTTAAAGCCTAAGCTTGTAGCACTAGGAAATATCACAAAAAGAAATATATATTTGTGGGAATAGTTTGGCAACGCCGAATGGTTGGCCACTCCTACACAGCTGAGCCTGACAGCGATATGGCAACCCTGCCAGGTCGAAGAAGAGTTTGAGCATTGAATACAAACGAGAAGGACGTGAACGACGCTTCCGAAAGGACGAGTTTTACAACGAATCTCTAAAGTAATAATCAACGTTGGGACGTTAATTTGAATTGCACTTAAAGTTAGATTCGTATTTCATTAAATTTCATTTGCTATTTAAAGTAAATAAACAATTACATGCTATTATATGAAACCGGGATTGCCATTTCGATCGGATCCCACATATATGTGAGCTTATATTATTAGCCATCCATTTATTCAACTGTTTATAGTATAAACTTTATACTTTTAATGATGTAACAGATTTTCAAGGAATCTATTTTGCTTTTTCTTTAATTTTAACAGTCTAGTCACTTATATTCTGAGTAAGTCAGTTCTTCGAAAGAAATATTCATCAGATTTGTTTATCTATTCAGCTGAAGGTTGTAGTACCTGTGCCAAGGTTTTATATTATTAAATACAATTTGTATACTCGTACTTCTAGTTAGAAAACAAGTTCTTTTGGTTTGTCTTATATTGTTGGAAAACTACTTCTGCATTAACTTGAAGAGTTTCTCATAGAAAAAATGGCTAATGGGTTTGCTTAAGGTAAATTACCTGCATAATTTACTGTGGTTAAGGATGTGGCGGTGCATTGGACACTCTCTAAGTTAATAATGCGCAGCTTATGCAACTGAAACCACTCTTCAATGGGCAACCCACTCGAGTTGCCACTCAATGCAGCCACAACTCGGCCCCATTTCAAAAGGGGCATGCATAAAAAGGGCAAATAAGGGTGTAGATAGGGAGACAGGGGTTGAGTGTGTGGCAAATTCATTTGCCTGCAAAGCGAAGCCATCAACATGTTTGCCATATATGTGGGGTAAGGAGGTCCTTTAAGGCCATCGATGCCCAGTGGTGCTGACGCTTGAGCAGCTTCTGCAGCGGCTGTTGCTGCTGCTGCTGCTGGCGCTGAAGTGGTGCAAGTTTATTGCCACTCGAAATATGTTGAACGGAGTTTATTGGCTTGGCGATAATAAGCGAAAAATGCGCCTTGTTTGAGTAGGGAGTACTGAGTAGGGAGAATGGGATGCCAAGGAGTCTCAACTAAGTTGCAGTGGCATGTGGCACAGTTGACTCACCTGTTCAGGCCATCAATGCAGACGCCAAACACACAGGGATTGCTGAGGCAGGCAAAGCCCGCTTGGCTGCTGCCGACCAGACTGAGGCTGAGGCAGAGCGTCAATAGCAGTCCAGACTGTGGCCAGCTCTGTGCTAATGTCCTTAATGTCCTGCCGCTGCTTTGTGTTGCAGCTACAGCTACAGCGGCAGCAGCTGCTGCTGAGTTTGCACAATTTGCTGTTGGCTTTTCTATTGTTTGTGTTGCTGTCGTTGTTGTGGTTGTTGCTGTTGCTGTTGCTCTTGTTGTTGTTGCTGTTGCTGTTGCTGTGGTTGTTGGCATCTTTAGCAGGTGGTTTCGTTGCATGTCCGTTAATGGCATCGTGGCTGAGCTGCTTAGCAACACTTCCAGTATGGGCCCAGTGGTTGTTGCACCATTTGCCGTTAGCGGTGTTATAGTTGCTCCTGTTCTTGTTGCTGCTGTTGTTGCACTTGCTGCTACTGTTGTTTTAGCATATTTAATGCATTTATTAATCAAATCACGTCTGCGGCACATTTCACGTTTCAATTTCTCTCGCTCCATGGCGCTCGAAAACTCTAAAGGATATCTCTACTTATTATTCTTCCTCCTTAATCCTTGCTAATCATACGCCCCGTGGCGCATTTGATTGATGCTGTGTCCTTAGCTCGATTGTTGCTGTTGTTCTTGCTATTTTGCATACAAAAAATCCGCTTAAGTACTTTATTAGTTTGCATTGTTTGCTCCGCAATTGTTTACTTCCCCATCCACTTGACTGCCGCTAACTATTTTTTATTGCCCGGGCATTATTGAGAATGCAATCGTCGTCGCCGCATCGCATCTCATTTCACTGGCCACCGGCCAACTGGGAATGTCCTTACTTGTAGCTCTTCTACTCCTTTTTCTTCTTATTATTTTTTATTATTATAAGGTTTTATTTTGTTCCCGTTTCCGTTTCCGTTTCGCTTTCCAATTTGCTGCTTCTTACTGTCTGTTGTCCCTTTGTTGCTGTTCACATTTTTGCAGCTGCAATTTCGTTTTGCATGATTTCAATTTGTAAACTGCAAGAAAAGAATTTACACAGTTAGAAAGGATAAAAGCTGTAACGGACACTGATTTAATACTCTCTAACAATGAAAGTGGAATAAAGAGCTATAAAAACGTTGGGAAAATGTGTGTACAAAAGCAAAAGTACACATGTATCTGATCTATTTTGATTAAAAAACAGTTCTTGGCAGACCTGTTCGTATCTCAGAGTCTAGAAGAGGTAAAGTCATGAAATTTAGTATGTGGACTCTCAATTATATTTGTAAATTATCCAACCAATGTTGGTAAGCAAATCTGTAGCTTATTAGATACAGATTTGATGTTAAGCTAAGTCTATTATTGAATATTTGCAAGTTTCAGATAATTATAATATGAAATCAGAATGGTATCATCCTTTAAAACTCGCTAAAGGATATTTGCTGGTCGGTTATTATCCATTCAATAAATATGGTGCACTTAGCCTTCTCCTTCTCTAGGGAATTTTATTTTCGCTTTGCAAAATTGTATTATTCGAGCGGAAAATGTAATTGTTGCCAATTTGAAAGATATTGAGATGAAAAAATGAATAAAAAGCAGAATATTGTGATAGGTTTTTTTTAAACCAGATCCAAAAACAGTTGAATTCGTTTGCAGTTAAAGCTTATTAGCTGGCATTCAATTGATTCAGCAAGCAGGATCAATCACTAAGATAAATTCACAGTTTCAATCAGATGACATAATATTTGAAAGGATTTCTCTTCTGGCTTGATTTCATTTTGTTTGGCTGATTCAACAACGCTGTCCCAGCACGTATCACGTGTCAAAATAAAACCCAACTTGTTCACATTTCACATTTTCACATATGTGTTTGAGGTGCTTAGTTTTGGCCATTAAAACAGAATGGCACGGACCGAACTGAACAGAATAGACCAGACTAGTACTGGAAGGATGGGAGGATATCCCAGTCACATGTGCAGGATAAGCTGCAGCAAAAAGTTAACAACTTTTTGTTTGCGACTGCGAGCACAGAATAAATATTTTTTATGTCTGCCACAAAAGTCGCGACAGAAAGAGAGAGAGAGAGAGAGAGAGTGGCATTGCTAGACAGAGATGTCAAATGATAAGTTCAAAATTGAAACCGGCGACGAACTGTGCACGTCAATTAAGGCGCAAGCAGCCAAAAAGCGAATGTGCCGGGCAATAAACTGGCCAAAGAGCCAACAAAAGGCAAAATCCAAAGCAAAAGCTGCGCTTAGACAGACAGAGATGGCAACAGTGATTCAGAAAGAGACAGATAGAGATCGAGAGAGAGGGAGAGGGTATCACATCAACATAAATCCGACTTAACGTTGCGAGCGGGCAATAAAAGTTGGCAGCCGACGGGACGTATACGTAATGTTGCATTTGGGACTGCAAGTGGGTAATAATGCCAGGATTATGGCAATGAGTGCAGCAGAAGGATGTGGTCAGCGCTGCACATTGAAAATTAAATGAAACCAGAGAGTGAGAGAGAGAGAGAGAAGCACAGAGGCAATCATAAAGTTATCACAAGGATGGGGCATGTGTTGCGATAGATCATTCAACAAACCGATGCGGCTGATATCCTTGGATTGTGGCAACACAAGCATATGGCCGCCACTTTTGAATATGCAACGAAGAGCGAAGCAAGGAATTGAAAAGCAAACATGCAATCATAAAGTCAACGCAATGAAGGGGCATGCGGCATGTGTTGCAATAGATCATTCAACATAGCGATAAGCCTGATATCCTTGGAATATGGCAGCACAAGGATTATTGTGGTGGGTACATTCAAGGGAGAAGCAAATACCTCGATGTGGCATGCGGCATAATGTATAGTCAGTGTTGCAAATTCCGATTTTTCCCATTTAAAACTTCCGTTTTTAATAGTTTAAGAATATCAGAAAGCTAAGTTTCCATTTAATTTGTTATACTATCGTAAAGTTGGCAACTCTATTCGTGAGTTATCGATAATTTATTATACTAGTTGCAACCCTCTAAGGTTGCCATCCTGTATTCGTGAATTATCGATAACTTATTATGCTAGTTGCAAGCCTTCAAAGTTGCCATCCTCAAACGAAAGTTTATTCAACATTCTTATGTGAAGTGACCTATGAATGAGGGAGATTTTAAAAGCATATTATAACATATTAATAAACTATCTAAAAAGTCTGTCAAATTCCTAAAGTTATCTCACACTTCCCTTCTTAAATTGGTTGCTGTAGATCACATAACAACATGACGATAAGACTGATATCCTTGTTAGCAGCAATGTCCAGAGGACACACTAGATTTGGTATAAGAGTATTTAGTCCTGCAGCTTCAACACATTGCAGGGAAAAAGGCTTATAACCAGGGGCGTTAGTGGCATGGAGTAGGTGTAAGGATACTCAGGCTGAAGCTGCCTCATCTCCTGTCTCATGCTGCTGATGTCCTTCCAACTTTTGTGTGACATTCTCGTGTGTTTTCTGGGCCTGTGAGTGGAGTGGAGTGGACTGTTGAGTGCAGCCTGCTAGCAAAAACTCGGCAACGGGAATTCACTTGATTCCCCCCACCTGAGGCAGCCGGAATGCCATCACATTGGTTACACCTGCAGCGGCAAATTTTCGGAAATTTTAACTAGCGTTAACTGTATATGTGTGTGTGTGTGTGTGTGTGTGTTTGTGGGTTTGTGTGTATGCCATAAAAACCGTTGCGTTCTTATGCTGAAAAGCCACGTCACCAACATCAGCACAGAAGCACGTCCTTGCCCAGGCTTTGGCTCTGGCTGTGGCTCTGGCTCTGGCTAGGGTTCTGTTTCTGGTCTCCATTTCTGTTTATTTTTGTTGCCTTCTTTTTATGGCATTTGCACAACTGCAACTTTGTGTTTCAAGTGGGTGGTGCGGCGTTCCGGGCATAGTGTCATTAACATGGTCCGTTTGCCGTCCGGTGGGTGTGTCAACAAATTGTTGCAGATTTTCCGACTTTGGTGCTGCTGTTGCTCTTTTTGATGACATTAATGAATGGGCCTTGTTAGGCGAAATGTGTAATCTACAGGGTAATTATAAGCAGGTTTCCACTTGTACGCGTATGCATGAATATGTATGGGCCCTGGGCCCTGGGTCCTGACTGACGGCGCCAAGGAGGGAGGGCTGGAGGCAGCGAAGTGCAACTGACAACTGACGGTCGCCAGGGGAGGGTAATGATAATGATGAATTGCAGAAGATGTCCTTTGTGCTATAATGGCCGGGTATGTCAACAGAGGCATACACATATTTAAGATGAAGTACAGCCCTCAGCTACAATATTTTGAAAGATAGATGAATGAAGGAGCTTGACAAAGCTCTCAAGCACAGACATCAAGGAAAGAACTGGAAGGAAGCCCTTAAAAGCAAAAGCATTTCAGATGAAGTACATCAATATGAAAGATACAAGCTTGCAAAGTGCTTGACTTAGAAGACGTACTGGATACGCAGGTGTCCTTAACTGTAAGAAAACACGGCTCGAACTCGAACTTAGAACTCTATATTAACAGATTTTCTTATATTCTTGCAGAGGATTTTAAATTACGGTCACGAATTTAATTGGAAATTCGATTTGAGTTTCTATGCAAACTAGTATCTCAGTTTTTAAGGTATCTTAAGGCAACTTTTCATAGATGCTATATATGTAAAAAGGTTGGCAGCCCTAGACCGGAGTTAACAGCAAGCTAACAGCTGTTAGCATTAGCAGAGACACTTTCGATCGGTATAAGTCAGAGAGATAAGTCTTCATAAAAAGAAGTGGCAGAGCAGAGATCGGAAATTAAGTTGAAAGTTGTATTAAGCCGTGAATGCAGAACGTTATATGAAAAGGAACAGTTGTAAAGCCGTGAATACTCGTCTCAATTGGTCGAAAGTTGTGTATATATACCCTTCTCCGACACTCCAAGGTCTAGTTTAAGTTTATTCTTTAGTTTATTATTAATATACAATATAAGGCGTAGCTTGATTCTTATTAGTTCCACGAACGAATACAAACTGACTCGCGTTCTGTTATTCTTACAGACATAACGATCTAACAGAGTACTCATCATGTTAATGCTAATGTTACTTAACAGATATAACAGTGTCAGTGTGACCCTAAACAATATGTATGTGTCTTTATGTTTATATCCTACTATTTTCTATACTCCTATATCCTACTACTACGTTTATATCCTACTACAATATTCAGATCCTTTCTTATATTCAAAATTCTCTCAAATATGATTAAAGAAATGATTTCAGCTTTATTATCCCGCGCTTGGTGGGCTTTTAACTCGTAATTATTCTAGTTTATTATTAATATTTATTTTCAGAAATTTTAGTTTTCAGTTGGTCAAAATTGGGAAAAGTGAAAGCGCTTTAATTGCAAAGTTTCATGTTAGTTATGCAAAAAGTGTCATTGAAATGTCCTCAACAGCGATGCAATTTCCAAAAACTGTTCTACAACAAATCCTTCAGCTAGTTTTTGAAAGTTTTTAGGGCAGCCCTTTAGCTTAAGTAAGTGCTGCAATTTGTTATTGCTGTTGTTGTTGTTGTTGTTGTTGTTTTACTGGCTGTGCAGGCAATTTGTGCACATAAATTTAATTAAAATGTCATTGTTTATTATTCGGATCTATTTTTATTTTGTATATTTTTTTGTTTTGCTTGCTCAGTTTTGCATTTTGTGTCTTTGAGTTTATGCAAAGCGTTGGACGGCAAACAACAAGAAACAAAACAAAAAAAAGGAATGAAAAAACTGAAAGAATCAAGTGGAAATATGCTGAGGCCAGAGAATGCAAATTAGCTGGGAGTCTTTGTCGCTTCCCCCCTCCGTGCAGTCTCTTCTGCCGCTCCTTTCTAACTTCTGACTTGGCAATGTTGTTAATTAATTCAGACAAACATTGTGCAAATATTTGTGCAAACTGTTAAGTCAAACAATGCGCTGGCCCGTGCTCCGGTTAATGTTTAATTGTTTGAAGACGCTCAAAAGTAGGCAACACTTATTACAAATCAAGCACAAAGTGCGCTGTGCGGGTCGTGAGGGGTGCGGTGGGGGGCTGTGTGTGTTTGCATTTAGTTTGTGCGCGTGAAAATCGATTTTGCCAAAAATAAACACGCACACCACAAAATAATTAACTTGTCTGTGCAGGACATATAAGTAAATACATTTAACTTGCTGTAGCTACTTGGTATAGCAAGCTTGCCTCTGCTCCTTGCTCCCTCACTTTCTCACACCCTTGCCAGCGCTCTACCTCTCCCTATTAGGTCATGTTTGCACCACACAAATACAATTACAACAGCGCATAGCCTCAACCCCTAAGCAATCACGTCTCCACCTCCAGCTGTCCTCCTCTCTCTCCCCAACAACAAGAGGGCCCGTAACACGCGTCTGGCAACCACTTCCGCTTGCTTATTACGCTCGCACCATCCCCAACACCCCCAACGCCCCAAAAAGTAGACTACACTACATAAATGGCTGCTTTTACAAGCGTGTCTCACTCAAAGCATGGGGCGTGTCCAGGGGCGGGGGCGGGGGCGGGGGCTTGGCCTGTTATTGTTGTGGCTCGTTTAAATTAATTGACTTAAATCAATTTCTGACTTTGACGTATTATGCGCAATTTCTCGACCACAGTTGCCGCTAATAATTTTCATAACTCATGCGTTTCGTTCGACAGCTGGACCAGAGCTGAACTCTGCTCCGAACAGGCTTTCAGATGTCCAGCAAATTGAATTCATTGTGGTTCGTTCAAATGAATTTGGCTTGCCCCAAACCACACGCTTTGAAATCAATTGAGTTTTAACAAAGTTATGAGAGTTTGAGGCTAAATTCACGAAATTTGTATATAATTTTTCAGTTTTAGCAGCGAAGTTTTGAGCTGGAAGTGAAAACAAAGATCAAAACCGTCAATTTCTATTGAATTCATAAATGCCAAGACAAGCTAAGGAGTGTTCTTTCTCGAAAATAGAATTTAATAAAATTTAGATTTGAAAGCAGGAAAGATACCAAGATTCCTAAGATATTCTGCGTGCAAATCGGTTAAGTTACTTTGCCAAATCTTACATATACTTGGGAGTTGAAAAGCTAGATTAAATATATTTGTAGAGTTATCAACCTGTTTATTATTATTATTAGTGATAGGGCGTTCCACTCCACTATGAACATTGGCCCCCTCTAAACCCAAACCCCCCCCCCAACCCATCCCCCGCCCGAATGCAAAGGTCTGGGGGGCTAGAGCCCAAAACCTTGGCCGGAAGGAAAACCCCCCCCAGGTACTTTTCCTCCTCCGGGCAGGGGCGGTGCATCTGTTATTTGTGGGGATGGGGTTCCCCCCCCATTTCCCAACACTCTGCATTTCCCTCTTCTACCATTTTCTATTTGGGTTTGTGGTCTCAGTCGCCAGTGCCCAGCCGGAAGGCCGGTGACTATTCTAAGTGCACTCTTCCCCAATGGTATTAATTGCTTGAATCTTTTGAGATTATGGTTGCCTAAGGGTGCCTTGGCCGCGGAGCTGCCCCCCCCACCTGTTGTCCTCTTCTATCCTAAGATACTCTCTTATTGTATGTCTTCCTATGCCACAGAACGGTTCTGGGCCTACCAGAGGTTTTCAACCTGTACTTCCATATAAAAGTCTTAACATAACTGTTGTTAAAGATAGCTAACGAAACATTGTTCCAATTATATGCCTTGAAAACCCGAAAGGTAAAAACCTTTGATGAAAACTTATTTGTTGATGAAATCTGTTACCAGTGAAGCTTGATTGCAATTAAACGGAATTTTCATCAACCTTGAATTGGTTGAAGGTAGCTGGAATTCGTTTTTCCAAAGAAATTTGTGTGAAAATTGTATGTTTGCAAATGGCTAGAATATTTTCAAGGAAAATATTATTACAGACAGCTGCACTCGGGCTCGAATCTAGCGAGTTACACATATATACGAGTTATACTCGAATTTAATTTAGCGAACAATTCATTACCAAAAATACAAGCTGTTTAGTTTTGACAAAGTTAAGGCAGTTTGAAATCTAGAAAGGCACTTAAAATCGTGAAATATTGAATGTAACCTAAACAATGAAGAGAATAAGAAGTATTTTGCAATTTATGGTATATTTAAGCTTAAATCTTTAAGCTGGATATGAGAATTATGGTTTATTGTAAGAATATAGGATATATATATTAAAAATTGCTCAGATTTATCCCGTTTGTGTTCAGAGTGCGACCATGCCAGTCACAACAAATACGCTTACATATCGCATGGCTTTGTTTTGTCTAGTGCAGTGCATTTTTTTGTCTGCCATTTTCGGAACCAGATCCTGCGAGATTCTTTAGGGCAAGCTGGTTGTAGATATATGACCGGCATATCCTGCACTGCATCTGCGCCAGCTGGAAGATTAAGTGCCAGCACGCTCACTCCACACAGGACACTCGATATAACACACACACACACACACACAGACACAACCACACAGCCGTGCATGTTACAAGAAGATTGCGTATACGCCACGTAATACAATCGCTCGTTCTGGCCTGGCCTGGCCTGAAACTTTACCTCGGCTCACTTAATGCGCCCATAACTGCGAGTGGCTTTCTGCAGCCACATTCCCTGCACTCCCCTCTCCTCCTCCTTTCCCTGCTTAGCAAAGGTACCACCTTGATAGCTGACCCAATGCTTGCCTTTTGGCATTAACATTGTTGTTTTTTTTGTTTGTACTTTTTTTTTGTATTTTTTTCGTTGCTGTCGCCGTTTTCTAAATGTGTTCTAAAAGTGTTTTGAAAATTGCCCTTGATTTTCTTTGCTTTTCGTTGCTGTTTTTGGCTGGTCTTTGTGCCATTTGCTGCTTCTGTTTATCCCCAGCATTTTTGTGGGGTCTTCGGACTGTGCAAACACGTTTATGTCGTACGCTTGTCCAATATTTATTAAAGCAATCTGTTCTACTGGATTTATATAGCAATATTTGTCTTGTAATTTATACTGTTGCTTGTTGTTCTCGAGTGGAGGAGGTACTGGCAGCAGCTGTGCCAGCTATTTTGGTTAGTTATTCACCATTGGGATTATGCGTATTATGGCAAATGATTTGCTGCATAGGTAAGCAAGCCACGGTATTCTGGGAATAGTCAGGTGAATTTATGCTTTTATTATAACAAAAGTTGTACTAGTTGAAAAAGTTACACTCTTCGTGGCGTCAGTCTTCAAATGATTGATTGAATCATTTGAAATTGATTTGGAATCCCCAAATTATCATCGCCTACATAATTCATGGATTTATGTCTAAACTTATTTATCTGATATGATAAGTGTTACAACTTTTTTCTTTGTCTGTCTGTATGAATGACATTTTGTTCTACACCCTTTAAGCTAGAGCCATCAAATTTGGTATACATGTTACTATATACCCTTTAGTTTTTCAACTGTAAAGATCGGCCTCTCAGCTTTACCCTCTCCCCCGAAAATTAGACAAAATCTATATCATCCGCATAGCTAGATTCATCAAGAAGACTACTGATGACCTCCTTGGAAGAATACAAATTGAAATGTGTTTCTTAAACAATTGAACGCTTAAAATTTGAGCTTTTAAAGCAGATGAAAGGTATTTATGTTTATATACAAATAAAGGAATACAATGAAAGATTTAAGTGATTAAAATTAATCTCACAAAAAGCTGAAAGTTCCTCTACATATTTAAACTAGATTGATTCTACTCCAACCAGCTGTATTTGTTTTTGTGGTTATATTTGATTACTTTATTCTTGAAAACACTGCTTAAAGTATTAAAGTAAGTAAGCTTGCGAAAACGTTTCTGTTTATTAAAAAATAAATTTGATATATTTCTTAAAATTGTATTTGTACAATTTTGTAGACGAATTGTTGCTCAAACTCTCAAATGACCAAACAATCGTTAATCTTGTGCTGCAAAAACGCTACAAGGATTCTTCTCAACTACAATACAAGAATACTTACAAAACATTTCTTGGCATTACCCAATTGTTTCTTATGCTCGTATTTCACTGCCATTTCGGATGAATTTTATTCCTTTTTTTTCCCCGGTTTGTTGGCTTTCATTTGGCAATTCTTTTGTTGAACTTTAACGAATGTGCTGGCTTTATTTATCAAAAATCAATAAGTGCACAACATGGTCGTATGCTAAGGCAACCAGCCTAAATGTATGCTACGTAAATTATTGTAGCACCATTTTCGAAGTCTACTTTCGGGCGCACCACAAAATCACGCCGCAAACACAATGAAATGCCAACACACACGCACACACACATAAAATGTAGCATAAACAGGATCCTGGGGATTGTAGGCGGCGTGGTGGGCGTGGCCATTTAAGATAGGCACAAGGCGATATGGTTGCGGCATGGATACATCGATTATACAAGGCAACCGCACAAAAACTGGGCGGCGATAACTCCAAGAGTTTTCTCTAGTTCCACATAGCTGTGTCTATGTGTGTGTGTGTGTGTGTGTGTGTGTGTGTGTGTTGAGTCTTGTGGTGCATGTAAAATTGTTGCATACAGCGGGGCGCCTTCAACTTTAGCACATTTTTATTTTTAGTTCTTCATGCTGGCAATAAAAGTTTTTATCGCTTTAAATGAACATTTTATACTTCCTGCAAATGTGAATGAATTTTCATTTTCTCGTTTATTTTGTGGTGACTTTCGGTTTATTATTGCATATTTTAGTTTAGTTCTGATATTATTCCATATATTTGTGCGCCTACATTTGTAATTAAAATTTGTGCAACTTAAGTGAATGCCTGTGCACATATTTATGTGACACACTGTGGCTTGTCTATGCGTGTGTGTCTGTGTGTGTGTGGGTGTAATTGACAAAGTAAATTAAGTTAATTTATATGCAGCTCTATAATTTGCAATTTATATTTACATATGCAATATATTTTATTCTGGCTACAAAAAAATCCTCCCCTCAGCCAGAATATATATTATATATTTATAACTAGCACACTTTTTTTTGTAGGAAAAGTATTAATACTGGCTAGTAGTATGGACTACCTTTAATTCTTGAGAATCGCAAAGAAGGGCGATTCAGTTAGACCTCAAAAATAGGCAATTCTATTGAGCTAGACCTCCAAAACAGCCTTATGTATTGCACTCCCTTTAATTCTTGAGAATCGCAGAGAAGGGCGCTTAAACCCCTCAAATGGACAATTGTATTGCACTCCCTTTAATTCTTGAGAATCGCAGAGAAGGGCTGATCAGCTTACACCTCTTAACACAGCCTACTGTATTGAACTACCTTTGATTCTTGAGAATCGCATAGAAGGGCGATTCAGTTTGACCTCCAAAATGGACAATTGTGTTGCACTCCCTTTAATTCTTGAGATTTCGCAGAGAAGGGCTGATCAGCTTACACCTCTTAACTAGGCAATTGTATTGAACTACCTTTGATTCTTGAGAATCGCATAGAAGGGCGATTCAGTTTGACCTCCAAAATAGGCAATTCTATTGAACTACCTTTAATTCTTGAGATTTCCAGAGAATGGCGATTAACTGTAGACTTCCAAAACAGCCTACTGTATTGAACTACCTTTAATTCTTGAGAATCGCAGAGAAGGGCGATTCTTAAATAGACAATTGTATTGAATCACCTTTAATTCTTGAGAATCGCAGAGAAGGGCGCTTAAATCCATCAAACGGGCAATTGTATTGCACTCCCTTTAATTCTTGAGAATCGCAGAGAAGGGCTGATCAGCTTACACCTCTTAACTAGGCAATTGTATTGAACTACCTTTGATTCTTGAGAATCGCATAGAAGGGCGATTCAGTTTGACCTCCAAAATAGGCAATTCTATTGAACTACCTTTAATTCTTGAGATTTCCAGAGAATGGCGATTAACTGTAGACTTCCAAAACAGTCTATTGTATTGAACTACCTTTAATTCTTGAAAGAATCGCAGAGAAGTGCGATTCTTAAATAGACAATTGTATTGAACCACCTTTAATTCTTGAGAATCGCAGAGAAGGGCGCTTAAATCCATCAAACGGGCAATTGTATTGCACTGCCTCTAATTCTTGAGAATCGCAGAGAAGGGCGATCAACTGTAAGCCTCAAAAATAGTCAATTCTATATGACTACTAGCTCAACAAAATTAAATACCTTGTTAGAGGGTATACAAATAGTTGAGTTAAAAGGAGAAAAATCTTAAAAAAAAAGTAATCATTTGACAATATTAATGATATAATGGTTGAGGCGCGGAAGGAAAACGGATTCAATTAGTTTTAATGGCATTTGAAATTAGTTCACCTCAGCGCTCTAAACAATTTTAATGATCTACTTCGGGCATTTCCAATAAGCAGCAAATTAATGTCAATTTTCGCTCGCCTCTGGGCTTGGGGGGCGGGACCACGCCCTAATTGCAATATTTTCGACTGATTAAGCGACATCACGTAGCTGCAATTAAATTAGCTTACAAAGTGTGCGCTGCGCTGATGAAAAACCATTTTTCGAAAAATGTTGAAACGTTTAACATTGCTTGAGATATTTTTGTTGCTTTTGTTGCTTTTTTTTGTTGCTGGCAGCAGCATAAAAATGAAAATGCGCTCAAAGGAATTCAGCTGGCGAGCAGCGCAATGAGCCAAGTTAATTAAGAGTTGGCCAAAGGCAAAGACGGCAAAGGGACGAATCAGTCAACGTTGGCGACATAAAACCGCCAACAGTTCTTGTTGTTGTCCTTCTTGTTGTTGTTGTTGTTGTTGTTGTTGGTGGTTGCTGTCAGCAGCTGACCAAATGAAGAGCTGACCAGGCAAACGCTTTTGTGTGCTGGCGACAACACTGCACTGTGGAAAATAGACACTTATTCTGACAAAGAATTCTTTATTTTACTTCAAAATTGGCGAACTTCTGTTATTAACCTGTATTGCTGCATAACAAATGTTAACCTATCTAACAGCTGTTAACTTAACAGCTGTTTAATACAGCTAATGAGACATTGTTGCAATTATAGATGCCTTGAAAACCCGAAAGGTAATAACCTTTGATCAAAATTTAGTTGTTGATGAAATCGGATGCCAGTGAAGCTTGATTGTAATTAGGTGGAATTTTCATCCACCTTGAATTAGGTCCTACTAGCTCCAAGTATGTTTTACGCTATCCAAGTGTTTGGAATTGCAGCCAAGTCACACCTAAACAAGCTCCGTGTACTGCAAGCCAAAACATTAAGAAAAATCTCAGGGGCTCCTTGGTACATGAGAACCAGGGATATTGAGAGAGACCTGAATGTTCCTCCGATAGCTGACAGAATCCAGAGCATAGCTGGAAGATACACGGAGAGATTAGTGTTGGAATATCCCTATTCAACTTAACAAAAATAGCATTTACAACACTATGTTTTGGTATTACTTTATTTGTGATAGACTGGTCACTCTTTATGATCTCTCTCTTCTTTCTTGACTGCTTGTGAAGTGTAAATGTGGTGTTGGTGTTGCGAATAAGAAAAGAGTTAAAATATAAAATATAAAAGCATAACTGAACTGAATTAAACAAAGTGTTTATTATTTGAATTATAGATTCTCAATTTCTAACAATTAGCATCCCATCCAAACCGTCTTGCTAGACGACTGCGCAACTTTGGGCTGAGAGCCAGGAGAAGACTTAAACGTCATCACCCTCAAGACCTTCCACACCGGCTCTTGACCTAACATTTATATCTTTCTATCTTATACTATTTTTCTTTATATTAATAACTCTTAATTCCTAATTATTACCCCAAAGTCCTTTGCATAATGTAAATAATAATGTAAATAGCTGTATATAATATTTTAGATCTTCTAGACATAGTTTCATTCCTTTAATTTCACACTAGCTTAAGTTGCCTTAATAGGTAATAGTATTCTAATCAAACTGATAAATATATATAAAAAAAAATCCACCTTGAATTGGTTCAAGGTAGCTGGAATTCGTTTTCCCAAAGAAATTTGTGTGAAAATTTTATGTTTGCTTGATTTTTTCCACTGTGCACA
Source organism: Hirtodrosophila histrioides (assembly GCA_037075165.1). Classification (NCBI taxonomy): domain Eukaryota; kingdom Metazoa; phylum Arthropoda; class Insecta; order Diptera; family Drosophilidae; genus Hirtodrosophila; species Hirtodrosophila histrioides. The sequence continues at coordinate 1,448,104 of JBAMCL010000036.1, forward strand.
GGCAGCAAGAGACGAAGGACGAGAGTCCGCTGCTGAGACTCGAATAGGCACCGTTAACCGCATGTCCGGCGGCTGCTGTTGCATGGCGAGAATTGTGGTTCAACTGTGTGGCAGTTGCTGTTGTTGTTGTTATTGTTGTTTTGTTGTTGCCACTGTCAGAGGCTGCGTTTGACTTTGATGACGTTGGCAGTTGGTTAGCGGCTTCCCTTAGCTGTTGTATTTGTTGTTATTGTTTGAAATTGGCAGCTCAGTAGTGTCTCTATGAGCTGCCAATTAAAATTGTCCTCATATGCATTGCATACTTGGGGGCGCCTACTTGGCAGGACTTAAATGGAATTGGTTTGAGTTTGAATTGAATTCAACCGCACAGGTACAAGTAAGCAAGTAAAGATTACAAGCTTGAATTACAGAATGGGATAATAATACAAATTTAATTTAATAGTAGTTGTATAGTTAATAGTTAATATTATCAAAATATATCAAGGAACAAGCCAGTTTCTATTTTTTTAATACTTGTGTACCTGTTTGGCAGCTTCAAATAAATATGTAATGCTCACCCTTAATCGGTTATGCTACTCATGTAGAGGCACCTAATAAATATTCAAAGTATTAAAATATACCCCGATTTCAGTCCACAAGTTGAGCGTTAGCACTCAACTGGGTCACTCTCCCATCAGACAAGAATCTGCCTGTATCCCAACAGTGCCAGGTGATAACGACACTTATCAGGCAGAGCACTTGCTGTTGAAGAGAGGAGCAAGCTTGTATAGGCTGGATGTGTCAGAGAAGCTGGTCGAGTGGGACTCTGGCGAGCGACTAGCAAAGCAGCCTGTGGGGGGATCTTTGATCTTGCTCCACCAACTCCTATACAACATATTAAAAACAAATAGAGTCCAATGCCTTTTAACTATGTTGTCATTAAATTGTATTTATTCGCATCTGCATACACAGAATAGGAAAGTAATTAGAAGAGAGAGATTACTTCGTATACTATTTTTGAACTACCTAGATGTACTGGCAGTTCTCCTTCTTTACCCGCCCTACCTTTGATTTTCCATCAGCAAAATTAATTAATGTTTTGGAAAATCCCATAATTAGCTACGACACTAACTCATAAACTCATGCTTGTAGCACTTGGAAATATCAAATAAATAAGGATATATAGTAAAACAAAATATTCGACCGATTGTTCCTAAATTTATAAGCTCTTCATACTGTATTTGTTGTCTCCAAACTGTATTAGGGATAATATGACTCGCAATTGCTGAGTTTGCTTAAATTATGGATACAAATAAAAGGGTTGTTCATAGAAGAACTCACTTTACAATAGCATGTCCTTCGGCAGCTATATGATATAGTGGTATATATAAATACTGATATATTTCCTTGGAATTCATTTGAAAATGAAATTCAGCAAATATCTTTATCTTTTACTACTCTGGGGTAACATACCACAAGATATTCGCATTTCAACTAAACTAAGAGATTATTTTATTAAGTCTCTCGACACAATCACAACCAAAATCTTTTATGATTATTTTATATAGTCGTATAGCTGCTGGACCTCACGTTGCGGTCATAAATAACGATAACTTTATGCGTTTTTATTACAGTTATTTTATGTGCACATACAAATACAAGATACGAGCTACAAGCAACAAGATACAAATGTATCTGGAAGGCAACAAAGTTAGCTGGTAACTTGATACACTTTCACTTCTGTGCCCATTTAAGGTCGCTGCAATAAATAAGCGACTTATGTGTGTGGGACAGTTGTAAACACCCCCAAACACCCCCAAACACACCTGCTCACACCTTTGTGTGTGTGTTTGTGTGTACATTTTGCCAATAACAAGTATTTGGGTTAGTAATACCATTTACGAGCCAAAATCGCAGCATAAAAACAACTGCAAAGAGAAATACAAATCGAGCCTTGTTTACATTTTAGTTTTGTTGTCTTTCCAAAGCAAATCCGTCTCCAATGTAAGCCGCAAAAAGCTAGAGAATCAAATGTGCTCCGGCATGCTGGCATTTCAGTAAAAGCAAAAGAACCTCTGCTACGAACGGCAGAACGTCTATTTAACTAACTGTGCATAATTCATAATTTAATTAAGAAACCAGCGAAATGAAAAAAGTTACACGAGGGACATAGACATACGCTCAGCACTGTAAGCGTGTATGTGTGCTGAGAGAAGCCCCGCACAGCTGTTGGCCATGTTTGGTTAACGTTCTACCCTTGTGTCTGGGGTGAGGTTGCACAGCTGAGAGCGGGGCACACAGGGGGCATTGCGGGGGGAAGTGGTACCTACAATTGTGCGGCACAGTCTGAAATTCTGAAATGGCCAATGCTGCAGGGCCGTAAGTCAAGCGACGCGTCAAGCAAATCTGCACACCCAACTGCCAAGATTGTTATGTGTGAATGAGTGGGTGTGGAAGTGTGTGTGTGTGTGTGTGTGTCTGTGTGTGTGTGTGTGTGGTGTGTGGTCTGTGTGTGCTACTGAAATAGTCGAAGCTAGCTCACAGATTTAATGGCAGGTGCCAGAAATCTTGAGGGCGTTTCATTTTCGAGTGAATTAGTAGCTGGGAACACAACTGCGACGAGGGTGGCCAAAAGTTATGGCTTGGGGTATTTGTGCATTTAAAATAGATGATTTTAGCAGCTTATTTTGGCTATGGGGGGTTTGATATTTTAGTTAACATTGTGGCAAGGCTGTTGTGCAATAAAAACGTATGAGTAATTCAAAAGACTTCAATGTAAGCCGGACAGTAGGATATTAATTTTTAAGACTGAAATGCAATCACCGTAATAAATATAAGTTATATTATGAAAGTTATATAGCAATGTTTATATAATGCTTAGAAGGATCATTGTGGTGCAACTCTTTCTCTTGCCTGTATTTTCTGTCATTGATTTATACTCTGTTCCCGAAGGGAAAAAGAGTACATTGGGTTTGCGAAATGTCCGTCTGTTCGTATGAACGCAATCTTTTCCCACATCCTTGAAGCTAGAGCCACCAAACTTAGTACACATGTTGGTCTATACCCTCAATTTATGAAGTGTCAAGATCGCCCCCTCCACCTCCTACCCCACAATTTGGAGGAAACCTGTATCTACCACATTTTAAAAGCTATAGTCACCAAATTTGGCATACAGACTAATGTTGAGATTCCTGACAGATCTGCATCCAAAACCTTTATATATTTTGTATTAAACTAGTTTCTGCTACCTGTCGTGGCAACTTAAGCAAGTTTTACATTAGGAGAAAATACGAAACAAAATGATCACGGGGTGAAACATATATATAGGAAATTTACAAATTATTTACATATTTACATTATACACATTATTTACAAGGGCATTACATTACATTCAACATTAAAAAGATGTGAAAAGGATCATGAATTAGGAGAGAATCCGGAAAGGCAGATCCTGGGGATATTTAAAGAGATAACAATCATTCCTTACGTTCCCTGCTTGTAAGCTGAATATAATAAAAGCCGACCTGAACCGATTGAAATGAAATGACAAATCAATCTGGAACAAAGTATCAACTCAGAGAAGCAATCCGAATCGAAATCGGTTAAGTTTTGACAAAGTTCCGACAAGTTAAAGTCCAAGAAGATCATGTCCTATTGACTTTGAACTTTTCAAGCGGAAATAGTTAAGGATGGCGGTATTAATTACATTTCCCTTATACTTTTAAAGCAAACTTGTTAATTCAGTTATGTATAGTTAATATTCCCACAACTGTTGAGAAATTAATACAAATCGAAATCTATCAAAATAACTGCCAAACATATTTTGAATTCTCATAAGTTTAATTTGGGTTGAATTATGTAGATTAAATTACCAGATAATATTTTAAAGTAACACCAAATTCCCTTTAAAAGTCTGTTAAAAAAAATATAATAAATTAAGTTACATCTTAACTGAAATTTAAATTTTGTTCCAAGTTTGTCGTGACAACACATACAAAAAACTTCAGCGTTGCGGCACCAAAGGATCCTGCCACGAAACACACACACACACACACATACACAGACACAAGTGCTAACTCAATGACAACAAAGACTAAACTAAATTAGGTGTTCGACAGGAAGACGTCCAAACATTGGTGAGGGGGGCGCGGGGTGGCAACAAACTTCATATGAGCTTTAAATTTCAAATTTTACATCATTTAAACAACTGAAGCGAGTACAACAAAAACGATGACGAGGCAATGAAGATTCTCATGGCAGTGTGTCCTGACTGTGCGTGAGTGTGTGTGTGTGTGTGTAAATGTGCGACCAACTTGAAATGAGTGTGTTTCATACAATGCCGCAGCGGCAACAACAACGACAACAACAACAACAGTAACGGATTAAAATGTGTTACTCGACTGGAAGATGTCCTGTAAGCAGCTTTGTAGCACACAGTCATGGGATTACTGAGCATACAAGCTGCAAGCAGTGCACTGCTTGCTCTCGCTTGCCAACGCTTCAAAATGTATGTAGAAAACAATTTCTTGAGTAACTTTTTTGTTTATAATCAGATTGTTATGAAACTTGTGCGATATATGAAGAGCACGCTTAGAAATATGTATTCCAAAATACAAGGTTGTGATCTGCAAAATAGCGCTTATAAAACTCCTCAACGGAGGTGTGAGGGAACAAACACTAAGTCTTCAACTGCCTTAAGTCTTCAACTGTTTTGATTTAATGGTCTCATAAGCGACTTTTCAATGTCTCAATAAACGCTATGTGCCAGATTTTTTTTTCTCTCTCTTTTTATTTACAATCTGTCTGTTTAAACAATAAGTAAATTGTATAATTAATACTAAATTAACAGAAATAGCAGTTTTCCAATTAGCCCTGCTATTATATATAACATCTTTCAGTTTGTTGGATTTATCTATCGGGGAGATCGAGAATGTGGTATCTTTTCAGTCTTCTTACTGTTAAACTGTTGTCTACTAGACTTAAGGCTAAATTATTTTCGTGGTTGTGGAGTCTGTCGATGTATTTCTTACTAGTTTTATTTATTTCTTCTTTTATGGTTGGAATATTAAGATCTTTGTGAATATTTGCATTAGATACGTAAAAAGGAGCATTGACAATGACAATGTGCCAGATAAACTGTCAGATAGAGACAATTTCGATTTTTCAATACACCAATAAGGCAATGTGAGTTTTAAGCGCTATCTGCTACTTAATCTGACATATAAGCTAAATGTGCTGGCAACACTATACCAATAATATACAAAAATGGGCTTAAGTTGAAGCTGTGCGATTTATTTTCCCTATTTGGAAGATTTTGTACACTCCAGCAGCATCTGGTTAACTTTAATAAGTGCAACAAGATCTGTTTCTTCCTCTAAAATTTGTTAACCGCTGTCTTTTCAAATTTTGCAATTCTTAAAGTCACATTGGATGTTGCCACCAGTCGCCAAAAGGCAGCTGTTTGGAACAACAACGTTGCCAGACTTTGAAATTTATCAATCGATTTTTAAATTGAATTTGCTTATGGGACACTTTATGGAACAGTTAATTTTATCTAACAAGAAGAATAAAGAAAGACATTAGGAATGAATTCTCCAACCCGGTGGGGGAAGTATAAGTAGCCAGTCCGGCAAGCTGTACCCCAACTCACAGCGAGGTTGGTTAGAGATTACATTAAGGAGGGAAGGACCTAGAAAGGGAAGGGATGGGAAAGAATATAATAGTTGTAGAGTAGGAAATAGAAAATAGAGTGGGACATAGAATGGGCAATCTCCGACCCGATGGGGGAAGATTATTTGCCACCCCGGCAAGCTGTGCCCCTGCTCACAGCTGGGATCGGCCAGAGATTTCCCGTAGGTGATTTAGAAGAGAAAGTTTAATAGAGGGAAGAGAGAGTTCAGAGGAGAGCGAGACTTTATGTAGACATTGACGAATCGGCGCTCTTCTGCCTGTTACACTAGCTAATTATATACCCTCTTTGATGGCTACAGGGTATGCCAACAACAACAAAGACAATGCGTTGTTCAGTGCGGAAGCGGAAACTTCAAAGCGCGCACACTTTGGCTTTATGAAGCTGCCCAGCGTGTGGGCGTGGCGTGGCCTGTAAGGGTGTGCAGAGGGAGAGGGGAGAGGGGGGGGGGCGCAGACGGGTTTCGGGGTATAACAGAGTTTTCTGTTCTCCATGGTCATATGAGCGCACCTGAGCGTGCTCTTGCGTCTCTGAATTAATTCGCATTCGAGCCTCAGTGCGAGGAGTCGCTCGAGTCCTTGGTACAGTCCACAGGCAACAACATTGTTGTCAATTTGGCTTATTTTATTCGAGCCTGGTCATGTTTGGCGCTGCTGTTGTTGTAATTTATTTGAGCAGACACCTGCAGCTGAAGGAAGCACACAGTAATAATATAAAAGAAAGTATGACAAAATCGCGAATGACAATAAAAGTTTTTTGAGCAATTTTAGCTGCCAGTTGCTGCTGTTGTTGCCACGCACTGCCGCATGTCCTTTAAATCCTTGCCTTGGCAGCAGTTGCTCTTGTTGTTACCCTTGCCATTCGCTCGCTCACTCTTCAGTTTTACAGATTTATTTTTTTTTTTTTAAATGGGTATCAAAACTTTGTCATGAAACTTGCAAAACATAGAAAAACATGTTAAGGTTGATGTTGCCTCATCCGAACATAAATCTAGTTGAATATTAGTTTTACAAATTATTAATAAAACTATTTAGTTACGAAACTTTAAGTCAGTATGCAATTTAGAGCAATCATAAATGGCTAGTTTTTGAAATATAAATAGTTTTGGAGTCGTATTCCCCATTTAGATTCAGATATTCGCATTCGGAAATCGGAAGTCGACATTGTTGAATCACGAAAAACGATTGTAATACTGTTTTCATACATGTTTTCTAAGCCACTGGATGAAAAATTTACGAAAATAAGGCATAATCAAAACGGGAGCAGCAAAATCGAGAACGGGAATTGAAAGTAGTCAGAAATTGAGATAGGTCTGATAATAATGAAACTTTGTATTGTAGAACCAGATTACTTTTCGTTTGGTTGCAGTTCTAATATATTTTTTACACAGCGTTGTTACTCCTTCAAGTCTATCTCAACGAATGCCCGCTTTTATTCTACTTCTTTCTTCTTATCGATGAAAAAGTGTGTACATATATTAATATCGATTAACAGAGTTACTGAGAATACGAAGTGTGGTCACATTCTGTTTTTACATTATTCAGTTGACATTTAAATTAGTATAATTGTTAAGCACATAGATTACATATATTGCTACAGTATGTAGAAAAGTAAAACAAAATTACATCGAAACTCCTAATTTTATTTAGAATATTTCCTCAACAATAAGTAAATATTTCTTTATAGAAATCTTGGGAAATCTTATAAGAAATGTTCTAGATATTGCTAAGATTTTTAGATTCAAAAGGTTTGACTATATTTTTAGGTGAAATCTAAGAACACTCAGTTGCATTCACAACTCTATATAGATCTTACTGGTAATCGAACTCACGATCTCGTTGTTCAATCAATTTGAGCAAATGATCTTAAGAAATTTGACAAGAATATATCAAGAAAGTTTAAGTTTTTACTGTGAATTTGAAATTTGGAAAGTTTTAAGTTAATTTTATGTGAAAGCAATTGTGGATCTCAAATAAGAGTAGAACAAGCACTGGGATTCGAACACTTGAGCTTGATTTTCAGCTGTTTTAACGACTTGCAGAGCGCCCTGGAATTTGTTAAATATTTGAATATTTAAGAGCATTGTGAATTCGTTATGTTCGAGTGAATTTGCCCTTTGTGTGTCTTTATTGTTTGACTTTAGTCGCAGGATGTGTCAAAGGGTTTTCAGCCAGATTCGCAGATTCAGTTGCTCTTTTTTTATATGCCCTGCATTTTTGATACTCAAGTGCTGTTTGCCTGAATGTTTCATCAGGGCTTGCTCAGTCATTGTGCATAAATATTTGATTTTAGAATTGTGCACATTTTCAGCAGTTTTTTTCTTGCCGAATATATTGTCGTTGTGTTTGTGTTTGGGAACTCTCATTAAATTCACTAAAATGCGTGAGATTTCTGCTCATTTGTTGTTGTTGTAGCTGCCTTTTTCATGTTTTCATTGGGCAAACAATTCGTTTTTGAGAAGTCCTTGGCCAAAGGATGCAAGTTGTAATTTCATTTCTGACAACTGCTCTCAAAAGTCTCCAACACCCATGTGTGTGTGTGTGTGTGTGTGTGTGTGAGTGTGTGTGTTGGGGGCGTTTGATTCGCAAGTCGCAAACAACATTGAGATAAAGTTTGTTTGGATTTCTTAGCTCGCTCTTGAGATTGTTGTTTGTTATTCCTGTTGCTACCGTTGTAACAACATCCTGCAAAAGGAATTCCAAAAAAGTGAGAAAAAAATATAGCTGCAGTGCGTCCTTGTCATATCCTTTATTGCATTTGTTTTGCCGCTTGTTTGCTTCACTCTTTATTTGTATGCCCTTGCGGAGGGTCCTTTACTTTTGTCACGAGTTATGTTAAGCACTGAAGGAGTTTAAACCTAATTCAAGTCTACATTCTTAAACAGCTTGAAGAGCAACCTGTTTAGAAGCTATGTAGATACAACTTTCTATGAATAAGTATTGTGGCTGCCTTGAATGATCGACCAAAAAGTGAGTTTTTTTAAAATCAACTTTCTATAAAGATGTTCACACAAGTTTTAGCTCTATTGTATCTTATGTTCGTTTGATTCGACCAAACTTAATTAAAATGGGGTCACTTTATCATAGAGCTAGGAATAATTGAAATAGCGCTCAGAAACTGTATTAATTTATAAAAAGAAAACCTCTTTTATACAAAAATTAACATAGTAACTATAGAAGGGGGCACAATAGATCTCATAGGTCGCAGTGCAACGCTCCCATCACTAATAATAACATAGTAACTAGATGTCCACCTCATGTTTGATTTTGATTAAGAAGAAATTTTTAGCTATTTTCAATTAAGATTGAGGAATTCTAAATAACAATGACCAACTGAGGAGTCCTGTAATCTTATAAAATGAGAAATATTCGATATAAAGATGAATATCTAATTCAAAATAACAGTGACTAACTGAGGAGTCCTGCAATTTTACAAAATGAGAAATATTTGATATAAAGATGAACATCAAATTAAAGATGAAACTGTTCCAATGGGAGATGAGATAGTCCTGCTTCAAGAAGAAGTTTGAAAATAGTTCCTATTTTTCTAGGAACAATCATAAAGATGAACATCAAATAAAAGATGAAACTGTTCCGATGGGAGATGAAATAGTTCTACTTCAAACAGAAGTTGGAATATAATTCCCATTTTTCTTGCAACAATCTTCAAGGGTATTTCAACTTCGGCAGTCTGAAAACAAATATTGTTCTCAAATTTTGTTCTTGTCGCAATTGCTGCTGGGAGAGAGTCAAGTGATGCTCTAAATGAAATTTCTCCAAATATATTTTTGCAGCATTACCGTGCTACTTGTTTTGTTGTTATTATGCTGTTTACTTTACTTTTTACCTCCATGGAAGTACTTGAGGGCTGGGCCCTGGCTTTTGCCAAAAGTAAAACAAATTGAACTTTTTACTTTGCATTTGTCATGAAGCAGCTGTTGAAAATCTTCAAATTCAGCATAACAACAATTTTAATTCGCACAATCAACAAAAATAGGGCTCAAACGAGTGCGTATTTTGTATATTTAATCTGTTTTCAAAACAAGAAATAAAACTTGTTTCATATTTTTGCTTTACTGGGAGAAACCTACAGTTATTGTGAAATTCTGTGCAATTTATTGAAATTTTTGTTGGAATAATTGAATTTGCATTTCAATCTGTTGATAGAATCTACCTAAATGGATTGATTGTTGTTTGTGATGATTTAGTTATGGATTTTTTTATGCAAAAATATATATTTTTGTAGTACTATTTTGTTGATTTAATGTTGAGGTTTTTATGGATACCGGAACAGGAAATTGTGTTAATTAAAATTTGAAGTGGTAACAAATCTAACGACAAATGTTTGCACTTTTGAGAGCAGTAAAGTAAACATTGTATGTCCTGTAAATGTGTACTTTGGAATCAGAAAAGTGTGCTTAACTTCTTAATCAAGAATTTTCTATCAGAAAGTCAGCAAAACTGTGAAATTCTATAGACAAGTTCTACATTTTAGCTTGAGTTCGAGTTTTATTTGTTGTTTAGAGTCTAGTCTAGTTACAGTACAATTTGAACTCAAATTTTGTTGGGTATATTTGATTCATCTTTCAAAGTCTGTAACTTAATTTGCATTTTGAATAAACATGTATATCTCTGTCAAGGATCTCCTTTACGTCAAGTCAACCACTTAAAATCTCTGTTTTTGTTTTTTGTCTCAAAAACTAACAAGTTTGGCAAACATTTTGTGAGTTTATCGACTCTGCACCCATATCAAAAACTGTTTACTTAATCTGTCAACTTTTTTGAGGGAGAGAGTGCCTGGAACTTGGCCAAGTAAACATTATAATTTACGCATAAATTGCCACGCCCACTAATTGCCAGAAAGATAAAGTCTTGGCCATAAACTTTCTTAACTAATTTTTGTTTTTTTGTTTTTTAATGTATTTTTGTTTGTTTGAAATTCTTTGGACATTTCGTGGAAAATATTTTATAGTGGTTGTTGTTGTGCTGGCTGCCAAGTTTTGATATCCTTTTTGGGCGATAAAAACGAGAATGTCACATTCAACTTTAGTGACAACGTTGACATGCCAGACAAGAGCAAAAACAACAACAACAACAACGAGAACAAATGGCAACCGCAAAGTTGCCACCAAAAGTTGGTAGGAAATCAGTTAACGCTTTTGGATTTGTTGACTTGGCCTATTAAAAATGAATTTGCTGCTTATCAGCTGCTTAAAATTGTTTCTACAAATGTTTGCTTAAAATATATGATGTGCTGCTCACCAAATCGTTTTAGGTCATTATCCTTGTGTTATCCTTGTGGGTGTTTGTGTGTCCTTTTTTTCGGCACCTCATCGATTAGCCAAGTGTTGCCATGCAACAAAGGCGGCCACTTGCCACACAAAAGCCCCGGAGACGGTGGCGGCGGCGGCGGCAGCGGCGGGGGGTGGGAAAGGCGTAAACCGCACAAACTACACAGAGAACCCGGAGGGGAGGGTCGCTGAAGGAAACGCTTGCCAGGATTCGAGAGACCGCAACGTGGTGACACAGACACACACACGAAAACAGGACACTCAACAACAAAACGTTGGACGTCACTCTTGGCGACGAGCAGCGTTTTGTGTTAATGTTTATGTTTATGTTTTGACAGGATAATGCGGTATATCCTGATGGCCAATAATAGACTATCAATGGCTACGGGCAACTGGCTGGATGCTGCAACCAAATCCTTTGTCTACCTTTGTCCGCCTCACTCACGCGTTGCACTCAACTCACTGCTGGAGATTGCCCGTAATAATGATATCGATAATGATGATAATGTTGACAATAATAATGAGACTTCTCAATCCCGTACTGCCCGGTACTAGTCAGGTGCCACTTGCGACAACAACACGACCGTCTGCTCGCACGGCTCGCCGTCAACTGGTTCCGCCTCGAGGTTCGACGAGGCGACGTGACGCGTCGTACGCGTCGTGACGCGTCACGACGCGTTGCACGAGACCCGCAGCGTCGAACGTGTGGGAAATTGTCGCTGGCTGCAACTGTATTCACCTCGCAATGCAACTCAGGGCTGTTCTCTCTCTCTCTCTCTTTGGTTTATCCTCAAGCTGACGCGCGCTCTCCGTCACTTACTCTCACTCGCTTCTGGCTCTCTTTGGTCTTACTTTGTTGTGGTGGTGAGTTTGCGCCGCGGTGAATTGACATCTTTCGTCTCAGGATTTGTTTTCATTTTGCCGGTTTGTTTACGTTTTTGGTTTTCCACCTCAGCCGGCTTTTGGTAAAACATATGTTTTCTTTGGTCAAGAGGTTGAAGCAATATTTAGCGCTAGCTGGGGAATGCTAATCGTATTGCAACAGGAAAGTTTCTCAGGATATTTGAATTATGATTTCCTAAAATTAATATAAATTTATTATCAGAGTGGAAGTTTCAGAACACGTACGTTGATAGATAGTCTAGCTGTATAAATATTGCATTAGTCAGGTTGTTAATAGGTATTTTTTTCGTTAAGGATAGCGGATGAGATTTTATAACTTGAAAACAAATGATAAAATACGTATGCTGCTTTAATTCAAATTAAATGCTAGTTTTCTGGGACTTTAAAAATATTAATGATGTATTTATTATATATATAAAAGGAATGTGTGATGTGAAGTTTTAATATTTTTTTTAGGGTACGATATAATATTTCTTTTAATTAGAATTATTTTCTTTTATTTCATTATTTTTTGGGTAGCTTTAAATGTATGCAAAGAACAACTTAAAACTTCCTAGTCAGGCCAATGACAGGCAGGGTTTGTATTCAGGAGATGTATGTCAATAATAATGACAGCTGTCTGGAAGGTCTCTTTGAAGCTACGTACAGTGGTCACTTTTAGTAATTTCTTGCTTAAATGTTTACATCTGAAACACTTACAATATGATTAACATTTAAAATGAAATTAATTGTTTAAAATATGTGAAATACAGTATAATATTATATAATGTAAGGCAATGCTTTTGTGTCTAGTTAATGTTCTTTTATTTTGAATTTGTTTGAAGTATTCTTTTTTGTATCTTAAAAGATAAATACAAACATATTTGAGAAAGTTTTAATATTATTATCAATGAAATTCCTACTTAATTCCCAATGAATCAAATTAACCAACTCTGTTGGCCAGTAACCTACCTAAACTTTTAGAAACTCTGTAAGGTTCTTTATACTTGTAGTAATTTTGAAAGGTTTTTCGGTTAGAGGCCCCACAGTGCGACAACCACAAAAGTTGCTGGTCACTAGAATGGTCGCTCTAAAGTTGGGACAAACAACTTAGGTCACAATTCTGGCTGGGATCGGCTTATTTACAAGAAATGTTCGTTTTATTGCAGGCCTGCGTAACCACAGGAGCTAAGGGAGCACCTAGACACAGGGGGCAAAGGAGACTGGGGCAGCAACAACAGCAGCAACACGCGCTGTGGAGACAAAGTGTATCAATTATAATACGGGTGCAAGGCGAGCCACCCAAGCGGTCAGCAGAGCCAAACGAGCCAACTAACCAAAAGCAGGCAGCCATGTTGGCGACAACAACAACAGCAGCAGCAACAACAACAACAACAACAAAATCTACAACAACAGCATGTAAAACCACAATTACCTCAGATCCGGGTATTCTCTGTTTTCATCACTGCAATGTGAAAGTTTTCTGCTTCAATTTACCACACACTTGTCCCCATTGCAATGCGCAACTGGATGCGGATGCGGATACGGATGCAGATGCGAATGCGAATGCGGATCCGAATGGGAATGGGACTTCAGACGCAACTGGAGATGCGACCACCATGGGCATTTCGAGGCTGCTGCCCTTTCGGTTGCCCTATCCCTTTGTGCGGGCCACGCAGCATCCGTGTGCGATTGTCCTGCGACCCTCCACGGGCGACTTTCTCAAGTGAGTAGAAAGGGTATTTATGACTTTTTCCAAGGGTTACATCGACTGGGCTTTCGTTGTGTATAAAAGGATTTTCTGTTTACAGAGTGTAGGCACTAAATGATTTTTAATAAGATAAAGTTTAGATAAGTCGGATATTCATACTATATATCTCTATCTATTAGTTACCAATTTTTCAATAGTAGTTACCTCTTTTTAAGACATTTAACTTTTGAGAACTCTCTTCAGTCAATTCATATAGTTTGGTGAACATTTTACTATAAATTTGGTAACATTCTTGAATTTAGATTGTGTTGTAAAGGGCTTTATTTTATTCGAATTTCATTTCAATATTTTGAAGTATTTCAACTGATAGGCAAACTTTACACAAAACTTGTCTGATTGCGTTTTCCCCAAAACTTAGTTTAAGTATAAGCCGCATAGCTGTGTTGGGATATCTTCTATAAGAGCCTTTGCACCCTCTACAGCATCCAGATAACTTTTTTTGGCTTGCCAAAATGCGGCACAAAATTTGTTGGAGCGCTCTGTGTGCAGGCAGCCTTCGCATAAGCCCAACAGTTTCAGATTTGTTTCATTTTTTTGGGTGGGAATATTTTGGGTTTTTTGGTAGTCTGTAATATGCAAAATGTGTCTGATGCGTTTTTGTGTTTCCGCAGCGATTACAACAACGCCACAGATTTGCATATCGCGGTGACCACATCCGGCGGCGACATTGTCGAATTCGATAGGGACGGACTGCAGCGGCATCGACGGGATGATAATCCACGGGTCTGGTGGCAATCATTGCTTGTGGGCGATGTGCCCGAGCCTTGGCACGACTACTGGGACGAGGTGCTGGAACAGGTGAGTTTTGTTTCAATCCGCTTCGTCCTTACCCAATCCAATTCAAATTTGCATGCCAATCTCTAAGCTGCTTCTTCTTTGTTAGATTTGCGCAGAGTCAACGCGCTGGTCGATTGCCTGCTATGAGGAGAGCAGCCACAATTGCTACGCCTTTGTCCTGGCCTTCCTGCAAGCTCTGGGCCATGCCCAGCTAAGTGACGCGGCCCGCACCAAGACCAGCTTCTGCGAGAAGTACATTGTGCCCAGAACGACCACAGCCGGGAAGTACATCTCCCTCTATCGCAGACTCCGCCTCACTGGAGTTCACGTGCACCGTCATCAGCCCAAGCAACGGTCCCTCAAAGCGGATGCCTCTGATGGCCTAGACGGCAAATTGGCCAACACGAAGTCGACCACAAATGGCATTGCGAACAGCAATTTGGGAGCACGTTCCCATGCAAGACAAACGCTTTGTACCATCGAAGAGTGACTTACGGTCCAGATAAAGTTAAGATAGATCCATAATTATAAGTATCTAAAGCCAAGATCAGATAGATCAGATACTACAATACATACCACATTTTATTATTAAACAGTTACTTGTTCCTACGATATCCTTAGATAACTTTGTATTATGCAGAATATCAGATGTTTACAGATGTTACAGTACATAAATTCCAGATTGTACACTAAAAATTACAATTACATAATTCTATTTTATAAGTGGCCACAAATTGTTTATTGTAATTTGAATTAGTTTTAGCTGTATACTACAATCTTACATGTTGGCTAAATAGTGATTATTTTTATCAATTTTTTGTATTTTATGTGATTCAAAACAGTGATTATCGAAATAAATAAAAAAACTTTTATTTAAATGAATTGGCTTTTAATTGTACTATTTGTAAAATATGCTTTAAAGTCGTTTATGCTTGCTCTTGTGGGAAAATGTTGCAGCATACTTTTAGAGACTCCTGTTTGAGAACCCAACTTCGGCGAGTCTCGAAAAGTGCCAAAAATACCAGGCAAACAGAAACAGCAGAAGATCGCTAAATAATATAACAGTTTCTGATTAATATAACAGTCGCTGACCTGTATAACAGTCAACCTAGCAACTAAAAGTATGCAACAATAATTTGGTTAACCAAAGAACGGGTATAATGTTCAGAGAAATAGCTCCCATTTGGCCATATCCTTGCAGATTTTGAAAGGACTTGGTGCGTTAGGATCGTAAGGACTTCCTCTATCGATTGGCATTCAAGGATAATGGGGTCATCTAAGGATCATCGACTTGAAAATTTTTAGTTCAGAATCTCGAGAAAAACAGACCAGATATACAGAATCCTTGATAACTCGAAAACGGTAAGGACGATTTCGATGTCCTTCCTACAGGAAGTAGCCCTGGTCGTGACAAGTTGTTTGACACATGGCTCATCAGGATCCGCAAGGACACGGCCGAGATATGGCCTGTTTTGTGTATAACCAAAAGTCCTTATTTCTCGGCTCCTAAAAGGACCTTCGTCCTTTGACTTATTTATTCGTATTGGGCAGGATGAACACTGTCTTTTGGCCAAAGGACATCAAAATCGTCCTTCAAATAAGCGAGTTACAGGCGATCTTGTAATTTTTATGATTTTTTCTGAGCAACCCCCTTGCAAAAATTTGAAGTGTTTTTTTCGGTCAAATCCTGAAAAACCTTGAATGCCAATCGATAGTCCTGACTCGTACGAGTTCAAAAATGTATGCCATTTCGAAATCCTTAAGGACTTGGCGGAGATATAGGTTGAAACGACAGCCTTGCAAATACAATATCAACTAAAAGTATGCAACAAAAATTTTGTATTGCCACACAATTTTCTCAGCTCCTTGAGTAATAAAAATCCTGCGTGGAACAATAAAAAATACACCAAATTATTATAGTTTTTAAGTTTGATATTTATTATTATATAGTGGAATGTGATTAAGTGTAATTATAAATTATATTTGGTTGGAATATATGGTAAATGAGAAAAATCACAGCGGTGGACTGACGTTCTCATGGAACTTATTCATGAAGTTGCCTGGTGGGTCGTAGTTGCACACTACGTAAATAGTGCTCCCGCTGTAAGAACAAGTATCAATAGTTAAGCAATTTTGAGATCTGGGTTGATCATGTACTTACCGTCGAGCAAATCCAACACCCAGCTGGCGGGAGCCCTTCCAAACCACTTGGGTAAAGTGGCCAGTATTCATTTGAAACGATGGACTACGCCAGTTGTACTGATTGATCTCATCATACCAGGATGCGACGGCATCCGCGCCAGCGAGATTGCCTCCCGAGGCCATGTAAATATTCTCCCCATAGCCACTGTTCTGACGATGCTCCATGCGATTGGAGGCCAGCAGATGCTAGAGAGACATTTATAGATAGTTCGTGAAAAATGATATGGCAGGATAGAAGCCTGTATACCTGAGCCCAGTTGGTGGCTAGTTGAGATAGCTGATCATTTAGCTGCAGTGGAACCGCACCATGTCGCGCTCTGTACAAATTGTGGGCCTCAAGCACCTCCTGTTCGAACTGCAATGAAACGAGTTTTTGCGGGATTAACTTCATTTGTAATGAAAGACACTTTTTGGTAGTTCATTCAATGTATGAACAATTAGTTGTAAGTTAGTTCTTAAAGAAATAAAACCGAAGACGTTGCTAGTATTTATCGCATCATTATTGTATGTATATTTCGATAATGTTGGATTAAACATTCCAGTAAAGGATACTCAATAACTAAAGCTTGATATTTTTGACTCCCCTTCGATATAGAATGAATGCGTTTATGGGATACCAAAGTTAGATATCATCTTTGACTCCAAAAGGTAGCAGCTATTTTATTTGAAGCCATCATTTCTATGCACTGAATATGCTACAACAAGTAGTTTTGAATGGACACAAGTGAATTGAATTTTTGAATTTAATATACAGTTCTAATCTCACAAAAAGTCCTATAAAATGCTCTGTTAAACGATTCTTCCACATTTTCCGGTTAAGGTTTGCGAACATTTAATATTCATATGCTTACTTCTTGAACACTCATTTCGTCGTATATAGCACTTTGAGAATATGTTAGAGTTGCTCTTTCGAGACTTGTTAATCTGGCAATATTTAATTAAGACTGAGCGGGGTTAGCAGCCAACACTTGGTTTTTATGCGAGGGTTTTCGCTGATAAGAAACCCCGAACAGCCCATAACAGTCGGAACTAGAGCACTTTCCATTCCGTTCGGGTGGTTGACTAATCTCTTTATCAACGTTCACACACTCCCCGCAACAGCTGGAATGGGGTTTATTTTAATTGGATCTGTGGATACTTCATTCTTAAATGTGAGGTATACATGCAGCGACAACCAATTTGAATGAATAAGTTAATTGTTTAAACATTTTACAGAGCAAACCATTATTTACATCCATGTGAAAAGGGAATATAATCAGTGCAACTCAGTAGAGTATATATGTATGTATGAGTAGCAATTATTTTCTCGGGATTCTGCAGCAATAATCACAAATGTCACACTAATAATAGAACTGCAATTCAACTTACAAATTCTCGGAAAAAGTCTTAAAATCATGACTAAAAACTGAGAGTTATAAAAAACTCCCATATCGTTGAAGAACAGAAGCAATCTTATACATTTTTGAGAAAAACTAGTGAACTATTAAAGTATATTTAAAGTAAAACCTACACCAACGAGTCATTTACTTTTGTATTCTGCATCATTAACTCAAACCCCCTTTATTTTTAACAGTATTAAAGTAATTGAGCGATAAGTAGTTTTATGTTTTTTGAGCACAGTAAAACTTCAAAGATGCCGCTTTCTCATTGTTTATTCTCGTTGTGATATATGATCATCATGTCCGTTTGTATAAACGCGTCTATCGCAGTTTACGATCAATGCTAATGACCTTAAGGTATTCAAATGCATTTCGTCGCTATATATGATGTCATATATTGTTAGAGGATTCGTTAAGGAGGTTAGTAAGATCTTAAACTCCTTTGCAATGTCCTATTGTGTAATTTAACTTATTCTTGCTGGAAAAGGGAATGTTTTGGATGTAGAGAGTTTTATTTGATTGCAAAATTCTATTTTTCGATCATTTAACTACATAATTTCAAGGGCATTCGCGATATTCGATTTATTGTGCCGCAATTCTTCACAATTCAACGAGCCATATTGACTTTGTACTCCGTTTTGAATACACAATTCTAATTTATTTTTGATACTAATATGGGTATTTTCATTTAATTAGTTGGCACTAATATGCAGTATACTTTAAAGCATTAATAAAGGCACTTATTAGAGATCTAAACTAAACTTGGGTTAATCAGCAACTACCTTATTTGGTGTCAGAGCAGCGCCAATTTGATTTTCAGTTGGCCTTCCATCAGGATGTAAGCCGCAACGCCTGATACACATGTCAAGCCGTGTCAAAGCCTTGGGAGATGTTATCCTTGGGCTGAGCCGTCGCCTTTTGTGGCTGATGTTCGCGCCTGGCTCATTAATAATCGCAATATCCACGGCACGAGGCGGTTTCGTTATGCAAAACTGTCATGAATCAGGCGAAAATGTAATTACATTCTCCTTGATGAGCAGCGAGCTCATCATCTTCCTGGTGAATGGTGCCAAGTCCTTGCCGGGTCGGTCCTGGTCTCGTTGGCTGCTCTCCCGGTTGCTGGTCCTGGTGCTCGGGACATTTCATCTTGGATAGCACGCAATACGTGCATATAAATTGTATAATGTCGTTGCCAACTTTGAAGACACGTAATCTACAAGTAAATAACTTTTGTGCCGTCTCGCAGAAAGTTTTGCTTATGAGTTTTCAGCTGCAACTAGACAAAGTCAACAAAGTTTTCTCGTTGTTTTGCCCCATTGGGGTATAATGATGATGATGTTATTGAATTTAGCTGTTAAGCATGCTTAGTGTAATCCTTGAAGTGAAATGACTTGAAAGTAGATAGCTGCAGTAATAAATAAAATGCATTGGATAGAGTGAACAATGGAGCTCTTAACTCAAATATGATTTATGTAGGCAAATAGACAAACTATCGAAAATATATAAATATACTTAGCTTATATTTGTTGTCTCCCAACCTTTGACATTAAATATATTTTTCGCATTACTAACAATCCCTCAAAGATAACAAAACTATCTAGTTGAACAATAAAGATGGTTTCGTGTCTCCAGAGACATACAGACTTACATATAAAATGGAAAGTTGTGCACATTTTATTGATGTTATCGTACTGTGTTATTATTAACGGATTTCCAGAGATAACAATAATAGTCATACAATTATGGTATTACAATCAGCTGAGAGTTGACTCACAATTGGCAACTGGCAAAGTGTGGCAATGTCGCGCCATAATTTTACAGCCCCTTTGTGCGTTGGGCTCAAGGCCATGGCCCACACCCACAACCCAAAACGCCAACCCATCCCACTAGAAATGGGTGTGCCGCATACAGTGCACAAACACGCCTCAATGTGGCAACCTCTTATCGGTGGCATGAGTCAAAGGCTTGCTGGGAATCTCACTAGCTGTTGGCCCACAATAGAATTGATCATTGTTGTTATTCAATTAAAAGGGGGAATTGTTTAACATACATAAATGCGTCACACAGAAGCCAAAACCAATAAACGTGCTTAAAAGCACATAAGTACTTGAGCTGGAAAACCAAGAGATGATGGCACTATCCGACGTGATTCCTAGCCGCTGTCGATACTATTGAACAGTCATGGGCATGACAATAAGATTAAGCGAGCTAAATCGTTTATACTTATAATAGTTTTCGCAATTATGGAAAGAAATGTATTGCTCGTAAGGAATTTGTGTTTCGAATTTCCAAAACTTGTTGCTTAGAAATGATTTTCGATATTTGAATAAATCATTTTGATAAAATCATGTTTACCTGCTGAATGCTTTGATTTCTGATTCCGATTTGTTATCTATCATCAGGAGACAAAGTATGTATAATCGATCCACCTATCGCTATCGAAACTATCGAGCTGTTGCACTATCGTTGGTGTTTCCTCTCTAATCGGCGCACCAGACTCAGCCTGAATTTGGTCGCAAAACATATGGCACAATAATGAAATCAGCAAATGCAGCACAGACCTTGAGCGGCACTTATAGCCAATTCTTTTGTGTGCATTCTTTGGCCCATTCTTCTATATTTGTCATTCCGGCTTTCAGAGCGAACTTTGTACCTTGTGGAACAGAGCCGAAACGAACCCAACATGCTAATAATGTGGATGACATCCAAAGCCTTTGTATGGCTGCTGCCGCTACCCAAATCTCCAACCCCAGCCCGAACCCCAAGCCCTTGCCCAGCCCCCGCTCCGGCTCCGGCCCCCTTTCGACACGTTTTCGATGCATTGAAAAATCTCAACTAATGTCAAACGCTTTGTTGCTATCGCCGACTGTGGAAAACATGGACAAGGGGGCAGGCTGCGTCGGAGAAACGTTCCTCTGACAGTTTTAATTTAGTAGCTGCATATTTCTCAATGCATACTCAAGTGGGCGTGGCCGACCGCCCGCTTTGGGAATATTCCCCAAAACACTTTGAAGAGGATAAATGCATTGCCCACTTTGATGGATGGCCAAAGATTCGAAGCAGACCCAGAATAAACAGCTTGAGATTTGTCACATTTCATCAGCGAGATCATTTTCCTAATCAAGGGTATTCCCTCAGACCATGCACCATGATTGATTAAAGTACATACGAGTGTGTTATCGATTCTTGATTGTACAACATGCAAGCAAATCACATTTTAATTGTCGCCACTTTAGTGACTATTGAGATTTACTAGACTTTCAATAGTATCGCCACTTGTTCTTAATGGGTGTTATAAATATTTACAGCTTTTAATGTTTTGTGATACCAGAGATAACAACTGATATCAATAAGCAAACAACAAATGAACGTTTTAGGAGACTAAGTCGAATTGTGAATACCCTTAAATGCGCGTATAAATAGAAACAATAATTTTTAGGTTTTTATAATAATAAATAATAATAATAATAATAATAATAATAATAATAATATTAATAATGAATACTAACAATAATAATAATGAATAATGAATGTATTATCGTAATAATAATAACTATAAGTTAATAATAATAATAATAATAATGAATAATATTAATATTAATGATGATATCATAATTATAATAATAATAATCAATAATAATAATAGTAATAATAAAAACTAAGAGATAGTAAATTAATAAATAATAACGCTAATAATAAGTAATAATAGTAATAATAATAATAATAATAGTAATAAGAATAATAATAATAATAATAATAATAATAATAATAATAATAATAATAATAATAATAATAAATAATAATAATAATAATAATAATAATAATAATAATAATAATAATAATAATAATAATAATAATAATAATAATAATAATAATAATAATAATAATAATAATAGTAATAATAATAATAAGAATAGTAATAATAATAATAATAATAATAAATAATAATAGTAATAATAATAATAAGAATAGTAATAAGAATAATCATAATAATAATAATAATAATAATAAAAATAATATAATAATAATAATAAAATATAATAAAATAATAATAATAATAATAATAATAATAATAATAATAATAATAATAATAATAATAATAATAATAATAATAATAATAATAATATAATAATAATAATAATAATAATAGTATAAATAATATAAATATTTTAGGAGAACTAATACTTTTTTCAATTGGTTTAATTTCTATAATGCTGCTAAGCTTTATCAGAAAAATTATATTTTCCAAATATTTATCATTTATTGAAGTAATAATGCTTAAAATTTCAATTAAATATAGTCTAATTGGGTTGTTCTATGAAGATGAAAGAGAGGAAGGTAAATGCGGAAACTCTCGTAGATGGGGAACACTACTAATAAAATATATAAACATTTTTGAAAACAAAAATGTTTGACTATTACTGCTCATTTATTAATGTGTTCCTTATGATGATATATGATATGCTTGTATTAGAATTATGTTTTAATACCAAACATTTTCCCAGACATCCACATTTTTCTGTTGTGCAACTTTATGAAATATTGTGCAATCTTGGCAATAAGGTTGGGTAGTAGTCGGACTTTGTAAACAGTGAGGGAAAGTCAATTTAGCCACTTGAGTGGCATGCGCTCTTTGTTTACCCGACTCTCTCTCTCTCTCTCTCTCTCTATACCTCTCTCACTTTACTTCATTCTGTCTCTTTTGAAGATTCTTTACTTCGCTCAAAAAAAAAAAAAAATGAATTCACACAAATTTCTTGTGTCAACTTGAAGTTTTGAGCGAATTAGCAATTTTCGCAGCGGTCGTTGTGGAAACTTAAACCAAATTGCAGATTCGTGTTGACTTTGGTTCAGTTACTTTTCCTCCATTTTCCGGAAGAGCTTTTCCCTTTTATTTTATTTTTTTTTTGTGTTGAAGTGGTTTTCATTGTCACTTGCGCTTTTGTTAGCGGTTGTTGCATTCGTTGACCAGATGGAAATGTAAATGAAAGATAGGAAATGACACCTTTTACTGAACGGTAAGACCCTTTGGTCCTTAGCGAAATTGGGTATACGCATTTGTATAATTTGAATTTAAATAACCCCAAATATTTGACGTAATAGCTGTTCAAATGTTGACAGTCGCATTTCACACACAATTTGCTGCTATTTTAATTATCAGCTCATCCGTTTTAATTCCAGCCATGACAGCCCCCACAGAGTCTATGGCAAAATAATTGCAGGAATGTCAGCAAAATTTAGTATATGCGTCATTTAATTATTATAATTGACGCTGGCGTAATGTTCACATTAAAACATTCTCTCATGCACTCGTTTTCACACTTTATAATTTCAAACTTGTCAAGGATTATTGCGTATACGCAGTGTATTGCGTGGTAATCAGAGAGCTTGCGAGTATTATAAAATATGCAGGGCCATGAGCTTTATAAACATTATAATGTTATTGGTTGTTGATATACTTAAGACACTTAAAGCACTTTAGATCAGTTGTATTATACTTTTAGGCGGGAACTTAAATTGATTTATGTATCTTATTTATTTTATTTTTATGTTTTTTATGTTTTTGCTTTCACTTCTCAATGAAATCTAAGACTTACTTACACATGACTTTACAGGCAAGACGAGAGCCTAAGTTTGAGAAATATATTCTAAAATATATTATCGATATTAAGCCCCATTGAGATGAAACTGAATTTGCATATTGGCCCCTCACCAATTGTGGTCTTTTATTGCACTTCCTTTGGCTTCAATCCTTGTCAGGCAATGCAAAATTGCATTTTGGTCCTTTAGTTATCATCTCAGCTCAACTCAACTCAACTCAACTCAACTCAACTCAACTCATCTTATATCAAGTCTGGGTAACCGCAGCAGTCTCTCAACTCTAACAATGTTGTGGGGCTGCTGTATCATTGGCATGCTGTTTTATTTCACAATTTATATGGTTTTCAAATGGATACCCAATACAATTTGCTTATAGTATGCTGAAGCACACTCGGAACACTTGAAAGAGATGTGTGCACGCACACACACACACACACACATTCCACTTACTTGGACAAACACGTGTCCAGTTCCGGCCAGTAAAGTGCACAGCAGCATATCCTGAATTGGCCAGGACCTGGATTTTCTGCCAGCTGAGTCTATTAGATATGTATTTCAAGCGAAATGCAGCAATAAAACTAAATCGAATTCAAACAGAAAGTTCATTTACAGTTCATCAAGTCGACTCCACTTCCACTGGCCTCTCTGGCCCCCCTCTGGCCTCTGGCGTGTGCTAACATAACATATCCCTCGTACCCCTCTTGAAACCCCCTTACAGGCAAGTCTAGCCAACTCTGGCAAGTTTTTGGCTGCTGGCATACAAAAACTTCCAACTTGACTTTTATGCTAAATTAAATGGGCCAGGAAACCAATATACTATACACGAGTACACATATATTTATACCCTGTAAGCATGTTACTATAAAACAAGGCATAATAACTTGGTCTAACAGGCTATAAGCATTTTCGACTCTATAACTTTGCTTTAATCTCAGACCCTATAAGAGCCGGTGATCCCAAATTTGGTACCTAGGTTTTCGAATCCAATCATCAATTATATAGCCTAGAAATGCGATAAATATATATTCGAATATCATCTATATAGTCTGATGCACTTAGCTTAAGAAGCAGCGTAGAGGGTATGTTGTAGTCGCTTATCTTTGTGTTGCATGTGCGTATTCGATTGATATCAGAATGAGCACAGAAGTTGTGGCGTCTATGTGCTAAATTGGTGTAGCCAAAGTAAGTGTTGATTTGCCCCAAAGGCAAATTTTGCTGTAGGCGACGGGGCACAAGGAAAATTGCATTTAAGAATTACTCGAAGGGGGGAAAACTGTTAGAAAATTTCCAGCAATTTCATTGTGCATTGCGTTGTTAATTGCACATTTAAATTTAATAATTGTTGTTCCCGTTGATACAATCAACACCTAAATGAAAGGACATCGATTTTCAGTGTACCGCAGATAAATACCCTTGCAGATTTTCGACATGAAACAAAATCCGATTTTAGAAGAATGTGATCAAACTATATAAAGTAAAGTAGTACTTGCAATTACTGAATTTGTTTCAGATATTTGTAATAATAAGTTACTTTACTCTCTCTTCAAGGGTATACAAATATTCTAGTACATATTTTCGCTGTATTTCTGTGAATAATTGTGTGTGTGTGCTTTGTGAATTTGTTTTTTGGTTTGTGTGATTGATTATTTGAAAAATTTGCAATAATTTGTAAAAGGCTTGCCACGTGGCAAGGTTTATTTGTTGCATTGAGTGTTGTCAAAGAATTCAATGCCTCGTCAGCTGCTTTGACCCAAAGTGCACAATAAACAGTTTATGCTGTTTACTCGTATTTTACAAATCGCTGCATACTACCCTGGGTATAAGTGAATTTTCTATACACATTTTGTGCTTACACAAAGGTCGCCATCGTTGGCTTATTTGCACTCGAACGCGTTGCAAAATCGCTTTAAAATATGTAACACAAGCTGAACGGACAGTCCATTCAAGCGTTTAATGCCCTGAAAGCTCTTGCGAGTACTTTGGTATGGAACTATGTACGAAACATTGGCGATAAGTTAAGGTATCGAGTCGGCACACATCCTGTTTTGAGACTATGTTCTCAGAACTAAGAAGAACTAGTTTCCGCTACTCACGGGCTTTCAACTTAATCATTAGATTAATCTCACAATTCGGTAATGTCACAAAGTTCTTCTGTAAGTACATTCTTACGTTTTCTTTCAGTCAAGCTTTCAACTTAAAAAGAGCTTTCACTTACAAGAGCGCCGTTGTGTGGGAAGTAAATACTCAATGGAATTCAGCTTTTAATATAAGAAGCTTGTAGACTTTAATGAGCTTTCGAAGCTCTTTGCTAAATGTCATTGAATTCAACATCTTTCCAATAATATCAAGGAATACAGAGCGCATTTTTAGCTTCTAAAGATATAGATATACATAGATATATACTATAGATGATAGCATGATTAAAGCTTCTATTTCAAATTCAGCTAAGCAAAAATCTATTAAGATTATTGGCCATATTTTGGAAACTTTGTAATTAAGTTGTATTAAATTTGTTCAGCAACAATTTGATGGTAATGCGGCAGTTTAATGCTCAGGCAATTTCATAAATTTGTTAAAATGTGAATTTTCTCGCATTTCTAGCCAATTGCTCGTCAGTATGGAGACAGGGGCAGGGGCAGGGGCAGGTTTGGTTAGGTATGGTTGTTGTAATTTGTGTGCTAATTTCGAGCTGCACAAAACTTGTGGCAAACTGTGCAAACATTTCAAGTCATTTCGTCAACATGCAACACACGCAGAGCGGGTAGAGGGAGCTGGGGATATAGAAAAAGTCTGACAGACGGAGAGGCAGACAGAGATTTGCATATCTTTTGATGCAGCCAAAGGCAAGTTGAGAGCAGCTCGGCAGCCACTTTGAGGTCTCTGACGAGTCTTTTCCGGCTCAGCGACAGGCACTGCCACATCCTTGCTGCATGCTTGCCACATCCTTGTGCCTGCCCCTTATCCAACGGTTTGCATCTATCTCTTCAGGCAGTTTGTTGCCACTGCTGCTGCTGCTGCTGCTGCCGCTGCTGCGGTTTCAACTCTTGACATTTAGCTGCAGACGTTTCCAAAGCCATAAAGCCGCCTGGGCCAACAAACGTGGGCGTGTCAAATTGGCAGGCAACATATTTGCGAAATCCCTAAATCCTTTATATTTATCACTTAATTGACACGCCTGACACTTTCAACGAGCATTAGCTCAGTTTGACTAAGCATTCTGCATAGATTCATTAAATGAGCCATCGAATTGGGGCACAAATCTCAATTCAGGGGAAAATACCACTTTAGCCTGCCTCTAAATTTGCTATTATTGCAATTCTCGACATCTGCAATTGCAGGCTACAAAATGAGAAAAGTTGGCAAGAGGCAAAAATTCATTGTGTTTATGGTTGAAGTCCAACTGAGCAGCACAAACAGAAATAGAACTGCAGAGGCACAGCAGAGGGGGAAAGTGGCAGCTCCAACATTGTATGCAAAGCAGTATAAATGCGTCAACTAGACTATGAGCTACCCTGTTCGTCCTTTTTAGTATGTACAAGTTCAGCACCTTCAATAGTCCAACCAGACTTTATTGAGATGGGTAAGCAGTACGTAGTTCGTTCTATATACAGGATATATAGAAACTACATGAGTTCACGACATATCAGCCACTTGAATGACTGAAAACGCACTAAAAACATGATCTAGGAAGCAGACTCAATTCGAGTGAATGTTTGTTCTAGGCTCATATTTGCTTTTCGGCCAAGTTTGAAATTCTAAATTGTAGTTGGCCTGCACAGCAGCAAAAGTTGGCCAACAGTCAGAGATAAAGCTGTGCAAAAATATTTAAGGAAAAGTAAATTCAAAAATATCAATAAAATATATAAAAAATAAAATTCTAAATTTAAGTTCGAATTAAGAGCAATAAATAAAACATTATTGATTTTTCTGATTGAAAAATAAAATGCTGAGAAATAAGTTTATTCTATTTAATTGAAAATTAAAACTAGGCCAAATTAAATTAGAATTAATTGAATGAGAATAATATGGCAAAGAGATGCTGCCAACTGAAAAGTTAAGCTGATGTCACCTCCAAGAATCTGACAATATTGGGGTCTTTGAAAGTGTGGAAAGAACTAAAGTTGGTTTTAGTTCAGTGTAGTCTACAATTAGGCTGGGTACGGCAAAAACCACATTTACCTGATGCCCACAAAGCGTAAAAGTGGCAAATGAGAACAATTGCGTATGAAATGCCTTCTGGTTAGTCGTACCAACTTCTAACTTCTATCTTCAGGTGGAGCTTCTGTTTTGGCTTCGGCATGATGACAATTTTCCATTGGCCATCCTGTGTGCAGTTGTCAATTAGAGGCTGACAGCAGGGAACCAGAGATGGGGTGGAGAGCTGGGAAACCGAGTGAAACTCGATTTCCATTGACGGCAGGATGTCAGAGCTCGTCGTTGTCATGGCAGCGTCTTCTGCTGATATTCGTCATGTTTCTGCCTGCTCCTTGGCAGCTGCTGCAGTTGATAGGGCTTAGAAGTGCGTTATAAGCGGGTTACGGCATTTTCATTTTGCCAGAGCAGTGAAAAGAACAAGCAAGTCTTAGGAGCAAGCCAACAGCAGACAACAACACAGCTGCCACTTGAAGATGTATGACTTGGCCCAGGCCAAAGATCAAAACTGAATTGATATCATTGTGATTTATTATGATAAAGAGACACATCTATGCATATGTGAACTGTATCTTTGTCAGCCACTTAACAGCACTTTCAAGAGACATTCGATGAGAATTTTGCCATCTGCCCCAAACGTTCCACCAGTCAATCAAATGTTGCACGTCTTGGGACTCAATCAATGTCAATCGGGGTAGGACTAATATCACTTTAATAAATAAATCAACTTTAGCGAGTAGAAAAGACAACACATGTCTAAGATATACAATTTTATATTACAATTTGATGGCTACGACGCAATATTATATTCATTTACAACTCCCAAGGTTGATATAGTTTGATATCATAGTCTAAGTCAAAATCAATTGCATGGCACTCAACAAGAATGTCATCTTTGGCTTTTGAATGATGTGTTTGCTCCCAGGTCCCAATTCAAGAGATGTCTTTAATGCTGGCACCTTTCTGTTGTTGATTTAGAGCCGTGTCCAGCCTCAAGTCAATTTCTATATCCATAACACGACACACTCAAAAGTCAGCCCCAAGTTGCGTTTCTTGGTCCTTTTTGACATTCAATTAATATGCAAATTAAGCCCAACATCTGAATTGGCTCTCGACTGTCTGGCAAAACCATTCCACATGCGATAAGGCAAATTTAACCCAACATCTCGTACGTTTAACCCTCTTACACTTTGGCATCGTAGCGTAGAATAAACAGTCTGAAGAGGGCGTGGAATGGGTATGGGATTGGATTGGATAGGTTAGTATAGAAATTAGAAAACCAGCTTAGGGATTCCGCCAACGTTTGCAGATTTCGTGCATAGTTTCAATTGCTTGCCCGTGGCGGTGTATTGTGTACTGGCATCCTGGCTTCCGGGCATCCGGGCATCTGGGCATCTGGGTATCGGGGTATGGGGTGCGCCCACAGGAATGCCCGGCGGAATTTACGAGGCCCTCGAGATTAGTTTGCGCTGTTGTTTGCTTTAATTGCAAGTAGGGGGCGTGGTCGTGTCGCCAAGTCAGCGGATTGCGGATTGTGCTCCACGTTGTAGCAGACACACGAACAAACAAAACAAGAGCAGAAACAAAGTGCAGACAAACGTAGCTTGCCAGGGAGAAGGCACAATCCACATACGCCGCGTGTGCCGGGCAATCAGACAAGCTAAAGCTCAGCAAAAGGATAGTCGCATCGGCAATTGGTGTCGCTGCACAGTAAATACTCGATTGGAGCGCCAAGCTCCATATAAATACACTTATCGAGTCGAAAAGCATTCGCAAATATCTCACATGCATAAATTGTGCTCAGTTCTTGGGATGTGAAGAGAAATGGAGAAAAGGAGGCTCTGGTTGTGGGGCATTTTGTGTATTTGTTTCCATTTTATATCTTATTTATTTCAATTTTTTGCCCATTCGTTTGCGACGTGTGTTGTGTCGATGTGGCACCATTTTATTGCAATGCTTTTTATCCTCTGGGATGCAATTTTAAAATATTGCACACACTTCGCGTATCGTCCTTCGAACCAGTACCGAATCAAACGGAGCTCCATTTATATTTTATATGCAACGTTTTCCTTTTTTAGTCTCCATCGGCGTTGACTTGAGTGATTGTAATAAATTATTGCCAACTTGATCACGGCCAATGGAGCATAGCTCTGGAGTTTTCTTTTAGTCAGCTTAAAGTGTCAATTGAATCTACGAGCGCTTGAAATGCAAGGGCCAAAAAACGTTTACATATTCACATTGGCGAAATATATATGCAGATTCAAGTGTCGAACATTAGCTTGGAGTAAGAAAATTGTATAAAAAGTGTCAGTCGGCCCTAACTTGTATTGAGTTTACTAACACATAAGACTGCTGTGTGCATATGTATTAGTGAGCTTGCGTTTAAAAGCTTTTGTGCTTCACTTAACTCGTTAAAGCTGTGCTTTGAAGCCAACGCAGCGTTGACGTCTGTGTGCAGCATGCATGAGCGAGGGTGAACTCAAAACATTCGATAATTAATATTGTTAAACGGTTCTTAATAAAAATTTCAATCAACCTAGTGTATTATTAAATTTGACAACTAATTCGATGCACTACATAACGATATTTAATCTATGGAAGAAGTAATCGATTTGGTCGATTACAATTTGCTTCACATGGTATCGATTACAATGGTAGGCATTTTGCAAAACTAATCAAGTGTGCATGGCATTTGGGTTCTGCTGTAAGCGAGAAGTCAGCAGAGAGCACATTCAATTTAGTCTTCAAGCTGATTACAACGCAAAAAATTTAAAAAAAAAAAACATAATTTTCTGAGTAAAACTACGTCAGTGAGAGTTAATAGCAAAAGTTGAAATAATGCTGCATCGCGCTAATATTTTTGAAGGTTATAATGGACGCGGCCAGCTATACAGCTATGGACAGGTAAGACTTGTAAATGGGGCACAAAAGAGCACATATTTTTATTATTCCACAATTTAGAGGGAACTATTGGGAAATTCACGCCAGGGTTTCGGTATTCGACCAGCTACTGGACAGCTTAATGAGCGGGAACACTGGCTGCTTCGCTTGGGCCTCAACCGGAGCTGTGCCCATGATCTGGCCATGCACACTCTGGAGCATCCGGAGTTCAATCTGAATCAATTTCAACAGCGCTGGAATAATTTGAGCATGCAGATGGGCCAATACCGGCAGACTGAGGTGGACACAATCGTGTTGCGGGAGATCCGAGAGATGCTGCAACGTCAACCAGCTCAGTTGAACTATCCGAGAGCGCCGTCAACACCGCGCGGCATCAACTGGAACTTGAGCCGGGGCAACTCGCCCTTGCCAGACTTTGACAGAATCGGCATGGGGTACCGTGATTCAACAAATGCTGAGAATATCCCTCACATTGATGATCTGCATATAGATCGTGAAAGGACCTCCACACCGGTACGTGAACTAAGGCGTAGCCTGGATGATACGCGCTCTAGAGAACCGAATGTGTACAATGCTCGTCCTTTTGAGGAGAGCATTGCCAGGAAGCAGCCGGACCATTTTCAGCCCTACAACGGAAATGGCAACAACAATGGCTATAACAACATTAATATCGTGGGATATCGTCAAAGCTACGACTATAATAAAGACGCAGATCATCACTATTTCGGGTACCGTCATGAACCTGCACATAATATAGACCCAGATTCTCGCAATTCCGGTTATTCTCAAGGGAACGCATATAATATAAACGCAAATCCTCGCAATTCCGGTTATTCTCAAGAGAATCCAAGCAATATTGACGCAGATCCTCGCAATGACGGACCTAACTTTCCTAAGCAGCTCCCTCAACATATTAGAGGCAACAACCATAACGATGCGAAACGCTATAATATTAAAAATTATGAAAATGTTGAGAATCGTAGCAACGCACATCTCAAACAAATGCCTGGTACATTTGATAGACTAGGTCGCAAATATAGCGATAAGGATAACTTTTATATGAGTAATATGGAGAGGGATCGTCCACAATACAGGAATCCACGAACTAAAAATAAGATAGCCCAAGATGCTAGTAATATCAACATTATGAAACCCCGCACTGAGTACAACAATCGCAAACGCGTTCGGGATCCAATCACCAATCTAGACACACAGGCTGACCCCAAGAGGCGTATTGTGGATAAGACGACTACACAATTTCAAATAGGTGACTTTGTGATGCCCCATATTAAAAACAAGTTGAAGGAGCTACCGCAACCCGAGAACAAGTCCTATGCTATAGACTTCTTTCAACGCAAACACAATTATATTATCGGTGGAGGGGAGGCGATTCCCGAAAAGTTGCCAGTTGAGAATCCTTCAAGTTCGGCCGTCACTTTAAGTCGGGCCGCATCTAAAAGCATTCGGCGATATCTGCGGGAGGATTGGGCAAAAATCTACCGGAATAAGAATTATAAGAGCTGGCACACATGGTGGACAGACTACAAGTGGTGCGAGGATGCAATTGATAAAGAGCTTGAGAAATTTAAAGGCATCGACTTAAGTAAAAAAACATTTCTGCATTCTGCTCTGAATTTTGAAAAGCCTCAGTCTGTCCAGTCGCTGTTGAATTTGGGCAATTTGGCATTGCAAGCTAATACAAATAATTATCAATCTACAATTGGTACCATTTTTGAGCTGATGAATAAGACGTTCTTGGAGAAACTAGATGTCAAGCAGAGAGGAATATTGCAGGACCTTATACGATATGTACCAAACCAATTATGGGTCTACAAAATGCGCAGCATGGTATATTTGTGGGCCCGTTACAGTCGTATCCAAACTGTGGCCTCAGAAGAAGACATAAATGGTGCCAAGGATCTCTGTGCCACCAAGGCACAGTGGATCACTCCCATATTCCACTGGCTAGCCAAACAGGCCTACGACGAACTGAAGAGCATCAGTCAATACGAATGGCCAGAGCACAAGAAGATGTATCCAAACATGAAATAAGTTTCTAATTTTATTTATTGACCAAGCATTTAACTGAATAAATAAATTTCAATTATGCATTGAGTGTGTGTGTATTAGTAGATGCCCAAGTATTAGTGAGCTTTTGCCTTAAAAGCTTGGCGCTGTATATTTTCCTCCGGCTGTGCTTTAAAGTATACAAAGCTTCACAGTCTGTGTGCCTTGTACGATGTTTTGCTGCAATGTTGAGCGTATTTTACCAAATATACTTAGGAGTCTAATTATGCAAAGTTCTATAATCTATAAAGCTGATCTTGTGGACCTCAGCTTCTGTTTGCATCCGCACTCATTCATAGCTGCTACTCTCATCTATTTGGAAGGCAAACAAAAATCCAACGCATTTATTTTTGTATATTTTTTTTGCGGCTCTTGCATAAAGTTGTTTAATTTGTTATCGCAAAGTGCACCTGAGCCAGAGCTCGAGGACGCAGGAAGCCATGGAGAAGCCCAAAGGCAAATGAATAAACCAAAAGGAAACAAAACAAGGCGACAAAAAATTGCAAAACGTTGTTGCATATTAATCCGACAGAGTATTTCACTCAGCGGGTGCCACAACCGCAGACAGGCAGACATCCCGACGCGCGAGTCCTGGCCAGGACATGCTGCGCGCGGCGACCACGAAAGACATTTATTGTATCCTTAGAGCGCTTGACAGACGCGTGCTGAGACGATGATGAATTCGTCGACGGCGTCGCGTGTACTAAGTAAAAAAAAAAAAAAAAAACTCGGCCAGAGTTTTCCTTCAATGTTGCGGGGGCCGAACCAAAGGGAGCGAGTAAGGGGTGGAGGGAGGCTCTCAAACTGCTGGGAATTGGGCAACCAGCCAGGCAGACACCAAGTGACGAAAAAATGCAAATAAAATGCCAGCTTATTGAGCGAAGAGGTTGAAGAGGAGGACAGTTGAGGGAGAAGGACACGGGTAGCTGCTCTTTAGTTGATTGAAAAAGGTGATGTCAAGGTTTTCACTGTCCTGAATATAACAAGCATAGGGTATCCCAGTATATTGCTGATAGTTTATTTATATTTGAGTTCCCAACAAATTTAATTCCAAGTAGTTTTGTACCAGGTTAACAGGAAACATGAGAAAGAAAATTTATCTCTACTATCTGAAAAACAGACTGCAGCAGGAACATGAAAAAACTGGCCTAAATGTATGAGCATGTTGTTTGTATGGGTAAGTGTACATGTATTAGTGCGCTTTCGCATAAAAAGCTTTTCGCTCAATGCTTGCAAGCTTTAAGCTCTGCCTTATGCCCACACAGGTAAGCGTCTGTGTGTGGTGTCTAAGTCTGAGAAGAACTAGTTTGAGATACAGGGCATCTCATAGTCGAGCAGCTGATTGAAGCCCTGCTGGTAGCGCTTTTATTTGTTGTCCTATCATCATTTGGTTCGTCCTGTTGGGTTAAATATAAAAACCACTTGCATTCTAAAGTGCTACGAAATAAGTGGACTGTATTTATTTATATTTATGTTTATTTGTAAATCAATTGGATGTGCAGCAAGGAGTAGCAATTTAAAATGTTCAAAATATATATAATTTCTGAGAACCTTAAAGAAGAGCAAATTCTTATCAAATTGAAAGAAATGTTTTGTTAAAAACCCAATTTAAAGTTGCAGAAATTTTAATAAAATAAAAAGAGGAGACTTAAGAAAGGTGTCATGTGCAGACACACACGCACAATCACATTCTACCACACACAGATGATGCTCGTGTTGTGTGCGTGTGTGTGTGTGTGTGTGTGTGCGTGTGTGAGGGGCATTTATCAGGCCTTGCGGGGTGTTTGCATAAAGCCAACGCTATAATATTTCATTTAAATTTCTATCCTCGGGCATTTAGCTTGTGATTTTGAAACTGAAGCGACTCAAGCAAGCGGCAAATAAAAAATCTTAAGCTCAACACAGCCTTTAGCCAGCCTCTGTTGGAGTGTATCTGTATCTCGAAGTGCGGCATCAAATCAAAATGCATTGAGCCGGCAGCATATGAGAGCAGAGAGATTTTGGCAGATTTGTGTGCCCAAAAACATTATCCTGGCTAAGGATAGAGAATCGCTTGGATGAGTGCCTACGCAACATGTTCAAATTTAATTAAAATTCAATTAAAACCGTGCACGCACGTGTTACTCCCTGGCGCTCAATCATAATTTAAATTTGTCCCAAATTAAATTACCAGTATCCACCTCAAAAACAGGCAGACAAACAAAGGATACACTAATTGGTAATGTGCTCCAGCTCCAATATTTTGCTGCTAATTGCAAATTGGCATTTAGATTAACATTCTCATTAATATTTCAAGGCTCATAAGTCATTTGAATTTAAACATCCTTGCATGTGCTGCTTCTGGTTATTCATTTAAAGTTTCCTTGCATTCTCAAGTTATCCATGTGACATTAAGTGTGTGTCCTGGTATTCGATACTTCATTTGATTAACTCCTTGCGACGCGTTAAATATTCATAAAATATTTACAGATGTTCGCAACAATTGCCAATGATTAAATCAATTATTCTTTATTAACAATTAAACAGCAACTGGCAATTGCAGCAAGTGGGTAGAAAAAGTGAAAGAGTACAAATGAGGCAAGTAAAAATGCTCTAGTTAAGGATGATCTACTAAAAGATACCCTGTAGCCAGATTTGTAGCTGCCTTTAGTACAGAAAATGGTATGTTTATAAGGTTTTTAGAATACGTATAGACAACAATACAAAACAGTTCATATGTAAAGACTATATCTATAAGAATTTGGTTGACCTGACTTTATGCGACCCCTTAAACACATTTCATGGGTATATGGTTCAAAAAATATCCATCAATTAAATAGCAATTAATCACAAGTCAAAATAAATGCAAATAATTAATTCATTTTAAATTAATCACAACACTCAAAAGTGGCAAATTAATAACAGCGCAAACAAAATCCTTATCTAAAAATATAAAATTAATTTGACAGCTGATTTTTATCCTTATAATTTTCCTAGTACATCTTGATCATTGTCCTTGCTTGTCCCTAGCCTTTTATAAGTTTGTGGGCAATAAAGCCAATGTGGAATGTGCCGATCCCTGGTAGTTTTTTAAGAGATGTAAGTTATAGTTATACTCCCACTTCTAAAAAGGCAGTTTTGAACAAGCCACTTGAATATTCTGAAACTGCTGTAAACACTTTTGAGAGCTTGTTGTGCGATTACCGAGTGTTTTAGTAATTTAAGGTTAAATCACTTCTAGAGTGCAAAGTTGTAACTTTTTCAAGTATAAATGGTTGGATTAGAATATCAATAGCACAAATATAAGCTTGGAAATACATTGCAATAATGTCCTACTACGTAAAACTTCCAACTTAAAACAAGAAAAAGCTGTCTTCGGTGTGCTAGAAACTAGAAACTCTATTTTCGGGTAATTGTTCCTATGGGAGCTATGTGGTCCGATTTTCATGAAATTATAGGAAACTATTTGAAGTATAATAAAACTCTCACTTAGTTTGGATGTAATACAAAAAGTTTTTCATACAAAAACTCATTTTTCAACCGATCCTATGGCAGTGATATAAGGGTCCGATTTTGATCAAATTTAGTCAGATTGTAAAATTTCTCCAGAGACTCGGTTTGGGTGAGTTTGGTGTGGATATCTTCATAAACGCAAAAGTTTTTCATAAAAAAACATAGTTGTCGACCGATCATTCCTATGGCAGTTATATGTTAAAGTGGTCCGATCCGGCTGGTTCCGACATATGTACTGCCTGCAGCAAAAAGAAGGGTCTGTGGCAAGTTTCACTACGATAGCTTTACAACCGAGAGAGACTAGTTCGCATAGAAATAGATGGACAGACGGACATCGCTATATCGACTTGGCTATTCATGCTGATTCAGAATATATATACTTTGTTGGGTCGGAAACGTCTCCTTCAGTGCATTACACATATCGGGACAAAATCATAATACCCTCTGCTAGGGTATTAAAATATGTTATGCATGTACTTTGTATTTATTTACCTGAGCAATAAATATGAAATTAGATACCTTCATGTGCCCACAGAAACAACTGACGAGCGAAATGTAATTTGAATAACAAATCTAGAAAACCGGAAACCATAAAAAAAATATTTGTAAATTGTAAACAATTTGTTGTTGCCGAAACTGTAGCAAATACTCAAAATGCAAATGTTTGCACATTGCATAAATTGCCAACAAGAACAGCAAAAACATTTGTAAATATTTTAGCTGCGATGTGAACAACCCATCCTGTTGCAAAACACGAGTCACGACTCACGACTCACGAGTGTCCTTTACATTTGGTGGACACTTTTGCTTTTGCAACATTCATCAAATGTGTTGCGAGAGCAAATGCAATATTTATTTAACAAATAACAAATATGCAATGAACATTTGGCCAAGTTCACGACCAGAATATGCCTTCAGCCATTTATTATGCAGCGCTAGAAAGCATTTGCCGCATGTTCAACAATTTTGCTGAATTTATGGCTGGCACTCCGGCATTGGATGACAAATTGCATTTGAGGTTTTTTAAACTGGACATTGATTTAATTATAAAACGAATTTACAGCTGACTGCTGGCAATCTGCAATTTTCAGACAAGTCTTCACCTTTTTGACCAGTGCACGGCCGTGTCCAAAGTTTCAGTTGCCCCCAAGTGATGCGGCGAGGCGACTTCTTGCCTGTTACAGGACTCCTGTTCGACGCAGGATGCTTCTGGTTGTCTGTGTCGTCTCTGTCTCTGTCTGTGTCGTCTGTCTGTCTGTCAGTCTGTCTGTCTGCCTGCTGGGTAATTTCATTATGAGTTTTATGACTTTTAATTAATTTTCAAAAGTGCACAATTTTACACCAGGCTGCAAAGAGTTGGCTTTCTGTTTGTTGGCCAGCTAGCTGACTGGCCGGAAGAGTGCCATAATTTCCGCACAAAACTTGATGCAAGCCAGTTCATCTGCAATTCGAATGAAAAGGACCAGACCCAAAGGATTCTACAACTCGTTGCAGCTGTGTGTAACAAGCATCAACAGCATTCAATTAATTTTCAGTACACACACACATACAAAGGCAACTTTTCAGTTTACGGCATCCCAGCGTCCAAATGTTCATCCGGCTTTTGTTATAAACTTTATGATTATTTACAGATAACAATAAATAAAACTTTTATCAGGCATTGAAATGAGCAAACGGATACGAAGAAATATTCTCTTAATATTTTATACCCTGTATACAAATATGAATAAAATAGGGCTTATTCTAGACTATATAGCCGTGTTTATGTGCATAAGTCCTGACAATTCCAGTTGTTGAAATAGATAAAGAACTTAAGCTTATTTCCAAGTTTGCAAGCGTAGTTATTATATGCTTCAAGACACTACATATATTAAGCAATTGTAGGATGCAGGATATCTCCTAGTTAAGCACACTCGAAGGAAGCAATCTCACTTGGTAGGAAGTAGTAAAAGCAAGTGCCATGAAATTTCAGTTTTTCGAGTGTCATTGTTGAAGCATTGAAATTTACTCAGTCGTAGACTTAACACACTAGAGAAACGTGTAACTATTCCAATTCAATAGAGTATAGAGTCCTTGAAACAAGCTCCTTTCAGACAACAAGCTTCAAGATGTCCGCCGAAGTAGAGGAGATGCTGAAACGCTTCCAGGGCGTCAAGAACATTGTGGGTATCATTGTTGTGGATTATGATGGCATAGCCATCAAGTCAACCTTGGACAATACAATGTCGGTTCATTATGCCGCCCACATGCAAATGCTGACGGAGAAGGCACGTCAGGTGATTGTCGATCTGGATGCAACCAATGAATTTACATCGATGCGAATGCGGACAACCTTTTTCGAGATAATGCTCATGCCCCATGACAACTTCTTCATTGTGGTCATACAAAATGCCTGTGATTAGACGACGGGGCCACCAATTAATTTGAATTCCAATTAAATGTTTTGTCCAAATTATGCAATTAAAGAAAATTCCTAAAGTAAATACCCGTGTTAAAACATAAAGCTTTGAAGCAGACCTACTGTTGAACAAAGTGTCCTTATGCTATGAGTATATTGAATGGATTATATTTGAAAGTTCTTAATCAACTTTAAAGGATTGCATCTATCGACTTTTTGTGGGAATCCGCAAAATAAAATTCATTGCATTCGCTTTAAGTAAATTAACTAACCGCATTAACAGCTCAGAGCAATGAATAATATCAGCATGTGCAATATTATTCGCATTCCATTAATGCAAATTATTTGCATTGCGAATTGTATTGAATTGAATTAAAATGCAAATAACTCGAATTGAGGCAGCTCCTGCTACTGCTCTACAGGAGCCCTCCTTCTGATCCTGCCTGTCCAAACTCATTTACAATAAATGAAGACTGACTGAGGCAGCCGCGAAACAAATAAACTTTTTTGTGGCTTACCATCAGCAGCAAAAGGAAGTGAGTATCCTCGAGCTCGCCCCCCACCCCCCATCCGCATCCGCATCCGCATCCTCGTACTCATACGAGACTCGCAAATGGGGTAAGCTATTTTTCATTTAATTATAATTTAACATGCAAAATGCATTATGTATGGATATACAACTTTACGTGTATATAGTCTACTCATATGCCTCCACAGAGCACCACAAACTGATAACTAAGTAAACTGTGTGACCAGACGGTTGGATAACTAACTGCTCTCGGGTACATCAATGACGTCACTGTCAATCATTCCTTACGTTCTGCAACTCCAGTTCCAATGCAAACTATCCGTGCAAAAGCGAAGCTGTTGGCCCGTGATAATGCCATCAAGTGAAAATTGCATGAAATGCGCAATGAAGCGAAGAAGCGGAGTGCACAGTTGAGGCAAATGCTGTTAAATGTATCACGGGAACTGAAACAGGAGCAGCACAGAACAGGATCTGAGCTGGCATCTGGAGAATGCAGTTGCCCGAATGAAATTATTCAGCTTAACCTTTACCAGTTACATAAATACGATTGCTCAATAAAGGATAAGTTGAGAAATACTTATAGAAGCATATATAGTACCAAAGAATATAAAGTCATGGTAGTACTTAAAAGGACAGACGACTGATGGTATAGTTAAAATTTTAAATACTACAAATGGGAAAATCGATTACAAGCTGGTATTATCATTCTTTAAGGAATGCATCGTATTGAAATTTTCATCGTATCCGATCCAAAGCCAAACCAATCGAAAGGACAAATCATGACCAAAAATATAGGAAGATGGTTTACTATAGATTACTTTAATTTTGTATTTTTATTTGCTTTTATTTCCCCTCTAAAGTACCATGTTTTATTTAAAGGCTAATTAGAATTTGTAGTATTTTTCCGAGTTTTAGCGATTGCTTTTCAACAGTAACATTTCTTTAGTTTACTTGATGAATTTATTATGTTTAAAAAAATAATTAATATAGATTATAAAGGACAA
This sequence comes from Hirtodrosophila histrioides, assembly GCA_037075165.1. NCBI lineage: Eukaryota > Metazoa > Arthropoda > Insecta > Diptera > Drosophilidae > Hirtodrosophila > Hirtodrosophila histrioides. The sequence continues at coordinate 1,488,217 of JBAMCL010000036.1, forward strand.
TATAGATTACGTTACAAGTCAACATTTTTTGAAGTTTTGCCATGAAAATTGTGCCTTAGACGAGTTTTGAAATTGTTTGCATTAATATTTGAGTTTTCTATACGGTTAAGAATTCAATGGCATCACATAAATCTGTGTATGCCTTTTGGCACTTCTGTCCCTGCACCCCATCCAAATTGTACCAGCTCATCTAAGAATATGTTCCTGAAATCCTTTACTATGCTGCCGGCGTAAAAAAATATGGAAGTTATCTGTTGAGAAGGAAACAATTAAAATAAAATATAACAAATTGTAATAAGTTTAAGCTTACCGGTTTGGCTCCGAAAGGATATTACCGCAGCAGCTACTTCTTTTTTCGTTTTTGGAGTTTGCTAAAACAACTATACGCAAACCGAAAAAATATAAGAGTGAATCGCTCTGAGCGATAGACAAAAAAAAATCCAAGGCTCCGTTGCAGGCAAGGCAGACGAAGAAATTCCACACAACAAATACAATGTCGCCAGAAATTCTTTGTTGCCGTCCGATTTGAAGTGGCACTTCGCTGCCACACGCGTAACCGCCCACCTCAACGGGGACCAGTGGCCGGTAAATTCTCATATCCCTTGGGACCGATTATCTCCGACCGAACCAATGGGTTCGTATACATTTGTACAATTCGTTTCCCTTCGGATTTGTAAATCTGGAGCCCCACCATGGGTATTTGGCATTGAAATCGCCTTCAACTATATAGTGTGCTCGAATTTTTAAAAAAGGTTTGTAAAATCCGATTACTTGAGTGAAAATCTTGTGGGGGAGATATATCGCTGAAATTATGTTGGTGTATATCGTCAATTTGGCATACAGACTAATGTTGACCTCCTGGATAAAACTGCATCAAAAATTTTTGGAGCCACACCACCCCCACCCCACCAAAGGAGCAAAACCTATCTCCCCACACCTGTACAGGTAGAGTCATCAAATTTGACATACAAACTACTGTTTTTTTCGCGTCTCTTTCCGAACTCACAAATAACTAATATTATATAGGACTGGGAAGATAGTATTCTGCAGTCGGGTGCGTCCGACTGCAACGTTCTTACTTGTTATAATCGTCTTTGCTGAATCTCCTATGTTTACGAACAGTTGATATTTTTACTCTGTTCCCGAAGGCAAAAAGAGGATATTGGGCTTGCGAAATGTGCGTCTGTCCGTTTGAACGCAATTTTTTTCCCACACCCTTGAAGCTAGAGCAACCAAACTTGGTACACATGTTGTTGTATACCAAGAACTTTAAATGCTCTTTCTTGCTTTAGCTGAAATGTATGATTCTTAACACAATCTTCACTAAGACTTTGAACTTATTATCCTATATTCTTCAATAGACTTAACCATAATTCGTCCATGTCCATCGCGTTGAATTTTATAGTAAAAATGTTCTTTTTTAAATTTGGTATCAAGATAGGCTAGCATCTCGGTTATGCCATTAACATCAGACAAGACAACAGCATATATGTTGTCATCAATTACCATTCTTCTTCGTTCCCATGCTTTCGCTTAGAAGAGCAAATTGGTTAGAGCTGGCGCTTGGCTTAGTGTGCAGTGCAGTTCTCCTTCTGATTATTAGCGGAGAGGTTTGGTTTGGTCTATTGTTTGGATTTGGTCTTACTCTCTGTCAGTTCAGAGCCGTTGGATCTTCGTTGTTGTCACACATGTTGACAACTGAAGGTCCAACAGTTTATTTGTTGTTGTGCTTCAGTGATAAAGCAAGAAGGAATGACTGTTGTCGAACTGATAAAATCACAAACTCTCAATCGCAACTGAGGCAGTAATGTTACCGTTCTTTCAACCTGTTATTAAAATAATAAGTCCGTAGTTTATGACATGTAAGGGCCTAGTTGCTACATTACATATCTACTTTATAGAGTTGGAGATATCTCCTTCTACCTGTTACATACATGTTCATACATTTAGTGCACCCTTTTACCCAATTTAGGGGTACAGGGAGTAAGAAGCCGCCGGGACCATTCTCGGTGAATATATCTATATAAATACGGTGATTGAGGCATGATTACGGTGTTCTTTTCGGCCAACAATTCACGTACAAGTAACGATGCGTGTAATCCAAAAGCCAATATTTGAAGTCTTTTAAATGTCAAGTGATGAGATTGTTATGACATTTCTTATGTGAATGAAGTTTTCATCCTCGCTTTTTATTTGTTTTTATGCATCCCACATTAATATCGATAGTATTTCTAGAGAGTTTTCGACAGAAATTATGTTTATTCTAGTTTAATTCGTACATGTATTTTAGAATTTTAATTATTGTAATTGTTGGCTATAATATCTGCAGCAAACAATGGAGAAGAAGATTTGCACAACTGAAAGCAGAAGTTGTTATATAATTAATTAAAAGTAAGAACGCTCTAGTCGAGTATGCCCGACTGCAAGACCCCCTGTCCCTGGCCAGACGGACCAGGCTAGACTTAGCTGTTGATGCTGTTCATGAATATTTATATACAAAGACCATTTAAAGTTAATCATTTGTTACTAAAGAAAAAAAAAAAAAACTAAACAAAATTTTTATTCCGTTTGAAAAATAAGGTACTTTGCTCCAAGGAGATTTGGTCCAGCTAATATTTAAAAATAATATCGTCCAAATGGGCAATTTAAGCTTTGACAGCCAAATGTATTCTGTTTTCGGCATTTTCCATGACTTTGGCCAATGTTTCGGACGATATGGCGGCTTTTTCACGTCGAATGTTGACTTTCAGTATAGCTTAGGTCCTTGGCTTATACCGTGTATACCTTGGATTTCAACTAACCCCACAAGTAAGTCTTGTGCCGTCAAATCTGGTCATCTCGGCCAGTCGAAGCCACCACTTTTCCATATCAACCGCCCGGGGAACAATGGTTGTAATAAATTGATTTTTGCTTTAGCTGTATAGCATTTAGCCCTGCTCTGTTGAAATCAGAAGTTATCCATGTCTTTTTAAGGAATATTTTTGTATGGAAACATCTTTAGATTGCTATGAGTTATGCCTAATTCCTGGGAGCGGCGATAACTCGATGTCTTTGGAGACTCCTCAATACTGGCTCAATACTATTTTCATCGGAACTTCTTGTTCGATGTCCGGATGCATGACTGGCATTACTAAGATTACCGGTGTTCACAAATTTTGTAAAAATAATGTTAAGCTGAACAATTTCGACGCCTTCAACGCGGTATTATATTTGTCGATCTGTCAGCGCAGTCAAAAGTGATAGCGTTGCCAAATGGGTCAACTTTAAATGGCCTACCCTATAAATATATAGTATGTAACACGCACATTGAGATTTTTGATGTATGTATGTATATATGTATGTTGTATATATATATATATATATATATATTGCAGAATTTTCGGGTACAGGGGATAAAAATGTTGATTTACTCTTATTTCATTCGGACTTACCCATTGGAAATACTATAATAAACACATAATATGGAAAAAAAGAGCTTAGTATGAGTCCAGTCAAAAATAACATTCCCGAATCCTATGTGAACAGATTGCAATATTTAAGGAAAACAGAAATAAAATCATACTCGTTAGTACTTACTTTTAAATAGCCAATTAGCAATAATACACCACCAGTAATATGTAAAATACATAGCGCCATACATACACAGGAAGCTACGATAGTCTCAGCATCGTCATCTGTCACAACATAAACTAATCCAAATACGAAAAAAATGGCTCCTATTGCTATAGTCCATATATAGAAAAATCGTACTTTTCCTTCCAGCGAGCAACAACAGTTATCTATACACTCACACGAGTCACCCTGACACATGGTGATGGATGGAGTGTCTAACGATCAATGAATTTAATTATTGCGCAAAATTTTAATTTTGTGTTATGTAGTCTCTGTTGTAAAATTTTGAAGTCAGTAATGATGTATTCTATTTATATTAGAACGAAATTTTTGTAAAGCACACTTTGATTTGAAAGTGTCTGAGTCTGAAGGTGTGTTTAGAAAATTTGTAACCTGCGTACAGAAAATTTCGAAGTCGGGTCAACTCGACTAGAGCATGTGTACTTTCTTGTAGCTGCCATCACCAAGTTTGATATACAGATCACTGTTATTACCTGTTGTTATACCAGTTGAAAAGCAAGTGTAAGTTCCACTCAATGGTCGATATCTGGGACTTAAAACAATGAACAGTGGTGTTGCTCTATTGAAAGTTCGGTGAAATATGTGAAACTCCATAAATGATTGGGTCCAAGTTCCTGTTCTCTCAACTGACCAAATTTAAAATGGATTCAGCATCTAGTTTACTCGGAATACATGCCTTGTGAATAATATTATGAAATGCATTAAATTGTCTTCAAAGTAAATGTTTTTCAATAGTTGCCTATCTGTGATATGTTCTATTAGTTAGTTTTCATTAATCTTTTCTTTTCTTAATATTGATGTTTTTTAGTTTCCTTGCATCCTAGTTTCAAATTTGGCAATTGCAGGTTAATTTAATGGGTTAATATGATTAAACTTGCAAATGCAAGTAAATCATAAAGAACGATGACAGAACGTGCCTTGATTTGTTCCTCATTGCGTGAATTCATAAAAAATATTACTGGCTGGGACGAATATAAACGGAAATTCAAAGTCACGCAGAGGAAGGTGAGTAAGGGGTGTATTGTGAATAGGGATGCAACTGCCACTTCAGTGGAAGCACCTAAAGATCCTTTCTGCCACACAAATGAAGACCGCGTAGCCTTTAGAGACCGAGTCCTAAGCCTGAATGCATTTCCTGTACTCCATTGTTTATTTGTGCAGACAAAGCAAACGAAGAAATTTCATCCAACAAAAACCATGTCAATGTCACTGTGCTACCACACGCGTAACCGGCCACTTCACCGGGGACCAGTGACCGGTAAATTCTCATGGTCCTTGGGACCGATTGTCTTCGGCCGAACAACTGGGTATTGTCAATGTGATAGATGCCATTTTATAAATGGATACCCTTCTTATAGCTATAGAGTAATCAATTTACTTTATATCATTTCAAGTTAGGCAAATGCTGAAAAGTAGTTCGAATTAAATAATGAAAATCCTTAATTTTAGCTTCACTTATTGAAAAATTGAATATTTGTTTGCTTTTAGAGTAACCTTTGTTGAGAATATGTGATGAAGGCTTACAATTGAAATTTGTTCGTTTAACTGTCAACATGTCAAAATTAATTATAGATCTGTTTCTACAAATCACATAACAATTGGATTCAATTTTCTCTGTGCAGTTGTTAACAACTGAGCAGAAAATGAGTATCCGATAAACTCACACTCCAATCGCACAAACGCAACACTCCCTCATCAATCAATCACTCATCAATCCATCAATCATCATTCAATCAGCAACAATATGGCCAGCAAACACTCACCAGCCGAGTTCCAACGGATGCGCCGCCAATTCCTGCAATTCGACCACCGGGGCGATTCCAAAATTGGACACTACCAACTGGGCGACTGTCTGCGCGTCCTGGGCCTTAATCCCAGCGAGGCAACGATACGTCAGCACCTCCGAAGGCTGCGCTCGAGTAGCATTGAGCGCTTATCCTTTGACGAGTTCATGTCCATCTATGAGAACATACCGACGCCCCCGTGCGTTGCCAGCATCGAGGCCGAGCAGTTGATATTCGGCTTAAGATTCTTCGATGAGGAGAACACTGGATATATACAAGCGGCGAGGCTAACGCGTATCCTGACCAGTTGCGGCGAGCGGCTAACCAAGGAGCAAATGGACGAACTGTTGCTCAATCGCGTGAATGATAAGGGCTTGGTGAACTACGTGGAGTTTATACATGCAATCACAGCGAACACACTTCTTTAACACAAATGCAATAGACTGGATATATTTCAAAGAAAACAAACTAAAAATATTGTTAAATGTTTGCCATAAAGACTAATTAGTTTTTACCATAATGAATACATATTGTTTGCCACATGGGTCTTTCTCTATTCAATAAGCTTCCTAATATATATTTATATGCATGCAATTCCAATCGTTCCTAAAGATACAGCTCTCTGTTGCTAAGCCTAATAGTCGTGATTAAAATAATCCGAACTTTTCATAGTTTCATGTCAAGCACAACATTCAGAGTTAAGTTAATAATTGCCAACCCTTTAGCAATAATTCTTAAGCAATCACCCGCACTAAATTCAATATCCTAAAAGGCCATACTCGAGATCTACATTTAAAATGTAAGTTTCATATTTCATATCAAAAGTGACAGCCAACGAAAGTGGCCAAAACCTGAAATGTTCCCGAGCCTGTTCTGCGGACAAAGAGAGACCATAAAATTGTGATAATAATTAAGTTAGCCATTTCAACTTATCGCGTCGATACAGAACAATATCATCATCAGCTTCCGCTCTTCCCACGAGGATGAAGGATTTTTGTCGGACTGAGAGTTTCCATCGTCCTTTTGAAGGAGTTCTCAGAGGCCTATTCTAGCTTGCACAATGAGGTTTTACTAATGTATCAGTCATAAGTCATATGGTTATGGGTTTATGTGGTCAATTGTCATTTAACACCAGCTATGCAACAAAATATATAAGAAAGATATATAAATATTAGAACTACTTTTGTTAAAGTTTCAAAAGGATATGCGTGGCGCGTCGTATTGGTAGAAAAATTTGAAACGTGCGTGCTTGAAAATTGTGTTTCCTGTGCGTGTTGTGCTGAAAATATCCAACATGTGCCCAATTTCAAACTGACTGCTATTCAACTGCAATGGAGTGCGAGTAATTTCAATTGCATAATGCTGCTTGCTGAGCCTAATGGTAATTCCCGAAGATCATGATTATGATGATGATGATGGGCCTTGGTCAGCGGTTTTCATTTTGACATAGGAAACTGCAACGGAGGCCCTGCATACAAAACATTGCAATGCAATTTGACTTTGAGTCAGCACATGTTCAGCTGCCAGTTATTGCAGTTGTTGCTGTTGCCCTGCCAGAATGGGGGGAAACATATGCAAATGTTGTCAAAAACATTCCGATAGCTGACATATTTCAGACACAATTCCATTCGTTGCTTTCACAACTTTTCGTTTGTGCAAAAAGTCATATAGTGACAGGTCGAAAGGAAATCAAAATCAATTTTAGTGCTAACTTATTATTTTTCAAGAAATTTATAAATTGTGATACGATAAACGATGGGCTCGCGTCATTTGAATTCAGAACTGTTTAGTGTTAGTCCGCAAACGATGATCTTCTATGCGCCCTACAATCGCACCCAGAAGCGTATAATCACAATTATGAATCCCACACCCCACAGGCTGCTCTTTAAGCTGCGTTCCAATGCTCCATGGCAATATAATGTTAGTCCAAATTGTGGCACCGTTGAGCCCTATGACACCACGGAAGTGAACGTCAGCCTGAACTACTTTGATTTTCAAGAGGATCAAAAATATTGCCATCGCTTCTGTATACAATGCATTCGGGCGCCGTCATCGCAGCAGCTGGAGAGCGAACAGATTCTATGTATCTTAAAGAAAACGCATCATTCAAGTATTCACAATGTACGGGTGCCCATTGAGCTGCAGCCAAATGCGATATGCATATGTCAGGAGGATCTCAACACCCTAATGCCGCGGGATACTCAGAACTATCTGTTGAATCTAAAACCTCAGGGTGTTAATTGTGTGGATCATTTGCAACAGATGGCTACACCGAACAGGGAAAGACAACGATGTGGTGTAGGAAGGACCATAATGACATTGGTCGTTATTATATCTGGTTTAGCAGCAGGTAAGCTTCCAGCAGATATCAAATTAAATGATAACAGTTAAAAGTGACGCTCGTGTTTATGAATAAACATTAACTTAAGATTGTTATAGAAAAGCTGGTTGTGCTTTCAGTTTTCAGCTGCTTTAAGCTTCTACGAGTTTGTGCTTTTAAGCAGCTGAAAGCTCTACTCTGCTCTCTCATTCAATACAAGCAGATATCAAATTAAATGATAATAGTTAAAAGTGACGCTCGTGTTTATGAATAAACATTAACTTAAGATTGTTTAGAAAAGCTGGTTGTGCTTTCAGTTTTCAGCTGCTTTAAGCTTCTACGAGTATGTGCTTTTAAGCAGCTGAAAGCTCTGCTCTGCTCTCTCATTTAATACTTGTAAACGTGTTGAAAGCTTTTATGTGATTTCAATAACCAGCCGTGAATTTCATTTTGTTTGAATGAGTTTTCTTTGGAAGCTCTGAAGCAAATCCATTGTCATTTATGAGCATCACTTTCAGATAGTATCCATCATTCCTATTTGAATATTGTGTATATTTAAATTACTCTTTATAGCATACGTCCACCGTCAGCAAATTGAGGAGACTTTGTATATGCATACAAAGCTGGATGATTTGCAGTTTTAGGGGTCATTTTACAACAACGAGATATCAAATACCATTTCTCACTTTACGGACATCTGCCCGCAGACTGTCATCCTTGTTGGCTGCTGTTCACACATTAAGTTAACCATAAATTTCCACTTAATTCGCATCAATTAATCAATAAATATGCCCCTTTTCAGCCCAATTAATTGAATTTTCTTGGCGTTCAATCAATTAATGATATGCAATTTTTTGTTGTTAAATTCGGCTTTAAGCTAGTTAAAGCTGAACAACTCGGACAGTCTCCGAGGGCATAGGGCCCAGAAGCACTTAATCATTGTGCACACAGGCTGAAATAATCACAGGGCCAACAGGAGGCCCAAAGGTCAGCTTCATGAACGAGGGCGTGGCTGCCACTCGTTGCCTAATTGTTGACCACGCTTCATTAACTCGCGGGGCACACGCTGGCTGATTGGGCGGTTCGGCTGCGGTTGGAATTTAGTGTCTAGGGTCGCCCACAAACAACAAACCGTTGCCACACAACCACAGTAATAACAGCAATAACAATAACAGTGCGGGACACGGAGTGCACTTTGATTATCGCGGCCTGATTGCAAATGTTCTGGTTAGCCTCAATATAATCATCCGTTAACGCATTTGATTGCCAGTTGGTCAAACAATGCCACTACAAAGGCATTCGGAACGCAGAATCTTTTAAATTGTGCTTACAGGACTTTGGGTGAAAAGTAGTCCTCGAAACTATCGACATTATCAATAGCGCGCTCTCATGTGACAATCGATTATTTTTGAACAAAATCAATGATATTTAATCGTGGTTTATTGTTTCCTAAATATGAAAATTACACCGTTAAGGAAAAGAATTATTACTATCTGAAGAAATGCTTCCAATTTGTCCATTTAAACTATTTATAAAACACGTCTTTTGAAACCAAGTTAAATATACACCAGCCTGCAAGGTTTTGAAATTACGCGCCTAACACTATTCTATTTACTATTACTCTAATCGATAGCGTCGCGCAGATATCGATATACTCGAGTCTGGTCACTGTATCAACGACCGATTTATTATTATTATTATTATTATTATTATTATACAAGTTATATAATGAAAATATAAAAAAAAGGGGGGGGATGTTTTTTTTTTATTATTGGGGGGGTTTTTTGGGGGGGGGGGGGGGGGGTGGGGGGGGGGGGGGGGGTGGGGATTTGAATTTGTAGTTTATAATGTAAATAAAGAAATCTGTAACTTTGATTTAAACTATAGGTAGTGGAAGCTATTGGTTTGGACCACAATCGATAGGTTTCTGGAGGAGCAAACAAGCTATAATGCCCTAGCATTAAATCAAAGTTTTAAGAAAGCTTCATTAGCGACTGGTATTTATATAATATCCTCAATATATAAGATTAAAGATAAGTTATAGTTCAGGGTAGACGGTTATATGATTTTATCGGGAAAGCTCTATACCAATATTTAGCCGTTGAGTGATTTTTAATGTTTCCGTTAGTAATTCAATTAACAAACGAATACTGTAAAACCAACTTAAGGCGATAAGCGAGCAATAAGTTTGGCTTTTAAAGACCTCTTTAGAAGTTATCAGGAAATGCTTTGCCTATAAAAGAGAGCTCTGCGATGTCAGGTCACACAGAACTCAAAATGTCTGTCCTGTTCATTCTGCTGCTATCGGGAGTCACTTTGATATGTGCGGGCCAAACGGAGAACAATGGTCGGATTATTGGAGGAGCGGAGTTATCAATCGAAAAGGCGCCCTGGCAAGTATCCCTGCAATCGAGCGGACGGCACTTCTGTGGCGGGTCGATCTACAGCAAGGACATCATTGTGACTGCCGCCCACTGTGTCTATGGGAGACAAGCTCGGTCTATTTTAGTGCGCCTTGGAACTAGCAGATACAACAACGGTGGCTTTATCGTTGGGGTCTCTGCAATATCAATTCATGAAGAGTATTCGCATGTGGATATCACGAATGATGTAGCTGTGCTGCTGCTGAGCTCCCCTCTTAAGCTGACTGCCCATGTTAAGGCTATTCCATTGGCCACGACCGCACCCAAGGCTGGAGCTATGGCCATTGTCTCCGGTTGGGGGCAGACTGATCGCCTGCTGACACCATACAATCTCCACAGCGTTACTGTTGCTGTTGTGGAACAAGCGGAGTGCGCTAAGGCATATCACACTGAGAAAATCACTAAAGCTTCGATCTGCGCAGCCTCAGCTGGCAAGGATGCGTGCCAGGGCGACTCTGGCGGTCCTTTGGTGTACGGAAACCAACTAGTCGGTATTGTTTCCTGGGGCTATGGCTGCGCCTTACCACAGTATCCTGGTGTCTATACAAATGTTGCCACGGTGCGTAATTGGATCGTACGGGCAGCTACTGCACTAAGAACCTGAAATGGCTTGACTATATCCAAATAATACATAGCAAATTTAACAGAAAATTAATAAATGTTTCTCCCACTTTAAATCAAAATAATTATTTTACATCCGAATATTTCAGGACATCAAAATACGATCCTATCGAGTACTTTAGAGTATTACGAGGTTTTCTTTTTGTTTATCGCCCAGTGAAGTACGCTGTACCTTCTCAAAATCGAAATAGTTAAGTATAGTTGAAGGTATTCTTTATTCTTTGTCTTCTATTTGTCTAATGGCATAATTACATTTGTCACACTGCAGCCGGAAACAAAGACATTAGCCCTTAAACACTCGGTACAATCTTCAATTATGAAGTAGATAATGCTCCGTTCAAGGCGTTACAAATATCGTGACAAAACTGAATACCCTGTGCTAGGGTCTAATAACTTCAAAAAAGTTTTAATACGCATACATAATTAAAATAAATAAGGAATGCTATAGTTGTGTATACCCAATAACAAAACTCCCTGTACCCAGGTTAAAAATTTCCGATCGCATTATCTTACAAAGAACTTCCGTGTTTATTATCCGATCGACTTGAAATTTTGACAGTAGATTGAGAATGACTTAAGTATTGTGTGTATAGCGGGGCAATGGGTTAATATCTCGGATCCAAAATAAACTTGATCGGCGTATGGTATACATGAACCTACATTCCAAATTTGGTGTCTCTAGCTCTTATAGTTGCTGAGTTCGACGGGCATACATACGGACATGGCCAAATCGAAATCTCTTTTGATACTGATCAAGAATATATATACTATATATAGTTCTGATTACATAAGGTCGCACATATTAAGTACCCCTATTTTACCCATTTTATGGGTACAGGGAGTAAAAGTTGTTGTCGTTAGATATTGCAGACTCTGACTGACATGACAGATATGGCCAAATAGACTCGACATTGATACTGATCAAGAACAAGTGTACTTATAGGGAGTATAGAGAGGTGCATTTCCAGCATTACATGGCATTAACCGATTTTTCAGATGTTTCCACTCGCAATTCAATTAACAAACGAATTATGTGGAACGTAGTACATGCGATAACCCGAGCAATAAGTTAGCATTTTAAAGACCTTTTAAAAAGTACGATGTCGAAGACGCTCTTGAAAATAAAAGAGATTTCCACGATTTAAATAAAACTTGGAATGTTTGTTCCATTCATTCTGCTGCTATCGGGATCCACTTTGGTATCTGCGCGTAGGTTCGAATACGAGAATCGTATTATTGGTGGACAGGAAATATCGATAGAGTCGGCGCCCTGGCAAGTATCCCTGCAAAAGAACGGAAAACATTTCTGTGGTGGATCCCTCTACAAGAGAAACATCATTGTGACTGCTGCACACTGCGTCGCACGGAATAATTATTTGGATATTTCAGTACGTGCTGGATCCAGAAGATACAATACAGGGGGCTCTGTATCTAGGATCTCCTCGGTAGTAGTGCACGAACATTATACGTATCTTAGCAATGACGTAGCATTGCTGCGGCTGAGTTCCCCGATTGACTTGAGTACTCGTGCTAAAACGATCTCATTGGCCCAGGTCCCACCCAAACCAGGAAATGAAGCCCTTGTCTCCGGTTGGGGGTATACCACAAGCAAATGTGATAAAAAAGCACCTACAGAACTCTACGGCGTCCGTGTTGAAGTTGTGGAACACGAGCAGTGTTCAAAAGCTTTTGGCGGTAGTGTAATCACCCCGGAAATGATATGTGCAGCCGCAAGTGGCAAGGATGCGTGCAGAGGCGACTCCGGCGGTCCTTTGGTATATCGAGGAAAATTAGTCGGCGTTGTGTCCTGGGGCAAGGGCTGTGCCTCACCAAAGCATCCTGGTGTTTACGTAAATGTCGCAGTGCTGCGTAATTGGATCAAAGAGACAGCAAGGAGAATGCGTAAATCTGAAGCTTAGAAATTAAAGAGGTAAGAATGTTGCAGTCGGATGTTCCCAACTGCAGAACACTCTGTTTCCAGTCCAATGTACTAATTTGGTAATGTATGGGGTCGGACGAGGGTGTGAAAATCTGTAATTGCGTTCATACAGACAAACAGATGAACATTGTACAACCCCAATACGGTCCTTTTAGAGACATTCTTTTGGAAACAGACTATAACAACTAGAAATTAAATAGCCTTAGCTTAATAATATAATACCATTGTATTAGATGAGATAGCCAAAAGGATTAAGAAAAGGAAGACAAGGAATAACTGAAGCGAGGCGCATTGTAAAATTAAACTAAACTGTACTATATTCTACTGTGAAAACGAGTGTGCATGTAATTGGAGTAACACCTTCTCACTACAAATATCTCAGCCTATATACACATATGTATATAAATATACATTTATAAAACTTTATTTTTATATTCTTGCTTAAAATAATTTTGGTTGGAAAAAAAAAGAGTATATTGGGTTCGTGAAATGTCAGTCTTTCTGAACACAGATCAGAAAAAGCTTTCCCCAAAACACGTTTTTCGCAGGAAATAGCTTAGGTAGATCACCAAATTTGGACACAGACTGATTTCAGCACCTGGACAAATCATCAAAAATATTTCGACCCCCTTCCCCTACAAGTGAAATCTATATTTCCCACCCCTGTACAGGTAGTCATCAAATTTGACATACAGATTGTTTTTTCGCGTCTCTTTCCGAACCCTCAAATAATCAAATTATACCGGACTGGGAACAGAGTATTTTGCTGTCGGGTACGTTCGACTGCAACGTTTTTACTTGTTTTTAAATAATAAAGTTATGGGTTTGAAATAAATTATGCATGTTTTTACCGATACTTATTAACAGCAACAAGACCTGAGATTAATAAGTAGCTCACACAAGAATAACAATAGGATTGGAGCAGACAAGGGACGGGGCGTGCATCTAAGGAAATATGCAACTAGGTAAAATCAACTAATCTGATTAAAAGTTGCATAATATTTCGATCAATTGTGCAGAAATTGAAGCTCAAAGCTGAGCAGCAGCTGCGAGTCCAAAAACAAGGTCATTAATTTGGCAACAACAAGTAGGAAGAAAATGGAGTAGGGAGGACTAATCCTTTAAACGATTAATGGGTAGCCACAATATATATGAAAATGTAAACATATAAATACGTAATCAGGCAGACATCATAATATATATAAAAGAGTTCCATCTGACTAACTAACTGACTGACTGGCGACTTTTGGGCAGTCCAAACGGTAGAAGCCCTAAATTTTACAGTTCCTTCTTATTACAAAGTAAATGGTTAAATATATATCGGAAAGTATAAGATAATTGTATTTGAAAATTGTATGAAAATGTCGGTATGCGCCATGCCGCAGCCAGTGTTGCCACCCCTTCGGCTCATAAAAAAGCTAAATTAGCCTTCGAAAAAAGCTAGAAATAGCCAATTTTTTTTGGTAGCTAAAAAAATCCGCTAGAGTAGTGAAACGATATTTTTATTGAATCAAGTCAGCATTTTTTTAAATTTCATCCAAAATATCCTTTTCTGCAGCTGAACTTATGTAGGACTGATTGGTCCCTATCTTATTTAAACAAACTGCTGGCACTTCATAGTCATGACAGCATTTGTTTACGCGGCGTAGTCCGTATCTACAAATATGAAATTAAATGTTAATAAGATTATAAAATATGAGTTGAACAGATAAAATACCTTATGTGTATGCTACTGTCTGCACGGACATTCTATTTCTCAGCTTAGTTTTGACATTGTTCATTTGACTAAATAGTCTTTCCACCTCTGCGTTCCACCATGGCAGCGATTCAGCGATCTATTATTTGCTGCTGCATCCACGTAGTTGGACACTTCGGCCCAAAAGCTTTTGGTATCCTGTAAATTTGACCACTTTATAAGGTGGACGTTGGCGTATTGGAACAGAATCTCTTCAATTTTGGCTGATTCCGCCTTGAAGTGCTCGAGAATGTGCACAATTTGCGCCTTCTTGGCACATAATATTTTGCTTGAAAAATAGCTATAATTCCCGCTAGCCGCTAGTTTAGAATTTATCCCGCATTTGCCAATTGCAACCCGCTAGATCTATCGGGGAAATAGCTAAATTGGCAACACTGGCCGCAGCTATAACAACGTGAAAGTACAAAAGAGAAAAAATCTCTCTCTTGAATCGCTCTCTCGGCCTTAAAACTTATAAGTGCGACTGAAATTGACATATTGCTTAAGTCTCTTCTCTCTGCCTATGTTTTGCTATCGATCTACGGTAGATGGCGCGCATGTGGCGGTTGATATTTTTACACCCTGTACCCACAAAATGTGTAAAAAGGGGGTATTGGATCTGTGCAAATGTCCGCCTGTCTGTCTGTCCGTATGTATGAAACCGTCGATCTCAGCAACTATAAGAGCAAGAGTCACCAAATTTCGAATGTAGGTATGAGTGAGATTATTTATTTAGTTAGATCGGCTTTAAAGTCATTAAGTCATCATTAAGCATTTAGCTCAACTATTTAGTTACCCACCTCCACGGGAGGGATACGCTATTTTTGTGCTCTTCTTACGGTTGACGAAAGTATTAAAGTTAAACATAATGCACTTTAATCTAAATATGTCGGCGGGCAAGGCCGGCCTGTTACCCTGACTGACTGATTGAGAATCAACGCAAAATACAAGTTTGCATTTTTCATAGTAATTTACATTCATGACGAAACTTCACACTAACGACAGGATCATAGAAAATTCCACCCGTAAGTGCGGAAAATTCGCGGAGAACTGTTGCATGATAATTTTTATGTTTACCCTCCAATTAGCTCCAAGCTGATTTTCAAAATATCATTAAAAAAATCATTTGACACATGTTTCACCGATTTCGAAAAATCCAACTCATCTGGTTTTCTAGGTTTTATGGAGTAAAGTCTAATTTTTGTCCGATCAGCGTGAAACTTAGTATTCTCAAAGCTCTACACAAGACGCGATTTGTCACCAAGTACTTGTCCGATATTGGTATATCCACACACGCTGGTGGAAAATTGATGAAAAAGTGGGTAACTCTAGTACAACTATACTGGAAGTGAGTTAAATTTGAGAAGGCGAATTCCACAAATAAAAAGGAAACAAGTGTATATTTAGGCTCGGGCGACGCCGGGCAATACCTGCTAATATGCACATGAGCATGACCTAATGATATAGTAATTTTGTCTGCCCCTCGAAATGACACAGCTCAATCAATTGGATCGATATGGATGCCTTGGCAATTAGTCGCACATGGCGTATGCGTAATGCGAATATACATATATATATATATGTAGATGTGTGTGTGTGTGTGTGTGTGTGTGTGTGTGGGTCGATCCAAAGTTCTCATTCCCGCTGGTGTTTATGAAGCTTTTCAACCTTTGAGGCCATGCCGTGCTTTTGATCCATAAATCGCTTTTCATGCGTGTGTTTCCATTTACGCCGGACAGGCAGAGCTGCAGTTCCGTAGCCTTGTACTGGTAACCCATTTGTACACTATGCCACAGTTCAGGCTGTCCCCAATACCCGTGACTTATTACAGACCTTCAGGCCACACCTCACAAATAAACAATGGAGTACAGGAAATGCATTGCTTAGGACTCGGTCTTGGTCTTGGTCTTTGTCTTTGCCTTTGACTTGGCCTATTTCATGCTTCCTTCCGTCCTTTGCGAAAGACTACACGGGTTTCATTTGTGTGGCAGAAAGGATCTTTGGGTGCTTCCACTGAAGTGGCAGTTGCATCCCTATTCACAATACACCCCTACTCACCTTCCTCTGCGTGACTTTGAATTTCCGTTTATATTCGTCAGCCAGTAATATTTTTTATGAATTCACGCAATGAGGAACAAATCAAGGCACGTTCTGTCATCGTTCTTTATGATTTACTTGCATTTGCAAGCTTAATCATATTAACCTATTAAATTAACCTGCAATTGCCAAATTTGAAACTAGGATGCAAGGAAACTAAAAAACATCAATATTAAGAAAAGAAAAGATTAGTGAAAACTAACTAATAGAACATATCACAGATAGGCAACTATTGAAAAACATTTACTTTGAAGACAATTTAATGCATTTCATAATATTATTCACAAGGCATGTATTCCGAGTAAACTAGATGCTGAATCCATTTTAAATTTGGTCAGTTGAGAGAACAGGAACTTGGACCCAATCATTTATGGAGTTTCACATATTTCACAGCGCTTTCAATAGAGTTCATTGTTTTAAGTCCCAGATATCGACCATTGAGTGGAACTTACACTTGCTTTTCAACTGGTATAACAACAGGTAATAACAGTGATATCAAAAATGTATATCAAACTTGGTGATGGCAGCTACAAGAAAGTACACATGCTCTAGTCGAGTTGACCCGACTTCGAAATTTTCTGTACGCAGGTTACAAATTTTCTAAACACACCTTCAGACTCAGACACTTTCAAATCAAAGTGTGCTTTACAAAAATTTCGTAATTCAATATTTTAGTAATTCAATACATACAATACAAACTATATTTTGCAACAGAGACTATATAACAAATACAAATTTTGCGCCATAATTAAATTCATTGTTTGTTAGACTCCATCAACATGTGTCAGGGTGACTCGTGTGAGTGTGTAGATGAATGTTGCTGCTCGCTGGAAGGAAAAGTTGCATTTTTTAATATATGGACTATATTAGTAGGAGCCTTCTTTTTAATAATTGGAATAATTGCTGTTTTAAAAGAACACGGTCTGGAATTCGTAGGTGGCTGCCTATTAATCGCGCTATCTATTTTACATATTATTGCTGGTATATTATTGCTAATTGGCTATAAAAACGTTAGTACTAACGAGTATGATTTTATTTCTGTTTTCCTTAAATATTGCAATCTGTTCACATAGGATGTGGGATGGTTATTTTTGACTGGAATCGTACTAAGCTCTATAATGCCATATTATATGTTTGTGGTAATATTTCCAATGGGTAAGTCCGAATGAAATAAGAATAAATCAACATTTTTATCCCCTGTACCCGAAAATTCTGCAATATATATATATATATATATATATATAGATAATATATACATACATACATCAAAAATCTCAATGTGCGTGTTACATACTATATATTTATAGGGTAGGCCATTTAAAGTTGACCCATTTGGCAACGCTATAACTTTTGACTGCGCTGACAGATCGACAAATATAATACCGCGTTGAAGGCGTCGAAATTGTTCAGCTTAACATTATTTTTACAAAATTTGTGAACACCGGTAATCTTAGTAATGCCAGTCATGCATCCGGACATCGAACAAGAAGTTCCGATGAAAATAGTATTGAGCCAGTATTGAGGAGTCTCCAAAGACATCGAGTTATCGCCGCTCCCAGGAATTAGGCATAACTCATAGCAATCTAAAGATGTTTCCATACAAAAATATTCCTTAAAAAGACATGGATAACTTCTGGTTTCAACAGAGCTGGGCTAAATGCTATACAGCTAAAGCAAAAATCAATTTATTACAACCATTGTTCCCCGGGCGGTTGATATGGAAAAGTGGTGGCTTCGACTGGCCGAGATGACCAGATTTGACGGCACAAGACTTACTTGTGGGGTTAGTTGAAATCCAAGGTATACAAGGTATAAGCCAAGGACCTAAGCTATACTGAAAGTCAACATTCGACGTGAAAAAGCCGCCATATCGTCCGAAACATTGGCCAAAGTCATGGAAAATGCCGAAAACAGAATACATTTGGCTGTCAAAGCTTAAATTGCCCATTTGGCTTACGGATATTATTTTTAAATATTAGCTGGAACAAATCTCCTTGGACCCAAATAACTTATTTTTCAAACGGAATAAAAATTTTGTTTAATTTTTTTTTCTTTAGAAACAAATGGTCAACTTTAAATGGTCTTTGTATATAAATATTCATGAACAGCATCAACAGCTGTCTAGCCTGTTCCGTGTATCCGTCTATATGAACTTAAGTATATAAAAGTATACCATAGAAGATCAGGTTTGCTTCACATTTGAGATATTACCCTCGCAAGTCAATAAAACGGATTCGCAGCAACAAGTGCAGATAGATAGCATTAGCATACATGATGATTAGATCACGCGTAATATACCGATCAGATATAATAAACACAAAAGTTATTCAAAAGACTAGTTTCAGCACTGCAGAGCGGGGAGAGCAGCAGCGCAACTGGCACTTAAAATGATCTGCTTGCTTGCACTGTCGCTGAACTGCAGGATTTATGTTGGTACAGTGTGTCTTGCAGTCGGGTATACTCGACTAGAGCGTTCTTACTTTTAATTAATTATATTTCAACTTCTGCTTTCAGTTATGCAAATATTCTTCTCCATTGTTTGCTGCAGATATTATAACCAAGAATTAAGATAAATAAAATTGAAAACTTGTACGAATTAAACTAGAATAAACATAATTTCTGTCGAAAACTCTCTAGAAATACTATCGATATTAATGTGGGATATATAAAAACAAATAAAAAGGATGAAAACTTCATTCACATAAGAAATGTCATAACAATCTCATCACATGACATTTAAAAGACTTCAAATATTGGCTTTTGGATTACACGCATCGTTACTTGTACGTGAATTGTTGGCCGAAAAGAACACCATAATCATTCCTCAATCACCGTATTTATATATTCACCGAGAATGGTCCCGGCGGCTTCTTACTCCCTGTACCCGTAAATTGGGTAAAAGGGTGCATTAAATGTATGAACATGTATGTAACAGGTAGAAGGAGACATCTCCAACTCTATAAAGTAGATATGTAATGTAGCAACTAGGCCCTTACATGTCATAAACTACGGACTTATTATAAGTATTAATAACAGATTGAAAGAAAGGCAGCATCGCTGCCTCAACAGTGTCAATAGATGAGTCGATCGGGCCCTGGTCGCCTGTTTGTCCGTCCATAGCTATATATATAAAATAGTTCAACCCGACTGACTGACTGGTGACATTTGGGCAGCCCAAACGGTAGAAGATAGAAGCCGAAAAATGAAAAAGCATTTGAATTACATATGTATACTTGTACCTGCCGTGGGAGCGATCGGTCGCAACTTGACTTGTTGTACGAAAAGTGTATGGAAATTTCCCACTTGTGATGACAATGCTATTTAACAAGTCAAACGGGTAGCGCTTAATTCATTTATTGTAGTTTTATTTCGTTCTTCAGGCATTCCAGTATATTTTGCAGCGTTTTTATAGACCAAGTTCGATCGCTCCTAGGTATAAGATATGTATATTTGTCTGATTTTGATAAAATTTGATCAGCATATGTAGAACATGATTGAACTTAAATTTAATGAGTTTGGTTACGCTATCTACAAAAACAATGTTTTTCATACAAGTACACAGTTGTCAACCTATTATTCCTATGGGAGCTATATGATATAGTGATTCGATCCGGTTTTGATATATGTACTGGCTGCACCGAAAATAAAGACTTCTGCCAAGTTTCATAATCATAGCTTTAAAATTGAGCGATAAGTTTGAATGCAAACATTCGGCCTGGCAACATTTTCTAACTTTAACTACTTATTACTTAATAAGTATGGCACCTACAGAGCACCAAGACCTATCAATCGACGCGGTATGAAGTTCCCTACAATATGCTGGCAAGATTTTCAAAATCTGACTGGAAATACAGCCCCACGAGCCGATACAGTAAAAAAAGTCAGTGATTTTCGAACAAATTCAAAAGCGCGCGCTGAATTCCATGACTTGTGACGTCACAGGTTTGGTCACCGAATAACGGACATGCGCATGGCGTAACCTACTGTCTCTCAATCGTGCTTGTGGCGTACATGCGCAGTGAGAGCCAAAAGTTGCAGTCGTCTTGTCATAATTATGACTTAAGCTTAAGCTATGAGCTCTCTCAATCGTGATCGTGGCGTAGCATTGCTGCCAATTTAGCTTTTTCCCCGTCAAATCTGGCTGTTTTTGAATACCAATTGCGGGAAAATTTTGGGAATTGCGGTAAGCGGGAATTCTGGCTCTTTTAGAAAAGCATTTAGCAGCACCAACAAAATAACATTTTTGAGAAATCTGTGTGCTAACGCGCTAAACATATACTAGTTTTGGTAGAAATATGCCCACTGTGTGTAAGAATGGCAGCTTAATCTTACGATTCTATAGTTATTTGCCAAAACCACCACCACTACTTCACGGCAGACTATCATCACAATATATAAAGTGCGCGTGATTTTCACAGGAATTTAAGGAATGGCTTCCCAGGGATGTCATGGACGGGAAAAGGGTCTAGTGCAGCTACTGAAACCACAATTTCTACAAAGCTAAGTGATTTGCGTGCTCATGCAACCACTAAAAGACACACAAGTGCGATAGGCAGCTTCCAACACAAACAAAATAAAAATATTAAGATCATAAAAATGCGCTTTTACGTTTTTTCAGAATATTTTCAGCTTTATTTCCTTCTCTCCAGTTAAAAACAGCTTTTTTTTTAAATCAAAAGTTGGCAGCACTGGCGTAGCCGTAGCGGTAGCTGAAAACTGAGAGCAAGATGAGAGCAGAGCAAATGAAATTTATTCATTTACTACGTCACTTGTTTTTGCTTTTGTTTTTGTTTTGCTAAGATTGATCGTTATTGTTTTTCATCGCTGGTTCGCAATGCACCGTTGTTTTAACCTATGAATAAATATAATATAAATTTTTTTCGGATTTAAGCTCTAGAAAACTTCATACAAAGGCAAAACATAACATATTCACATAAGAAATGTCATAACAATTTCATAGCACTTAGCATTTAAGACTTCAGTCAAGTTTCTTAAAAATTGTTATGAAGAATCGTCGAAAAACTATTAGAGAAATTGCTGAGGATGTCGGCATATCTGATGGGATTGATGGGAAAGTTTTGCTTACAGTGTTCTTCGACTGCAATGCAAAATGAGTTCTTTGCAAAAAGTCGTACGGTCAATAGGAAATATTACCATTTGAGTTAAGTAATACAAAGAAAACGAATACGTGCCGAAATATTGGCTTTTGCTTTACGCATCACATCGTTGCTTGTACGGGAATTGTTGGCCAAAAAGAACACCATAATCATGACTCAACTACCGTATTTGCTGAACTTGGCCGCCGGCCTCTTTTTACTCCCTGTACACAAAAATTGGGTTAAAGGGGTATTAAATCTGTACATATAAACATATGTATGTAACACGCAGAAGGAGACATCTCCGACTCTATAAAGAATGTATGTTCTTGATCAGTATCAATAGTCGATACGCTCTGTCCGTATCCGTTTGTCTGTCCTTCCGTCCGTCCATATGAACGCGTTGATGTCAGAAACTATAAGGGCTAGGGATACCAATATTGGAATGTAGGATCCTGTTTACCATACACAGATTAAGTTTGTTTTACATTTCAGATATCTCCTCCCGCTACTTAGCAAATCGATAAAAACGATTTATGACGACAATTTTAGATTAAAGCCTTGGAATTTGGCATGTTGAATATTTGAGTCATGACTGTAGAGGATATCATGGGTAAGAAACAGACGAAAGATTCAGTTGAGCATATCTGATGACGAATTTGAAAATCATTGTTGCAGTGAAAAGCAAAAGGCAAGTATCGAACAAAGCAATGTGTGCAGCAAGGAAATTAGCGACTTTATACGAATACTTGCCGATAAATCGAAAATAAATCAAAACGATAAAAGCTGAAGTGTCCGTTGACAGCTTTTTCAAAGTTATACCTGTTTTTGATAGTGTTACAATTCCAATATGATAACGGATTGATAAATTTGAAGGAAATTATGAAGCTTTAAATTCAAAAGAAAAGTACTTCAATGCGCGTAGTAAAATGAAAGGTGCAACAGCTCTGTTTTTGGAAGCAATAACTGTGGCCAATTAGTATAATGATGAATAATACGAAAGTAGTCAACTTCAACATAATGCAAAGGGTATCTAAATATTTAGCCGGGCAAGGCCGGGGTATTACCTGCTAGCTGTAAATAATTGTTGGTAAACTTCAAAATCATTGGATACAACGTTTTAAGCCGAAATTGAATTTATTCTAGTACAGTCCGTACAATATTGAAATATATTTTATTCTAAACAGGTTATTTCGATAATACCATGTTGTGATATCTGCAACAAACAATGGTGAAGAATACTTGCACAGCTGAAAGCAGAAGTTGGAATATAATTAATTAGAAGTAAAAACGCTCTAGTCGAGCATACCCGACTGCAAGACACACTGTACCACCACATATCATGCAGTTCAGCGACAGTGCAAGCAAGCAGATCATTTTAAGTGCCAGTTGCGCTGCTGCTCTCCCCGCTCTGCAGTGCTGAAACTAGTCTTTTGAATAACTTTTGTGTTTATTATATCTGATCGACTTGATATATTATCTAATATCTCAAATGTGAAGCTAACCTGATCTTCTTTGGTATACTCCTATATACCTACGTCCAAAATTTGGTATCTTTCGCTATGATAGTTGAGTTCATACAGACGTATAGACAGTAGACAGACAGACGGACAAGGCTGGACTAAGCTGCTGATGCGGATCAGGAATATATTATTTATAGGATCGAAAAAGTCCCTTTCTGCCTGTTAAATAAATTGCAGAATTTTGGGGAACAGGGTGTAAAAATGATGATATATTCATACTTTATTTCGACTTACGTATTAGAGGCAATGTCATATATGGAAGCCAAGAGCTTAGTAGGAGTCCAGCCATAAATACCCCTGCCACATTCTGTGAACAAATTGAAATATTAAAGGAAAACTGAAATAAAATCATTCCTTAGTACTTACTTTTTTAAAGCCAATTAGCAGGAGTATACCAGCTATGAAATGTACAATACTGGCCACTATGTAAATACAATTGAACAAAAATCCAATTTGGTGAATCACCATCATATCTAAAATTTGGTACACTATACTAAGGAATCCTATTGCTATAGTCCATACACAAAAAAAGAATACTTTGTCTTTCATCGAGCAACAAACATTGTCCACACATTCGCAGCCTTCACACTTGCACATTTTGATAGAGTCTCACAGACGAACAGTGAATTTAATTCAAACGAAAATTTTTTTATTTAGCCTCTGTTGTAGAATTTTGTAGTCTGAATTATATGTATTCAATTGATATAACACAGAAATTTTTCAAAGCACACTTTGATTTGAACTTAAATCGAAGAGTTTAAAGGTGTTTTGAAAATTTAGAGCCTGGGTACAGGAAATTTCGTAGTCGGATCAACTCGACTTGAGCATTTGTAATTTCTTGTAGCTGCAATCACCAAGTTTGACGCTTAGAGTTAACAAAAGAATAGAAAAGCTTAGGTTGTATGCAAATTGACTTTTGCATCGGGCGATATATTCCTTACAACATTGAAAGTTAGGAAGAAAGAAGTTGGATTTAGCAATAGAATATTTAGATAAGTCAAGACTAGAACCAGACATCTTAAACTTTTTAAAATACTTAGACTTCATATTTTTAAGTTTGAGAGCCTGGGTGTAAGCCAAGAGGGCTTAGCACGAATAGATTTGCGAAAAGAGTTAGGAATACATATGTCTAATAGAGAGTTAAGTGTTACATAGAATGAGATTATAGCGTAATCAATGTCAATTGCGTTCTGAAGCGAGGACCAATCAGTTGCAGAGATCAGTTGATTAAGCAAAGAGAAATTACCTTTGCGAAAGCAACGATATTGCTTAGGGGAAATGGAAGAAGGTGCGCTAAAAGGCTTAGAAAAATAAAGTGCAATTTCTAATGTGGGATGGTATAAATCTTCAGGCATAGATAAAGGAGTTAACCTGGTGGTGGAAGCACTTAGATAGTCGTTAGTAAAAACAAGATCTATGATAAAAGTGCACACTAAGACGGGATTTTGGAAAATTCCACCCACAAGCGTGGAAAATCGCGGAAAACTGTTGTATGAAACTTTTTTTGTTTACCATCAAACTTCAAACTCATTTTCAAAGATTAACGCAAAAATTTATTTGACACATGTTTCACAGATTTTGGAAAATCTACCCCCATGGGCGGAAAATGGGGGTCTCAAGGTTGTATGGGCGAAAGTCTAATTTTAGTCCGATCACCTTCAAATTCATTTTTAAAGCTCTTCACGTAAAATAATTCGACACGTGTCTCCAGATTTTGTGTAAATTAACCCAATGGTCGGAAAATCTGCGGAAAACTCTGGAATTCGACATTTTTAATTTTCATGCCTTTGGCTTCAAACTCATTTTCAAGGTTCTAGGGGACAAGTAATAATAATAATAATACTCGTACGCATCGCCACGAGCGGAAAATGGAAGTTAAGGACAAATTAGTGGGATTATTTGTTTAGTTAGATCGGCTTCAATGACATTTTCAAAGCCCTACACAAAAAACATTAGTCACGTGGCTCAACTATTTAGTTTCCCACCCCCACGGGAGGGAATACAGTGATACGCTTTTTGTGTGTATTTCTTACGGTTTACGAAAGTAGTCAAATTCAAAAACACACTTTCATTTAAATATTTCTCCGGGCAAGACCGGGGTATTACCTACTAGTATTACATATATTCCTGATCATTGTTAATGCCGAGTCGATCGGGACTTGTCTGCCTGACTGTCCGTCCGTATGTATTAAGGCAAGGATCTCGGAAACTATAAGAGCTAGAGACATCAAATTTGGAAAGTAGGTTCCTATATAGCGAGCGAAGGACAAGATTATATCAAATTTTGAATATTCCGCCCCTCCCACATTCGATTTTATGCAAGTTTTATTCTAAACTTTGTGGTATTACATAAGTAGGAGGGCAAGTTCGACTTAACTTGTGCCGTTGCGAAATATAAAAATGTGTAAGAATATTGAATTGAACAAAACGTATCTGTTTACGACGACTAAGATCAAAACACTGTTCGCTTTTAGCGGCGGAGCCGGAGGCCAAGGGTACAACACGGAGCACTTAACAATTGTTTAGGAAACGCTTTTCTTATTGTAAGTACCAGCTACTGGACCTAATAGATGTCTTTATTACCCGGTATAAACTGTAGGAGCAGTATACTCGACTGGAGCATTCTGACTTGTTAGTCTATAAGTAAATTGATTTGAATATTTCGAGTATGCATAAATAATTCGACTAGAACATACTTGTTAAAATCAAAGAATGCCTTGATAAAATTTCGATCTTATAATAATAAACATAATACTGACTACACGATTCTACAAAAGAGATTATATAACAATAAATAACAATTTTAAATTTTATGTAATAATTTAATTCATTGTTCGTTAGACACTCCATCCATCACCATGTGTCCGCGTGACTCGTGTGAGTGTGTGGATAACGTGTGTTGTCCGATGAGAGAAAAAGTTGTTTTCTTTTGTACGTGGACTATAGTAATAGGAATCATTGGTGTAGGAGCGCAAATTATGGTCTATTTTTTTGGTTACCAGAGTCTCTTAGCTACTATTATACTCGTGGTTCTATGTTGCTTTCATTCTGTTAGTGGAGTACTTTTGCTGATTGCCGTTAAACAAGTAAGTACTATGGAATATCATTTAAGTTCAGATTTCCTTTAATATATCGATTTGTTCACAAAGGATGGGGCAAAATTATTTTTGACTGCACTCATACTAAGCTCCATTGTGCCATATGCCCTTTTTTTTTATATATTTCCAATGGGTAAGTCGAAATAAAGTATGAATATATCATCATTTTTACACCCTGTTCCCCAAAATTCTGCAATTTATTTAACAGGCAGAAAGGGACTTTTTCGATCCTATAAATAATATATATTCCTGATCCGCATCAGCAGCTTAGTCTAGCCTTGTCCGTCTGTCTGTCTACTGTCTATCCGTCTGTATGAACTCAACTATCATAGCGAAAGATATCAAATTTGGAACGTAGGTATACAGGAGTATACCATAGAAGATACGTGCGAATTTCAGACACAGGGACAGGGTGTCTTGCAGTCGGGTATATTCGACTAGAGCGTTCTTACTTTTTATTTCTACTAATTATATTGCAACTTCTGCTTTCAGTTATGCAAATATTCTTCACCATTGTTTGTATCAGATATTATATCGCTGTGTTAGATACATAATAATGTGTTTAGAACAAAAAATATTTCCCAATTGTTCGAATTAAACTAGAATAGAATTTTCGGATTTAAAGAAGTACCAAAAAACTTCATACAAAAGCAAAATATAACTTAACATATTCACAAAAGAAATATGATATCAATCTCATAGCACTTGGCATAACAGACTTCAGTCAAGTTTCTTAAAAATTGTTATGGAGAATCGTCGAAAAACTATTGAAGAAATTGCTGATGATGTGGCCATATCTATTGGCTTATACTACGCACTTTATTCGGGTGTTTTGGGCATAAGACTCCGAAAATGCCAAGTTTTGACCAGAAGCATTGTAACTTGAGCATCGCTCATTGTTCAAAAGGATCATAGATGGTGACGATGGGTAAATGGTTATGAAGATGAAACCAAAGCTCAATCAATCTTTTAATCTACTATTGCGCAAATCAATTCGATCGGATAAGAAATACAGAGTTGGTTTCGGGGGGAATCAACAGAGCAGCTTTATGACCTACTATTTGGTAATACCCCAGCGTTGCCCGGCGAAATATAGACGCTTCAATACATTAAATTGAATTTAACACACATTAGCCTATCACAATTTTCCCGCCCGTTGGAGTAGACTTTCCTAAATTGTTGAGCCTAAAGATTTTTTGTGTGGGGCTATGAAAATGTCTTCAAGCCGATCTTAAAAGTTATGATAGTTCATTACGCTTATTGTACACAGAAACTGGACAACTATCAGAAACGCGGAAAGACGGGCAAGGTAGCAGAGCATAAAGGCAATACCGCAAACAGTCGAGCCAGTTGCCAGGATCTCGTCAAGCGCCAGGATGCGGGGACTGCAACTTGTGTCAATTGGTTTTGAGGAGCTGCAGTGACAACTGCCCTACGTGGGGCACAAAGGAAGGAAACTTTGCTGTAGTGCTGCAAAACTATCGTTTAGTCATAATAGTAATAGCTTTGCAGCACTACCTTGTTGCCTATGTGTTGTGGCACATTCAATTGTAAAGCTGTCCAACCAGAAGCTGCTGCATCAGTCTGTTTGGCAACATGGCACCGGACTTACAATTTGAATATGTTGTGTATATTTGAAGTTGCAGCTGCCACTGCTTAACTACTGCAAGCGCTCTTCTTCTGGCCATAATTTGCTATGCTTTTGGCCCACTTTCGTGAAATTAAATAAAAAAAAACCTATGCAAATTGACTTCAGCTAAAGTTTCTTGCCACGCACATACTCACGCACCCTTTGTGGCGCCTCCCTTACACAATTGTTGACTCTTGCATAAATTATAATTATGAAGTGCAACAGCAGCCCCAGCAAAAGTCACAAAACACACAAAATTCATTCATGTTTTATTTTTTGGTTGTCGACAGCTCATTGTTGTTGTTGTTGTTGTTGTTGCTGCTGTTGTTGTTCTCGTTCTCGTTGCAGCAATTTGGCTTGCCTCAAAGGTGTGCAACATTTTAATGCAGTTTGCACTGCGCTTACCTCGGCTTCCAAAACAAAAACAGCAATAACAAGAAGGAACAGTGATTTTGCCGCTGCCGAATATTAAATACCCTAGCCAACATACAGCATATAGACGATATATGTATCAATCTGATTCTAACCAAAATCTTATCAAACAGTAAAGAGTAGTGTTAAGCGATAAAAACAAAAGTTCTACAAACTACTCAAATTCGATGGATCGTTCTTAAGTTTTTTGAAAAGAAATTTGTATTATGGTCTGCTGTTTAAATATCTTCCAAGTAAAAGTTTATCAACTTAAATAGTCTGTGTAGCTATATTTCCGATGTCTGCTACATATAATAAAACAAAAAATAAAGAAGAAAAAAAAAAAAGAAAGAAAAAAAAAAAAAACAATATATATATATATATATATATATATATCATATATATATAAATATATGTCAAAATTGATTGTATACACAAAATGTTTTTTTAAGCAACTAAATTTTGGGTACCTGTTGATTCAAATTGCTCAGTTGCCACATATCACAAATTCTGCACCAAATTTTAAATGGAAATATCTCTAAAGCCGAGAGACAGCAATGGATATATTGATCAGCTTCTGATCATTTTGATCATAGAACATTACATATGACAGAAAATGAGTCTCTCAATGCGATACACATTTCGTGACGCAACTTAAATATCCTTTGCAAGTGTATTAAATCAACGTGCAACAATGCGTGCACTAAAAATACACATGTGCAACTAACGCACACACAAATACATATATCTATATATGTATATATAAAATAGTTGAGCCTGACTGACTGACTGACTGACTTGCGACTTTTGGGCAGCCCAAACTAGAAGCCTGCAATGCTTACAGTACCTTCTGATTAAACAGTAAGTGGCAGCTATCAAACATTATTATATTAATATTATATTAGAAAATTTTCATGAAAATCTCGGTATGCGCCAGCTGCTGCATAACAATGTGAAAGTGCAAAGGAGATAAAAAATCTCTCTCTTGAATCGCTCTCTTGGCCTTAAAACTTATAAGTGCGACTGAAATCGCCATATTGATTATGTCTCTTTTCTCCTCTGCATATGCTTTGCTATTAATGTACGGTAGATGGCGCGCTGCTGCTGGAGTCAACTATTTTTGTGAAACCACGATTTCGTTAATATTACTCATTTAAGTTTATTATTTAATTATGTAACTTGTTAGTTAATAAAATGTGACTGCTGCCGGGCCGATTTACTACAAATTAACATTATTATTGTTATTATGAGTAGAGCGCGTTCACAGACATTCACATTCGCATCAATGTATTGATCAATTTTCAATACATGTGACGGTCGGTTGAGATTTGACAATAACAACTTTGATAACTTTGCCGCCAAATTTGCAACTTTTGAATTTTTGCTGACTGCGGTGCACAATTCCACAGTGCACGGGAATTACGCTAACAGAATGCGAGAAATGTGGAATGGCGGCATATTTTAACAATGGAAATAATTGTTTTCAAAATATTCACTTGAATTAAGTACAGACTTTTTTCCACCTTTCCGCTATTTTCTCGATTTTAGTGGTATTCTTCCCACTTCATCAAAAATATTTTAAAGAACTACTCCCACCCGTCGCCACGGGCGGCAAATGGGGGTCAAAGTAAAATGAGTGAAATTATTTATTTAGTTAGATCGACTTCAAAGTCATTGCCATAGCCCTACACAACAAATCGTTAAGCAATTGGCTCAACTAACTATTTAGTTTCTAATCCCCACGGGAGAGAAAATTGTCATACACAATTTTTGTGTATTTTTTACGTTTAACGAAAGTCATGCACTTTAATCTAAATATTTCGGCGGGCAAGGCCGGGGTTTTGCCAGCTAGTACATTATATATGTATGTATATACTGCTGTTGTGCGTGTGTTCCCCTTTTCTTGTTTTGTATAATCGATGTTGCCATGCGCACTTTTAGCCATTGGTTTTCACTTATTCACATTTAAAGTTTTCCCACTTTATTTTAGGCATCTTAAAGAAAAGCTGTCCGAAAATCAAATACCCTGGCACGCACAGTTATAGTATATACTATATCAAAGGTGTTATTTTGCAATGGTACGTACTTTATCATTAAAAATAAATAATACTAATTATACCTAAAGTTAGTCTTATTTAGATTGCATACAGCTTAAGCAAAAATATACCTATTGAAGGATATTTGACAGCATTTGATAAGATCCTTGATGGCGAAGCCTTCAATCAAAACTACATTGATCATGTGCTAAACATGGGAATGCGAAGCCTTAGCATAATAAATACTTATAATAAATTATGGCATATTATATTCAATTAAATGTAATTTTTATCCGAATATCGAATAAAGTACTGGGCAGAATCTGCGACGCTCCTTGGTACATGTGTACCAGAGATATCGAAAAGGACCTTAATGTACGTAAAGTGGGGGATGTGCTACAGCTTCAGTCACAAACGTACTTAGAAACGCTAAAAGAGCACGCAAAAGACTCAAAAAGATTCAGCCCAAGGACCTTCCCAACAGGGTTCTTACTTCCTGTACCCATAAAATGGGTAAAAAGAGGATACTAGATTTGTGCAAATGTCCGTCTGTCTGTCTGTCTGTCTAATATATATGAACGCGTCGATCTCAGCAACTATAAGAGCTAGAGACACCAAAATTTGGAATGTAGGTTTGTGCATAGCAGGAGCAGATCAAGTTTATTTTGGATCCGAGATATTCCTCCCCATTCCCCCGATATTCCATAAAAACCGTTTTACAGTAACAATTTTCAAGAAAAAGCTTTGGGATTTGGCATGTACAATACTTTAGTCACTCTTAATATACTGTCCAAATTTCAAATCGATCGGATAATAGACTCGGAAGTTATTCAACAAACAAGATTCAGTACTACAGCACGGGAGGAAGAAGCAGCACAGCCACCACTTAAATTGCCTCGCTTGCGCTGTCGCTTGAGTGTGTGCATCTTTGTGTATGTGTAAGTGTACGCAGATGCGATCGGAAATTTTTGACCTGTATACAGGGCGTTTTGTAGTCGGGTCTACTCGACTTGTGTTTTTGTGTAAATATGTAAAATATGTTTAAAGTTTTCGCTT
Organism: Hirtodrosophila histrioides; assembly: GCA_037075165.1. Taxonomy (NCBI): domain Eukaryota; kingdom Metazoa; phylum Arthropoda; class Insecta; order Diptera; family Drosophilidae; genus Hirtodrosophila; species Hirtodrosophila histrioides. The sequence goes on from JBAMCL010000036.1 coordinate 1,519,619, forward strand.
GGATCGTCAACTTTAGTTTCTGTTTTTGTTTCTATAGTATGCCACATTGGCAGCAGAACTATATAACTATATTTGTTAAATATAATATACAAATTTTCACCTATAAAAAAAAAATAATATAAAAAGACCGAATAACCTGAACTTACTAGCAATATACTAAGCCTATACTTATAAATTTCTTGAAAATCTGTTCTTCTAGACCTACTGAGGCCAAGAGTGTGACCTACTCTCATACTTAAGCATGAAAAATGTCCTTTTTGGTGTTGCGCTCTTTACCAAATATTTGTGGGAAATTTGGTGAGTTTGCGTTAAACTCAGGATTCACAGTTGTGGGAATTTGCATCCATGTGTCTGACTCTCTGCGTGTGTGTGTGTGTGTGTTTTTCTTTTTGCCGGTTTGTTTATCTTATGTTTGAAACATTTCGACTTTTTGCCGGCATTTATTGCCTGCCCTTAAGAGAAACAAAAGTGCGTTACTGTCTATGGGCGTGTGTGTCTGTGTGTGTGTGTGTGTGTGTAATTTAAGCTGGCAATTGATTGTATGTGTAAGCCTATAAGGGAATGGGAATGGGAATGGGATTGAAAATGGGCATAAGGCACCACTGGGGATTTGAGATCTACGACAGCAGACTACAAATATTTACAAGAGCTTTTATTTGTCTGATAGATTTACTTAAATATTTATGCAGTCTGACTGTAAAAAGTTATTTAATTGAAAACGCTTTCTCTTCAATATCGACACATTTTACAATGCATTCTATTGGAATATAAATACATATCAACGGAAACTCAATTGATTTAACAGTTGAATATAATTTGAGCCAAAATAAATAAATACTGTATTCAACTGGTGGTGGCCCACTGATAGCTGGAAACTAGAAATAACAAACAAGAAACTAAACACTTTATACAGAGCTCAGAGCCCAAAGAGTCAACCAAAATGTGGGGCATGTTATTAAGAGAGAGAGAGAGAGAGAGAGAGAGTGGAGGCAGGGGCAGCCATAGAAATGGCGAGGCGGTCTCTGGAAACCCCAACAAATGCGACTGGCAAGTTATTTAGTTATTTAGAAAACCGCAGAATGCAAATGCGGCAAATGCTGAAAATGTGCCAATTTTCACATTTTCGCATTTCACACACACACGCACACACACACACTGCAAAAAGCCAAACAAGTCGGCAACAACAATTAAAAATCGGTGTCAAAATGCTAACGTTAAGAATTTTAAGTGCATTTCAAGGTTTCCACAGTCCACGCATTAAGCATACGCAATGTGGCACGAGGATTGCATGCAACGCTGTTGCTTCTTATTTACAACAGCATACATTTATTTAGATTCAATCAAAGACATTAAGTTCTATATGTATTAAGTTTAAGGCTTTCAATTTGTGAGAAAGTAAGTGAAGACTGACTACAGAGTTGATCCTGTGAAGTAGTATACACTATTAAGTCTATTTACAAGTCAATATTTATATTTATCGTCAAAGCCTGTCAAAATTGTGTTTCTAAGTATTATCAGAAAGGTCACACAAAATGTATGTATTGTAATGGAGCTAAAAATGTTTGTTAAATTGTTATATGTATGTAAATGTCTCTTTTTTATTTACATGTAAAACTAGACTCCCTGAGGAAGGCGTAACAAACGCCGAAACGCGTAGGATGATAATTTTAATAAATAAATGTAATAAATATTTATTAAAATGAACAACAACGGCCTTAAAACTCGCATTAGAAAACACAAAAAAACAAGTCAATATTATACGAACACCTCAGAACAACTTTTGAAATAACGTTTTATAAATTAAAAGTAAAATTTAAAAATTAAAATTTTTAAAAACATTTGCTTGCTTGAACAGCGAAAATTGAGGGATCAAAATTTTTAGATATTTTTTGAACCCAATACTTCAAATAATACAGATTCGAGTTTTATTTAAAAAAAAACTTAATATCTTTTTTGTTGGAAAAGTATAAAACTCAACAAACCATCCTTATTTTTCGTCGAAATATATAACTCAAGAAATAATTATTATTTTTGAGCCAAAAAAATATATTCACAAAGTAAGTTTTATATTTAAGGAAACAGATAATTACCAACAATAAGATATATTTCTTGAGCAGTAAATATATTCAAGCAATAATACTTAAGTAGTAATTATTCTTGTATGTATGTATATCTTTTGTAACTATTACGGTACCTGAACAAAATCAGATGTGAAGTATATTTAAGCTTTTTTTTTTATAGTAAGTGGGCTTAGTTTAAACTATGGCCAACCTAGCAATAAATAGCACTGGCTGCTTAGGCCTTCGGCTATGTACATGTCTTAAGATTAGGTGGATAGATATTATTAAAAAGTGTTACTCAAAATTAATGTGAGTTAAAGTGTTTAGATTATATATCTTACGGCTAGGTGGTATAATAAAGGATATATTTAAGATATATGTATGTATTATAATCATTTAAGCATTCAACAAATCAATGACATCTAATTCGATTCATGCATAAGTACAATAACAAATAAGAAGCTCCCGAATGCTATATATTATGATCCGTTTAGAAAAAGGCTGCCCATGGTTGGCAATCTTTCATACAAAATTTTGTTACCCTAGCAGAGCAAGCGTTAAACACACTTTTAACCATTCGAAAGCAATTTTGCACAGCTTTCACTCTGCGGCATTTGATTTAGAGATTTATTGACACGAGTCGCACATGTCATTCAGTCAATGGGGCACAGCCAAAACACTTGACTGCAAATAGATTGACAGACGAGCTGTCGGCAGCATACAAGTACATATAAGCCTCAAGTGCAGCCTTCTCTCCCCTGACTATTCCCTGTTCAATGCACACATTTGTCAAACCAGTCGTCTCGAATCTTTGTCTGCCTGCGATTTCAAAAATATAATTTGATTTTAGTTTTAGATAGTCCACCCAAAATAGCCCATTATCCAAATTGACAGAATGATACATCGCCTAAAGAGATTTCGTATGACAAAGAGAGCACGATCTTCTTCGACTTTTATTTATATTATATGTAATATATAAGAAGGCAAAATATCTTATATAAACGGCAAATAATTGCCATTCCAATTATCTATTAGTCTATAGGGAATTTTTTAAATAAGATTATCAGTTTTTGATCGATTTGTATTATAGTAGATATCCTTCTAGTTAAACACTCTCGATAGTAGCGTTCATTTTCTATTGATTGATATTGAAAATAAGTTTATTTAAATGTGGGATTATTTATTGATTTCTTGAAAAGTGTATATTAGAAACCATTTATATGAAGTAACTTGATATGATGAATCTTGTATGGTTTGCCATTTTGTTTTTTAGTATATGCAATCCATTTTGATCCAATAACTAACAAGTGCGTCGTCCCCATAGAGCATTATTCTCATCAGTTTTTCCGATTTCTTGATTCACATTCTTTCTTTCAAATGTTGAATTAAAGCCATCCTATTCGAAAAATTGGTAAGCTCTTTTTAACGTAAGCAAATATATTAATTGTATATAATAATGTAAAAAAAAGCTACACGCTCAGATTAAGAATTTGATGATCAGTTTCTACAATACGATACCAGCGCTAAGATCTCTGAGTTGAGTATTATTCTACAGAAATTGAGCCATTGAAGACTTAGCCATAATATAAAATTAAAATAAAAAAAATGTATCTTGTTTCTGTCGCTAGATTAAAAGATTCTCATATTCGATAAATACCTGAATAATTGCACCGGGAACAGTATTTTCTTTATTGGACGAGTTGATGTTTGATTCTGGAAAGGAAGTAAATATTTAGTTCAATAAAAGATGGGTGTAGTTTAGTTAAATACCTCCGAAAACAACAAATGGAGATTGGGGCACAAAATCACGATTACCGCCTATGGCGTTCCGTTCAGTGTTAAAAACAGGCATTTCCTGTGGACGATGTAGCATTTGAATCTCCGGACGCATCATCATCATCTTCATATCGTTTTGACGACGTAGCATAGATTCATCAGTCAGCTCCTGTGCCTGCTTTGCGCGAATTTCCCATTGCAGTTTCATGCGCTCATTATCGGCCTCACGCTTTCTTAGTTCTTAGGAAAATAAAAATTACAAATTATGATAAAGCGGATAATAAATTGATTATGTGAATGTATTCGTACTAACCTTGGCGCAAATATTCAGTTTCGCGCTCAAAGCGTACAAATTCCAGCTGAGCATCAAGTTTTTCCTCCTCCAATTTAAACTCACGCTTAAGAGCCGCTTTCTTATTGCTGAACAGTGTATAGAGCTCCTTCCACCTGTTGCCATATTCGTGATCAAACGAGTCGTAATCGGCGAAACGGGGTCCAATGCTGCGCTCCTGGACAAATTGGTTATTCTTGTGAATAGCCTTTTCTGACAGCCCGCCATTGTCATCGGTATGCTCCATCGGCTCCACCACGCATGGACGCATTGAAGCAGTTAGAAAGAAGCATCTCTCAGTGCACAAACGCAAACAGTTGTGAGCCGATGACTTCTTGGAAAACTCAACAATGCCCTCGCCCAGATGGTTGCCACGATCGTCAACGCGAATGATGGCCCGCTCGATGGGCCCAAAGATTTCAAATGACTTGTAGAGCAACTCGTTGGACACATAGTGCGACAGGTTGCTAACACTCAAAATGGTTGTGCCAGAAGCAAAACGGACGCGCAGCTGCCGTCCATTGATCAGGGTGCCATCCAAGGCGCGCTTGGCCTTTTCGGCATTGGCATGGAAATCCATTTTAACAAATGCGAAATTCTTTTCCGGGTTTAGAAAGATATCGCTGATCTCGCCGTATGGCTTAAACAATTCACGCAAATCGTCTTCTTTAGAGATATCGGTTGTTAGATTGCCCACATAAAGCCTATTGCGAGCAGAGAACCTGATCTCGTCATCATTGTTCTCAAGAGGTTCCAGATCAACAGTAGAGCCGCTGATGTTGCGGAGCTTTTGTGCTATAAAAAAGTCATCACCGCGCTGTGAGTGACCGCTGTTATTGTTGCCGCCGCCAGAAAAGCGCCCTCCACCGCCACCACGCGATTCACCACGCGGTTCACCACGAAATTCACCACGCGATTCACCACGATTCTTGTAGCGTTGCTCCTCCGGATCACTGTGGCTGCCAGCCACGCGGAATTGCCGGAATGCTTCTGCCTGAGATTGGGTTTCAGCATCAACGTCAATGGAATATCCTTCGTTCATAATTTGGGATTCAAAACCACGCTCGCGCTATATATGTATGAGTGTGTACACATGTAAGAAAATAAATAAAGTCATAAGTTTAATTTAAATATAATTATTATTGTGCGGCCCTGGAACACCTCCTCTGTACTTGCCCAGCGCAGACTCAACCATCTGGGGTCCCTTCACTTCCCTGTAAAGTGTATAGAGGACACCACAGAACAAATTCTTAAGATTCGCGAAAACTATCTTCAAAGAATCCTAAACGTTGCAAGTTTCAAATATGCGGTACCACTAAGGATCACATGGTCTATGTGAGGTTGTAATTATTATTGTGCGGCCCTGGAACACCTCCTCTGTACTTGCCCAGCGCTCATGGGAAGCAGACTCAACCATCTGGGATCCCATACCTACACTTCCCTGTAGAGTGTATCGAGGACACCACTGAGCCAACTCTTAAAATTCGCGAAAACTATCTTCAAAGAATCCTAAACGTTGCAAGTTTCAAATATGCGGTAACACTAAGGATCACATGGTCTATGTGAGGCCACCCGTGGGCTTGATAACCTATTGAGGGGCCATCATAAATCGCAACTTGTGATTATGTTACTAAATACTGAACTATTAAACCTCAAAACCTAAATTCCAATCGCCAAGCAAACAGCTGTTCGCCATGTTTGAACCCAAACAGCTGTTCGTGCATATAAGCAAATCAGAAAATGATCAGCTGTTTTCATAACGTCAACTTATTTACATACATGCGGGAGTCCTGATGTTACTTAAGTACATACATAAGTTGATGGCATGAAAACAGCTGATTCGTAAGCAAAACTAACAGGGACGTAAGTGGGGCACAATTTTCCTCATCAAAATATGAACTGGACTGGTTTCCATCAGAACAGGTCCATATGATACATATGAATTTTTTGACAACCTTTGTAGGTTTGAATTTTAAAACATGCTATTCATCTTAATTGAAAAATGCAAGTCAAACATTTGTATATTCATATGTACATAATATATTCATACATGTATGTATATGAACTGTCAAAGATTTTGATGTTTCCACTGTAGACACAAAAGAACACCAATGTACATATGTATAGGTCTATGTAAATACATATGTATGTATTTATGAAACTGAACTCTACTTACATTGCCATTGCTCAAGCGCTGCATCTTTCCTTCACGATTGCCAACTCGTGGCTTCTTTGGCTCAGATACTGAGCGATTGGCATCATTATTGTGGTCTCCAGCATGAGCATCATTTGGGCCAGTTAAATCCAATATATTAGAATCTTCCATATTTAAATCAAAGTTACACGAAATTAAAATGAATTTACACAAATTGTAGGTTGCAAATTCTGCTTTCCGCTTTTTCGGACTGATGATTTTCAGATAACTCGAATATTAAATTGGCACCGCCTGCTGCTGTGGATTTCTTATTAATTTATGTTCACTTTGATACTGTATCGATAAGTCGATAGAATGATATGTGCAAAAGAAGTTTTCGATAGACTCATTGAAATTGACAGCGAAACTTTTGATATGAAACAAACGAAATTGAAACAGAAACTGATGGACTGGAGTTTATTATAGAATATTAATTTAAATGAAACAAAGCTGCAAAACCTTGCCCTTTTATTAACAAAAACCTATTTACTGTCACTATATACTTATGAATGTCCATATAAGTATGTATTATATGTATTCTATTGTCGTGATTACATTAAAAGTTTGATTAAAATATTACAAACAACAACTGAGTGGTTATGCTTGCAGTTATTTTATAATTGATTTACAGATATATATGTACATATATGTATATATAATAGTTAATTAATTACTATATAAAATATTATATGTATATATATATATATTGATACCACTGTTCAATACAAAATTATAACAAAGCAGCGGAGTGCCCATTCTGATATCGAAAAGTTATCGAATATATCTGGTCACACATATATGTATAATCAAAACGAACTCAGCTCCAGGGCTTATTTCCATTCTTATTATGTACACATTGCATATATTTTGAAAATCACAGTATTTTGACAATAAATTCAAATAGTATGTGAACACTCTCGAAGCAAAGTGACGCTGCTTTCATTAAACTTCATCAAAATCAGTTTAAATGAAATGTATGTCATTTGAAAAAAATTAAAGCAATTCAATCGTGTTGAACATAAATTCAAATTAAAATTCGGAAGGTGTAAAATTTTATAAACGCATTCAAAGTAACCATGCCTATTATCAAATTGCAGTCTTCCGATGATGAAATTTTCGAGGCCGATTTTCAAGTAATGGCCAAGTTCTCAGTCACTCTAAGGGTTAGTTCGATTCAAAGCCAACCAAACAAGAACATTTTGCATATAATCGATTTCTTTTATTTGTAGACAATGTTTCAGAGTTGTGGCCTAGAGGAAGAGGTTGTTCCTCTGCCGAAAGTAAATTCGGCAATTTTGCGCAAAATTATAGAATGGACCGATCATCACAAATTTGATCCAGAGCCCATGTTCCCTATCAATGAGGATGATGAGGGGTGCACCCGTGAAATTACACCCTGGGATATGGATTTTCTCCAGGTTGATCAAGGCACACTCTTTGAGCTAATTATGGCTGCCAACTATCTAAACATTAGGGGCCTACTCCAGGTGACCTGCAAGACTGTGGCCAACATGATCAAGGGCAAGACTCCAGATGATATACGCCAGACCTTCAACATCAAGAAGGACTTTACACTCGCCGAGGAGGCTTTGGTACGCAAGGAGAATGATTGGTACAAGGAGACATAAATTACAGACAAACAACCCGGGCTTGATTACGATTTAAATCAAATTCTATATCAATGATGATAATAAACACTTAGCTTCTAGCTGTTTGTGGTTCCAATCATCATTACTTGGCAAAAAAATGCATTTATTTACTTGCGGATTGGATTTCTGGTCAGGTTGTTAGCTCTAGATTGATTTCCTATTTAATCTTAGGATACATTTTTAGACTGATAGATTGTTTTTTGTATTCGGATGGCGTAGGGATCATAGAGCATCATAACTTGGCAAAAAATGCTTCTATTTATATGCCGATGGGATTTCTAGATATGTTTTTAGCTCTAGATTGATTTCCCATTTAGTTTCTATATGGCTGGAGCAGAAAACTTTATAAAACTAGAATTGTCATCTTATGATACTACATAACTTCTTTTAAACTTGTTCAACCTCCGCTTCGGGGAGTCTTTATGTTTGAGAACGTTGTTATCCCTGCCTCGGATATTTTTGATAAATTATCAAAGCTATAACGTCCAGCTTCAGTAGGAGACGGGGCAATGTTCGACACCCTCTTCATCTTCGTTGTTACAACTTCTGCAGAAATATAGTTTGGTGCAGACAGGGCATCTGCTAGCATGGGTTTCTAGCAGGCTGTGACCCGGGAGAGTCTTTAGTATTGTCGAGATCTGAGATATATTATTAAGGCAGCTGTGCGTCAAGGACAGCCAAGTGAGTTCAGCTGTTTGAATCCTTGTGAACTCTTTTCTACACAGTCTGAAAATGGACAGAGTTATACCCCAGTTGCGACTTTCGTCGAGGAGTGTTTTATTGGTGCCTTGTCTGTCCATTTCCCATTTAATTTAAGAGCAAATATATCGAACGCCTTTTATGTCTATTATCTATTCAAATGGTGTAAGAATCTTCATATACTGAGATGTATACCCAGGTCTAAAATTTTTAAACACAACATTTGCTTGTGCAAAACAATTTGTTAAAAGATATCTATGGAATGTTTGTCAGTAGGACTTCGTAGAGACTTTTGACTAGTGCAAAGAACTAGAACTAATCTAGAACTTCAAAGTTGAAGATAAGAAAAAATTTCAAATATATTTAGCAACGTTTTGTAATTTAAAAATCAACATGTCCTGGTTTAATCCTCATAAGCAATTTTATAACTTTATATGTCTGCTGACACCAAACGGAAATATATGTCGCAATTATATAATGGCTGAACACCCCGAGTGTTTCAAGACTGACAAATACTTGATCGAATACATCGTGGAGCTACCGAAGCTGCTTTGGCGTCGTCTAACCACAAGCAATCAATGCCCCAACATACATCCAGTTTGCTGCACATTGTTAGCCCATAATGATGACTATGATTCGGTTGTCTCCACTATACTCAAGGTTCTATTCGTACTTGGCCTCAGTGTTGGCCTTTTATATACCATAGTCAAGGTGGCAGCTTCACGACGTCCCTCGGCACAGTAAATGGCTGGGAACGAACTAGCAAGCATATACATAGTATTATTTCAAACGATGAGGACCATACATAAAAACAAATCCAAAGGACCATACAAATTCCACATCACACGTGATTGCCCAAACAAGTACTCCAAATTTAACAGTTCGTCTCTTTCTCCAAACTAACAAAAATGCAATGAACCAGCACATATTAAGCGACTACTAACCAAAACCATAATCAAAACTATCTGTCGTTAACTTATATTGTAAACCAATAAATGATGCGCATAGTGCAAATAAATTGCAAACAAGAACGTGTACTTGCCAAGAGATGTCCTGTAGGGACGTACTTTAATGCATAAGGTCAATATTAGTTGCTTCAACACACAGTGAAACCTATTTGAAAATGAATTGATACTTTTTACTCCCGTACCCATCAAAAAAGGTGGTATTAAATCTGTGCAAGTGTATGTAACAGGCAGGAGGAGACATCTCTGACCCCATAGAGTATATATATTCTTGATCAGTATCAATAGTCGATCTGGCCATATCCGTCTGTCTGTCGGTCCGCGTTGATCTCAGCAACTATTAGAGCTACTATAAGAGCTTGGTGTCTCAAGACACTATCAAGTTTGTTTCAGATTGCAGATATTTCCCCCGCTCCCCCGCAAATCGGTAAAAACGATTTGTGACGACAATTCAAAATATATATTCTTAGGACTTGGCATGTATAATGCTTGAGTCATTCCTTATCTACTGTACAAATTTCAAGTTAATCGCATCATAAATACCGAAGATATTCACAGAGGAAGAAGTAATACCTTAGTTGGGGGAGGGGGAAGCAGCAGCACATCCGCGACTCAAAATGTATGTAATGTATGTGTGTGTGTATGTTTAAGTGTATGAAAATGTTTGCCAGTTTTCGACCTGGGTACAGGGAGTTTCGTAGTCGGGTATACTCGACTAGAGCATTCTTACTTGTTTATTTATGAGTACTTAAATTAAAAGGCCAAACGATATTAATTATTTTTAACCAGAAATACAAATGTGCGGTATTTTGTAGCATACATTTGCCAGCAGCATTTGTCATATATGAAGATAAATAGTCGCAGTTAACTAATTATAATAAATTCTATATAATAATTCAACCAATGCAGTTTTTCATGACAAAATGTACAACATTTTTGACTTGAATTGATAATTTTAGACTCAAAACTTCCATAACTTTGTCAAAATTTAACAGCTTTCAATGCGGAGCGAAAATTAAACGTTTTAGATCAAACCTCTTGCCAAAATTCATAAAATTGTTGATCTGCCTTAATAATATAGTAGAGTATAGAGTATTTGTATTATAAACATTTCAGCAGGGGTTTATATCGTTCATACCTTTTCCTTTTAAGGTTTTTATATAGATTAACTTTGGAAAATTGGCTTGTGGTTTGTTGAATGATTGCATGTAATTATCAAATAAGTAAGTCATTTTGTCCTCCTGTGTTAGTTTAAACATGCTTTGCAAACATATTTATTTGCCTTAAGTTTAGCTTGATTTGCAGTTGCTGCTTGTTCAGAAATGTGGCAAAGCAATTAAGGCAAACATTATGCAAATTAATATAAACAACATCAAATTTTGGCTGTTCGACTTGGCAATTGCCTTGGGGACAAATATCAATATTTAAACAACATACGAATTGGCCACTTTCATTGGGATATTTATATTGTGTGCAAATACTGAAAAGGCATTTAAATAAATTACAATTCGTATTACAATTGATTTATGCAAGGTGTGCATAGCTTGAAAATATATCCAAACTAGGCGAATTAGTTTGTAATTTGTTTTTCGTTTCCTTAAAAGGAACTCAGACTAGTTAAACTAACTCTGCCTCTGAATAAAATTACTTTTCAAGCGATTAAGTTAACCAAATCATTGAAAACTCACCAGAAATAATACGTGATGAGTTTGGTTCTGCAAAATTAAAGTTTTCCCTACAATAACGATAGCTTTGATCGATCATTCCAGCTCTAAATTGTAGTCAGACTAGGTAAACTACCTCTGCCTCTTAAGGAAATTACTTTTCAAGCGATCGATTAAGTTAACCAAAGCACTAACAACGCCAGAAATAATACCTGATGAGCTTGGTTCTTTGAACGATCAATCCAGCTCTAAATTGTAGTCAGACTAGAAATAATATGTAATGAGTTTGGTTCTGGAAAATGAAAGTTTTTCCTACAATAACAATAACTTTGAGCGATCATTCCAGCTCTAAATTGTAGTCAGACTTGTTCAACGACCTCTGCCTCTTAAGGAAATTACTTTTCAAGCGATCAATTAAGTTAACCAAAGTACTAACAACGCCAGAAATAATACCTGATGAGTTTGGTTCGTTGATCGATCATTCGAACTCTAAATTGTAGTCAGACTAGAAATAATATGTAATGAGTTTGGTTCTGCAAAATGAAAGTTTTTCCTACAATAACAATAACTTTGAGCGATCATTCCAGCTCTAAATTGTAGTTAATCAATCTGTCTAACATACGGGGTAACATCGGTTTCAAGTTGGGCTGGAAAGGCTACCTTCAATGTGTTAAGCATTTAGTGACATAATTATGAAACGCAGAGTAGGGGTTTATGGAAACTCCGCGTTCTATTTGCTTTATTATGTTCATAGCAAGAATAACAAAGGCTGCATTTAGGCCAGGCCGACACTATTTTAATTTGGCCAACGCTCGGCAGCTGGCCCGGCACAGCCAGCAGCCGCAACGCCTGTGATTCTGGCTATGGCGCCAGGTCCTGCCTCTGCTCCTGCTGCTGCTGCTGCTACTATGGATCCTGCTACTGCAATGTCCTGTGCTGTGTTGTCTGTTAACCGCAATAATTTATGCCTTTGAGCCGTGTTTGAGTCAAAGCCTTTTGTGTGGGTGCGCAAGTGTGCTAGTGTGTGTTTGGGTGTGTGTTTGGGTGTGTGGGTGTGTGTGTGTATGGGTGTGTGCACATAATTTTGCCTATTAAAGTAAAACACTAACAGCGCTTATCATTACAAACATCGTCCTGGCAGGCAACCACCACAGCAACAGCAACACCAACAACAACAACAATCACAAGCCTGCGTTGCGCATCCTTTCGTCGGCGCCATTTTGTTTAGTTTATGCTGTGTGTGCGTGTGTGCTCCATGTGTGTGTGTGTGTGTGTGTGTCTTTGCCTCGCACTTCCTAATGCAAAAAAGCGACTTTTCAGCACAAATTTTTAGCAAAATTAAAATATTTATGTTGCCGACGTGCTTAATGCCCCGCGCTGCTGCCGCTGACATCGCTGTCGACGTTCATGTTACCCCCAAGACACCCCAAACACACGCCCATCCCACCCATTCACCCATACACCCATACACCCATCCACCCACTAACTCAGCAACTCACTGCCAAGCACTTTGTGTGTGTGATGTTATACGTGCGTGTTCATGATTATGAGCGGCGTTGTCTGTGTGGGTTCCTCTATACTCTCCTCAGGAAGAAGTATCCTAACTCAGCCAACTGCTTTGGTATTCAAAAATAACCTTTAAGATCATTTTTTCTTTTTAATATAAGCAAGGAAATATCTTTTATGAAGTATTTCTAGTATCTTGACAAAACAAGTAAGTTGACGTTATATTTTGCTTTTAAATCCAGAAACTATTACAAATCACATTGCAAGCCAAACATTGAACAGATAAAGTTTATCTATCTACTACTATATATAGATTTTTGTTTAATTTTATGTTCCCACTCTTTTGTTTTCTAAAAATCGATCGCTTATATTAATGTTCTTTATCAATAGAAACAAAAGTATAACGAAAGAAATTCTTGATCTGCATCAGTCTTCTCTCTGTCCTATCTATTTGATACCAAAGATCCAAGAGACTATATTTAACAAGCTATCTATCTAGACTATTAATTATATAAATACTTATTTATTTATAATATTTATTAAATGACTGTTTACACAGCTAAGATCTAAAGATCCAGATGAATCTAGAAACAATACAAAATAAATAAATAACAAGTAAGAATGCTCTAGTCGAGTATACCCTACTACAAAACTTCCTGTACCCAGGTCTTCAACTTCCTAACATATCTTCGTACACTTACGCCTACACACACACAAATACGCACGCACACAAGCGACAACGAAAGCGAGGCATTTTGAGTCGCGGCTGCGCTTCTTCTTCCCTCCCGCTTTTTAGTACTAAATCTTGTTTGTTGCATAACTTCCGTGTTTATTATCCGATCGACATGAAATTTGGACAGTAGATTAAGAGTGACTAAAGTATTGTACATGCCAAATCCCAAAGCTATATCTTGAAAATGTTACTTTAAAACGGTTTTTAACGAATAGCGGAGGTGTGTGGGATAATTGCTGAGATCAACGTGTTCACACATATGGCCGGACAAACGGACAGACGGACAGCCAGACAGACAGACAGATGAGCCAAATCGAAATTTATTTTAAATATATAGTATATATATAGCGTCCGCTTTTTGCCCATTTTATGGGTACAGGGAGTAAAAAATGTTAGATTGATTTAGGAAGGGTATTCAAAATCGTCGCTCATATGCTTAAAAGTTTCCCTTTTTCATTTAAATGCAGCTCTTAAACAAAAGGCTCTGCTTTGCTGTGAAACAAGTACTTCTTTTCCCCCGTGTGCCGCTGCCGCTGCTGCTGCTGCTGCCACATTTGACTCTCCTAAGGCAACAACACGATGCTGCCACTTACTATTCGCGCTTTAGCAACATCATTTCAACGCAAACGGTGCAACTCCGCTCCCCTTCCCTTCCCTTCCCTTCCCAGCCCAGCTCTCTTTTCTGTGGTGCTGCAACGCTGCGCTTGTAATAAAAATATACAAAAAACAACAAGAATATATTTAACCGTTTATAACTAAAGACCACTAGACATGGGGAATTCTCGGAAAATTGCCCAACACAAATTCTAACAGACCAGGCACATTTTTGGCTGCGTGTCATTTAGCAAATTAATTACATTAAACTCAAGTTTGTGCATATTTTATGTGCAAATTAAATGAATTTTTTAAAGTGTCATTAGGGCCGCTGTTCAAGCTGGAGAAAAACCAACCAAAAAACGAGAAATAAATAAAAAAAAATATATATATCTAAGTAGCGGTGGTCCTGCAAAAGGGAAGCAAAAGTAAATTAAGCACAATTCCTTCACAATTCCTCGGGCGTAACTTGGACAAGTTGTTTGGGCCTCTTTCTTTTGCCTTTCTCCCTTATTTCTCTCTCTGTATTTAGCTCTATCTCTCTTTCTCCATATACACTTGGTGTTTTTTTTTTTAGTCTCTTGCCGTCTGTTTCTTGTTAAAAACGCTCAAATTTATGGCTATTTTGGGACTTGCCGCAGCCTGTGGCTAAAGCGTCCTTAGATTTGAGTCCTGCATTGGGTTTTCCTACATTCTACATTTTAATGCCTTCCGCTCACGGGCTTAAAGCTTGAACAATTGCTTTTAAGTAGTAATTGAGAGTAAGCTCTGCTTAGATAGGTGAAAACTCAGGGATTATGTAAAGGATCAAGCCTAAATTGCTCGGTTAATCGACAAAAGGGTTCCCATTTAAGAAAAGAGTTCTGTTTATTTTATTACCCAAATACAATTAATTGTACTTCAGTTCAAAATTCTTTTAAGTAGCTATAATTTGATACAATTATTCTCCCTCTTGAATTTTCTATTATGTTTTTATTGCCTAATGATTATGCTAGACTTCCTTATCGATGGCATTTAGCTTCATTCAATTTTGCGCTCGATTGCATTTAATTTCACATTTCGTATCTATGACACATGGCAAATAAGTTGAGCATACGCCACGTTGTGCCGTTGGAAATGGAATTGAAAAAGAAAATTGCCAAGTGAAATTCAATTCCATAACAAATGAACTGCAAAACAGATGTCCATCTCTGAAGTGGAAGGACTCCAAAATGTGAACTGCAAACTCAAAGGACAGAGCGAGCAAAAATATAA
Source organism: Hirtodrosophila histrioides (assembly GCA_037075165.1). Taxonomy (NCBI): domain Eukaryota; kingdom Metazoa; phylum Arthropoda; class Insecta; order Diptera; family Drosophilidae; genus Hirtodrosophila; species Hirtodrosophila histrioides. The sequence goes on from JBAMCL010000036.1 coordinate 1,535,044, forward strand.
AACGGTTATAAAAACGGAAATTAAGCATAAGCAACGATGTAGAACTCTTACCAACCGGAAATAGTTGAAATATGCAAAGAACTAAAGAATTTGATGTTTGAGCGAAAACTGTGTTCATGTTTTGCTTTGTTTTGTTGTGTTTTATTTTATTTTATGGGTCACACAATGCAACTTAAATTTAAACAACTAAAAGCTTGTCTCTAACAGCACAGCTCACAAACACACATGCTAGACAGTTGGACAATGCAAACGCTGCACAAATTCCCAATACCAAACCGTAACAAAACACAAAAAACCAACAAATTCGAACCGTAAACCAAAACCAAACCCAGGAATGATGGAAAGTGTTCCGTGTCCAGGCTAGAAGCGTGTCCTGTTTCATTTCGTGACACGAAAAAGATGATTATCCCAAAAATATCAAGGAACTTCTTTAAGCTATCAATATTTTGCAGTATTTTGTAGTTTAAATATGAAAAACCTTCTTCAATCTATCAAATTTAAAAAAAAATCAAAATTGACTTTGAATGTTATATTGCACAGCACAAAGTTGTTTAAAATTTGTATCCTGTTAAAAAGGAATTCAGCACGCGTCCATCTCCACTGTGACTGCGACTGCGACCGCATCTCGCACAAATATTGACACATGGGCGGCTTGGGGGACTGGCTTGGGATTTGGGGGCAAAACCAAACCAAACCAAACGCTGTGGCCATTAGATGATTTATAGGTCAGTTCGCGGCCCCCTCCCGCCCAGTCACAGCCTCATACAAAACAAAAGCGAAACCGAGATCGAAAGCGAAATCCAAATCGAACAACAGCTGCAGCCATTGACAGGCCAGGGGCTGGGCAATAAGTGTTGCCAATTTAGCTATTTTTACAGAGACAGATATAGACTCTTCGAAAAGCCAAGATAAAGAAACTATCCTAATAGAAGGAGTCTTAAGGTGCGGTCACACGATATGGCATTTTGCCACATATGGGGCAGTCAGCAGTTACCATAGCGTGTGAGTACGGTATGGCAGGCTGCCACATAAATTTGTGATTGAGATACCTGCTCACAAGATGTAGCTAATCAAAGATTTCAATGGTAGCAACGTGCCATATAAGTTTATATGTTAAAATATTTAACATATATTCCTACTTTTGCCATATACAATTTTTGACGGTTGATTTCAATAACGAGACGGAGACTGCCCCTTAATAGAAGGAGTCTTATGTTTTAACTCACATCAGATATCGATATTATCCCCAATATTTGATCGATATGGAAACCAGCATGTTGAAAGAAAATGTCTATTTCATCGATAAGTAACAGTTCTATTTTCGATTTTATTTTCCATGTTAAGTTAGAACAAGTTCTTATTAAAGAACAGAATTCCAATTCAAACTAAATATTTAATTTTATAAATTTGGAACCATTTTTAATAAATTTTATGCTACTTTTAGTTTACCTAGTCTAGTTATTTATATTTTCCAAAAAATAGACATTTCTTTTTCGTTTTTAGTATTAATCCCTATCTCGTGATAACATCTGAGATCATTTTAGTTGAAAAAAACCAAAAATTCAGCAAGTTTTAGTTATGTTTTCGTAAATTGATAATTGGCAACACTGATTACTCTATCCTGGCTTCTGGCCAGAGCCCGTTACCACCTCGAACTTCACTTTAAAATGTGGTTGCAATATCTGGCGTTGTGTTCTCCAATCGAATCGAACACTTTATGGACGGCAGCGAACCTTTGTAATCAACGAAAAATGCACTAATGAAAAATACTGAAAATGGTTTATTGCTTTGACAGTGAGACATTGATCTCAATGAAGAAGTGGGGAGAGTAGCAAATGTGTCAGATATTTCCTTGCATTGTTTGTTCTTGAAGTAAAATTGAAATTAACTACACATGAACTAGAGCTGGGAAACAATCGAAACTATCATAAGTATCGATGGTTTTATTTGCGAGCTTTTTCAACTATCGATACTATCAGAAGGGTATATACATATATGTCAGAGAATTTAAATTGTGCGCCTTATTAGAATTGAGAGTTGCATTGCAAAGAAAACAGTGGGACCGCAACTACAGCTGCAGTCGAGTGTGACCAGGTGTTGTTGGGTGAGTGATATGGCAACATAGACCGAAGCGTCTGTGTTGCAACTCTGCCAGCAAAAATGACCAGCAGTTGTTCTGTGGAAATAGAGGAGACCAACACACACGCTGAGACTCGCCGCACTTTTTGACTGTCAATAGTTTCCCTGCAGTTCTGTGGGTTGACCCGTGACTAGCCATCTGACTAATCAAAACGAGCCACTACTGGCCCACGGGTCGACCCGTCTAAATGTAAAATCCTATCCCATTTTTACACACGATGTCATTGGAACTGACGTCTCGGTCCGGCGTTGCAACAGCTTGGGTCAGTCTATGGGTTGACCCACGCGAACTAGTCTATGGGTTGACCCGCGTGGGCTAGTCAGTGGGCTAGCCTGGCGGGTCAGTGGCCCGCGTCAGAACTGCATGGTTGCTATAGAAAAGCAAAGTCCCGAGAAGTCTGTTTTGGGTGGAGTTACTCCGATATATATAAAATATAACTAAAATCAAAGATACCTGTGCATGAAATTTGAAATGTCAAATCTGATTTCAATTCTTTATAAAATTTGAGTAGAACAAGAAAAAATATAAATATTAGTATTATATAAATGCATATGTAATATTTAAATTATAAGTTAAATATGTGCCTCTGCGAAAGTTTGGCTTGTGTTGACGAGTGCTGCTGCTCGCTGAAAGGAAAAGCAATTGCTTTTACTATTTTTACTCTACTGGAGAGTATAGGATTTCTATTAGTTAGTTATTGGCATATCAAAAGTAAGTAATTTTAAGAGTTATGCGTCTTAAGATATATCGAATTTATCGAATGTGCTTATCGTAAATCAAGTCAAAGAATTAATTAATATGAGAGGGCTGTTGATTCATGGTACACATTTTCTGAGCGGCCTTCTGATGTTGGTCGCCATCTGTATTAGAACGAGAGTAAGTAAGTTAATAAGTTGATCACCTATTTTAATGTTATTCCCGACACGGTTCCCAAAGGGATCCTGTCCGCAGGATCAACCAAATTTGCAGGCACACCTTTAGAGGTAGAGTCAGAAAATTTAATATGCGAACTATTGATGATCTTTTGTATGAATTTGATCAATATACATATGTATGGCCCTTTCCAATCCCCCGAAAATGGGAACCGCGTATAAATCAGTCGGAAGTTTTCGACTGCAACTTTCTAACATGTTGATTTATTTATTATTTTTTAAAGCAATCGGCCTGGATGTACCTAACTGGTTTCATTTGTAGCTTTCTTAACCCAATTGTATATTGTTTCCTTGTACTTCCAATAGGTAAATCACAACATATAGAACAATGTATTACTAGTTTAGTTTATGGCTATTCTACTTTCTACTTCTACTTTCAGTTATACACCTTAGCTTCATTCCGTGTGCTTGCAGATATTTTTCAGTTGATTTGATGGTGGAGAGGCGTCAAATGGCTGATCGAAGCCAATCTGTACTTCGAGCACAAGCGCATTAAAGCTTGACAAAACTATATAGGAATTTTTTAAGGTCGTAGTATGCGTTCAAAACTAATTTCATATTTCTTTTAAAATACAATATTATACATGAAGATATATATAAATTATAAGTAATATCAAAATTCGTATACCTGTTTCAAATAAGTACAATAGTATGTGTCTTAGTGAGTGCTGTGATTGTATAGATAATGTATGCTGTTCGCTTAGAAAAAAAGTTATTATTTTTTGTGTTTGGACAATACTCCATGGCACTTTTTTTTCAACTATTGCAACCATTCTCCTTTGTTTGCGTAAGTTATCCGTACATTATCCGTTATATTCAATTGAGCAATTTGCTTTTCCATGTAGACGAAGACGATCCACCACCCGACTCAGGTGATAGAAAATGTAAAAGAGATAATGAAGACGTAAAAAGAGATTTGGAAGCGCATGAGATGAAAGGTTATTATGGATGGGTTCTTATGACAGCAATCACATATGCGATGGCTGGGGGCATGATGGTTATTGGCGTTATGAAGGTGAGCAGCGTTAAGCGTAATTGTAATGCAATCCATTTCATTAATTACTCCCTGTATCCATAAAATGGGTAAGAAGGGGGTATTGGATTTGTGCAAAAGTATGTAAGAGGCAGAAGGAGACATCTCCGACCCTTTAAAGTATATATATTCTTGATCAGCATCAAAAGAGATTTCGATTTGGCCATGCCCGTCTTTCTGTCCGTCCGTATGTATGAACGCGACGATCTTAGCAACTATAAGAGCTAGAGACACCAAATTTGAAATGTAGGTTCGTGTATAGCTTGGATCCGAGATATTCCCCCCCATTCCCCCGCTATACGATAAAAACCGTTTTACAGTAACAATTTTCAAGATATAGCTTTGGGATTTGGCATGTACAATACTTAAGTCACTCTTAATCTACTGTCCAAATTTCAAGTTGATCGGATAATAAACACGGAAGTTATACAACAAACAAGTTTCAGTACTGCAGCGCGGGGGGAAGAAGAAGCAGAGCCACCTAAAATACTTCGATTGCGCTGTCGCTTTTGTTTGTGTATGTGTGTGTGTATGTGTAAGTTAACGAAGATGCGATCGGAAATTTTTGACCTGGGTATAGGGAGTTTTGTAGTTGGGTATACTCAACTATAGCATTCTTACTTGTTTTTCCATTGTCTAGGGTTACCGTCGAATGTTTCTAACTGGCCTTGTTGTAAGCTGGGTTCTACCGATTTCAATATTTCAAGCGATTTATGCAATCGGTAAGTTACAACATACTAATTGAAGAAACTCTCTTAAATATATTTATACTTTTCTCCTGCAGCTGTTCAAATTTTCTTTACCATAGCCTCATGCAGATATTATGGTACTGTACTGAAGTATGAACCGTAGTGGATTTCTAACTCGCACACACAATTTTCATGTTGTTTGTGGACAGGTAACTCGGAATTTTAAGGACTAATTTCACTCGATCGACACTTGGGGACAAGGACTTGTCTGAACATAAATTCAAATTTGTACGAAACTAACAAAAATATAAAAACAAAAGGGAAATTGAAATTGAAATTACAAATGTGAGCGACACTTGAAGCCGAAAAGGATCTAACCTCCCCTAATTCAATGATTGTTGTCCTGTTGTCCTGTTTAGCTTCATGTTTGTACATGTTGTTGCTTAACTCCCCTTACTCATTGTTCGGCTTTGTCGTATATGAATTTTCGTGTTTCACTTGCTCTGTTATTTGCTCGCATTACAATTACCAAAGGACCAAGGACCAAGGACCACATACACGTACACGTACGCAATTTGTTTGAACAGCACCTGTCCAAGAACTCGGCTAGTGTCGAGTTGGCTACGAATGGGATGGGATGGGTCAGAGCTGTTGTTAGTTTGTCCAGTTACACAAACAAATTAATTTTGGACCAGACACTCCAAATGTTCTGAACATTTCAGCAAATGTTCGTAATTGAATATTGCGAGCAGGTGTTGCTGCGGGGAGGGGGAGCGGTGCGATTTGAATCATTAAACATTTACAATAGTAGGTCAAAATATGCAAATTGTAATTATGAAATTATGGAATTGATGGAATGCTGTTACTAATGGAGTCAATATCGGATGACAGAGCTTTGCCAGTAGTAGATTCTGTTGAAAATATATAAAATTTACAATGCGATTGAAAACTCTGTTTGGAAAAGTTTGGAGATTCTGTTAAGAACAACCCTAAAAAGAGGAAGAAACCTATACATTAAGAGGTGGTCACAGTAAATGGGAGAATTCGGGTAACTGGATATCCCTCTACTCACCTTCAAAGTCAGCTTAAATTGAGTTTTTATACTCTGTTCTCGAAAGAGTATATTGCGATTGCGAAATGTCCGTCTGTCCGTATAAACGCAAATTTTTTCCACACCCTTGAAGCTAGAGCAACCGAACTTGGTATACATGTTGGTGTATATCCTCAATTTATAAAGTGTCAAGAAAAAATTTGGACCAACCCCGCTACCCCTCCCACAAATGACACCATACCTGTACAGGTAGAGTCATCAAATTTGTCATATAGACTACAGTTTTTTCGCGCCTCTTTCCGAACCCACCAATAACCAAATTATACAGGACTGGGAACAGAGTATTCTGCAGTCGGGTGCGTCCGACTGCAACTTTCCTACTTGTCAGGTTGTATTGCAGACACTCCAACACCAAAAACGCCACATAAAAATCAAAATTAATGTAAACAACTAAGAATGCATTAGTCGAGTATACCCGATTACGAATTGCCATAGTACTGAAAGTCCCAAGCACATCTACGTACAGTTCAGCGGCAACGTCAGCAAGCAGAAGTGCTGCTCCTGCTCAGCAGACAGTAACAAAGTTGTTGCTTGAATAACTTCTGTGCTTATTTTCCGAGAACTTTGCACAATAAATCAAGACTGACCCGGAGAGTGTTAAAAAGCAAGGTCATAAGTATTACTAAATATTATAAATCTTTACTATTGATTTGTGAGTAAGTGAGGGGCAATACTCAACATTTGAAAGCTACTTGCTAAATTTGGTATTTTTATAGTTTTCGATAAACTAAGGGGCGAACACAGACAGTTTAACTCAACTCAGATCAAGAATACTATATACTTTTAAGATCTTGAAGTTCTTCTTCTGTCTGAAAAACTGAGAAACTGATTCAGTTTAAAATAGCAACTAAGCTAGAGAGCCATCGAAGGCCACAGCAGCTACTGCTCGTTAAACTATTATTAAGTTTAAATAGTTAAAATAAAAGAAATCAGAGAACCAATTAGATATTCCGATATATACAAGCTTTATCTCATATCTGCTGTACTTAATAATCACCTGATGTAATTTTGTCAAATCCCCAACTGAGCAGACAAAAATTTCATCATAAAACATTTCTAGATGCAGCTCTATAGTACAAGTCAGTTATTTATATGCAAAAATGTTGTGTACATATTTCATTTTATTTTGTATTTTGTATTTTGTATTTTTATTTATTTGCTGGCGGAAGTTTTGAAGCGTCGCGCACACAGGATATTAAAAGGACACGTAGTCATGCATGTAAAGTGCCAACGGCAGCGCCACCCAGCGGCCACATATGGAAGCTGTCGTCATGGACATGAGCCGCAATAATTTTTTATTTTTATTTTTGTTGCCTTGCCTTTTGTTTTTTCTATACTTTTTTTGATTTTTATTTCTTTTTTTTTGTTTGTTGTTTTTGTGTGCTTGTGAATTATGAGTGCGAGAGCATTGACTTGCCAAAAGTTGGCACAAAGGACATGAAAGCAATTCTTGTTTCTAGTCCTTGCCGGCAGTGCCAAGTTTTAGCAGAGTTTTAATTAAAAACTCTTAATGCATTTTTAAACGCTTGTCATCCAAGGGAACTCCTGTGGAACTGCTCCAACTACTGAACCAAATTAAAGGAGCACAAACAAAACTGCATTAATTAAAATATGCGCGAACAGCAACCAAGCCTCGCATCCTGGTCAGCAAAAAATATACATAGATGAAATAACTGACCCTCGTCACACACACATTAGATTTTCGCTGTATCCTTTTTAAGGTTATGCAAAGAAGAGGGAGAGCACAGCTGAAATTATGAGCTGAGCGTTAAAGAATGGCGACCCACAGCCGCAGGAGCAGGAGCAGCCGCAGCTAAAAAGTCATCATGTGACCACAATTGTGACCAAACCTCAACCGGATGCCCATTTGGCTGATGATCCCCTGGCGACGTGCCCGCTGCTATACTCAGCACATTCACAGGACTTTGTGCTAATGGCATTTCAACTATTTTGATCTTTTGCCTTTTTACTCCTTTCATTTAATGCGAAATTTTATGTACTTTTTTCATGCCTCTTTATTCAAGTTTTATACAATTTTTACTGCGGCATTTCGTTTTTCAAACAGTTGGAGAATACATTTTGGGGGTTTTATTGAATTAAAATTAATTTTTTTTAAAGCAGATGAAAATAAATTATACATTCCTACTGTATATGTATGTTCTCTTGCTCTAAGGAGCGGTTTCTACCTCTCAAGGAAAGTATATATAAAATATCAAACGACTATTCGAACATCCTAACTTTCTATTAATCTAAAGTAAGTATAATACTTCAGCCAGTGCTATTTTCCTATTCCTATTCCTATTCCTATTCCTATTCCTATTCCTATTCCTATTCCTATTCCTATTCCTATTCCTATTCCTATTCCTATTCCTATTCCTATTCCTATTCCTATTCCTAGGTTGACCATAGCTTTAACTAAGCCCACTTACTATTAAATAAAAAATAAAATAGAGTATAATTCTTGGTAAGATATCATTAAAATGTGGTCAAATAAAAAAAGGAAATCTACTTATATACTTCTGAAAAGTAAAGCTGCAAGACAATCGATGACACTATCCATAGTATCGATAGTTTTTCATTTTCCAGCACTAACGATTGTTTTGATACTCTGTTCCCAAAGGGAAAAAGATTATATCGGGTTTGCGAAATGTCCGTCTGTCCATCCATCTGTCTGTCACACCCTTGAAGCTAGAGCAACCAAACTTGGTACACATGTTGGTTTACACCCTCAGTGTATAAAGCGTCAAGATCGCCAAATAGAGTTCAAATTATTCGAATAAATTATTGATCATTGTGCTGTTGTTGGTTTATGATGAACCAAAATGCCATGAATTATATTAGAATGGTATTACAAGGAGCTTAATTTAATTGAGAACGCAAACTTTATGTAAAACTGAGTAACAATAAATATGCTTTTCTAAAATATAAATAATTGTAGTATTTTATTAGTTTTGCAATTAATTTGCTCATTATTGTGATACTCGCAGCATTTTTATTTTTGCTGCTCTCTCTTTAAAGGTTTGCAACGACGCCCTAGACAAATCTTGCCCAAAAATAACCCCCAAAGAATCCTTCAAGCCATCATGGTGGTCCTCAGATCTCGATACACTTAAAACAAAGTGCAGGAGAGCTTTTAATCATGCCAAAAGTACGACGCTTGACACTACCTAGGCGCAGTACAAGAACGAGCTAAACAGCTACAAAAAAGCTTTAAGAAAGGCAAAGAGGGCCTCGTGGGCCAATTTTGGCAGTAATATTAAATCCACCTCTGACGCATCACGTCTGAGGAAGATTCTAGCCTCCTCACCAACCCCCCCAGGGCTTCTACAAAGGGACGATGGATCGTGGACAGAATCCAGTTCGCAAACACTCGAACTTCTGCTAAATACCCACTTTCCGGGGTGCTCTCAAGCACCGCGACCAGCGACTACCAATGCTGACCGCGTATCTCAATATTGAAGAGGGTATTTCAGCAGATACGCTTCGTATGCTTAATAAATAGCACACAGCGCCACCTTACCAACTGGAAGTCACAAACTTCCTCCTTGCCATCTATTTATACAAGACCTATCCAACACCCATATTTTGGATACCTTCCTTAAACTGGAGAGTTTCCAGGGGAGGCCTATTGTTAAAATTCTCTCCCTCATCATATCTTTCCCCAGCACCATCACTCAATATAAATAGAATCTTTAACTTTATAAAAATATACAATCCATTGGAAAATAGATGAAAGCCTTTGTAAAACAAAGCTGAAGGCCTCGACGCTAGAGGCCTTTTCTCATAATTAATTATAATAATATAATTTTTAGTTAATTTTAATAAATAACATAAGTAAATATTCTACAGCTAATTACACAGCTCAACAAAGATAGATACCGCGCCATATTCAAATATACTGACGGTAATTGTGCACACTGCGTATACGCAATGTTTATGAGCGCAAACCAAAGGATCAACAGCAGGTGGCAGGACAATTCCCAAGGCACTTTATCAAGTAGAGGCAACGACTGCTTCACTTGGATGTTGATTTTTATAGAAATTATTACCATCTCTCTCTCTCTCTCTCTCTTTCTCTCTATGTCGCCATGGGCGGAGTGCAACTGCAAATGGCTTCCTGCGGGCTCTTGCGGATCTCTGAGGGGGGTGGAGAGAAGTTACTATAGTATAGTATGCATATATTTTGTGCAAATTGTAATTTAAACATTTTGGAGCTGAGCCAAGTAATAATTTGTGTCCTGACTGCTGCTCGTCCTGCCAGGCTGATTTGTATTTTTCTTTTTGTTATGGCTTTGAATTGATGCGCATCGCTGCATAGAAGAACGAAGCCAAGGAAGCGCCATTTTTATCGCATCCTTTGGCTTGAGAATAGCATTTTATTGCACTCGAACAGCATGAAAGTCAAGTGTTGCAGTCGCAAACCCCAGACATGGACTCGGATTCTGTTGTGGGAATTTCTTTTCGAATCGTTTCGCGCAATAAATTCTATTAAAATGCAATTTGAAGGGTTTGTGATTTTAAATAATGCCAAGACAGCGCCTGGGTTAATGCAGCAGGCAGTTCCTTCTACCATTGTTTGTTTGTTTGTCTGTTTGTTATCCTTGCCCCAGAGATTTCGAATGCCACGAATTCGTTTTCCAATTTTTGTTTTCTTTCCAAGCCGCTGCAGATTGAGATTTATGCAAGGATGCCTTCTCTGATTGTGTATGTGTGTGTGTGTGTTTGTAGCCAGGATATTCACAATATTTATAGCTTTTTCGCTGAGCCTGCAACCTTGGCTAATTGGGCTGCCACAGTAATGGGCTATCAATGCTAAAACTGCGAAAAGAATTAACTAAAGAGTGCTACTTTTTTTTATACATATATTTCATTTAAACTCAGCAGTTGCTAGTTTTAAAAGGCTTTTTATAATTTGTTTTATTTTATAAAAATCATACTACAATATTAAAAACAAATAAGAATGCAATCGTTGAGCATACCCAACTAAAAAACTCCCTGTCCCAGTTCTAGCATCTTTCCACACTTACACATACACACACATACAACAAGTAAGAATGCTATAGTCGAGTATACCCGACTACAAACTCCGTACCCAGGTCTAAGACTTACAATCATATGTTCGTTCACTTACACATGCACGCACACATACACAAAGCCGCACACCCGCGAGCGACAGCGTAAGCAAGGCATTTTAAGTGGCGGCTGTGCTTCTTCTTCCCCACGCGCTGCAGTACTGAATCTTGTATCGTTGAATTACTTCCGTGTTTAATATCTGATCGACTTGAAATTTGGACAGTATATTAAGAGTGACTAAAGTATTGTACATGCCAAATCCCAAAGCTATATCTTAAAAATTGTTACTGTAAAACGGTTTTTATCGAATAGCGGGGGAATGGGGAGAGATATCTCGAGATCAGAAGCAAACTTGACCTGCTCCGATACACGAACCTACATTCCAAATTTGGTGTCTCTAGCTCTTATAGTTGCTGAGATCGATGCGTTCATACATACGGACGGACAGAGGAAGAAAGAGGAATGAAAATCAACCCTTATAGGGGAAAAAAGGGAAGGCCGGAGAATGTGTTTGGGGGAAGGTTGGGGGACGGACAGACAGAGGGACATGGCCAAATCGAAATCTTTTTTGATACTGATCAAGAATATATATACTTTATAGGGTCGGATATGTCTCCTTCCGCCTGTTACATACTTTTGCACAGATCCAATACCCCCATTTTACCCATTTTATGGATACAGGGAGTAAAAAGACAGCCAGAGAAACAATCAATTGCAAATTGAGTTTCTGTATACAAAATCTTGTCAGGGTATATATTTCCGGCGCTCCGAAGATACCCATCAAATCTTTACTGATCTGGAACTTCATCTAACTTTTTAGACTCGACATTCTCATAAAAATATTTGTGTATAAATAAGAGTAAGAAGATTGCAACTGAAAACCAAATATATAAGGTCTATTAAACCAAATACAAATCCTGTTATTAAAGCAAAGCTTAAAAACATTTGTCCCACACTTGGAAATAGCTTTATATATTTTATTTGGTGCAAATAAAAATGCATTTATCATTTGGCCAAGCTTCAAAGCCAGTGATTAATACATATAAGTGCCCGAACAATTGCGTTTATCGGAACTGTCGGATCAAAAAAAATGGAAAGTAATATGTATGACAATGTTGTACACTTACCAACATTGCCAATTGCCAAAAAATTGCTCGCATGTGAACTGACAAAAAGGATAACTAGGTCATAATAAAAACAAATTCAACCTGCGTACAATGAAAATAAAATCATTTGATTTAAATTTAAAATTTAATTTTTATTTTAATTTTTTTGAATACAATAGCTATTGTTTATATATATATATATATATATATATATATACTATATGTGTTTTTATATTAAGCGCATGTTAAAATTGAAATTTAATTCGATTGCATTGTGCGACTTAAGGGCGTATTTTTGGGTAAAGGCCAGAGTTGAATATTATTAATACGCCCCATAAGCCCAATAAATGCGTATCATCATTGTTGTTGTTGCTGTTGTTGTTGTTGTTGTTGTCTGTGTTGGCTGTGCATTTTTTATGGTTATGGCCTTCTGTAATGACCATTAAAATTGGCATTGTTATGGCCATTGCTGTTGTTGACCCACAGAAATTGAATGAAAAGTGCAACAGCAGGCGGCGCCCAGTTGCAATGTCAGCTTAATAATTACAGCATACTTACACACACTCACACACAGACACACACACACATTCACATAAGCTGCAGTTGCATCTGCAAGTCATTTTTAAAATGAAAACCCAGAAGAAAAGCGGAAAAAAAGCTCCCAGCAAACTGGCAGCCATTTGCACGTCGTCAGCGTCGAGCACATTAAAATAAATGAGACTTTGCCGTAAGCAGAATGCCAATGTTGTTGGTTGTTGTCGTTGTTGTTGTTGTTATTATTATTGTTGTTATGTTGTGAAAATGGCAGAACATTTTCACGTTTTCCATGCGAAAATTACGCGCAAATTACAATGCATATAAGCATTGAGCGCTGTTCAGTACAGTTCAGTTCAGTTATTTCTTTAAGCGGATCTTTCTGGCATATCTGTCTGTTGACTTTTTACACATTTGCATGGCATGAATGAATGTTGCAGGTTACAAAAGGTTGCACAGCTTTCACAGCTTGCACAGGTGGCAGCGATTGCCAAAAGGTAGCCTGACCCGATTGTCAGACTTTCCTGCTTTAATTACATTGTGCAACTTCATTGCACTTCTTTTGCCCTGAGTTGTGTCTGTCTCCCATTGCTCGTTAATGTTGTTCAAATTGCACATTCAATGCCTCCAATTGAAAGCGCAAATGAAAGAAATTGTTAAACAAGGTATAATGTGCCACAAAGAGTGGACACAGGTCTGTCCACAGGACATACAAGCAACGCTGAATTCCAATGAACGCAGTTAATATTTATAAATGAACGATGTGCATGAGAGTCGCTACAATGCTCTACACTTAATCAGACTTTAACGAAACCTGAATTATTTGCTGTCTTTATACCTTTTAAAGTGGAATGTATTAAATATTTGACATCAATTTCGTTCACCAGAACTAATCGCTTGCTAATTTCCGCTACCTTTTGTGCTTGCGCTGACCAATAATCAATCAGTAAAATACCAAGCTGAGCTAGTAGTCTCAGCAAAAACGCAGGGCTTACGAAACAATACAAAAAATACCAAAAAAATACCGCAAGTATACCCTACAAAATACCAAAATCAGTATTTTTCAAATTACAAATATTACAAAAATACTAAAAATCAGTATTTTTTAAATACTAAAAATACAACTTTCGGTATTTTTTAAATACTAAAAATACAACTTTCGGTATTTTTTAAATACTAAAAATACAACTTTCTGTATTTTTCAAATACTAAAAATACAACTTTTGGTATTTTTTAAATACTAAAAATGCAACTTTCGGTATTTTTTAAATACTAAAAATACAACTTTCGGTATTTTTTAAATACTAAAAATACTACTTTCTGTATTTTTCAAATACTAAAAATACAACTTTCGGTATTATTTAAATACTAAAAATACAACTTTCGGTATTTTTTAAATACTAAAAATACAACTTTCGGTATTTTTTAAATACTAAAAATGCAACTTTCGGTATTTTTTAAATACTAAAAATGCAACTTTCGGTATTTTTTAAATACTAAAAATACTACTTTCGGTATTTTTTTGGTATTAAAAAAATACTATAGCTCGAGAGCCAACCAGAAAAATATATGTTAAAATATAATATAATTACAATATACTAGTATTATTAATTATAATCTATTATAATTATATGTCTTTTAACTACAACTTATACTCAAATTCATCTATCTTCTAACTATTGTACACCAACCGGTTTTCTCATTTAGTTTAATGACATTCCTTCGCTGTGCATTTTATATTATTAAAGTTCGTTGAAATCCTTTGCTTTGGAGCTTAACTTTAACTTTAAAACTCTTTCGCATACTTGAAAACCGTAACCCTAACCCAATAAACCACTTTCAGATGGTGTTCGTTACGTTGACTGTTGCTGCTGGCTTCAATTTCACACCGCCAACAAGTGACAAGCAGACGAACACACACGCACACACACACACACACAGGGCACTGGCAACGCATCAAAGTTGGTTGGCAGCATGCCACAAAAATGCTGCTGGCTGAAGCAACAACAACAACAACAAGAGCAGCAAACGAAAATCAACTAAGGCGCAGGGCAATATGCGAAGGGCAACAACAACAACTATATACGTTGCAGTTCAAAGCTCCCGACTGCAGTATACTCTGTTTCCAATCTAATTATTTCAAACAAAATTCTTCTGCTGACCTCCAGAGCAGGTCTGGGATACTTAAATTTGTTTGAGCTTAATCTTTCCTTGACAGGGAGATATAAACTGCTCATATGCAGGGCTGGGGACAACATAAGTGTTTTCCAACCTTTCAAAGAGGACATCCGTAGTCCTAATAGCAAGTAAGTATAGACTTTTGACCGGAAGAAGATCTTTACCCTCGTATTGCCTATCAATATTGCACAGAAACAATATACTCCTTTTCGCTAGGAGTACAGAGTAGAGCAGCAACAAAAACAAGCGAGAGAAATGTGATCATAACATGGGCGCCAAACGATTTAACGCCCCGAGAGGTAGACTATGAATTTTTATGGTGAAATTTGCCGTTTTTAATTTCGGCGCGCCTCGAAAGCAGAAAAAAAAAATGGAAGCAAAACAGCAACAAAAACTGACAGCAGGGTGGCAGAGAAGACTGAGGGGGCTGGTCATATTTCGCCCTGGGCAGCAGTGGCACCTTCGTGGCCCATAGAGTCCATGCGATACAGCAACATGTCCCTGTCAGTCATGTGACTGCCGCCCCTCCCTAACGGAGTTATTGCTGCTGCTCCCCCAAGGCCGACTCGCTGGATATTTATGGCAAAAATGCAAAATTAATGACGTGTGACGTGACATTGACGCAAAAAATGTTCCAAATTAAATGTTGGCCTCGAGCTCAGGAGCCAAAGGCGAGTGGAGCGTGAAATTCCACAACCGCATCGTGAAATTCAATAAAAATATTTCATCGAGTCACATTTGAAACAATTACCATTAATATCCTACAAAAGTTCATAGAAATTTACATGAATTTCAGTAGTTTCAGGGGAATTTAAGCATCTATATTCCACATATAAGTATAACAATCATCAATACCATTTATATTCATGAGAACTGCAGATGTTCTCAATCTTTCAATTGTTGAACTGTATATTGAGAACTCATCCTGACAATCTTTTTTCAGGCTGAGTACCCCAAAGGTCAAACTTGTCAGGATATATTCCTACCTACTTCCTTATGCATAGACTCGAAAGTACTAGAATAGAAAGCATATGGGCTTAAACAAACCAGTTAAAGAAACTCTTGTAACAGTTTCCATTGTTTTACATACTATTCAAAACCTTAGAGCAACGAAAATTGGTTAAAAGTTCATCACAGTTCCTGCATGTTCCCGAAAATGGCATAGATACTATATTCCTACTATATAGGACCTATTCCTGTATTTTCCCAATTCATATTTCTGAAATATCATCAAGATTCAAGCATAATCTCAACGGTGAAAACTGCCATTACTTTTCCTGCTTCAAACAGTTCATTTTAGTTTATTTCGTCTTGGTTTTAGCGCACATCTTTCCATATTTAATCCCAAATACTACCCACCTTTGCTAAAATGCTGCTCATTTCAGAATTAGATTTCACAATGCAAATTCTGTACCTGTATTACAGACATTTAAAATGTTATAAGCAACTGTTAATTTATAGTTTCTTAGGGACATTTTCCTTGAACAGTCCCATAACATTGCCGGGTGGATTATAATTGCAAACGACCCAAGTACGATCCGCTCTGAGGGAATATCATGATGATAAACGATATAAAGCCCAATGAGATTAATCTAAACACACTTGCGTGCCACGCCTGAGCCCATTTCCGTGCAGGACTTCCAGATCAGCTGGGTAAAGTGTCCCGAGGTGGGTGTAAAGTCTGGCTTGTCAAAGTTGAAGGCATTGATCTCCCGATACCACATATCCACTGGCAAATCACCAGTCACATCCATGCCGCCAGAGAGAAATATGTTCTCACCATATTTGGGTTTTGGTCGATGCTCCATTGTGTTCTTATCGCGCAAATGCTGTGGGACAGTTGGAAACACTCAACTCTAAGAACTCTATATAATTCAGATATCCTTTCATACATTGGCCCATTCCTGGGCATATTTATTGAGCTCGTTGTTGATCTTCAACTCTGGACAGCCGTGCATCTTCCGATACTTGTTGGTGGTAACGAACACATCCTTCAGGAACTTCTCATTGTTTTCCTTTGTGTCTTGTCCTACTGGTCCGGGCGCACGCTCATGTGTATGAGGTATCGGCGGTGGTTTTCTGGCCATGAAAAATTTCGGATGCACCCAGGTCCAGAAATCTAAACGACAACTAGTCAAAACTAAACAATTTTCATATTTGGCTTTGAGGTACCTACGAAACACTTAAATCTTTTGACAATTTAAGCCATGGCTATGCGATTGATATCTAAAATAATATCTACTGAAAAAAGCACTGAAAAATGCTAAGTTAATTGTCAAAAGTACATTCTATTAAAATAATTTGTTATGAATTGAGTTTAGCGATGTCCAAAAGCAATATCTTCTTAAAAGTAATGTAGTTAAGAAACATCAGATAATCGATAATCGATAGAGATATTTGTCGATGCTCACTCGATTTTCCTTGGTAGAAGATTTTCGATGTTTAAAAATCAAAGTTTGCCAAGATATTTAAACTGAACTTATTTCATGTTGAATCCTTTCTTGTTACACACCTTTGTAAACGACACAAAGTTGTTTAGAATATTCCCAGAGGATGTTCTTCAGGTTTTTCTCTTACCTATGCATTCAAAACTTTTATTTTTCAATAAGTTTTTCCTGCAGTTTCATTTCCAGCTTGTTCCATTTACTGTATGCCTCGCAGATGAAATTAGCTCATTATCAGAAAACTTTATGCAAACTAACTTTGCGCAGGCAATTTCAAACATTATAGAATTTGTATTCCATTTTATTCTGTGCTATAATCAAATTAACGCCTTTAAAATGTGGAAGAACTTTAACAAGTAATCAATTAAATTACCTTAGTGTGACATGACTTGAAGTTGATAGTTTACTTAAAATGACATGAACTGCTCTTAGTGAAGAGAACATTTAAGTTGATTTAATGCATTTAACCCTTTTAAGTTGAAGGATATCTGAGTAGTTTTTAGCATACGCCATAATCGGCCATAATCCCAAATAAAAGCAAGAAGCTTAGCATTTTGATTGATATCCAGCAAACTGGAACTGAGGGCGCTCTGTATTCAGCCATAGATTAGACATTTAACAGTCTCCAGTGACGAGCTGTCAGCTGCCGTATACGAGTGAGTAGAAGGCATCCAGCTCAGATCTGCGTCATGCGCAGGCATGTAATGATTGGATTAACCCACATGACGTATGAGTGATGTATGAACATTTGCATTGAGATTGCCTGGCTAAGGTTATTAATGAGCTGCCGTTACTTTCTACGGCTTTCAATGGCTCCACAGACAGAGGCACAGACACAGCTGGGCGACATTAATTGCCAATTGAGTCAAGTGAAGTTGTCAGCTACAAACCCCCCACTCATCAAGTGAGGCGGGGAGTGCAGGCAGCGGCTGTGAGTTCCGCATCCGTTGTGCAATTGAAAATCAACAGCATTGACATTGCTGGTCCTGCTCCTACTCCTGCTCCTGGCAAGGATTAAACAGGTACAGGCAGATAGTTAAAACACCAACTGAACTGTTCACTGGCTTAAAAAAATGCAGTTCTTATGTCCCAACGCCAGCGTGGACAGTCAGTGATTTATGTTTTAACACCCTGTATCCATAGAATGGGTGAATAGGGTATTATAAATCTGTGGAAATTGTATGTTACAGATCTAGCTCTGTCCTTTCGACTGCAGGAGTCTCGGTTATGGATATGGGATGTGGAAACTCACATTTGGTGAGTTTGGTTATGATGTTCTTTATAAACATAAAAGTTATTCACATAAGTGTCCTATGGCAGCTATATGATATAGTACTCGTAGTTCGATCTTTACCAAACCTGGACAGCTGGTTTGGAACAGTATGTTAGTTCGCTTTGGTAAGTTTTGGTTAAAAGTAACGAGTAATTCGCATCATTTAGATCTATCGAAGTTATGATATTGTAGTTTTAAAATATCGAAAGTTTTGACATGAATTTTGACCAAAAGGTAGTTTATTAACTCAGAACAAGTTTGCAATAGTTTTTAATACTAATTTTCATACTCGCAATCATCGAAACGTGAAATTCTGAGATTTTAATTTTTTTCAACAATTTTTTTCCACATTGTTTCTATCAACTTTCATAATAAATTAAAAAAAAAAATGTTTATTTTTATACGTTATTAAAATTGAAATGCCAAATCAATCTAGAGGACAAATCAGGATCATTCCATAAGGAAATTGGTTAATTTTACAAAGTCTTGGGAGCTTTCAATATAAATAGGAGGTAGAGCTATTTGATCATTATATTTTATTATTTGCTTTAACTAATTGACACTGGGCAGTCGCTTTAATCTCGCACCTGTCAACCTTTGGCGCTTAAAGTTATTCGAATAATTTCACGCTTCCATTACGCTGGTTCAAATGTGATTTACATCGATGTTTCCATTTGCAATCACAATCACAATCACACTCACAATACTCGTACATTTGTGGCAATTGCGGCACAAAATGGCACAGTCAAAGCGTATAACCAATACGTACTTATGTACGTTACTTTTTGTCGATTTAATTAATTTCGCAAATTTGGTTTTTCGTTTATTTATGTATTGTATGGAATACAAGTACGGGTATATATATATATACATTTATCGGCAAACATTTCGCGTTTGCGATGCGTTTTAATGACAACCGCAGCATCTGTTGCCGGATGCGCTCGATTGCACATGTACGGAAATTGTACGGGGATTGTACGGGCGTGTTCAGGCATTAAAAATGCCCGCCAATTAAAGCAAACTGTACGTAATTTAAGTTCTTTTAATGAATACCCAAATTGTGTTGAGTGACAATAAAATAACTGACAATAAATCAAACATATTCTAAGACACAATTTCTAAATAAAACTTAAACTAAATCTCTGGCATTCAGGGCATTTTAAGCACACATAGCTCACGTACAGGGCACACAAACGCTGACGCTGCGAAAGCTCAAAGCACAACGCAAACGAGCAAAGCAAAGCGCAAAACTTTTAAAACAAAAGCTCACTAATACAGGCACACGTGAATGGTAGCAACTATACACATACATGCGCATTTTAAAAGCCTTTGATGGGAAGGTTTTATTCACTTACCTTATCGATCTTAAGACGCAACAGAATGTGAGTTCCATTCCACAGCTGAAAGCATAAGAATAATAATTAAATAACTAGTTATAATTAAGCACTATATTATTCTCATTCTTGTTAACTTTTTGTTGGATATATTTATGGTAAATCAGTTAAAAAATATGCTCACTTTTCACAATTCGCAATTCATTCTGCAGAAGATTTTAGGGCTCACTCAACGAAAAGCACTTTTACACATCCATTCCGGCGGATATGGAAAACTGATACACTAAAACGTATAAGGATTGACGGGACGCGAACTTTTACGCAAGTTTATTGCATCAGAACTCAAAGCCAATAAAACGAGGGCAGCCACTTAGAGCCAGACTGGCGGAGTGGCGGTGTGGCGGAGCCGGATATCGAGCTGGTTGCCCAAAGACCCATAGTCCGTAGCTGCACTTGTTAACCAGCTCAATTGAATAGACAAAGAGGGGCACTCAGGTCAGGACACGATGCGATTACCTCCATTCCCGTGCCCATGTCCAGGTTCAAGCACATTTCAAAAGCCCAGGCGTACAGCAATCGAGAGCCGGAACAGGAACAGCAACACCTTTTTCATTGGTTGTGCGAAGGATAGACTAAGGGAGGAGGAGCAGGAGACGGGGCATGGCAGATGCAGCCGCAGTTGGTAATCCACTTTGGCGGCATTCGCTTCTTGCTGCCTTCGTTTGAGCCACCAAGCATTTTAGCTTTTATGGCCCAAAGGGGCAAAAATATGGAAACACACACACACACACACACTCGCAACCCCTCTCCGCTGTCCAATCCGTCTGCTCACATGGCGAAAATGCAATTTCCAAAAAATTTTGTGTGCAACGCCAAAAAGTCGACTATGGAAACGCATAACATGGCACATGAAAATTTGTTGTAGTTTTTAGGCAGCGTCCCTTTTCAAAAGTCGCTCGATGGAAAAATGCTTCGAATATTTTTTATATTTTTTATTTTTTTTTTGCCCATGTCTAAATGGCAAATGGGACTCTAAATATATTCAGAACCAATTTTTTTTTTGCACTTTTTGTTGGCCAAAAACTTTTAGTTGTCGTAAACGTTTTCGAACATGTATTTCGCTTTTGGACAGTCCTAAAAGCAACGAGCTGCATTCGCTTGTTAATTCAGAATAGCATTTCTGCTTTGCAGTTTATTGTGAATTGCTAATCCAGTCACGTCACGAGCTAGACAAAGGTTTAATCGAACGTTCGGCGTTCTATGAAAGGACCAATAAACACCAACAAATTTAATTTCAACTAGAGATTTACCAATGTCTGCTAGCTCAAAATCAGCATCAGCAGAATTAGAATCAAGAATCAAACTTTATATAAAATTAATTAATTGAGTTTTTGTTTGACAAACTTTATTGATTTTCTAAATATAGCAACCAGGTTCAACAATTCTAAGTTTCGGCAATCTATTTATATGTTGATCTAAGATTATTAAAAGACAGACAGATGGACTAACTCCATTTAACATAAAGTTGAGCAATGCGATGAAATGATGTCATAGTTTTTAAAATTCCCTTGATAATATTAATTCAAATATATATTATAGAAGCCATAAATACAGCGATAGTTTTTATCTAAACGTATATAAAACTAACAAGAAAGAACTGACTATCTTCCGAGTGCCGAAGCTATATACCCTAGCAGGAATTAATTCTTATACGAAACTTAATTTTTGCCCTATGGGAGCGATGTTATAAAATTATAGGGAACTATTTGAAGTATAATAAAACTCTCACTTAGCTTGGATAAAATATTCATATAGTAATTGTAAACAAACCTAGCTTAAGGCCATATGCTATAGCTTTAATTTTAGTTCGTATGTAGTTTTTATAATGCATAGGAACTCGTAGTAAATAAATAAATAAATAAATTTTCATATAAATAAAAAGTTTGATATAGTGATATAGTAGTAGTCAGATTTTGACCAAATTTGGTCAGATAAACTCTCTAGAGACTCTGTCTGGGAAAGTTTGTTAAGGATACCTTAATAAACAAAAAACTTCTTTTTTTAACAAAAACATAGTTGTCGAACAATCATTCCTATGGCAGCTATATGTTATAGTGCTCCGATCCGGCCGGTTCCGACATATGTACTGCCTGCAGCAAAAAGAAGGGTCTGTGGCAAGTTTCATTACGATAGCTTTAAAACTGAGAGACTAGTTCGCATAGAAACAGACGGACAGACGGACATCGCTATATCGACTCGGCTATTGTTTCTGATTCAGTATATATATACTTTGTTGGGTCGGAAACGTCTCCTTCTGACCTTTACACACTTCAAGACAAAATTACCCTCTGCTAGGGTATAATAAGATAGATTAGCCAAAAAACAATCGTTAGTAATGTTATAACTTTTGTGGGGCTGATGGAGTTATATAGCTTATAGCTTCTTATACTAGCTGTCAAAGGAACAATCGCTCGAAAATTGATTTCTTGTAAGAAAAACATTGATGCAAGGACGTATAGCTACAGCAGGCGGAAGTCCTTCTTTCTTGTTTTATAATTAAACGAAAAACAGTTTTCAACTTAATTATTTGAATTACATTTTGACCTTGCTAAAAGTAACTGGAAATCAGCGTTGATTTCGATTATCCTATACCCTAGCAAACATACTACAATAACTCAGTGAAAATCTTATCCCTTGATTACAATATTTTTTTTCCTGAATTATTCCGGAATATTTCTTTGTGGAGCGCTGAGAAAACTTGCACAACATTTGATTACACTCAGCCTTATTTTCCCATAGCTATTCATCAGTATATTTGCTAGTTAAATCAAAGTTAAGCTAGTATCTGTAATTTTTCAACTTCCTGCTGGCCTGCTGCGCCTGTCCCCCTCCCTTTCCCTTTCCCTGGCTCCATTTAAGCCCCAGCCAAATGGGTAATTCATTCGTTTGCAACGCACCAATGCAGCTGCCACGTTTTATTATGCTCATCAAAAGTATATAATTCAATTTTTCCAATCGAACAAATCGCAGTGCGCTATGTGCATGGAAATGCATTTTAAAAAAAAAATTAAAAGAAAAAAACAGAAAAAAATTGCGCATACGTTAAATAAATGGCAGGCCATAAGCGCTGCCTGGCCAAGCAACCCCGTGGCGTCCTGCGCGTCCTGTTCGCCCCGCTCGCCCCGTGAAAATGAACTACTATGTGGCATTTCCATTGCGTTCCGGTATTGGGGCATAAATCATGTCATTGCATTTTGTGGCTGGCAAGTTTTTGGTTTTTCGGGTTTTTGGGTTTTGGTTTTGGTTTGCCCGGGCGGGCCACAAAGGAGTTTTGCAAGTTTTGGATGGTTGACAGCCGGCATTTATCATACGCAGTGTGTGACTGCCACAAGCTGATGCTGATGCTGATGCTCATGCCACATGCTGTTGCATTGCAGCGAGCGTGTCTTTAATTGCTGGCAATTGCACTCTGTTGACATTTATTAAAACAATAAACAAATTTAACACACACATTTTCGGCTACTAAAATGTTGAATCCGCCCAACTTGCCACATGCCACATGGCTGGATAACAGGGAGAGGGCTTGATGAAACATAAATATGAGGCTCACGTACAAAACTGCATAAATATTTTAATTTTGTTGCATTTTCAGTTGTCAGTTGCTGTTGTTTCCTTTATACCATTTAGAGGCAAGTGCCTCCTCAGCTGGGGCCTGAAATTTCAGATTACTCGTACATATCCTCTCATGAAATGTGCAAATGATAAATGCTCGTCTCAAATTGCAATTTATTTTACAATTTCCTAAGCTGGCAACTTGCACCAAAGTTTTCCATGAGACTTATAAATTTTTGACATAAATGTGAAATGAATACATTTTTGCTGCCAGGCTCAACTTGTGAAATATAACAAAATAATGAACATGAAATTTATAGAGAGAGATATAGTATATGCAAGTTTAAAGATAGCTAACAAATTGCTTAACAATTTTAGCTGCGAAGTAATTCATGCTTCTATTGAATATTCATATAAACAAGGACCTTTCTCTAATTTGGCCATCAAATATCATCACAAGGCGAAACTCAGCCAAGTAGAGATTGTAGCAAAATATTTGCTAACTTTAGTAAACAGTTTTTCCAAGTAGCCTTGCAGGATGTTACCCTGTACCCTCCACGGACATCTCAACTCGTCAACTCTTTGGGAAATTGTTACTCTCATTGCAAACGGAAAAGCAGCAAAAATTCTGCTGGCTGGGGAAGAACATTTCGATTACCTTTCTTTCTTTTTTTTTGTTTGTTTGTTTGTTGCTGTAGCAATTTCCGAATGCGCCCCATTGGGATGCAATTAAATACATCGCAGTAAAAGTATCCACATTTCCTTTGAGAAAGGACCTGGTGCCTGGTTGGAGGTTGGGGAAACAGGGTTAACATATTTGAGTTGATTCGCTTTGTGAGCGCATTCATTTTGTTTGTTTGCTTTTTAAACTATTAATGGCAACGAAGAACTGAACTGAATGAGTTCCTCCCCATCCCAGGCACTGCCCCCCCCCTTTTGAGTTCATTGCAATTTGCTTGCACTTAATTAAAAATGAAAACTTTGACCCAAACTAATTTTTGAGTGCACTGCAAGCAGGCAACAACTTTTATGGCCATTACATTTTGACCACCTTTAACAAATGTGGCTCTTAAGATTGTAATCTGAAAATGCCAAACTATTTTAAAGTAGTCTACAAATGCTTTGAGGTAGTATTTTCTATGCAGTTAGATTAATTGCCATGAAATTTGTATACAAACTTTCAGTTCTTTGCATTTGTTTGATATGCTTCAAGCAGAAACTAAGCTGGACTAGAACCTAAAAAACCAAGAACTTTTAAAGTAAAGAAAATAGTGAATAGAAAGAAAAAACAATTAAAATTTTTGATGGATACAATATAAATATACCAATATCGATATTGATATCCCCCCTCTATATAGTAATAAAACTAGACTATATGAAAATAGAAACATTTTATCACACACAACTTATTTTGTGAACTTGACTTGTTCTTACAGAGCGATCTATGCCACCAAGCTTTTGCTTAAACTGTTTGGGAGTTACTAGACTAGACTATATAAAAATCTAAAAGAAACTAGTAAGAATACTATGGTCGAGTATACTCGACTACAAAACTCCCTGTAGCCAGGTCAAAAACTTCCGATCGCATCTTCGTACACTTATACGTACACATACACAAAGACGCACACACACAAGCGACCGCGCTGCTGCACTGAATCTTCTTTTGTGTTTATTATCCAATCGACTTGAAATTTTGACATTAGATTAAGAGTGACCAATGAAATAGGCTTCCCAAATTCCAAAGCTATATCTTTAAAATTGTTGGTATAAAACGTTTTTTTTTAATTGCGGGAGAACGGGGGGAAATAGCTGAAATTGGAAACAAACTTGATCTGCGTCTGGTATACAGGAACCTACATTCCAAATTTGGTTTCTTTGGACAGACGGACATGGCCAAATCGAAATCTCTTGGGTTACACAGTTACACATTATTATAATACTCTCTGCAAGGTTATGGGAAAGTGTAATGTTGTATTCGCATAGAATGCTAATGTTGTGCAAGTTTTGCAATCTGTCTTATGCATAGCTGAATCAATCCTATCGTTTGCTCAATCTGGCTTGCTGACTGGTCAAGAAGGAACAAGTAGGAAGCTCCCGACTGCAGTATACGCTGCTTTCAGTCTGTTGCCGTTCTTCAAAGGGGTAATAAGCAGGGAACCCTAACGGTTATAAGTAATATTTATAAGAAAAACCTTTCAAGCATTATTTCGTGAATTTATTTATTGCTTTATTTCAGATTTCTTTTTCTTGAAAATAAAACTGATATTATATTTTTTCGCTTAAAAATAAAAATTGTTTCTTGAGTTTTATATTTCGATAAAAATAATGATTATTTTTTTAGTTTTATATTTTGAATTAAACTAAAACTTACATCTTGAGTTTTATTTTTAGTAGTATAGTATTAAATTAATACTGCATTGTTATTTTGTAATTTTTGAAGTATTGGGCTCAAAAAACATCAGAAATTTTTCCAAAAATTCCAAAAAAAAATCCCTTATTTTTTTATCATTTTAATATTCTTCAGATGCATAAAAATACCAACAACAAAAATACCGAAAAACCCCAAATTTAGTATTTTTCCAGAAGTCATATTAATAATTAATAATAATAGTTGACATCTCCAATATGTTGGAATATGGTGGCTAGGAAGAATTAAGGGCTGGAATGGGCATGGCAACAAAGTCTTCAACTAACACAAATTTAGTTTCTTTAGCTTCAAGAGCGTCGTGTTACACAAACCCAATATACCCTAATTTCGTTTTGGAACAGAGTATATAAATGCAAGCTGCATTAATCATACGCCCAGTGGATGGTATCGCATGCACTTGAAATTTGAATTTTGGCAAAAATGTTAACAAAACGACGGGCATCCATCAAATTAATAATATTTCATATTTGCTCGAGTCTTGTGAGCACACAAATTTGTTTATTCAGCTAAAATGTTATCGACTTTGCATCGCATTTGTTGCTGTTGTTGTTTTTGTTGTTGTTGTTGTTGCGCAGTTTTTAATAGAATTACTTTCCAGACTTGTGAACAACAATCTGGAAAAATGGCCCGTGGGGGATGCTGTGTTGCTGCCACAGCTCCTGTTATCGACTGTGCCACACAAAAGCAATTTAAAATGCTGACTCATAACTGGCTGGCCAGTAGCCCTGCAAGCCCTGCTATCCTCCCCCCGCATCAGCCATGCAGAGCCGACTAAACAACTTTGTTGAAATTTTTATTGAATTAAACCAATTTGGTATGCAACCGTATGCCCTCACCCCTCACGCCTCACCACTCACCCCTGCCTGATTCACGCATCGAATTCCAAACACGTAGCCCCGTATCCTGATCCTGGGCAACGTTTTAAACGCTTTTCAATCCACACAATGCAATCAGATAGCCATGCAGCTAACGAGCTTCAATCTGCTGCTCCTCGTCCTGGCCACAGCCAGGCCTGTTATCCCTGTCAACACACTCGTGTCCTCTAGGTGACAATGTCCATTGGCTTCTGGCCAATGTGGTGGGGTCACAATTCCAGTGTCAAGTTTTGCGGCCAGAGGCTTGTTAAGCTAATTTTTGGCTGGCGCATTCATCTAACTGGCTGGCGGCTGGACAAGTCAAGAGCTCCATGGGAGCATTACGTGCGCCCAATTAAACCAAACCAAGAGCCAGCGGAGCATCATCCGAATGTACTTCAGGCATTCAGAGTGCTCAAGTGGGCGTGGCGGCAATTCAATGATAACACCAACCAAGCAACCCAGCATCCCAGCATACCAGTAACATCCCAGTAGCATCCAAAAGCACGTTAAACTAAATTGGCCAAATGCCTGGCTGTCTACTGGTTGTCTGCGAATCCAATCCGTGCAACGATCTCTGCCTGCCCCACACGCCCATTCCCAGCTGCCCCTCCAGCCCGTTGGCATTTCCAACCAGCCAAATTGAAATGAAAGGCGCACCGCGGCTTGTTGGCTTTGTTCGATGGCTGGCAAAGTTGCCAGGTCGCTGATAAAGATATGGCCGCAATATACAAGCCAACATATAACCACATGTTCCCAAAAACATATTCGCTTTCAACCAAAAGAGATTTCAGTAGAGTTACCACAGCTTTCGTTATGGGGAACGTATTCCAAATGCACTTAAAATGCAACAAAACTATCGATGGAACTATCGATACTATCGACTTTACATTAATCGTCCCTTTCATTTTCCTTAATAAACTTAGAAATTTGAGAGTATACTTACAAGTTTAAACAAACTGTCTGCTTTGTTATCTATAACAATCGATAGAATCCACTTTTATTAATATCGATAGTCGAAAGTATTAGTAACTCCATAAATACTTACAGGATAAAAACTTTCAGTAGTGTAACAGAAATCAAAGAAATCAAATCAAAAAATTAAAATTAGGATGAATTAGGAGCATTAAAATGAAATTAGGATGAGAAAAGAGACAGAAACTCATCGAAAATCTATATTTTGACTATGAAAGAAAATTTCGAGTCAAGTCTTTATAAGACCTTTACCTTTTCATAGTGGAAAATAGCTAATAATTACTCGTTGTTCCTCAACATTCTAATTCTAAAATTGGTAATCCAATTTTTAATCAACCTTGTTGCAATTCTCAATACATTTAAACAGCTCAAAAGTGGAAAGCTTTACTCAACCTTTACAATCAGCAAAAAACATGAATTGTTTGCTAAATTCCCTGATAAGAGCAAGTGGTTCCAAGCAAATATACATAGCTATAAAGATTTTCCACAACACTTTGTTTCTTCTATGTTATGACAATAAATCCAAAGAGACATTTAACGTAAATACCTAAACTCTTTTAAACCTTCCAGTTATATAACTATTGATAAAGAAATTCCATTTAAGAGACCATCAATTACAATGATGTATTTCTTCATGGAACCAATATCTTCTAACTATAAAAGCGACCTCTACCGCATAGAGTCAGGCATAGAATCGAAATGAATCTCACGGGCTTTGTTCTGTTTTCGGTAACAACTTTACTAACTGCTCAAAGCTTGCCTGCTTTGGATCTATATTATAAGGAAAGTCGAATCTATGGCGGTGACAATGAATGCATTGAGAATGCGCCTTGGCAGATCTCCTTGCAGCATCGAGGACGCCACATCTGCGGTGGCGCCATCTACAGTGAAAATATCATCATAACTGCTGCCCATTGTGCTAAGAGCTTTAATCATGAGGACCTTCAGGTACGCGCTGGTTCCACAAAGCACAACGAAGGAGGTACCTTGTTTGAAGTTGCTGCTATTCTTGTACACGAGAGCTATATCAGCATCCGAACACTTACAAAGGATATTGCTCTTCTACGCCTCAATGAGTCCCTTAGTTTTGGAATCACTATACAGTCTATTCCCCTGGCTAAAAAGGCTCCCGAAGATAGGGCCAAGGCGACCCTGACTGGTTGGGGAAGGACTAGCTATTCAGTAGGTGCGGTAAATATCTTACAAAGCGTCGAACTCAATATCATGCCACAAGCCAGATGCAGCCGGTCCTTTAATTGGCTGACAACAAAGGATATGATTTGTGCCTCCGGTTGGAGCAGTGGCGTCTGCAATGGCGACTCTGGTGGCCCACTAGTCGTCAATAAGGAACTCGTAGGCATTGTATCCTTTGGCAAGATATATTGCATTGGTCCCATACTTTCTGCTAATATTGCATTACTGCACGATTGGATTTTGCAGGCAGTTAGGAGGATTTCGGAAGAAGAGTAAGCGCGATTTATATATCAAAAATCAAAAGAAACAAAAAGTAAATGTAAGCATGTAAATTGCAAAGTCTAGGATCTACATCTGATTATCTTGTGAACATTGAAGGAAGTTGTTGCTGAAGTAATATCGCTTGGGAAAATTGTAATAAAAAGCGCAAAAACCAGAAGAATGTTTAGCATATTATAGGAATTTTAATGTATTCATAATCTTAATCGATGTTTCAAACTTACGCCCATGGGCGGAGCATAAACATACTGAAACCTTGACTTGAAGAGATTGGTCACGATATCTCATAAACAAGAAGACTTTTATGCAAAAGTAGACTTTGGCTGCTGATCAAGAATATATATATTCTATAGGGTTATTTTTCACAGCATAAATCGCTATACTAATGATGGAATAACTGATGAAGAGAGAGAGTTGGAGATTGTTCTCCAAGCAAAGACAAGCAAAATAAAAAAAGAGGGGAAATAAATCAGAACATTTTAAGGAACGTTCAATTTTAGTTCACAATTTGAGTCGAAATTCAGTTGAAAAGGCTTTGGGGAACACAGAGGGCTGCAGTATAGAGGAAACTGTGATTTCAGGAACTCATAGAAAACCATTCATTTTGCAAAACGCAAATGGAACGCACTCAAAGCACCGCTAACTATTGGATTGCCCCTGGATATACGCAGCCATTTCCGTCGCTGTAGCCTGCTACTTCCGCCCATGAGGCGGCCACAGCTGTCGGTTTATGGACAATTCTGTATACTATTTATATTTACCTCTAGCCGAACCGCTGCCCCGCTGCCCCGCGACCCCGAGACCCCGGCATACATATACTCTGGGTCTGTCTGTGCGAGAATACAAATGGCGCTGACTTTAAGCGATGGTGGAAAATTGTAATGCGCCAATGCGCAATTTATGACTATTTCATGCCATTTAATTTGCGCAGTCAGCGGTCGTCGACCACTTTAAAATTAAAACTTGTAGTACGCGTAGTGCCATAGTTTTGGACTGTAGCATGGGGTTGGGGCTTTGAAATTGGAAATGGAAATGGCATTGGGGCCGGCTCATTAATGCCACGCACGTTGCCATGGGCAGAGATAAAAGATACGGGACGCTAATAAAACAAAAATGGAAAACATATAAATCAGTGTCCTTGGCACGTGTCGCCAACGCCGTCGATGGCATGTCCCAAGGCACAGAGACAACGCAATCAGGGGCGTAGTCGGGGTTTCAGCCAGGACGGGGGCGGCCAAGATATAGGTCGAAAGCCATTTTTATTTAAATACATTCTGTATTCAAATTCGATATAGATAAAAATACATAGCTAGTTTCCCACTT
Organism: Hirtodrosophila histrioides; assembly: GCA_037075165.1. Lineage (NCBI taxonomy): Eukaryota > Metazoa > Arthropoda > Insecta > Diptera > Drosophilidae > Hirtodrosophila > Hirtodrosophila histrioides. Next base: position 1,565,556 of record JBAMCL010000036.1, read on the forward strand.
AGAAACTTTTACAAATTTAATTATTTTTACAGAGTCCTGATATCAAGCATTGCTAAAAAAAATCTAGTTCTATCGAGAATACTAGTATTTTATAAGGGGGTTTTTTCATTCATGATTCTAAATCTTGAATTCAGTAGTAAGGGGTGCCCTTTTTTGATACCTTCCCCCCAAGTAATCAAGCGTAATCATTTGGCTGACCTTCCCTCCCTATGATTACGTAATCATTCAAAATTTATTTTTTCCAAAATTTTAAAACAAAATTTGTGAAAGAAGGCTCTTAGATAGATAACGTAATCGTATGCCAAGGACCCTTCCCTCATGTAATCAAAAGTAATCTTTTGGACCTATTAAAAGTAATTAGTTCAAGCCGGATTCGGATAGCAAGTGGGTCAGAGGTTAAGGCAAGAGGTACAGACAAGCTTTGACAAAAATTCAAACAATTAGGTCAACATAAAGATTCCAAATAGTGCTATATGGCCAGCCAATACTTTTCATATCAATGTTTCTATATTCGCCCTGAGTTGCGACGTCGAGCCTGCTAAATATTTCATATCATTGCGGCTACAGATGCTGATCAAAAATATTATATACTCGTAGTAGTAGCTATTGAGGGTAGGAAACCTCTACTCCAATAGTACGTTACACAATTTCGTGAAGGAAGGGAGCAAGGGTACAACAATAATTTTGGTGTGGTCCTCCCCAATTGGCCTACAATAGATACGCCCATGAATGCCAGGCAGGTGCGCCTCGAGCGTCCTGGGTCCCTGGGTCAAACCTGCAGTGGCATCTGCCTTGCCTTGTGCGCTGTCACGTTGTAAATCTCGTGAGAGCAAACACAGGAGACAGGAGCGCGACAGACGGCGACACAACACGCGTGCTTAGCCATATTCCCCATATCCATTTACATACCCATACACACACACACACACACACACACACAGACACAAGCACGGCCCGTGTGTGTGAGGTGTGACATTTTGAATTGGCTGCTCCCAATGCGGGCCAGAGGCCCCAAAAGGCGACAAGTCGAGCGATTGCATTATAAATTAAAAGACGTCAACGCAACGAATCAACAGCTGCGTCCTACAAGGAAAACTTTTCCAACTGAGTTGCACAAAAGAAAATGGGAAAACCTGGGGTACAAAATCAACAAGCATTGCTAGAGTATTGCAATCAAGTCGAGTCAAAAATGTCAGCCTTATTGAAGAACAATCAATCAAATAATAATTATTTAGAATATTTGTTATTCATTAACTGACTTTGCTGGGATCGGAAATAAATACATCATTCTATAGTTTCATAAAAATTCGTTTAAAAAACCTCCAATCCATGCCCAGAATATCATATAATTTCTCAATAAATGCCATATTTTTTCCAGATGAGAATAATACTTACAATTCCCAAACGGCTTAAGCTTAATATAGTTTAACAATCCTAAGCTTAAGCCTTTTCACTCTTGATCTTCTGTCCAAATTTCAAGTCGATCGGATAATAAACACGAAAGTTATTCCACAAACAAGATTCAGTACTGCAGCGAGGGGGAGGAAGAAGCAGTGATGGGGGGAAGAAGCAGCGAGGGGGGAAGAAGCAGCGAGGGGGAGAAAAAGCAGCACAGCCACGACTTAAAATGCCTCGCTTGCGCTGCCGCTTTGCTGACGCTTGTGTGTGTGCGACTTTGTGTATGTGTGTGTCTATGCTTAAGTGTACGAAGATGCGATCGGAAATTTTTGACCTGGGTACAGGGAGTTATGTAGTCGGGTATACTCGATTTTAGCATTCTTACTTGTTATGGTATAGTTTTTAGGTATAGTTTATAGATACTGGGTTTAACTTCTTGGCACAATTTTATTCTAAGGTACATTTATCTTTGAAGGGCAGTTATTTTAGACAGAGTATCCTTTCAATATCACTGTTCAAACAATGCTAATTCTTGACTGGGATTCGAACTCGCAACTTATGTGTCACCCTATCACCAGTATAATTTATTGTTAAAATATTACGTTCAACTTTAAGAAGGCTCTTATGAAGTTTTGAGCCTAGAAACCTTAACCTAAATGAATATTCGAAAAATCCTTTTCTTAAGCCATACAGACACTTGCGCCCCCTGGCGGCCAAAACTAAGTTTCGCAACGTCTGGCAACTATTTGCATGGCTTTTGTTTGCAAAGTGTGAGAGAGAGTTCGCAATATCTGCAGACTGCAGAGCTTAATGTCTGTTTGGGCAAAAAGACTTCCAAGTCATTGGATAATGCAAACTATGCAATATAATCATAATCGCATGATATATGCCCAATCTCTGCAGCAAAGTTTTCAAAATTGCTTGCAAGCAGTGAGAGCCCGTCAAGGAGTAGGCGCCAAGGCAGGAAACAGGATTCAACACTAAGCCTTGCTAGCCCCGCACTCTGGAGAGTCAATTTCCAGCGATTAAATTAAGAATGCATAACTTGCAGGGTTAACAACGTCAGGCGGAAGGCGGCCAATTGCCAGGACTTGCTCCGATGCAGGAGGTCCTGTCCTGATGTTGGTCTTAGACTTGGCTTTGGACAGCCATGGACGGCTCTGATTTTTATTTGCCATTCTCTTTATGCCCCTGTTGAAGAGGGTGGGCCCTGTGGCCGAGAGTGAGCACCAGCAGCTGCTGGTACTTATCTGACTTCTCTTTATACTCTGTAACCATTAAATGGATATCAAGAGTCCAACCAAGTGCCGCAAATGTTTGCAACAGTGGTAAACGAAACCCTTGAACTAATAGAAAAGGCTTAATTTAAACTTATTTTTAAGTGATTTTTTGAAAAAGTCTGTAGAAAGTATAGTGCTCTCCCTAACCTGTTAACCCCTATCCTGTTAACCCCCGGAACTGAAAAGTTTTCCTGGGGGAATACCTCACTTATCCAAAACCTGAGATTATTATTCCGATCAAATAATGTGGAAGTTCAAGTTTGAATTTGTAGAAACCATTGAGTAAATGCTCTCCTTGATATATTAACCCCCCTATCAAGGTCGGAATTGAAAAGTTTTCCTGGGGATAACCTCACTTATCCAAAACCTGAGACTATTATTCCGATCAAATAATGTCGAATTGAAACTCTTAGCGGTTCTGAAAAGCGGTTGAATATATTAGAATGACAACTATTCGAACATAACCTTAAAAATAAAAATATTTTATGTTTCGGAAATGGCAACACCACATTGAAAGTATAGACAAAGGATATATGTAGGTACATCTCTGCATATTAAAGAATATATTCTTATTAACATAAATTTTGACTTATTGGCTACAGAGTATTCATTAGTCGAGCAGTTGCGACTAGCATGAGGCGTGTTTCAATTTGCGAATTGTTTGCTGTTTTTTCCACGCCCTGACCTGCCCTACAGTTGCCGTCTAGGGAGAATGTCCTGTTCCGCTACTGTTGTTATTTGTGTAACACTACATACATACATACACTTACACGTATACATAACTGTATATGTGCATACGTATGTATGTATGTAACATGGAACGTGCTCTCAGCGACGCCTTTTGCTCTTAGCTGCTTAGAGAGCACCCCGCAACATCTTGGAGCTGCTCCGAGGAGTCGTTTATGCCTGTAAGCCGGTGTGCCCAGAGCTGTATTTGTTTTTAATGCCGTTTGCATTTGCAAATAGTTTTCATAAATGTTGTCGTTGTTGTTGTTAATGTTGTTGTTGCTGTTGTGGGCTGTGCCTGCAACATTTTGTGGTTGCATAAAGCAAAAAAGCAGAAGGCAGAAAAGACAACGGCGGCGACAATGGCAACAAGGATGACAATGATGATGGGTGTGGGGAAAGGAGTGGTGGAGGGGGAGCAGGGCAACTGGGTAATGGCCACATTGAAGTTGCCATCGCTTTTAATTTGTAAAAATGCAGGCAGGCAAAAAAAAAAAAAAAAAACTATTGTAGTGAGATAACAAAGTTGAGCCTGGGCAATAGGCGGCCGGGGGACTGCATTGTTTTTGTTGTTTTCAGATTTGCACGTCTGGCCAGTGTGTACACTGTACACTGTACACCACACATAATTGAATTAAGTCAAAGCTTTTGGTCTCTCACGCTCTCTTGGGCATATTGTTGTTGCTTGTTTGTTAGCAGTGCTGCGTTGCTTTTGCTTTTGTTATGAGCTTAACGCCATTTTGAGTGCAATGCAAAGTAACATACTCAAGCATACATATGTATGTACAAACATACGGTATGAGTACATATGTATGTAGAGGTGTGTGCACACATATGCAAGCATAAAGAACAATGAAGAACGTTTCGAATCGCAAGCTACCGACTACGGTATACTCTGTTTCCAAGTTACCCAAACTTTCTCATTGTAGCCAAAAACGCTTTTACGGCCAGATTAACTGAGGGACATTGCACAAGCCCAGTATACTGCTTAGCCATTTGGATACAGAGTATAAAAGCATTTCATACATATAAGAGAGATCAATCCGATACTTTTACTCAACTTAAATGTGGGAACTAGAACTAGCTAAAACAATATACATAAAGAGAGAACCAATCCGCAAGGCAATCGATATTTGATCTTTGTCAAAGTTAAGAGAGTTGAAAGTCGAAAAAGAGCATCTTTCAAGTTCGGTGTTGAAAATGCATGTTTGTATGTGTGAAACAATAATAACAACAAATAGTAGAGCAACCATTTGCAGCAGGAGCCATCGCTTTATTGCCGACTTTATGTTTGATGTTAACAAAGTGCGCACTTTGTTATGTGCTTAAAGAGGCTTAAGGCTTACGATTAAGAGCGGCAACAAAAAAAATGCTCCAACATTAACTCATTTTATAAGACATTAAGAGCAAAAATGCAATTACTTACATGCAAACACAATTACAGGATGCATTATACGCACATATTTATGCTCTTCACAACAAATAATATGAGTGCTTTATTAAAACTGCACAGCAGGAACTAACCTTAATAAAGAGAAAACTTCCGCTCTTGAGTCTTCTCTAAGTAATCCGGCATTTCGTTAGGTAATTGAGTATTTAAGAATTTAATGGTCTTTAAAACTTAACGATGCACAACCAACAACTAATAAAAGCTCAGTTTTGAGCGCAGCGACAAGACAAAACCGCACTTGAATACACAGTTAAGTTTTTCTTTAGCTCTCTTTGAGTGATCCCGCATTTTGTTAATAGTTGGCCAGACTTGGGTAATTAACAATTTAAGTAAAACTGCCGCATTTACTTAACACACACACATATTTTGCTTACATTTTGTGTTATTTACAATCATAATACACTCTTCGATTAAAGTTTAATATTAAAAACGAAAGAACACGCACACGAACCGCACAACGAAAGAAGAACAACTAAGCGCAGCTCAGAAAAATGATGAGTGGAAACACGACTGCTTAATCACGTGTTACATTCTTTCTCTTGCGCTCTTTGAGAGATCATAAAGAAGAGTTCTTAAATACTCAATGGTGCGCTTATTGACTTGTAAGCAGAGAGTTTCTTTTTAGCTCAAATGTGAGTTGAAGCAATTTATCATAAACTATGCTAACAATTGATTGAATAACCAAAATATTGTAAGTTTCACTAGTAACATAAAATCGAGCAAAACCGAAATCTCTTTGTTTCTAGTGACAGCTGAAGTAGGCCATATAAAATTTTTGCAAGAAGAAACCGCAAGATACACTCAAACTGTCAACACACACACACACACACGCGCTTGTACTCACTTAAATGTGTGTGCGTGTTTGTGTGGGAGCACATTCGAAGGAAAGGCATTTTGGCCACATATCGTACTTATATTATGCATGCAGCACAAGCATTGGCCCAAAGAATATTCAAAGCATTTAGCAACTCATTGTCCTTTTCAGCAGCAGCAGCAGAAGCAACAGCAAAGATGAGGTCTAAAAATGTATTCATGGCCCTCAAATTGTATAATTTAAGTTTGCACATAAAATCACACCGCAAACTTAGACAGGACCCAAAGCTGGGACATACAAGTGAACTTACGAGTACTATTTGTACACACAAACAAACAAACACACATACACATAAGTGTGTACACATGCCTCTGTGTGTGTTTGTATGTAGTAGTTGTTATGCTTATGCTGTGCCAACAGGGAATTTGTCTCAAACCAGGGCTGCATGCTCAATCGAAGTCAAGAAAGTTATGCAGGTGAACTCATAATATTCAAAGTATATCAGGGTTGGGTTACTTCAAATAATCACGGAGGGTAACTCACAATATTTGAAGTATATCAGGCTTACTTTCGAGGGTTGGGTTACTTCAAATAATCACACCGCTAAGAAAAAACGAAAAGTTGAAAAGCTCTCAAAATCTCTCTCAAGAAAGTTTTGCAGGTTAACTCATAATATTCAAAGTATATCAGGCTTATTTTCGTGGGATGATAATCACAACGCTAAGAAAAAACGAAAAAGTTGAAAGATCCCCAATGCAAAGCTCTCTCGAACCGTTTCTAAACAGGAACAGAAACAATATGAGAAATATAATAATATGTTATCCTATATGATATGACGTTCCAAATTCAATTACTAACTCTGAAATATCTTATAAATTTTTTAGGTGATTTGCAAGGCCCTGAAACTGGCATAGGACATACACACCGCACCATTCCCCGGAAGGATGTCACATTACACAGTTGAGCACACAGACACAAACCCAAAACCAAGGGCAAAACCAAAACTGAAACTCTTGCCCAGCGAATACATCGAATTTAAATATTTTAAAGCCATGGCACACAGGGAGTTTGGGGGGAGGGATGCAAAATACAAAAAATACAAAACTTGTGCACCATAAAAATCCTATAAAATTGTGCAAATAGCATAAGATACAATATACAACTTGCGGATACATGAGAGATACATAAGTATCTGCTGACCTAAGTGCGTGCTCACATGAACTTTTATGAGTATGTGGGCGCATTGTCAATCCTTAAACTTTAAGTATTCCCCGAACCGCTTCTCTATTGCTTACTGATGTCATGTCATTGTCATTGTCATTGCTGTTGTCGCTGTCGCTGTCGTTGTCATTGTCCTTGTCTTACCCAGAGTCTCATTTGTAAAGCACCTTTTTCTTGAGAAGTTTTACAGATTTTATTTGAATTTTTTGGCTCCATTGTTGAACCCTTTTTGTGTGTGAGTGTGTGTGGAAGAAGCAATCTCAACAGACACATAAAGTGAGTTATGCGGCTCCCAGGTTTGTCCTGGGCGACAAATTGGTCCTCAAGTTGTACCAAAAGGTTTCCAAAGTGTGTTCACAGTGCGGAAAGTGTAAATTGCATTGGTTGTTGGGCACATGATTCCAGTTTATGTGAAGTCAACTGAACCGAGTAGGGATGCGACTGTGTAGAAGGTGTGTGTGTGGTGTGTGTGTGGTGTGTGTGTGGTCACAGATGTGAGCTAGTGGTCTTGTAATAATGTCCATTAGTTTGCTTGTGGCTAGTACAAGCTGGGGTGACATTTTGCAGAATTATGTTCATGTCTTAATTAGAATGCCAGCTCAGGTCCAGCATCAGAACGACGACGACGCACGGCTCATCAATTATTTATATGCAATGAGCATAAAATTTAAATAATCAAATTCTCGCAAACTCAGACACACAATCAGCACGCAGACACCAACAACAATTGCCATGTTGCCCACCACCGTTGAGCTCCAGGGTGTCCTTCCAGTTTACATAATCGGATAACTGCAAACTAGTCGCCATCCTTAAATCTCAAAGCCTCAACATCAAACTTAACGCAAAACGTTAAATCATTTTACATAAATTTAGACCCACACCTGCATTTTCAACTATATATCCATGCAGTTTGGCATGCCATTCATTTATTATCCTGTCACTTAGGCAATAATGACTGAATTGAGATTAGCAAACTGTCAATTTCTGGCAAACTTTGGTAATTCAACTGAAATCCATTTAATTGGAATCTGTATTGAGACAAGTTTAATCAAAAACAAGAAAGGACGGCTATCCTCGGAGTGCCGAAGCTATATACCCTAGCAAAAATTAAATTTTATATAAAACCTAATGTGGTCCGATTTCGATTTAATGATAGGAAACTATTTGAAGTATATTAAAATATACTTAGTTTGGATGAAATATTTGTGTAAACATGACAAAACTTGGTTAGATTGTGTAAACTCTCTTGAGACCCTGTTTGGGAAAGTTTGATGAGGATACATTAATAAACAAAAAAGTTTTTCATACAAAAACATAGTTGTTGACCGATCATTCCTATGGCAGCTATATGTTATAGTGGTCCGATCCGGCCGGTTCCGACATATGTACTGCCTGCGGCAGTAGCTCTAAAACTGAGAGACTAATTCGCATAGAAACAGACGGACATCGCTATATCGACTCGGCTATTCATGCTGATTCAGAATATATAGACTTTGTTGGGTCGGAAACGTCTCCTTCTATTCATTACACATATCGGGACAAAATTATAATTCCCTCTGCAAGGGTATAATTGATAAGCTTAAGAAAATATTATATGCCTAAATATATATTTTATGATAAATATTTCAATGCAAGCAGAAAGATTATTGATATAGAAGAGGGGTATTATAAATGTATGTTAAGGACTGTCTTAAATTATTTCAGCCTGGTCTCTCAGTTTAAGAACTTTTGTGATGAAAATAATGATGAAATAACTACAATATATCATGAAGCTATCCTCACCAAACTCACCAACATACTTTACTTTGTCTTAGACTAGCTTACCAAATTTGGTCAGAATCACGCCACTATATCATACTAAAGCTGCCATAGGAAATATCGGTAGAAAACTGAGTTGTTGTATGAAAAGCTATATTATTCAAGATATAGCAACCAAAATCAGCAATTTTAAGTCTAAGTACAATCCTTAGATGTTGACGTAGCTTTATCAAAATCAGATTATTTTATCACATACTAGCTGCCATAGGAAATATCAGCTGAAAAATTATTAGGGCAGAGTAGATAGCCTTTCTTGCTTAGCTATGTCTATATAAATTTTAAATTCTTAATCCTTTTGTATAAAAGAAGGTTATGGTGAATTCCTAGGTTAGGGTGAATTCGTAGTCGAGCTCTTTCACTCCACAAAAATGCAGTGTCAGCCGAGAGTTAACAGCATGGAACAATGTGCGGCCCACCTGTAGCTTTTGCCCTACTGTACCTCACATAGTATAACAGTAAACTGGCAGCTGCCCTAACCTCAACACAAAAACGACAAGTTTAATTATGTAAGTGAAAATTATGTTGCGGGAGTTGGGGAGGGGGAGGTAAATTGGAGGGGTGCTTTGCCCATTTGCCGGCGTCCTTGCTGGGGCGGTCACACGTGGCGTATGAATAATGTAAAATGTCAACTAATTAAGCCAAGTAAAATGCATTACCAACTTGCCCCGTCCTCTGCTTAACTGCAACAGTTTTTGGCCAACATATTGTTTGTTTTAATTAAACTTTTCGTAAATTATTATGCACGAACAGCAAGAAGCAACAATTTTGAAGCTAATCTAGGTACATATACAGTTTTGGGTGGCGTAGCATTGTGCCATATTCCTTATCAAATATTATATCCGGAAAGTCCACATCATCATCAAGATAGCTGGAATCCGAGTCAGGTATAGGAAAACCTTCTATAAGCACCAGCAGGTGGAGCAACCACATACAAAGCAAATGAAATTCCATATTTATAATTCCTTTGAAATTTTGCTTGAAATATTTGTAAATAATGGAATTATTCTAAATGGAGAGCTGTCAATTTTGATTACTAACTACAAGCAAGGACTAAAGATAAAAAGATATATACATATCTCTTTGGTACACTCCAGTTCTCATAGTATAGGTGGTTAGGTTAGGTTAAGACGTCAGGTTATCCTCCTCCGGTCCTCAGTGGTCCCTGATATTGGAACCTTCAGTTTTCATATAATATATATACTTCTCATCCTCACTTTCTTGTTCCTACTACACGGACTTATGGTATTTTTACCAAAAACAGTATAGTATTAAGAAACTCCTTAAGAATTTTCGATTAAAAGATTCGTTTAATTATATTCAGGAAACTAACTGAAAATTGATAGATCAAATGTTCGATTACATCAACAGCTGATAAGTAATCGCCCTGGCGATAAGTAATAGATTCGATCGTTTTATTTGAGATTTTTTGGGATGTTTTCTTACAGCTAGACTAGTAATATCTGTACGTACCCGCACTTAACTCGATCTCACTCACTTTATATAAGAAATTTACAACTTTATAGATATGTTTTTCAATGGTACACTTCAGTGGCTCTCTCCTCCTCCACAGGAGCCTCCGCAAGCCGCTGCCTGGTGCCCATTGCATACGGCGGCTTATCATAGGTCTTCACATAGAAGGTACCATTCTTGGGGTCTGAGGGTTCACCACCCATGCGAAACTCACCATCGTTGTCCAGCAGTATCCACGTCTGTCTGGACATGCGCTCACAACGAATGCCCCAGAATCCCTTGGTGCTGTTTATGGACTCGGCAAAGTAGTCGTGGGCCCGCTTATGGGAACAGCCGTACATATAGCACTTCTTCTGATCCTTACCAAAGTTCGGATAGAAGGTGGCATGCCCCACGGGCTGCTCAAAGCCCAGGCCAGTGCTCGTCTGTATGGACTCCACATAGTGGGCATCACTCGCATCGACTCGATACTCATCGCTCTGATTGCGAAATGCGGGACCCGCCGGATCCAATGCATAGATCGTATTAAACCGATACGGACGTATCTGTTTGCCAGCACTACCCGCAATCTGGGCGCCCAGGGAGTGTCCAATAAGGTAGACATCGTCAAAGTTAAGACCCGCTCGCATGTGCAGATGACGCGTAAACTCGGCTAGCAGAAATCCCAGATCTTCGACCATATCGGCCACCCCAAAGTAGTTGACATTCGATGATATTTTGCTCCAATCGCAGACGATTATATTGAAGTCCTCATATAGGGGAGCCCCAAGCGGGGACTTATCGAGTGCGTCATTATCGCTGTGTGGGTTTGGCCTGGGCTTTGTCAGGCTTAGATAGGCGGTCTTAACATCCCGATTCAATGAACCCTTGCCCTGACTCATCCAGCCGTGTATAATGATTCTGAAATATTATTATATAGCTTTAAAATTGATTTACTTTTAGGGGTTGCCAGTTATCTTATCTTCGTTCCGTCAACATTTCAATTTATTTTAATTGCCTAACTGTAGAAATTTAATGCAAAATTCGTGTAAAGCACATTTGGCTTTTATTACGTATCAAACTATTTGAAATTATTTATATATAGCTCAACTTCGGAGCATTTGAGAATGACTCATTGATAAGCGGCCAAAAACGAAGAGAAAACAGCAAAAAAAACACAATACAGCGGCTTAATTGCAAGTAGTCGGCTAGAAAATACCCTATACCAAACATTCACTGAGAACACTGCCTAAATTTTAAGATATCATGTTAATTGCTATCAAATTTCCATGATGTAAGGCGAATATGATGAATTTCAAAAACAATCTTGACTGACGTATGCTCTAGAGAGTCTGTATACCAAATTTAGTAGCTCTTGTAGTCAGAGATTATCTAGCCCAATCCAACTGATATTACTAGAAAAACTCGATTGTAGATGCTCATCAAAAAGAGTATAGATTCGGTAGTTTTGCACATTATACCCGTTTTACTAGTACAGGGTATAAGATACTGATAAAAACAGAAAATAAAAAACCTGTTTTGCATGTGAAATAACAACAATTGTTAACACAAATTTTGCACCAGGCAAAATGCCAGCTGATCAAAATAATGCCAAACTTGGTCGTCTATTTGAACTATTAAAGCTAATTAAAAATGTAGAATTGTTAATGAAGAATGAAAGCTTGAATTGAATAGCTATGTAATCATGGGTATACATATATACATATATGTTTGTGCAGTAGATTATTTTCGCGCATGTAAACTGAAAATTCGCATTACAATGCGATTATTTGTTTTGAACAAACTTTAATCACTAATGACCTTACCTAGTGGGATGACGCGCATTGTAACCGGAACGATCCAATGTTTCATCGTCTCCAGTAAATAGTTCCCTGCCACAATCTGGGAAATCCCGTTTGAAGAGAAAGAATTGCATCTTAACACGTGCACTGCTCGTAAACGGTACCAAATGCTTGAAGAATTTCTTCCAAAACGGATAATCCAAATATTTGTTGGACTTTGTTAGCTTGTGATCACAAATCTCGGGCAAATCCATTGAGGAAGCGGAAGTTGTCTCCGTTGAAGGTGCGGCTAATAAAGCATAGTATCATTTAAAATTTCAATTATCTAATGATACTTGCCAGCTGACCTACCTAGAACTGCGCTGAGAGCAGCTACAGCGATGAATATAATCCGTACCATCTGCATGATTAACTCTTTGGGTCTGTAGCCCTCGTCGAATAGTTGTAGAATTAGTGCGTAAGCTCTCGTGCGTACGTTACCCCGAAGATCGCATGAACAGACACCAATTTAGACGCTCCGTACTGCTCAATGGTGCGTGCTCAACTGACGACCGACTGACTACTGAGTGATCCGAACCGACCCGATCCGAACAGAAGCGAAGCGAAGCGATCCCAGCGAGCGAAACTAGAATCTCCGATTGGCGACTTCGTGTCTGCGCTCAGATAACGCGTCGGCTCTTAAGCAGAGTCGTTAATTACTTTTAATGGCATTCATTACACTACAATAAACGGTACTATTTAATCTCCCACTTACGACTGAGATCGGGTGGGAGAGTGAGTGAGGGCCTATTCATTAATACGAGTACATACTGAAGATATAACTTAGCAAGCAGTTGAACTTGAGTGCTATTAGTATTTATCATGATTCGTGGAATATTGCGAATATAAAGGACTTATATGTCATTAATCAACTTATTGATTAGATAATCAAGATACTAGGTGCAAAACAAGTAGTCCCGATTTCATATATGAAATTTACCCACCACAGAAGCATTTTGGTCTCACTTGAATTTGTTTCACCGAATTTACCAGGCAGTTCACCACCCCGCAGCACTCTTAAATATAAATTAAATAGTTTCTCGAACCGTCAACTTATCGATAAGATTTTTCTAACAATATGCAAAAGTATTACAATACATAACGAGTTATAACTTGATGTGAACTTTAAGAGCTATAAGCTTTACTAAGAAAAGGTCAGAAATATTGAGAAAAATGTTGAAAAAAATGGATTAAGCTTACTTCCGAAAAACTGTGCTGATAAAAAAATAGTTTTTAAATATATACAGAGTACATATATTTTCAAAAAGAAAACCCTAAAGAGTATCTAGGAATTGAATATGTAGAATTATTCTGAAATAAACTTTACTGCGAACAGTTTTTACTCCCTGTACCCATAAAATGGGAAAAAAGTGGGTACTAAATCTGTGCAAATGTATGTAACAGACAGAAGGAGAAATCTCCGACCCCATAAAGTATATATATTCAACAGCAACTTTATAAGCTAGAGACACAAAATTAGGTATGTAGGTTCCCGTATACCATAGGCAGATATCTCAGAAATCACCCTTTCCCGCGTTCCCCCGCAATTCGATCAAAACGTTTTACAGCCACACTTTTAGTGATATAGCTTTGGGATTTGATATGTGCAATACTTTAGTTACTCTTACCCTACTGTCCAAATTTCAAGTCGATCGAATTATAAACACGGAAGTTATTCCACAAACAAGATTCAGTACTCCAGCGAGTTTTCTGTCGCTTGTGTGTGTGCGTCTATGCTTAAGTGTACGAAGATGCGATCGGAAATTTTCGACCTGAGTACAGGGAGTTTTGTAGTCGGGTATACTCGACTATAGCATTGTTACTTGTTAAGGTTCACAAATGTTTCACTTATTTACACACACAAGTAGATTATGAAACCCCAAAGCTTACCTGACCAGTTGCTGCAATAAATTCAAATGCCCGACACGAATGCACACTCTTTTTTTATTGCTTAGGGACAACAAATAATTATGGGAAAAGTCAGTTATCGGCTAATTGCTGAGCTCAAATCAGATTTGTAGCTCACTTAATTATGCGGGTCGAAACACATAATTTATTTATGAGTTAGCAAATGAAGCGACAAATTTGAGGCACTTAGCAAGTCAATCGCTCAGCCAGTTCAGCCGCAAATGCTGCCAGGACGGGCAACAATAGGGCGGTGGGCGTGGCAAGTTTTCAGCACTTTGGTCACGGACATACACCTGCCACATGCCACATGCCACCTGGCAACCTGGCAACCTGGAGTACATGAGGCGGCATTTCAATTATGCAAATTTCGTAAGCCCCGTTGATTAGAAAATCCGCAAAAACCCTTGAGCACAATGGCAAGGAGGCCAGGAAATACTATATGAGAACATCAAGCAAACCTTCAGGCGTCAATCAATATGCACAAGCTGGGAGGGGGGAGGGGGGAGGTGGAAGGTGGGAGAGGAGGGTAACAACCACGCCCACACTAATGAATTGGCAAAACCACAAATTAGACTTCAGAAATTAATTGGCAAGCCCGCGGCTGGTTTCTGGCAACGCCTCCTGCTCCTCCAGGCTGTCAGCCAAGGACACTCATTGAGGATTTCAAGTAAAAGCCACTTCGAGCCCCCTCATCAACTGCCTTTTCGCAACTACGAAATAAATATATTTCAAATAATCATTTGTTACCCAAATTGTACTGCACTTTGCACATTTTACTCGTAACTTTGTTCGCCTGAGTGTCACAAAACTTTTCCGCCCACTTCCTTTGTGCCAGTGACAAGTACCTAAAGGGTGGCCAGGAAGGGTGATGAATTAACTGTGGTAGTCAGCAGCCTTTTGGAATCTTGGCTACCCTCAAAAGTCGTTTGTCATTATAGAACTTTACTAGAAATTTCAATTCAAGCAAAAGGCTCTAAAATCCAAATAGAATAGAGCATTGAATACCAAATGACCTGCTGTGGGATGGGAGACGAAGTAGTTTTCTCGGGGAGACTTTTATTGAAGGTCTGGCAGCTTGAAAACTTGTCTTTCTTTCCACTAAAACCCAGAGTTCAGACACTTAAGCTCAAGCTGAACAATTTTAAGCTTTATTAAAATATTTTAAAGGTTCGAGTCCCATGTCGAAATTATATATTATCATAATAATAGCATTATCCTGCCTAAACTCTGATGAGACGAGAGCTAAACTAAATCAAATTACGATAGTTAATCTTCAATATAAGATTGTTTACTTCAGAAGTGAATTATATATGTATATATTTCCATATAAAAGTAACTACTTAGCTTATAAAAATAATAGACAGTTCATTCTTCTATGCCGCACACACTTCACAAGTCAACTCTTACCCTTTTGTCCTACTTCGCAGTTCCTGTCAATGGGGGAGCTCCCCAGCTCTGGGGATGGGTTCTGTTCGGGAAAACTTTCGACTTGAACCGAGAACTGTAAATCCGCAACTAACATTTTTAAGCATAACAAAGTGCGACGAGATTTTGCGAATAAATCTTAACGCCGCTTTTTGGTTTAGTCAGCCGTTGCACTGGGTGCTTATTATAAACTTGGCGGTTCGTTGCAGGAACCATCTCAGGGAGGAGGGAGGCAGGTGGCAGGTGGCAGGTGGCTAGTTCTTCCGGTTGTTCAGTTACGGTGTGTCAACGATGAATGCAACTTTTCTTATTGACTTAATGCAGTTGGCAAGTGCACTGAAGTGTTGGCTTTGGCTTTTGGTTGACCTTTTGTGAACTTGGTCGAAAAGACAAGACACGAAAACTTTTAACATGGCCATAGAGATAACGTTTTGTTAAGTTAGACGCAAATAACTGGCCCAATTAATAATAGGAATACAGCTAGGAAATACACTTAAGAAACTTGGTTTATAGAATCTTGTACGAATTTCAACCTCTCAAATACTCACCGACAAACAGATGCTGGCGCAGCTTCATCATATGATATAAGTGGCATTTGGGTTCGTAATTTGATTTTAGGTAAATACAGTCTTTAAACTTGATGGCAACCAGATTTAAGTCGTGTCTGCTTGGATATGTGAATTGGATATCCCTTAGCGCTCTTCGAGTTGTGCAAAAGTCGAATTCCGGTTTCACTTTCTGCGACATAATGAAATGGCAGGTTTTTTGCTTTTCGTAATGCTCTGGATCAGAGCTACTACAAATCATTTCCTGATGTCCTTTGGCCAGATCCAGTGGATATTCATCAAATGCAAGCTCACGATAATAGCCAATAGTTTTGGGTGTTTTAAGTTTTCGTTCTTCGAGATCAAAGGTCGTTAGGTTGCGTAGCTGAAGATTCTGCAATTCTACGACGTCTTCCGATTGTAGACCGTTGAAGAAATCTACAATATTACTGAAGTCCATTTTGATGCAAAATAATTCAAATATTTTGTGACACTCAGCGATTCCCTGAATTTTATTAAAGTCGAAGTTGTCTATCGCAATTAGGGATGGGCGATAGTTCAGTCGCAGTTATATTTCACTGATATTCCAAGGTAGCAAAAATATCTGTAATTAAATACCAAAAATGTTTTTTGATCAAATCAGGCATATGACAAGAACGGTAATGCTCTACTTTAGCGGAATTACCATTGACTAAATCACTACTGTAAAATTTAAAAAACGCTTGACTTATAGGAATGGTCGTATAGGAATTCTGTAACTAATAAAGTCCGCATTAAGACAAGGATTTAAGCTCGCGATTTTGATTAAGGAGCTTCGTGGTTGTGGGATAGAGGGCTAGCGGACAGTCGCTCAAAAAAGTATGACCAGCTTTTGATATTTTTGCGCATTTTTGCGCTGTCGATAAATCGATAAATTAAATCACAATTGCAAAGCAACAGAAAACCAATTGCAATTGCACAACGACTCGATTGTTGATGCTGATCAAGAATCTATATCAAAGATAACTCCTCCTTTCTGGAACATACCATTATCCAATTGAAAAGGTAAAAGGTGTAAAAGCAACATTAGCTTCGCATGTTTCCAAGTACAAGTTGAATTCCAAGTATAAATTCATTTATTCAAAAACTTGCAAATTTTTTAATGAAAATAATTGAAGAGACAGACGTTTGGATAGTGTAAAGTAACCTAGTATGGAAAAGGATTCGAGTTAAGGGAGTGTAAATTGAACATCAATTGAGAAATTTTGAAAGCTACAAAGACTTATTTGGGCTTCTGAAAAACTCATTTTCTTCATCTCTCCCGAGAGCTTGAAACAATCATTACATCCACAGATTAATTACTAATTTGTGATAATGATGTTGTATTTGGACCTTGATTGGGGCCCTGGGTATTGACAAAATTGCGATCAAGACCCTCAAAGAATTTCAAACCCGTTGCGTTCTCAATATCCCGCACATCGCTGAGCAGAGTACGCAGCTCGGTAGAATCACTTATGGTTGAGTTTGGGACCACATAGGCCTCCGCATAGGGTGTGACATTGATTTGCTTCGGATCAATGATGACAATCTTGAAAAAATGCGTTGGCACCGCGACCATTGCATTGTCCTCCGGCTGAAACTCCAGGAACCAGTTGTTGCTCTTCATCTCCCGTGGCAGATAAATGGAACCGGTGTAGACAAAGACATCCCCATGGATTTGGGCCATTTCATGCACATAGCGAAGTAGCCGCTCCCAGACGATCGAATTAAAGCCGCGATTTAGAAATGGCTTAATGTTTGACATGAAGAAAACACGTGCCGCCTCCGATTGTTGATAGTAGTCACCCGGATGTAGGCCACGGGGTCTGTGGCGCACGGA
Organism: Hirtodrosophila histrioides; assembly: GCA_037075165.1. Taxonomy (NCBI): domain Eukaryota; kingdom Metazoa; phylum Arthropoda; class Insecta; order Diptera; family Drosophilidae; genus Hirtodrosophila; species Hirtodrosophila histrioides. The sequence goes on from JBAMCL010000036.1 coordinate 1,583,289, forward strand.
TAGGCCAAGATCATCGTTCGCATAGCTGGTATCGTCGACCCGCTCGCACATCCACTGTATGGCCGAGTTGCGGCGATCGAACGAGCTCACAAAGTTGAAGGTCTCATTCAGGGCGATCTCGTTCATGCTTGGGAATCCGTATTTCATAATGCCACCCATCTTGTGCGAGCTGGCATCGGGTATATCCTCATAACTCTCACTGGCAGCCTTAACATTAAATATGTCCAGCTGAAATATATATAATAAGAACCAAGTTAGCTACTGATTGGCCTATACTGTGGGCCATCTTACCAATGCATAGAGCTTACGGCGTATAAAATAGGCATGTGGATTGCGCTGTTCCAGCTTTTTAATATTACGGATCACATGATGGTGCTGGTAGAACGCGCCCAGGGCAAAGAAAGTGCCGGCCGTGGCTGCAACAATTGCAAGTGCACCACTTAGCGGCATCGCCATGTTCACATGTCCACAAGTGACTAGTTCTATGAAATTTTTCCAACTAAACACTAAATTTTATCGCTAAAAAATAAAGAGATGTTAAATAGTATATTTATTTTTTATTTATTTTTCATTTAAATTATGAGTTTTGAGTCCAAGTTAAATTTAGGCGGGGGATAATAAGTAGAAATGTGTTATTTCGATTATTGAAACTGAAATGAAACTTTCTTGATGTCACAGTGAAAATTGCGGAATCAAATTACAATTAATATATACAAAAATTTGTAAAATACAAGCGAACGTCTTTAAAATTAATTTTCTCCATCACAACTACAATTCTCAAGAGCTCCTCAACATTCCATCAATACCAAAGCTTTCTGTTTCTGGGGAACACATGTATGTATGTATATACCATTCAGCAGTTCCATTCATGAGAATGGTATTCATGTCCTAGACTGGCCTTCCTGATTTGAACCCAATAGAAAACTTGTGGGGAATCATGCAAGGAAATTGAAGAAATTACCCAGACTACGCTACTCTGGCTGGCTTAAACTCAATAATATCAGGAAGAAGATTGCCCAAATATAATAAATTCGATGAAAGAAGGAATTGAAGCTATTATTACAAATAAAAGTCATGTAACTTAGTTTTAATTTAAAGATATTGCTGCCGTACCATAAAATAATAATGGTCAAAACTAATTCATAATAAAATGCATCATAATAAAATAGTTTGATTTAAATATATATAAAATCTTAAGTCTTTTTATTTGAAATATGTACATGTTTTAATATCAAAGTAAAGGTAATTAAAGAACCTTTCTAAAAAGTACAAGCTTTTATGTTCAATTATTCAGTCAGAAGCCATCGAAATTTGAAGTGTCATAAAAAAAAACTTACAGTGCCAATTAAAAGTGGTAAGAACTCGTATAGAAGACTTGTTCATGTTTGTTTTTTTCATGAAATATTTCTTAAATCTATTATGGATTTTGAATGCTTACAAAGTCAAAATATTTGATTAATAATATATAAATGAGCGGGTTTGGATATCTCCACCATGCATAAATCGATTATTTCCAAGTAATTCAAAGATAACAAAGTCTCATTAGATTGTAACGCGGAACAAATCAAAATTATGCTGCCTAAACATTATTACTATAGTATGCTATTCTGATGCGTTGTACAATTCAAGTTGTGTACAGGCTGAACGCAGATTGGCTTAAACAAAGCGTATTTTATACATAAGGCAAGCTAATTATAATAAACTTTTTAAGTAGTTATTAAATTACTAAAATATTTTGCTGTTGATAACAAAATGTAGAGTCACATACTGCAGATATACTATTTACGAAAAATAAAAAAAGGATTTTTGCGATCCAATAAAGAGCACAACATCGTCGAAAACTTCCATGGCAATTAACATGTTAAATGGTGAGTTCCTGTTTGAATTTAAGTGTTCTAATAATCCTATCTCCGCAAAAGAACATAGCACTCAGATATAATACCTGGGATCAAACTTGCTGCTGATCATTAGCAATGTTACGGCATTTATTTAACAGGCTGCTACTCTAATCATTTTACGATACTTATCAGCACTGCTATGTTCACGTATACTCACTTACCAACACTGATAGTTAAGTTATACACATATCGATATCTTATCGATACCCCTATGAATAGTACTCGTGTTTGTATGGAACAGGTTGTGTTTATGGTTTTCTTAATTAGTCCTGGGAAAAAGTTTACCTTTCGATGGTGAATACTTCGAATTAGAAAATAAAGAGTTCATATTTAGAGAATAGTCCATATATATTGTGTATGAAAAGTGCTTAACATATCAAAAATTCAGTTTCATTTCTTCAAATAATAAATAACCAAAATAAATATTCATTTCTTAAAAAAAAATATATAACCGAAATAAAGATTAATTTCCTAAAATAATAAGGATTCATTACATAAAATAAAATAAAGATTACTTTCTTAGTATAAGGCCACAAATGCTGAGACTCTTACTAACTTGATATGCGCCATTTTATCCAGGGGAATCACCAACGAAATGAAAACTGTAAAACAAAAGCTGAGTGAATCGTCTATGATTTAAAAAACAACGTCGATACATCGGACCATTGTGAAAACATCGATGACATCGATGACTTTGCAGCTGTTAGTGATCACATACTAAATTATTTCCGCTTTTTAGACCAAAACATTAGTATTTTCAGCTTTCTTCATTTATTTGTCAAAAAATGTCAAAAACGCAATGTGGACGTCAGACAAACTGCAGATTCGTCGAGATACCTATCCTAACAATTGATTCGTGACCAATTGTTAATTTTACTCACTTTTTTTTAATATACAGTTGGCCCTAACTTAAGAAACACATGCAACAGAAAACTTCAAGAGAATTCTTGTTTAATTTTGAAAATATTTAAACTGTAAAGAACGGACTATTGCCTTTTCCAGGCGATGATCGTTATCCAACAGGTTTCTTTACAATCTATTCTTTAGTCGCATCAAATACATGTTCAGATTGTCATCCCGTATGGCTAATAGTTTGGAGAAACTGCACAAATCGCATTTAAAATCAATGTTGACGTTACAAAAACTGCAGATTCGATAACATAATCGATAACGATTGGTCATGTTTCGTGACCAATTGAGTAAATCGAGTAATAACAGGGAAGATAACAGCCTCTCTAACATTAACAGTTCTCACATTACTATTGACATCGGGGATTTCCACAGAATTGAAAAGGCATCGGTATCTCTCGGTAGCCAAGTAGCTCTGAGTCAGTTGATACAATTTCTAAGAACTCATTTATTTCGCCACAACTAAATTTTTAGGAAATCACATTATGTGGAGGTGCCAATCAAAGAAAATCTATTGTGCACCCGGAATGCCCATAGGCAAAGTTTTAGTTTCATATGAGGATCTTAAAGCTGAAGACGTTGTAGAATTACAGAATCTTCAGCTACGCAATCTGACGACCTTTGATCTCGAAGAAAGAGAACTTAAAACACCCAAAACTATTGGCTATTATCGTGAGCTTGCATTTGATGAATATCCACTGGATCTGGCCAAAGGACATAAGGAAATGATTTTTAGTCGCTCTGATCCAGGGCATTACGAAAAGCAAAAAACCTGCCATTTCATTATGTCGCAGAAAGTGAAACCGGAATTCGACTTTTGCACAACTCGAGGAGCGCTAAGGGATATACGAATGCACTACGACGCAAATCTAGTTGCCATCAAGTTTAAAGACTGTATTTACCTAAAATCAAATTATGAACAAAATGAAAACCAGAAACGCGATTCATATCAATTTAAACTGCGCCAACATCTGTTTGTTGGTGAGTATTTGAGAGTTTAGAATCCCTACAATAACTTATAGAACAACCATTCTCCAGATGCCCCAGGCAGTCTACCAAAAACAGATCTGCCTGTGGATCAAAGGAAGCAAATCTACGCCAACTTTAGTGCCACTCTGGGCAAGTTCAGGCTGCTCTACTCGGCCGAGATGATCGGAGTGGATAATACTGAGCCGCTCGGCGATCTGTGAGTATCTCAAATGTGCTTAATTCCACCAATATTATAAATATTTTCATTCAACCCAGCAATGACCCCGAGGTGCTGAAGCAGCTCCGGTTCAGCATGGTAAAAGTCGTCAGAGAAAAGTTTAATAACTATGATTGGCGTAAGGATCACATGGCGCAGGAATATTTATTTCAAGCCCATTTGGCGGGTATTGAACAATTAAGAGTGGCACATTTCAAAACCAGTCGTGAAGAAGCGATCGTAAAGAAGCCCATAAAAACATTTAGATTCGCTGATTTGATTAAGGTAAGCTCAAGAAAACTAATTGATATATCGCTAAACATTATCTTTAGTTTCAGCAGCATGAGAAGAAATTGCAATCGCGTTTGCAGTTGCTGCACAACTTCCTCTCCGAGGTGAGCAACCTCATGGCTGATGAGGATTGTCCGTACACCGCCTACGTATTCCATATAAGGAATGATTGTGTCCGCTATGAGAGATTTGGGGGCCCCAATGAGTATAGCTTCCTTGATAAGGAGTACATTGATTACATGAACGATCTATACAAATCATAAGTATAAGGCAAACCCGACTGGATATCGATTGCATTTGATTTGTGAGATTATTTTCTTTCTTTTGTAATACGCACCTATGTTTTATTATGGACAAAGCACAAATACTTTAATAAAGACTTAGCGGAAAACTTCCAAGATTATTTTATGGGTCCAGGGAGTAAAAACTGGTTTAGATGACATGGAGGTATATTAGCTGTGCTTAAACTTGGGGCATGATAAAAACTTAAAGAACATTTAAAACGGAAGGGCCCGCAGAACACGAATAATGGCCATAGAATGAAAAGAACCTTTAAATTTACTTGTTGGCAAACAAATTCAAGAATGGAAAAGCCAACGAACAAATCGATACCTGGTTAATGGCTAGATTACGTTAAGTCCGATATACTCACTTATCAGCACTGCTCTGCTCACTTAGACCAAAGTATATAGAAACAAATACGACTTTATAATCTTTGCTTATACACATATTAATATAAGGTAACACTCGATGTCTATCAGAACAGTACTCGTTGCGCAGTTCTATTGAACGGGTTAGTTATTGTTTTATTAATCACTCCTGAACAAAGGATATAGACTCCGCTGCCGGAAATCGCATACTTCATTATTTTCGCGAGTTTCGAGACCATTACTTTTGGAGCCTTACATAAAGTAGTTAAACAAAACATTTATCCACTTCGCACTTCCTAAAAGTAAACGTATGTATCTGGTATAGTAACAACATACTATATCTCAAAATTATTTTCTTGATCTCTAACATCTTCATTGTTCAGTTTTATATTTTATTCACCGTGTTACCTAAAACTTACTCTGAATGGACCTTATTTTATCGTTCTTTTGCTTTTGTGAGCTGCTTAAATGTTATATAAAACTTGATTTATTTGGCGAAACAAAAGCGCAATGTTGATGTCACAATAACAGCAATTCTATAACAGAGATAACAATCGTTCATCATTCGTGACCAAGTGTAAATTGAGCAATAAAATGCAAGATAACATCGGGCATTCACGTTACAATAAAAGAATCAATTGTTACAAGTTGTAAAAAGTGTTCAAATTCAAAATTAGTACATACAATTTAATTCATTTCACCATAAGTTTAATTCCAGAAAATCACACTATGTGGAGAAGCCACTCAGTTAATAACATGGAAATGCCTATAAAAAGATTCTTAGTTTCTTGTGACGATCTAAAATCGGAAGACGTCGTAGAATTGCAGAATCTTCAGTTACGCAACCTAACGACCTTTGATCTCGAAGAAAGAGAACTTAAAACACCCAAAACTATTGGCTATTATCGTGAGCTTGCATTTGATGAATATCCACTGGATCTGGCCAAAGGACATCAGGAAATGATTTGTAGTAGCTCTGATCCAGAGCATTACAAAAAGCAAAAAACCTGCCATTTCATTATGTCGCAGAAAGTGAAACCAGAATTCGACTTTTGCACAACTCGAAGAGCGCTAAGGGATATCCAATTCACATATCCAAGCAGACACGACTTAAATCTGGTTGCCATCAAGTTTAAAGACTGTATTTACCTACAATCAAATTATGAATGTAATGAAAACCAGAAAGGCGATTCATATCAATTTAAACTGCGCCAGCATCTGTTTGTTGGTGAGTATTTGAGAGTTTAGAATCCCTACAACAACTTATAGAACCAACCATTCTCCAGATGCCCCAGGTGGTCTACCAAAAACAGATCTGCCTGTGGATCAAAGGAAGCAAATCTATGCCAACTTTAGTGCCACTCTGGGCAAGTTCAGGCTGCTCTACTCGGCCGAGATGATCGGAGTGGATAATACTGAGCCGCTCGGCGATCTGTGAGTATCTCAAATGTGCTTAATTCCACCAATATTATAAATATTTTCCTTCAACCCAGCAATGACCCCGAGGTGCTGAAGCAGCTCCGGTTCAGCATGGTAAAAGTCGTCAGAGAAAATTTTAAGAACTTTGATTGGCGTTTGAATTTCCGGGCGGACGAATATCTATTCCAAGCCCGTTTGGCGGGTATTGAACAATTAAGAGTGGCACATTTCAAAACCATTCGTGAAGAAGCGATCGTAGAGAAGCCTATTGAAACCGTAAGATTCGCTTCATTAAAAAAGGTATTTATTTATTTATGGATGAACGTATTTATATTTCGCTAAACACTATCTTTAGTTGCAGGACCATGAGAAGAAATTAAAGTCTCGTATGCAGTTGCTGCACAATTTCCTCTCCGAGGTGAGCAACCTCATGGCAGATGAGGATTGCCCGTACAGCGCCTACGTATTCCATATAAGGAATGATTGTGTCACTTATGAGCAACATAAGGGCCCCAATGAGTACAGCTTCCTCGATGAGGAGTACATTGATTACATAAACGATTTGTACAGCCTGCCACACACAGAAGAAACCCAGGAGGATATAGGGGAGCTCAAAGCGCAGCTTAAAGGCGTAACCAAAAAAATGGAAATACTGGAGCAGCAAAACCAACAGCTCAAGGCAGAACTAGATCAACTAAACGCAGAGAGGATCAAAGACAAAGAGAGGGCCAGAGTTGATGAAGAGCGAACCAAATTCTTCGAGCAAAGGAAAGGCAAATCTCTGGTTGTTAGAGGATTAATGAAAGAGAATGCGTCAAAGGCAGGTGTGGAATTGCTATTCCAATCAACACTGGAGGTGTCCTCTGCTAAAATTAAGGAGACGCGCGTGATGTTTGAGAAAGATAATAAGAGAAGTATATGTGCAGAAATGGAAACAGAAGAAATGGCAGAAGCAGTTCTAAGAAACTCATATAAATTAGCTGGGATGAACATTTTTATTGAAGAATACCTGAGCATGGAAAAACAAGAGCACAAAGCTGCACTAATTCAATTGAAAAGAGAGCTGATGTACGCAAATAGCTCACTCAGAGTGATTGTTAGTCGTGACCGCATTTTAATTAACGACAAATGGATGCACTTCGATAACAACAACAACTTGGTGTGGAATGGACAAACAATGGCAGGAGAAATAATTGAGCTGTATGACCTGGATGATACAGCCAACTTAACATATGATGCACTACTCGCTAAAGCTAGGGCATATAAATACGCTCAAAACCAAAGCGAACTAGCGCAGAAACACACGCCATCTTGGCGGTTGAGAGACAGCTCTCTCAATCGTGGGCGCAGATCATAAAATTGTATTTAGGGCGAAACGGGAGCGCAATAAAGTTGCTGAGAGCGAATTCGCCCCGTTTCGCTGCGTTAGCTCAAGCTCAAGTTACATATGTATGGAATGAGATTAAATGAAATATAATCGCATTTACTCATAAGTTTGAATTAATCTCTCCACCCTTAAAATGGATAAAAAGGGGGGTATTAGGTTAGGTTGAGACGGCAGGTCACCTGGTTCTTAGTGATACCACATATTTGAACCTTGCGACACCTAAGATTATTTGAAGATCATTTTCGCCAATTTTAAGAGTTAGTTCAAGTTGTCAGTGGTGTCCTTAATACACTCTCCAGGGAAATGAAGGTAATGGATCGCCCCCTAGATGGTTGAATCTGTTTTATGGGGAAAGAGGGATTGGTTTTGTTTTGTGGGGGTGGGGTTTTTTTTTTTTTTCCCGACTCTATAAAGTAGATATGTAATGTAGCAAACAGCCCCTTACATGTCAAGGATACTGAGCAGTTGAGCATCAGAATCAAAAGCAGTCAAACGTCAATAACTTTTACAACCGTTCTAAATTGTGAAACTCCATTTACAACCAATAATCTATCAATATTGACTGCTTTGGTTTTTAATAAACACAATCATTTTTACTTTTATATTCTTGATCAGTGTCAATAGCTAAGTCGCTCGACCCCTGACCGCCTATTTGTCCGTCCGTATGTATAGACGCAAGAATCTCGGAAAGTATAAGAGCTAGAGACACCATATTGGGAAAGTAGGTTCCTACTTAGCAACCCCCCACCCATTTATATGGACAGTTTATAATATATAGCCTTGATTTTTGGCATGCAAAATTCTTGGTACGATCGGATAAGAAATACAGAGTTAGTTTCAGGGGGATGCAGGATGCAGGAGACTCCACTATAGCATACTTGTTAGTCTATAAGTAAATTGAATTGAATATTTTGAGCATGCATAAATAATTCTGACTATCTCGCAGTCGAGGACATTCGATTAGAACACACTTGTTCAAATCAAAGTATGCCTTGATAAAATGTTTCTTTATTAATTCAATTCTACAGATCTTACAACAGAGTATAAGTACAAATTTTGGTAAATAATTAAATTCATAGTTCGTTAGACTCCTTAGCCATGTGTAGGAATGACTGCTGTGATTCTATAGATGACTGTTGTTGCTCGCTGGAAGCAAAAGCAGGATTTTTTTGTGTATGGACAATAGCAATAGGAATAGTTGGTTTAATAGTGTCAATAGTGGGTTTTGAGGGAGATGAAACTATTGCGGAATTTTTACTTTCACTCATGTTCTTGATGTCGTGTATATTACATATTACAGCTGGTGTACTCATGCTAATTGCCTATCGAATGGTAAGTACTAACGAAGATGATATTATTTCCGTTTTCCTCAAATATTTCAATTAATTTTAACATAGGATTATGGCTGGTTATTTTTGACTGGACTCATACTAAGCTCTGTTGCTCCATATATAGCTTTTGTGGCAATATTTCCAATGGGTATGTCCGAATGAAGTATGAATATATCAACATTTTCACACCCTGCAAATATATTTAACATGCAAGAAGATATTTTTGATATACATACATATATCTTGTCCGTCTGTATGAACTTAACTATTAGAGCTGAAGACACCAAATTTTGAATGTGGATAGTTTATAGGAATATACCATAGAAGATCCGATTTGCTTCACATTTGAGATATTACCCTCGCAAGTCAAAAAAACGGATTCACAGCAACAATTGCATTAGCATACATGATGATTAGATCACGCGCCGATCAGATATAGTAAACACAAAAGTTATTCACAATACTAGTTTCAGCACTGCAGAGCGGGGAGAGCAGCAGCGCAACTGGCACTTAAAATGATCTGCTTGCTTGCACTGCCGCTGAACAGCATGATATATGTTGGTACAGTGTCGTACAGTCGGGTATACTCGACTAGAGTAATCATACTTGTTTTTAATTAAACTCCAACTTCTACTTTCAGTTATGCAGATATTCTTCACCATTGCTTGTTGCAGATATTATAACACTGTGTTATATTACTTGTAATGTGTATAAATTCAAAAATAGTTGTATGAATTGTAAAGATGAATACAGTTGAAACTTATTATTTGCGTTTTATTTAAATTTACGTCTGTTCGTTCTCAATTACATGTATAGATTAATTCTAACTCTGCTTAGTTATCGATATCATCATTAATATCGATACCTTCACATATTGCACAGAGTTATTTCTTAACTTATCGTTATATTTTTCGGTTACATTCAAATTCACTTAACTTCTGTTAGATTCAATATATTTCTGATCTTACAGAATTAAACTAGAATAAACATTTCGGTTGAAAATTCTCTAAAATTACTATCGATATTAATGTGGGTTACATACATACATATCTATCGAATGTATACAAAAAAAAATAAAAAGCGAAGAATTAATATAAGAATCTCATATCATATGACATTTATGAGACTTCAAATATTGGCTTGTGCATTACGATAATGCATCTGCTCACGGATCTCAGCAACTATAACAGTTAAAGTCACCAAATTTGGATTGTAGGTCCTTTATTACATACATACGAAGATCAGATTTCAGATATCTCTCCACGTACCCCCGCAATTCGATAAAAACGTTTTACATCAACAATTTTAATGATACTTTGTCACTCTTAATAAACTACTAAGAAAGTTCATGTCAATCAAATAAAACAAGCAAGAATGCTATAGTCGAGTATACCCGACAACAAAACTCCTTGTACACAGGTCGAAAATTTCCGAATGCATCTTCGTACACTTACACACATACACAAAGACGCACACACACAACCGACATCGCAAACGAGGCATTTTAAGTGGTGGCTGTGCTTCTTCTTCCCCCCACTCGCTGGAGTACTGAATTTTGTTTGTGGAAAAACTTCCGTGTTTATTATCCGATCAACTTGAAATTTGGACAGTAGATTAAGAGTGACTGAGGTACTGTACATGTCAAATCCCAATGGTTTATCTTTAAATTTGTGTCTGTAAAACGTTTTCATCGAATTGCGGGAGAACGGGGTGTATCTGAAATTTGAAATAAACTTGATCTGCGTATGCTACACACGAACCTACATTTCAAATTTGGTGTCTCTAGCTCTTATAGTTACTGAGATCGACGCGTTCATACAGACGGACAGACAGACGGAAATGGCCAAATCGGAATCTCTTTGGATACTGATCAAGAATATATATACTTTATAGGGTCGGAGATGTCTCCTACTGCCTGTTACATACTTTGCACAAATCCAATACCCCCTATTTTACCCATTTTATGGGTTAAGGGAGTGAAAATGGTAATTGTATTAATTTACCCTGTTATGCACACAAACAAATATGCAAATATGTATATTTTGGGCCTCCCCCCAATCTAACGCCTGGAAAAATCAATTTCGATATCATCCTGAAAATATATCGCCCATACATATCGTACAAAATGTTGATCGATGGAAAATACAAAACCGTGGTAAATGTTTACCAAATTGAGCAATAACAGGAATGATAACAGCCTCTCTAACTTTAACAGTTCTCACACTACTATTGACATCGGGGATTTCCGTATTAATAAAAAGCCATCGGTGTCTCTCGGTAGCCAAGCAGCTCTGAGTCAGTTGATACAATTTATAACAATACGCAGTGACCAAATCCAGAAAATTCATTATCTTCGTCATAAGTTAAATTAAACATTATGTGGAGGTGCCAATCAAAGAAAATCTATTGTGCAACCGGAATGCCCATAGGCAAAGTTTTAGTTTCATATGAGGATCTTAAATCTGAAGACGTTGTAGAATTACAGAATCTTCAGCTACGCAATCTGACGACCTTTGATCTCGAAGAAAGAGAACTTAAAACACCCAAAACTATTGGCTATTATCGTGAGCTTGCATTTGATGAATATCCACTGGATCTGGCCAAAGGACATCAGGAAATGATTTGTAGTAGCTCTGATCCAGAGCATTACAAAAAGCAAAAAACCTGCCATTTCATTATGTCGCAGAAAGTGAAACCAGAATTCGACTTTTGCACAACTCGAAGAGCGCTAAGGGATATCCAATTCACATATCCAAGCAGACACGACTTAAATCTGGTTGCCATCAAGTTTAAAGACTGTATTTACCTACAATCAAATTATGAATGTAATGAAAACCAGAAAGGCGATTCATATCAATTTAAACTGCGCCAGCATCTGTTTGTCGGTGAGTATTTGAGAGTTTAGTATCCCTATAACAACTTATAAACCAACCATTCTCCAGATGCCCCAGGCGGTCTACCAAAGAACAGATCTGCCTGTGGATCAAATGTACGCCAACTTTAGTGCCACTCTGGGCAAGTTCAGGCTGCTCTACTCGGCTGAGGTAATTGGAGTGGATAATACTGAGCCGCTCGGCGATCTGTGAGTATCTCAAATGTGCCTAATTCCATCAATATTATAAATATTTTCCTTCAACCCAGCAATGACCCCGAGGTGCTGAAGCAGCTCCGTTTTAGCATGGTTAAATTCGTCAGAGAAAAGTTTAAGAACTATTGGCGTTTTAATTTCCGGGCGGACGAATATCTATTCCAAGCCCGTTTGGCGGGTATTGAACAATTAAGAGTGGCACATTTCGAAACCATTCGTGAAGAAGTCATTGTAAAGAAGCCTATTGAAACTGTTAGTTTTGCTTCTTTGCTAAAGGTATTTATTTATTTATGTATGAATTTAGTTATCGGGATCTAATATATCGCTAAGCATTATCTTTAGTTTCAGCAGCATGAGAAGAAATTGCAATCGCGTTTGCAGTTGCTGCACAACTTCCTCTCCGAGGTGAGCAACCTCATGGCTGATGAGGATTGCCCGTACACCGCCTACGTATTCCATATAAGGAATGATTGTGTCCGCTATGAGAGATTTGGGGGCCCCAATGAGTACAGCTTCCTTGATAAGGAGTACATTGAATACATAAACGATCTATACAAAGCATAAGTAACTTTGTAGGCAAACCAGACTAGTTTGTGGTGTGGCTCTTCTTTTCTGTTTTGGAATTTGGTTTTTATGTTTATTTGTTGCTAATATATTTTATTGTAATTGTAAGTACACATATATTCGTAAAATATGCTTAAGAATGAAAGTTGCGACTTCAAAGTATTCATTAACTCAAAATAAAGAAGATATTCTGTAAAACAAGATACAAACAATTGAGTAATGAATAAATCGTAGAAGCGTTTCTTATGTAAAAGAGCTCAACTCTATTTTGATAGTGAACCTAATCTTCGGTGCACATTAAAGCAAATTTCGCTCTTATTTAAGTTAGCCTTGATACACTTTATCGGCAAATATTTCCCATCTGTATAAGACGAGCAGCCAAATCTGCTGACTCGTTTCCTGAGAGACCCAAGCTGGGTCTTTATCAACTTCAACGATGATGTCACAGCTTCAGCTTTATGAGGAATTGTTGTGGATTGGCTTCTTTATTTCCACATTTACAGTTGAGCAAAGCAGTCGAAAGACATTAATATTATTATCCCATAAGAATGGCTGAGGGAAATTTTAGAGTTTCTTGTGACGATCTAAAAACTGAAGACGTCGTAGAATTGCAGAATCTTCAGCTATGCAATCTGACGACCTTTGATCTTGAAGAACGAGAACTTAAAACGCCCAAAAGTATTGGCTATTATCGTGAGCTTGCATTTGATGAATATCCACTGGATCTGGCTAAAGGATATCAGGAAATGATTTTAAGTCGCTCTGATCCAGAGCATTACGAAAATCAGAAAACTTGTCACTTCATTATGGCGCAGAAACTTAAGCCAGAATTCAATTTCTGCACAACTCGAGGTGCGCTAAAGCAAATTCAAATGACACTTTTAAGCAAAAAGGGCACGGATCTAGTTGCCATCAAGTTTAAGGGTTGTATTTACCTTAAATCCCACTGCGAAACATATTTTGAGCAAAAACGCGATTCATATCAATTAAAGCTGCGTCAGCATCTGTTTGTTGGTGAGTATTTGAGAGTTTAGAATCCCTACAATAACTTATAGACCAACCATTCTCTAGATGCCCCAGGCGGTCTACCAAAAACTGATCTGCCTGTGGATCAAAGGAAGCAAATCTATGCCAACTTTAGTGCCACTCTGGGCAAGTTCAGGCTGCTCTACTCGGCCGAGATGATCGGAGTGGATAATACTGAGCCGCTCGGCGATCTGTGAGTATCTCAAATGTGCTTAATTCCATCAATATTATAAATATTTTTATTCAACCCAGTAATGACCCCGAGGTGCTGAAGCAGCTCCGGTTCAGCATGGTTAAAATCTACGCAAAGAGGTCTGAGAACATTGATTGGTGTAAGGATATCCGCGCGGAGGATTGTCTTATTCAAGCCCACTTCGCTGGTATTGAACAAATAAGATTGGCACATTTTAAACTCATTGGTGAAAAAGCCATTGTAGAGAATCCCATTGAAACTGTTAGTTTCGCTTCATTGCTAAAGGTATTTATTTATGTATGAATTTATAGAGATTTATTTGATATTCTATCCTTAGTTTCAGGAGCATAAGAAGAAATTGCAATCACGTTTGCAGTTGCTGCATAAATTCCTCTCCGAGGTGAGCAACCTCATGGCTGATGAGGATTGTCCGTACACCGCCTACGTATTCCATATAAGGAATGATTGTGTCCGCTATGAGAGATTTGGGGGCCCCAATGAGTACAGCTTTCTTGATAAGGAGTACATTGAATACATAAACGGTCTATACCAATCATAAATAATCCAGTGAATATCCCGAATATATCCAACGAAGTAATGTTTATGTAGGTCTCTTTCAAAATTTCCTATCAAAGTATCAAATTTAAAGCAGGTCGTCTAAAATGTAGTTACGACAAAAAAGCGGGAGGATTGTGAATAAATGCACATGTTTAGAATTTTAAAGACCTGTGCCGAGTTCATAAACATAGATATCCCTGAAAAAATGTTCAATAAATTGTTACACCTTTAACTAAACAAAATTTAGGATCGTTGTTCCATAGTTCGCTTATATGAGCCGCCCTTGGCTGCTGCTGCTGGGCGTGTCAGTTGGATTGGTGTCCGCAGTTGGCTGCTTTGTGGCCGGGGCCTACTTTCAACATGGACATGCAACGCGACTGCTGCAGCAGCTGGTCCAGCAAGATCCGTATGCCTACTATATCAGTCCAAAGATCTTTGAAGTGGTAAGCTGGCGACATAGGAAATCATCAATGGGAATTTGTAGACAATCTTTTCAAAGTTTTGCTTCTTTGGCACTCGGAATGAGGCGGCGCATCGCGTGCAGCGTATCATGAAGTATGGCTTTCCGGGCTTGGATGATCTGAGGCTCTATAGCGATTTTGTGCTCTCCTATGATCGTCGCAATCGTGTGGCACACTGGGTCTGTGAGCATTTGCAGCTGGAGAATTTGGAGGCGGCACGGGGCGTGGGTCGCGCTCGCGCCACCTATCGGCCGGATCTGAGTGTGCCATCCAACTATCGTGCCACACTGTCCGACTATAGAAACTCGGGTTTCGATCGTGGACATCTGGCGGCCGCCGGCAATCATCGTAGCCATCAAAGTCATTGTAATGAAACCTTCTTTCTAACCAACATAGCGCCGCAAATTGGGCGGGGCTTTAATAGCGGTGCCTGGAACAAACTGGAAAAATATGTCAGGGAGCTAACCCAGCGTTACGGTTCGGTCTATGTGTGTACAGGTCCGCTATATAAGCCCCGGCCGCATAGCAATGGCAAATGTAGCATAGAATATAGTATGATTGGAACAAATATGGTTGCGGTGCCTACACACTTCTTTAAAGTGATCATGGTGGAGTCTAAGCTACCGCTCGGTAAACCCTATATGGAGGCCTTTGTGCTACCCAATGCGCCCATATCCGATACACTGAAACTACGCACCTTTCTCTGCGATATACGTGAGATCGAGCATTATGCGGGTCTCCATTTCTTTAACGGCTTGCGCAGAAGTTCAATCTTCGGCAGCAACTATCCAAGTGAATCGCAGGTTTTTCGAGATTTTGTCTAAATTCAACGAAATTCTACTAAATGATGCATAAAATTTGAATGTTAGTTTGTTGAACAAGGGACCGCAAAGGTTATAAGTATAAGTAATATATATAATAGCAATATTTTAAGCATTATGTCTTATTTCTTATTTTATTTTTATTTATTTATTACGAGTTATAAGAACTACATACGAACTACTTAAAGAAGCTATAGCGTAGGCTATATATTTACAGGTTATTAATTCTAATGGTGTTGTTATTGTGGCTGTGTAGTGGTGTATTGGCCTATAGAATGGTTACTGTAATGTAATAGTTCAAGCCGGGATCGGACAGCAAGTGGGTCAGAGGTCAAGGCATCCGCCTCACAGACGGGAGCACTCGGGTTCGAATCTAGCCGACTACAACTCATATACGGACAAGTTTGGACAACAATTTCTAACAATAAGGTCACTGATGAGGATGCTTGGCTGCATCCGAAATAGCGCTATATGACCAGCCAATACTTTTCATATCTACCTTTCTATATACACCCTGAATAGTTGACGTCGAGCCTGTTAAATATTTCAGTTCTTAGTTTATTTTGATTGTGGATGAAAGTATGTGTTGAGTGTCGAGTGTTTTATGTGTTGTTAGATGAGGGGATAGAGGTTCGTTTCTTTGAGTAGTTGGATGAGGGATAGGATGTTGGTTTTGGTTTTGGTGGGTGTAGATAGAAAATAAAATAAAACTGAAAAAAAAACTGAACTCTGATAAACAAATGTTTTCTTTATTTTGATATTTTGACGAAAATCGAATGATCAATTATTTGGTGAGTTTTATATTTTGCATACAAATAATAATTTAATAATTTCTTAGGTTTTATTTTTTTTCAGTAGAACAGCCACTTATAGAGTTATTTGCATCTTTCAGGGAATAAATGTTCCGTGAGATTTTGTATAATTTTTACTTATAAACTCCATAAAAGATTCTCCCAAATGTAATTCTCGCCAGTGGAAATGTTGGTATGATAAACAGTTGTATCTGATGAATAGATTTTGATATCAAGATACTATATATAAAGTGTTGT
Organism: Hirtodrosophila histrioides; assembly: GCA_037075165.1. Lineage (NCBI taxonomy): Eukaryota > Metazoa > Arthropoda > Insecta > Diptera > Drosophilidae > Hirtodrosophila > Hirtodrosophila histrioides. Next base: position 1,600,120 of record JBAMCL010000036.1, read on the forward strand.
AAAGGTTGTGTTTTTTTTTTCTGGTTTTTTTATGGGGGGGGATTTGTTAAATAAATATGCTAATTTTAAATTTAAAAAAAAACTCCTGGAGACTTTTTTTGAACCAGTAGGCACAGCCTTTGAAAAAATGTTAATTCATGACAAATTGTTAAAGTGCTTAAGTCGTTTGATTGAGAATAAAGGGAATATAGACCAACGCAAAATTCAAAGTTAATAGAGCGTCATTAATACACATACTTTGATTTCATTTTTGGTATTGGTATTACTCTACAGAATGTCTGTTCCAGAGGCCGGGGTTCAACAATGTGCATTCTATGCGATTGTAGGTTTCACGGGATTTGTGTGCGGCGCCTACTTGCAGCAGGAAATAACAATTCGTCAACTGTTTGGCATGATACGTAGGGATCCTTATGTGTTTTGTTATCGTCATAGGTTGTACCCGCTTGTAAGTATACCTAACCTTAAAATGTTCGCTTTGACTGCATTCTATTTTGCCTTCCAGATGTCCACCTTTAGAACAGATCACGAAGCGAGGCTGTGGAAACGCTCGACGTGTTTGTCGGACAAAATACGTGATTTTTTGGCCTTTCCAATGTTTGATGCGGTTAGCACGTACTTTTTTGATAAGAAACCGCCAACGTATTCACCAGATATGTTGAAACTGATCAAGTACGGGCTGCCCAGTACGGATAATCTGTATGTGAACAAGGACTATATTGTTTCGCAGGATCTGACCACAAATTCACCGAAATGGATGTGCGAGCATCTTACGGGCAACTACAAGAAACTAACCACCGATGCAGACGGCGATGCACTGCATCTGCGGTACAATGATGTCTTTGTGCTGAGCTGTGGCGCCACGCGATCTTGCAAGGCCTTCACGCGAGAGATCTGGCGGAAACTGGAGCGGCATGTTTCCCAAATGGCGGAGAAGTTGGGATCGGTGTACGTATATACGGGCCCCATGTATTTGCCAACTTGTCAGCCTGGCGAGAACTGGTCATTGGAATATCAAATTGTGGACTGGATACCATTGCCAATGCCTTCGCATTACTTTAAGGTGATAATCTGTGATCCACAGCTGCCGGAATGCACACCCTATATGGAGGGCTATATCATAGATAATAAAAACAGCACCACTTGCAGCAGCAGCGAACTAACTGATTATCTCTGTGACGTTGGCGAGATTGAGCGGCATACGGGCCTTCGATTTTACGACGGTGTTCAGTCAATTGTGCGATTCCAGAAAGAAAAGTACAACCTAGAAAGTCCAATGAGAAGATTTCAGTATGGAAGAGATCCATTTATCTCAGTTCCAGATCCATCTATCGAAACCTATCCTTGAAAAACCCACAAATAAAAATAACATATGTTGACATTTTCAAAATGTAACTGTCACTTAACAGCGCTGCGACAACAGTGCGCTGTTAATGTTAGCACAGCTGTGCGTTGTTGGAACTCGATATTTGTTGCAACTAATAATCGATATATCGGTTCTTTTGAAAAATATCAAAGAAAGTACAAAACAGAGAGCTTACTTTGCTATAATTCCAGCAACAAATCAATAATTAATATGTTTTGTTATGTTGAAAACTAAAATTGTTGGACAATCCGACTTACATGGATGACTATGTCAGAGTTTATTTCTGATGTACCTAATTGTCACCTTGTACTAAAACAATACTCCACTTAATGGCAACACTTTTTGGTATCTTTCAAATGATTTTTCGGTAATTTTCTAATTTTTGTCGTACTTTTTACTAGTTTTTTAGTTATATTTTAAAAATATCGCCAAACATATCGAAATCAGCAGTCTGGCCCATCAAGTTACACTTATCGATATATGTCGCACAGGCGACAACTTTACGTGGCAAACTGTCAAATGCAACCAACAAGCAGCAGAAAAAAATCGAATTAGCGAACTGACGTGGAAGTTCGCTTTTGCTTGGAATTTGTGTTAAAAACTGCCTTACCTGTGCGTCCAGCCCAGCAAAAGCTGCTATTATTTCACCACAGCAGCCAGCAATAACATCAAATACCGAAAATTGACACTAATACGTCTGCAAACGGTTGAATCGCGAACGCGAACTTTGAGCTGCAATTTGAGTGTGTTGTGTGAAAGTTGTTGCTACGTTTTATATGTGCTCAATTTGAGACGCTGCACGCAGGCCGATACATAAAACAATGAATCCGAATATGTATGGTGTGCCGCCTACGCAATTTCAGCAGCAGCCGCAGCAGCAACCACAATATGCAGCACCACCGCCCGTTAGCGGGGCTCGGGGTGCGCCGGGATGGCCACCACAACAGCAGCAGCAGCCAACGCAACAACAACAGCCACAACAACAGCAGCAGCACCAGGCAGCGCCACCACCACAACAACAACAACAATATGGCGCTCCGGTGACGTCCGCTCAGCAGCCCTATGTGAATGGCAACTATCAGCAGGTGAGCGCGAGTATGAGCTTCTAAGCCTTCCTAGAGCTTGCAGGAACAACAATAGCTGCAGCTCAACAACTCAAGCTCAGCTGAAAGAGCTCATCTCTTTGAGTGAAATCCTCAATTTAATACACTTACAACTCAACTCACCTTCAAAGCTCTTTGTGACTGCCAACTATTTGCGACAAGAACAACAACTTGAGCTTTAGATCATTCCAGGTTCACAATACATAAAAATCAAGCTATTGCATCATTGAGCATATTGAGAATAACTAATCGCCAGATTTTCAATTTCATTCACAATTTGACCTAAGCTTGTGTCCTTATTTGCTCAGAAAAGACACTTCAGTTAGTTCTCCTTGTATGATTGCAGTGAATGGGCTGCATAACTTTTAGAACCTCTTTAAAAGGGTATGCAAAATCGGTCATCAAATTTCTATGAAGAGTGTATTCAACTTCGTTGCGCTGATAACACTTTTTCTTGAGCCGCATTTATTTAAAAGAGGTCAACTAACATTTCATAATGAACAATGCCTGATAAGAGCACACACATAATTGAATTGGTTTAGCATGTACTCATGAACAACTCTCTCTCTCTTTCGCTCTCTCTCTCTCTCTCTTTGTCTGTGCACAGCTGGCCACGTCAATGAGCGGCTTGAGTGTAAGCGGTAATCCCCTGAAGCCCGCACAACCACCGCTGCCCATGCCAACAGCTGGAGGCACAGCCGCTGCACCACAACCGCAGTATAACCAATTTAACTCGAACGCGCCGCCAACGTCGCAGCCAAACTTTAACAACAACAATGCTTATGCGGCCGCCTATGCAAATGGCTCAACGGCTCCGTCTCCATCTCCGGCAGCGGCTCCGCCTGTGTCGGGCGTAGCAGGAGCAGCACCACCACCCACGCTGTATCCACCCAAATCAGCGGCGCCGCCCACATCGGCGCCCGCACCACAGCCGCAGAGCGTGTCCAGCGGCATTAACCAGATGACACTCAATAGCAGCAATTTGCCGGGCTTGCCCCACATGCCGCCACCGAAAACGTCAACGCCTGGTCCACAGCCAGCTGTTTCCACAGCCGCTGCGCAGCCAGCACCGCCAGCTGCGGCTTATGGTCGTCCTGGTATGCCGCCTGGTGGCGCTGCTCCAAACACATACACGCAGCCAGGCATGCCGCCTCAGCCGGCAGCAGCTGCTGCCCCAACTGGCCCATATGGTGGGCCACAGCCAGGCAACTTCCCAAACGCCTATGCTGGCCAGCCAGCGCCGGCTCCGGCTGCATACCAAGGTGCACCACCGCTGCCAGGACATCAGCAGCAGCAGCCACCGCCACAATTTGGCGCACCACCGCTGCCAGGACAGCAGCAGCAGCAGTCGGCGCCACAATTTGGCGCACCACCGCTGCCAGGACAGCAGCAGCAGCAGTCAGCGCCACAATTTGGCGCACCACCGCTGCCAGGACAGCAGCAGCAGCCGCAGCCGCCGCCACAATTTGGCGCAGCGCCGGGTGCAACACCATATGGCGCAGCGCCGCCGCCAGCGCATGGCTTTCCACCACAGCCGGGACAGGCGCTGGCTGGACAGCCGCCCATGCCTGGATATCCGGCTCAACCCATGCCCGGCTATCCGCCACAACCGGGACAGCAGCAGCAACAGCCCATGCCCGGGTATCCGCCACAGCCTGGCAGCTATCCAGGTCAACCAGGACCCGGCCGTCCTGGATACAATGTAAATACTCTTATTTAACAGAACACTACTGTTAATGACACGCTGTTAACGTCACATTAACATTTTCATTTCTTTTAACAGCAACCGCCCATGCCGGGTGCTGGCAATATGTATCAACAGGCACCGCAGCCGCGTCGCCTTGATCCCGACCAGATGCCAAATCCCATACAGGTCATGATTGAGAATCAACAAACAGCCAGCGGTCCGTTTGTCACCAATCAGCCAGGACTGCTGCCACCGCTGGTTACCACCAAGTTTGTGGTCCACGATCAGGGCAACTCGTCGCCGCGCTTCATGCGCTCCTCGCTCTACTGCATACCCAATACGCCCGATCTGCTGAAGACAACGGCTCTACCATTGACGCTTAACATTTCACCCCTGGCGCGCATCGCTCACGGTGAAATGGAGCCGCCGATTGTCAATTTTGGTGACATGGGTCCCATACGCTGCAATCGCTGCAAGGCGTACATGTCCCCCAATATGCAGTTCGTGGATGCGGGCCGACGATTCCAGTGTCTCATGTGCAAGGTGACAACGGAGGGTGAGTTTCAAATAAATGTCAACTTCCCAATCTAAAACTAGTTCACATTAACATATTTAATATATATTAGAATATACAACATTTTTGTTTACTCCCTGTACCATAATGGGTAAGGGTAAAAGGGGGACAGAAGAAGACATCTCCAACCCTATAAAGTATATAGTGTCAAAAGAGGTTTCGATTTGGCCATGTCCGTCTGTATGAACGCGTCGATCTCAGCAAATATAAGAGCTAGAGATACTAAATTTGGAATGTGGGTTCCTGTATACCATACGCAGATCAAGTTTGTTTCAGATTTCAGATATCTCCCCCCGCTCTCCCGAAAAACGATTTGTGACGACAATTTAAAATATATGGCCTTGGGACTTGTGTATAATGCTTGGGTCATTCTTAATCTACTGTAAAGATTCAATCGGATCATAAACACAGAAGTTATTCACGAAAAGACAAGATACAGTACTCTAACGTCGCTTGTGTGTGTGTGTATGTGTAAGTGTACGAAGATGTGATTGCATATTTTAAACCTGGGAACGGGGAATTTCATAGTTGGGTGTACTTGACTAAAGCATTCTTAGTTCTGTCTTTTTGTTAAAGTTTTACTCATATATACTACTATTTTTGAGTTCTTTTAATTTTACTTTTATTCTTAACGAAGATTCTCAAAATAAACTCAACTTATTAGCTTATTAGATCCGTTTTCTCATTCTTATTTAAGCTGATCTGCCTTTTAAAAGTTGGTTTAAGTACATGTTTAATATTGCATAAAACAATATATTTATCCAATATAAAGTTTGCAATTCTAAGTTTAGTATTATTTTAAAATGGTTGAAGATTAATTGGAATAAGAAAATAACAGTGTTCTCAACACATGATATATCACAAATATAAAAATTCTCTTAATTGTACAGTGCATCCCGACTATTATCAGCATTTGGATCACACCGGGCAGCGTGTGGACAAGCACGAGCGCCCAGAGCTGCTGCTGGGCACTTACGAGTTTCTGGCTACCAAGGATTACTGTCGCGTAGGTTCAACATTTGTACTTACCCCCAACTCGAGTTGTAATATATGTATGTTTATTCCACAGAACAATGTGCCGCCTGAGGTGCCAGCGTTTATATTTGTTATAGACGTCTCGTACAATACGATCAAATCCGGTTTGGTGCATTTGCTTTGCTCGCAGATCAAGCACATACTCAAGCATCTACCAGTGGATCAGGGCCAGGATAAGTCGAAGGTGCGCGTCGGCTTCATTACCTACAACAGCACCGTGCATTTTTACAATATCAAGAGCAGCCTGGCGCAGCCTCAAATGATGGTTGTGGGCGATGTGCAGGAGATGTTTATGCCACTGCTGGATGGTTTCCTTTGTCATCCAGAGGAATCGGCGGCGGTGATTGATGCTCTAATGGAAGAAATACCGCGCATGTTTGTGGACACCAAGGAAACGGAAACTATACTCTACCCAGCCATACAGGCCGGTCTCGAGGCTCTCAAGGCATCCAATGCATCGGGCAAATTGCTGGTGTTTAATTCCACGCTGCCAATTGCTGAGGCGCCTGGCAAGCTCAAAAACCGCGATGATCGTAAATTGCTGGGCACAGACAAGGAGAAGACGGTACTAACACCACAAACGACAGCCTACAATACGCTTGGTCAGGAGTGCGTGCAGCAGGGTTGCTCCGTTGATTTGTTTGTATTCAACAATGCCTATATAGACATTGCCACAATTGGTCAAGTGGCGCGTTTGACGGGCGGCGAGGTCTTCAAGTACACATACTTCCAGGCGGAGCTCGATGGCAAGCGTCTCATCGAGGACATCATTAAGAACGTATCGCGTCCAATTGCCTTTGATGCGGTTATGCGCGTACGCACCTCGGCGGGCATACGGCCCACCGAGTTTTATGGACACTTTTATATGTCCAACACGACCGACGTGGAACTGGCCAGCATTGGTAAGTTAGCCGCAATGAAAAGTTGTTGTGCCAATCTTTAAATGCCTTTATCTTTCCAATAGATGCCACCAAGTCGGTGAGCATTGAGATCAAGCATGACGATAAGCTGGCTCCGGAGGAGAATGTCTATGTCCAGGTGGCACTGCTGTACACCTCCTGCAGTGGTCAACGCCGGCTGCGCATACTGAATCTGGCGTTGAGCGTGACCGTCACCATAGCTGATGTGTTCAAGAGCTGCGATTTGGATGCCATGATGTTGTTCTTTGCGAAGCAGGCATGTTTCAAGCTAATGGAGCACTCGCCCAAGCAGGTCAAGGACAATCTTATCCAGCGTTCGGCACAGATCTTGGCATGCTATCGCAAGCATTGCACATCGCCAACCTCAGCTGGTCAGCTGATACTGCCCGAGTGCCTCAAGCTGTTGCCACTTTATGCGTCTTGTTTGCTGAAGAACGATGCCATTTCTGGTGGCTCCGATATGACGCTGGATGATCGCTCCTATGTCATACAATTTGTGCTAGCCATGGATCTGAATATGTCCGTTAACTTTTTGTATCCACGCTTCATTCCCATACACAATGTCGAGCCCGATGAGACGACTCTGCCGACTCCTGTGCGCTGCACACACGAGAAGATCACCGAGGATGGTGCCTACATACTGGAGAACGGTGTGCATCTCTTCATCTGGCTGGGCCAATCGCTGGCGCCCAACTTTGTCCAGCCTCTGTTCGGTGTCCAATGCACGCAACAGGTGAATGCTGAGCGTTTCGCCATCACCGCTGATACGCCACTGGCGCGTCGTATTACTGATATTCTCGATCAGATTATGGAGGAGCGTACACGCTACATGCGGGTAAGTCTAGCACTAATATTGTTTAAACGGATTAACTAGCATATTCGGTCGGCATGGAATCCGTTTAAGCACTGCTCCCATTTATAGATATACGACTCATTTGTTAAACTTGTTGCAGGTGACGTGTGTGCGGCAGAACGATAAGCTGGAGAGCGTCTTCCGGCACTTCCTCATTGAGGATCGCGGCACAGATGGGTCGGCCAGCTATGTGGATTTCCTGTGCCACATGCACAAGGAGATCAAGGACCTGTTAAGTTAGCACGTAGGCTACTCGTACAGACTGCCGGTTGCCAGCAGCATTGCACCCGAGGAGCGCTGGTCCAGAAGCTACTCACAGAATCGTGCACGCATGCGTCGCCTCTCACTGAGCAGCCGTCGGTTCAAATAATAATCTAGCATATAGTGCAGAAAGAACTTCAATTATATATACGAGTACATACATACATACATATATATATATATATATAAAGATATACATAGCAGCGACTTCATTTCGAGCGTTACAAATCTTCCATTAATTTTTATTAAAGTTTTCATATTTTGCATGTTTCCTTTCTGTCAATCCTAAGTATTCGATATGCTTATTTATATGTGTGTGTATTCCTGCGCTATCAACATTTGTTAAACGAGCAACCGCAATTAGGCAAATATATCTTATATATCTTTCTATTTTTCTGTTATAGTTTTCATTCATTCAAATTCCGTGCATACTTTTAATTCAATTAAAATTGTAACAGAGAAATTCCCCCTAGTTAAAAAAAAAAACAAATCGTGAATTATGCCTGAGGCGATTAATAATGATTCTGACACTGCAAAGTTGTTCAACAAATATTTACCTGTATCAACACAACCTTTTATAAATATGTAGCAATGTTTTTTAGAATCCATCAGTGTAATAAATAATTTCAATACGATATTTGCAATACTGGTTTATGAGTTTGGTTCCCGCTCCTTACTAATGTACTTTGTGTATTGTAATTCTGATTAATATAAAATATATATAATAAACTTTTCGTGTGAGAATTATTCTAATTTCACTTGGTATATGCCCAAGAAAAAAACTGTGTGCAAAAACATTTATTGAAAAATGAAATAAAAATCTTTATTAAATACAAACGTTTTTTCATGTTTAATGGGAACAGGCTGAAAAGGAACTTATCAAGTCCACAACCTGTATCATTATCTAAGAAAAGAAACCAAGCCGCCGATTCTTAATGGACTTTTTAGGTATTACTTTAAACAGATGACGATCGGAAGGAAGCTACGGAAGTTTTTAGATGACTAAGAAAGATTTTTCCTATCGAATTATCGATTATTTGAGTGTAAAATTGATTCATATTTCAGATAGAAAGGTAGTCGATATAGAAGTCAAAGAAAGCTACAAAAAAAGGCATTAAACGCTTGGTATAAATAAGCGAGTCCCAAATTTTGATCTACCATTGCATGTATGTTTTTTAAGGTAAACGTCTCAAACTAGTTTAAAAGATCTATATGTCGAACTGGAATTTATAAGCTCTTGACTTCCCAAGTCCACTAATATCTTTGATAATGATTTAAAGCTTTGTATCAGCCAAAAATGTCCTTAATGATAATATAGCTAGCTAGAAAGTTATACAAGTATAGTAAATTTGAATAGAAAACATTTGCATATATAAGGTATGTATATATAGTTATATTGTATTGTATTTATTAGGCCATTAAATATCTAGAATTATTATTATTTGACGTGCACATTTTACATTTACATAAATTTGTAGATTGTTTTACTTTTTTCTTGGTTTCTTTTTGTTTTTCTTTTTTATTTTTGTGTTTAGAAAAAGTTTTCGATTTCAATGTTCCCGAAATTCATAACAATTAAATAAACATTGCCTAAGATGCCCCACACTCTCTGTGTCTGTGTGTGTTGTGTGTGTGTGTGTGGTTGTGTGTGGTATTGTGTTGCTGAAATACTAATTATCCGAATCACTAATGAACGTTTAAAACAGACGTCGATCTCTCTTAATTTTAATTAAATTGGAACAGAGATTACACACAGATAACAGATTTGATTTATAAACATGTATGGATACATCAGAGTTTGCTGATTGGCTCTTACAATTAATGTTAAGTTTATATAATTACAAAATATCTGTTGCAGCTCAAAATATTTAATATAGTTACTCTTTTTGTTTTTGTTTTCGTTTTTTCAGTTTACAACTTAATTACATGTTTAGACATCGACGACTTGGATATAATTTTGATTTATTGTTTTATTCGCATGCCGAAATTTGCTGTAAATTACGCAGAACACAATTTATGGAATAATACGGCAATAATTGTCAATAAAATTGAACTATTAGCTAGCATTTCTTTAATATTTAAAAATTGCGAATTGATATAAACGATATACGAACGAATGATTTTTCCCTTGACATTTGCGCGGCATTATCGTATATATATATATAATTCTATAGCCTGCGCCTTTTTCACACTGTCATTTAATAATTTACTGAAGGAAATCAGATTTGTTGGCGTGTCGAATGCGCCCGTTTCTGTTTAAAAGCAAGCAGCCAAAGTATTCTTCGTATTTTCGTGTATGCGAGTGTGTTGTGTGTGTGTATATGTGCTGCTGAGTGTTATGGTAGCCAGATTTGGATAGTGGGAGCGGTGTGGAGCTGGGCAAACCGCCCTATTTCGTAAACGCCATAAACACAGCCCAAAGTATCTCATTCGCATTCGGCTTGGCCGCCTCCGTTTCAAAGTCGAGATCGAGCAGTTCCCGTACTCGCTTCATGGCCACCTCGTAGTCATCGTCGTTGAGCGGCGCGAACGCGTTCTCGATGACATCACTGGCATGCGCCAAAAATATAAGCGCCAGCATACGCTTATCCATGCGCTGCGGATCGTTCACCCACTTGGAAAGCACCGAATCCTGAATCTGCAAAACAAATATTTGCATTAGCATACAACTGAATTTCGTAGTGTGCATGTATTAGTGAGCTTTTGCTCTGAAAAGCTCTACTGGCTGCATTACTGCTGTGGTACGAGCTTACGCAAGAAAAGTTTCAGCGTCTGTGTGCGCTGTATGTGTGCCCAACCCACCTTCTTGACCAGACGGCACTTGACCACATTGTCGCTAAGCGGATGTGTCGTCATGTCGAAGAGCAGAAAGTTTTGCTTTTCCGTTGTGAGCACACCCTTCTCCACGAGGTTCTTGGCCAGACGCTCGCGCACATTTTTTAGCTGGTAGCGCAATTTCAATGGATTCCAAGTTTCACCTGCAACAATTGAAAGTTAGCAATTAATTTTAAGTTAGGCTTGCAACAAAAACAAAAACGCACCGCTTAGATATTCGATCCAACTTTGCACCGTCTCTGGCGGATCTGTTTCCTTAATGTGTTTCAACGCCTCATCCAATAAGACATCGCCAGTTTGCTGATCGGATTTCAATATCAGTTTTCTAGAAAGTATATAGATAGTTAGATTAGTTGACTCCGTTTTAGACAATCCTATATAGAACAAACCTTGTGCACAAGCCACGTCGACGCATGCCCGATTTCTCGATCATCACACGTCCGCGCAGGCCCAGTTCAATCAAGATGCAACCGCGCAAGCCGCTTGATATGCAGTCATTCCAGAACGATGTGTAACCCTGTAAAGAAACAACAGATTCAGTTAACAAGAATTTCCATCTCAGTGGGGGTTTTCATATACCCTTGAGTAAGGGCAAATTGGAAATTGTTCCACCTAAGGGAGTTGAAAGAGAGAGCATGAATGATCCCTAGCTATCACAGTAGAACATATAGTAAGTGCTAAGTTTTTCCCAATTTCTTTACTTCAATTAAGTGGAAATTTATTCTAAAGCTGAGGTCAATATCATCTCTCTGATCTCTCGACAATTCAAAAAGGTATCTCTTTGGCACGAGGCACGATACAAGTTTTATCTGTGATTTTGCTTATGGGATTTGGCATGTATTTATACTTTAGTCACTCTGTAATGTACTGTCGAAATTGTCAAGTCTGTCGGATAACAAATACTGTAGTTATTTAACAAGCGAAGATCATCAATACTAAATTTTATTCTTTGGAGGGAAACAGAAGCTCAGTCGCGACTTAAAATGCCTCGCATGCGCTGTCGCTTGTGTGTGTGCGTCTTTATGTATGTGTAAGTGTACGAAGATGCGATCGGAAATTTTCGACCTGGGTACAGGGACTTGTGTAGTCGGGTATGCTCGACTATAGCATTCTTACTTGTTCTTTTCTTAGAAATATTTTAAAAAATTTCCGACCCTATATGAATTTTAAACATGCATAGTTTTGTAATGTTTGTTGGGTTGGCCTTAAAGTTCCAGCTACAATATGAGAGTAAATTGTGATCTACATTCTCACATGCCCGAAATGCTCAGCATTTTACAGCTGTTTAAAGTTTGAACAGTTGAGTTTGTTTAAGCTAAAAAAAAAACAACAACAAATTTCATAAGGCAACAAGATGGCGACTAACGAGCCACAAAATTGCAGCATGTAATGGGACGAATTGGATTAAGAATACCCATATAGTAACTAAAGCAGGGCAACTGATAATCCATCCCCAAGGAGAACCTAAATGAGTATGTGAATCACCAGCTACTGTTAGGTAGGTAGAAGACAATAGTCTTGTTTCTTATCAATAGCATTCAATTGGGCGTACATATTTTATGGTCTTTCTGTGTAGAATTTGAAACAATACATTTCATGACGTTATTTGCGATAACTGAGTATAGAAGTCGACAAAAGAGGAGGAAACAAGCGGCACGGGTCGACAACTTCCTTGAATAATTAGCTAAATGAGAAAATGTTACTGATAACAAGACTGCGTAAAAGCTACAGCAAGAGGAAGAATTGAATTGAAACGATCAGAGGCAAAAGCAAAAAACGACACGTTTAAGTTCCAAGGCGGCAACTGTTGTAGAGTTTGGTGGTGCTCGGTGGGTGGGGCAGTCGCGAAACTGCGGGCAAAATAAAAACAAATATGCTGTATTGCTGTCGCTCTCAATCACTCACACACACACACACTCACACAAAACAAAGAGAGAATTAGTAAGAGTGCAGATAAAGCACAGAGTCATTTCATGATTGCAGAAAAAGTAAACTAAAAAGGGCACGTAGTGTATATGGAGGTGAAGCAATTGTTCCAAAAATGTCCAAGATTTATGAGCTATTCAATAATATGCAAATTGAGTAGAAACAGCCAAAACTTGTTTAAGTGTAAGATAGCTCAATAAACAAAGCTTATTGCCGCAGGCAACAAATGGCCGCGTTCACCAGCATAAGTTGCTCACTAATAACTTTTATGATCAATATGATCTTTCTAGTGAATGCGACTGATAAGTTATCATAACAAAATTCTTTATGATCGATATGATCTTTCTAGTGAATGCGACTGATAAGTTATCATAACAAAGTTCTAGTGTCATGGCACATAATATGAATCATAGAAATACCGTGCAATTTTGTATACATATTGATATTATTATTATCAAAATATTTGTTATGACGATAGCACTTGATTATATTCGATTAAGCACAACATATATACTATGTAATATATAATTAAAGATCAATTATCCTCTACATTTTAATTTCATGTCATCGAGCTTTCTACTGAGTGGGCAGAAAGATGTATCACAACGTTCAGCAGAAAGTATCAAGCTTATACTTGAGCAGGAATAAAGCTTTGCTGTTGAACGCGGCCAACAAGTTTTGAGAGTCAATTGAAAGTTCCCTTCTTGACACTGGATCTTTCACTCTCTCAATATAAACTTCAGCTCAAAGCTCACCAAAAAAACTTCTTCGATAGTATGCTTTCAAGTTTTTAGGCAATTGAGTGGCTTATCCCTAATTGAGTAGGACTTTTGGGAAATTTAAAGATGTTTTCATACTTGACATTATAACGAATGGGGTTCATTTAATTTTGTGACGGCAAATAAGCGATAAGCTTGAAAACGAAGAAGACCAAAGCACACATACTTGTGACAGAAGCAATGATAAACACGTTTTGCACGGCAAAAGGCGACGCAAAGCAGAGTTTAGTTTATTGCACAACCACAACAAAAACAAAAGATGAAGTTGACGCTGACGTTGACGTTAACGTTGGCGGCAGCAGAGGCGCAACGTCAATGCACTTTAAAGTAAACCAGCAACAACAGGGCTTAAGCTCTACTGCTGGAGTGCTGGTGATGAGCCGTTTGATGGTTGCTCACATTGCGAATGAGTGAAAATGCGAGAAAAAGGCAAAACAGAAAACCATAACGGAAGCTGCTTATTAAAAATTTAAGCTTTGTTGGAAACTCTGTGGCGAGAAGAGAAACAGTGACATACAATATGTACATATATAAAAAGCTTTGTGATATTAATTCGAGATAAACGATAAACGTTAATTGTCAACAGGTAATGAATTTTGCAACTGATAAAGCGTATTATCAGTTAGCACGCACCTCTTTATCCTTGAGGCCCAGCAGCAGCACCTCTTCCATGAGCGTTAGTCGTGTCTCCTTTGAGTCGCCATCATCGATGTTATCCTCGTGATCCTTGTTGCTGTCGTGCGCATCCTGATTGTCGTCCGGCGTGTTCGCATTCAAGCCCCCACCAGCGCCACCACCCTCCGCACCATTCTCGCGTGGCTTGACAGCGCGCCTAACCAAGCCGTCGCTGCGATTCATTATGTTTATAATTCTTTGTATTTAGTTTTTGTATGTGTGGCACAATTGCTGACTGAGCTGCCACCTGCCTCCACTCCGATGCTCGCTATTTCGCTCTCTGTGTATGTGTGCGTGTGTGCCTGTGCTGCTGTGTGTTGTTACTTTGTGTGCTTTGCTGATGTTTCTTTATTTTCCTTCTTTTTTTTCTCTTGCACTTTTTCACTTCTTGTTTTCGACACCAAAAACTGCGTCGTCTTCGTTGTTGTTTATCTATTTCGCTCAAACTGTACAATTTATGTTGACAATTCTGTCGAATTAATTAATAGCACACACTAAATATATGATTTCATATTTTGATTCTAATTTTATTTAAATACTTGCGCATAATGAGCTTTATAATTTATTTTTTGTGTCTTTTCTGTTTCTCCGACGTGACATTTTTCGCCTAGTGTTGAGCAACGTCGCGCACCCAGCACTGAATCATAAGCCACGATTGAAGTATGTGTTACATTCCAGATGAGGTTAACTTTGTAACTGAGCAATAATTATGCTAATTATGGGACAAGTTTCTTTTTGGGTCAACGTATGCAGTGCTGTTGCACGAAATACATACATATAACTAGATGTATGCACAGGGCGAAACAGCTGTTTCAGTGTTATTACCGCTTGGCAACACTGTTAATGCGACTCGCTGCGAATGGCTGTTTTCAAGTGATTGTCAAAGAGCAAGGTGAGCGAGAGAGCCTGAGCATAGTGTTGGGATTTCTGGTTCAATTTGATGAATGAATTTACTCATTCATTTCTGACCCGTGTAATAGGTCAGTAATATTAATTGTTTGTCGCAGGTGTGCTTATTGTATACATTATTTCAAAGCTCGCACAGTGATCTTATTATATACGTGTTTTTGTTATTGTTCTTCATAATCAACTGAACGACTGAACGGAACCAGTGAATAGATTCAGTAGCTCGCTTAAATGTGTTGTTCAATTGAACTTAATATGAACTAATCGTCTCAACTCTAGTGTGTGGTAGAAACATTTCGATTGTTCAAATTGTTCGTATAAAAAAGCTAAAATAACTTGTTGGACATGTCATACTTGGCCAGTTTTAATAATGAGAGCGCCAAACAAATACTTATGGACATAATTCGCACTGTCAATCAGCCAGAGAACTCGAAGAAACTCTCCGAAGCGAAAGCGTCCGCCGGAAAGGAAATGATTCTCATGATGCAGCACGTCTTTCCACTAGTCATGCAACTGCAACTGGAGGTCATCAAGGTGCATGGCTTTCCAGGCAATCGCGAGGGCCTGGTGCAGTTCTCGCAGCTAATACGCGAAATGGAACGCGACGATATGGAAATCGCACGCCTGCGCAGCCAGATACGTGCCATCTACTTGCCACCAATAGCTATAAACACTACCAACGATATACTCATCTGAGTATAGATTACGATAAGATGTACTCAGACTCTGATGTCATATACTCATCTGAGTATAGTCTACACAATGTATTCATCGGAGTATAGTCTGTCTACTTTATGTACTCATCTGAGTATAGTCTATTCAATGTATTCATCGGAGTATAGTCTGTCTACTTTATGTACTCATCTGAGTCTACAAATAGAACCATCTGAGTATTTAATCTACTATAGCATTTAATAATCATCTGAGTATAGTCTAGTATTTACTATATACTCATCTGTATCTATTATTCTGTGTACTCATCTGAGTCTAGCCTGCTATACTCATGAGAACACCATAAGTTTAGATTCTCTATCATATACTATGCTGCATACTCAACTGAGAACAGATTCTTCTATCGTATATACTCATTTGAGTATACTATATACATCTCTCTAAGTATAAGATTTCAGGAGTATAGATTCTCTATCATATACTCATCTGACTATAGAGTTCTATACTGCACACTCAGCTGAGAACAGATTCTTCTATCGTATATACTCATTTGAGTATCCTACATACATCTCTCTAAGTATAAGATTTCCTATACTATACTTCATTTATGAGACTGTAATAGATCTAAGAAAACAATCATTTGTAAATTTGTGTTTTTTTTCTGTATTTTTGGGCGTGATTATATATATATGTGTATATATATATAAATCGTTTTAACTAACAATAAAGCGGAGTTCGAACTTGACACAGATATCTGACAGAGAAACTGTTTTAATATTTCTTAAATTGTTAGCTTTTCAACTCCTTCAAAAGAACTTTGGAAATTGGAAAGAGGCCTGCATTATATAGACCATGAGAGATTGGCTTACTTTAATTAGTGATACTTGTTTAACCAGATATGTGTGTTGTGTGTGAACTCAGCTTAAGTAACATGGCATATCTCTTAAATACAAAAAGAAAATAAAGAATTGTGCTGATTGCATAAATTAAAGAAATGATGTGCTTTGTTCATTAGTTATAGGCATGATATGTCCATAATTAAACAGCCAATTTTAAGTTGATAAAACTAAATTAAACAAATTTCATCAAATACCTAAAAGTAAATTGCTTACAGACTACGCATTTTATAGTATTTACACGTCAAGTAGTGAGCTGCAGTTTGTGTCAAATAGAACAATATTACAAATATAATAAGGCGAGAGTATAACTAAAATTAACTTTGAGTAGTTGTTGTAGCTAGCGAGGATTAGCTCTAGCGTGCCACATCGCCGTCATGTGTGCTGTTCTGGACCGGCACATTATTTCTATTCTGCAAGTCATCGGCGGCCAGTTTGACCGGATCGATGCTGCTCAGGTCATTGCCATTCAGTTTGTGCTGCAGGTGATGCAGCTGATCGGCAAAGTGCGCATCCTCAACGCTTTCCACATCATTTGTAATTGACAGCGACATGGGCGAGTGCGGTGTGAGTGGGGTCAGGGGCGTATTTGTGGCACACAGCTCCTCAATGGTCGAATCGCTGTTAGTCGACGGCGTGCTGGAACGCGAACGCACTGGATACGCATCATCCAGGGGCAGGGCAAAGCCCTGTGTTATCAGCAGATCGCCAATGTTCAGCTCGGCACCCTCAGTGGGATCAAAGAGCTCCACGCCGGGCAGGGTGGCGCCCTCTCTTGTGGCGGCATTAACAGCCTTGCTTGTGACCTTTGGACGATCCTTGTAGGTAACGACGCGTGCGATCATCTTGCGCCAATGCGCAACTGCAAAGAAATAGATAATATTTAGATTAGTAATATACTTGATGGGGGTTTTAAAAACAAGCACGCACCTTCTGTGAGCTCCTCGAATTTGGATATTGATGCCTTTTGCCAGGTATTCGGCTCATCTGTGATTGTTGACTTCACATTTGCCAAGAAGCATTCAACGGCTTGGAATCTGCAAATATATGAGGTTAACAAACAATTCCAAATTGAAACAATCAGTAAAACTTGCTCCGCTTTTTTCTAACCCTATCAGACCCCTAGACAATTTATTTATGTTATTCCTGGTTATTTCGGCAATTCCATTTATGAATATTTCTATCATAACCCATCCCAATCTTATACTCCATAAAATACCCCTAGGACTTACCTGAGTGTTAGAAAATCGGTGCGCAGCTCACAAATATCCGCTGGGGATATATATTCGCTGTCGCCATAGTCCACAAAATACAGATCAATGACCTGCTCCTTTGGATTGTACTGATTGGGCATAATGTCAACAATTTCGGCCCGATACCATTTCTCATCGAACTTGAATACGGCGGCCACAATCTGACCTATATAGGGCTCTGTGAGCTGATGTTTTGCACGATTCTCAGCGCTGCTGTAGTAGCTGGTCATCTCCTTGACCATGTCGTCCAGTTTCTTGGACTGCGGCCCCACCAGCTGCACCCAGAACTTTGTGGGCGAGGCCACAGCCGAGACGTAGACCTCCATGGGCTTGTCATCGCCACGGGCGGCCATCAGTTTATCTCGCGGCGGCTGGGAGCTGAGCGATGTCTGCGATGAGTACATGCTGGAGGTGAGACTGAAACTGGTGGGTGAACGACGCGGCTCACGACGCTGTTCCACCTCATCAACGGCGAGACGCAGCTGCTCATCCTCCTCGATCTGATCGTCCAGCAGCTTGCGGGCTATGTTCACCTGCTTTTGATTGCCAACGATGCTGATTTTGGCCTTGCCATTGCGTCCATTCGGATCGATGCTCAGCTTCGCCAGCGATATGCGGCTAATGTCCTGTATTATCTCGCCGCCGCGTCCATTGATCTTGTTGGCCAGACGCTGCGTTACCTGCAGATCTATTTTGACAATCGGCGCACGCTCAATCTCCTTGATGAGCATTACGCGCGCTGCTTTCACCGCATCCGGCAGACCGCTTATGTCGCAGAACTTCTGAGAGGTGTCCTTGTCGCTGCGGTTAGAAATTTTCAATTAATATCGTTTATTTCAAGCAGGGACCATAAATAATGATTATTATTATTTTTTTTTTAATCAAAAAAACATAGTAACTTTGAGGAAGCGGGAAATAGACCGTGATTTTTAAATTTATGAATTTTATAGTTTCTCTTACCAAATAATAATTAATTTTGAGTTACATCTCAACTAATAATCATTATTTTTGAGGAAAAAACTTGTAAAATAAAGAATTAGGGTGTTCACTTGATGTTGCAATGTTGCAGATGAGCAGAAGAAGTGCACAACTTGTACTAAAAAATTTCTGCGAAGCCCAGACCCTTGACTACGAAAAGTCTTGCACTTTTGCTAATCCGAAGATGCGTAAAAATGCAATAAGTGTCCGACAATATCAATCGATATATGATATTTTTGGTATAGTTTAGGTTTAAGGCTATAGAAAGCTGATCTTTTAAGCTTTTAAAAAGCATCTTTCCTAAATTTACGCAGTTTAAGTACATTCACAAATATAAATGGCAAAAGTGACCAGCTGATTGTGCAGACTTGCAACGTTAAATTCCGTTCAGTCTTCGTCTTGCACTTCTACTCATCTGCAACGTCAAGTGCACACCCGAATTATTCCTTAAAATTTTAAATAGAGTGTTGAAAAGATGTCAAATGCATAAAATATATCAGCTCCGAGACCATAAACAGCCTTATTTATATCTTGACGAGCTAATCTCTAAGATTTAAAGCCATATTGATACGGATGCTTCTTTTTAAGAAGTCGGAATTCACTGGATTGGAACTAGAACTGAACTCGGGGAAATAACTTTTAGAAACGGAGGGGATGGAAATCCAATTTTGTATACAAATTCTAGTCTGAAGGTAAATATTTATGTCTATATAATTTGTTTATTAGTTTACCTTTTTAAACTGCATAATGCTTAATGATAACGATCGGAGTGATTTATTATACTTTTGGGATTAATGCAAAATAAGCGTGCTAGAATATTTAATCTTTGGCCGAGTGTTTTTTTTCTTCTCTTTTCTGTTCAAATATTTACCGTAATCTTATCTTTGCCCCGGTCTTTTCCTCAATTTGCTTTATGTTGGCTCCGCCGCGTCCAATTATCAGGGGCACATGATCATTTTCCACAACGATTTTAAGGCAGACTTCCTTCTGCTGCTTCTGTTGCTGTTGTTGTTGCTTTTGCTGCTGTTGATTTGGCTTCCTTTTGTTGTTATCCTCCTCTTCTTTGTCATCGTTGCGCGTCTTGAAGTAGGCATAGAGCATGGCACTGCCCAGCGAGCAGAGGCCAAAGCCCAGCAACAGTTTGTAGGTGGGGGTGGCAGCGAAAGGCGTATTGCGCAACATTCTGTCAATGTATGTATGTATGTGTGTGTGTGTGAGTGTGTGTGATTCTTATTCCCTTCTCTCTCTCTTCTTCGACGATTGTTACAAAGTGAGGCGCAGCTTTACGTCAAACTGCAAACAGAGATCAAAGTTAGACAAAAGCTTTTCTCAAGGTCTATGTCAAATGTTAACGGCACATTGCGTGCACTCTTGGGCATTTAAGAGAATCAATAAGCGTTCCCCCCTTTTCGCACCCCTTAAAGCTCACACCTAAGCCCCGATTTGTTTGGTGAAGCGTGCCTTCTCAGAGCTTCTAGCGTCTGTTATATAAGCTCTTATCAGCGTCAGTTTATTAATGAAACAGCGCAAAACAATTAAAGTTTGTTTAATAATTTTGGCATGCAGACACACGAATGACAGCAGCAAAGGGAAATAGACAAATGACGCCTACACTGTGCTACAAAATTGCAATACTTACTAATTTACAATGCACTCACTCGCTGTGCGAAGTGTTGTGTTTCCGACTTTTCTGGATATTAAACAGTTTTTATGACTGAAATTTCAAACATTCAAAACAATTTGAATAATATACTATATAGTTTATAGAGCATAATGTCTATCCAAAAACAAAAGTCATAAATTCCATTTCACGACAGCCTGGATCACGTAATACAAACAGCGCAACGTATTTCAGTATAGTATATACTATATCTATATACAAAATTGAAGGTATTTATTATTTTTTTCAGTGCTCTTCATAAATCACAGTTCGTTTGCAGCTTTTTTTTTGCACTTGTCCTTCGACAAGTTAAAACAAGTTTATGCGCTTTTTTGTAGACCGGTTTAGCACACAGAATGCAAGAATAACTAGCTAAAATTGATAAAAACACTCAGTAGATATATAACTTTAATAAACTCATCAGATATGACTGATATTAATGTTTTTCGATTCGATTTTTAGTTCGTTTTTTTGTCAAAGCTTTCAAAACAGTTGTTTTCTCCAAGCTCAATGAAGCGTTCTATTTTATTGCAAGCGTTTTGGTTTCGTTTCGTTTCGTTTTATTTTTATAATGAGCAAACAATAATAAGAGTCAGCAGAAAGCTTGACGGCTCGTCTGGTTTGCGTCGCTCGATTTCTATAACTGTGGCAATCATTTGAATTTTTCCCTGCAACGGACGCCGCTTGTTCAATGGCGTCAGCTGTTTGGCCAGACTCTCTCTCACTCTTGCTCTTCCTCTTTCTACAGCACTCTACAATACTCACGTTGTCTTCATTGTTTATTTTGCCGGCTCTTTTTATGAGCAGCATAACGTAAATTGGCATAAGGCAAATAACGGATTATGGAATAACAATGTGAAAATAACAACAGCAATTAAGAGCTTGTGACAAATACACAAACATACATACAGATGTATATTTGAGAGTGAGGAGAGCGAGAGAGCTAGGTTTGCGTGCGCTAAACGCTAAATTTAGTTAAATGACATAATAAGCCGTTTGTTGACTGTTTACTATTGAAGTTGTAGTTGGAGCACAATAAAAGGACGTCAACATGCAATTTGTTATTGCATATTCAACTTTGATACGCACACTGACTGAGAGCTATAGAGATCGTTATACGCTGATAAGAGAGCTTCCGCACAGCATTATCCAAATCATATTCATTCCAAGGGTCACGCGGTGCAAATGCCTGAAAGCGCGTTGAAAATTGTTGGCAATCTTTCAAATTTTTCGCAGTCGCTGGCGGCGGCTAAAATAAAACTAAAAACCCAACAACAAATGAATATCAACGTCATGTTCAGTCATTCAAATCCGCAAGGTATTCTGTATTTGGAGAACATCAAACGGTCGACTGTCTATTATTAACATACACATAAATCTATTGTGTATTTTTGGCCAGGCAGAGATACTGCGAATTTGCATGCTGCACGCCACTAAAGAGCAACAGCTTACGGCTTGCAATATGAAATGGCTGAATTCCTGCACACACACAGCGACATCCAAAGGGAAATGATAGTAAAAGTGGTGCAAAAGCAATGCGAGAAGCGTGCGTCGATTGTTGTTCTCACTTACTTGCTTTACTCACGTTGTTGTTTGTACATCTAATTTGGTTATTGCGTAGATATGTTTCTGGTGTATGTTTAATTAGAAGCACAAATGTTTAGAAATAATGGTAAAACAAGTTTAATTTACGTTAAGCTGTGCTGTGCTTATAAAAACGTGTGAAGCTGAGTAAGTTTATGGTTATCGGTGAACTAATCGATAACTACTAAACTGATGCTGTAGAAATCGGCAGCGCATCGAGTGAATGGCATTTCTAGTGTTGCAAGCTGTTGTGCATGCCGCGCACTTTATTTAAATTTAGAAGTCTGTTGTTGCTTTTAAATTTGAAATGCTATTATTGTTTAAATGAAAGCAACAAAGTTTAAATCAAAATAAGTTGCACCACTGACAAGAAAGCTGAATTGACCTTCGAATTCAGCGCACAGTAAAAAAGCGGTTATCGATAACTGCAGCACTAGTGATAGTCTGGCAGCTTTAGTATCGATAACAAATGACAATGGCGCAAATTTAAATTTCAACTCAAAGCCAGTTGCTTTTGGGTTTTTTGTTGTTGTTTTGTTTCGTCATTTATTTGTTTGTTTTGTTATATGTAAGTAAAAAATGCAATTGAGCAGCTAACAGCTGTAGGTCATTGTAAACTAAAGCTATGGGCACATCAACCGTTGTCTAAGTACAATGAACACTTTTCAGTTTAAGGCGAACCATATGGCGTGGGCGTTTGTTTATGTCGTTTATCTGTAGTTGTAGTTGTTGTTAAAACTTGAAAGGCTTGCCGCAGCAGCTAGGAAATATCACGCAATGCATTTGGCTTGGTGCCATCCATGTCGAAGCAGCGACAGTTGCAGGACGACACAGGACACTCGGAATTTTGCCTGTAATTGCAATGGTTAAACGATTAGTCATATGATAAGATATAGTTATATATAGTATTTAGAACCCACTTGAACCACTGCATAATGTGCTCGGTGTGGCCGCCATGGCGACACGTCTGACACCAGGAGAACCACTTGGAGAAGGGCTTCATTTGCCAGCCGCCCTGCAGATCCGTTGAGTTTGTCTCACTTGCGCTCGTATTCATCATGGTGCCCATGTGCATCAGGCAGAGGGAGCAGCGTGGCAGGGGCTTGCGGCAGCTGGGGCAGGATGATAGGCGATTTGTGCTCGTGCTTGTGCTACGCGGACGCGGCTCATCCAGCAGCGCATTGGACACCGACTTGCCACAGAAGTTGCACGATAGATAAACGGTGCGTGAGCTGCGCGACGAGGGACGTATATTCTCGATTTTAATATCCAGCTCCGCCCGCTTCTCCCACAGGCCCCAGCTATTCAGATAATCCAAATAGCTCGATATCCAGTACTGTATGCGATTGTCCGCAAAGTGATCGTTGCGAAAGTAATTGATGGCCACCAGGGCCACAGTCTGGACATCGAAGCTGGCATCCATATAAGCCTGCAGTATATTGATGCCGTCCAAGGACTCGCCGGTGAGCAGCAGGCCATTCAGATCGCCGCATTCAATGGCGCGCTGTATGCGCTGCTTTATAAACTCCGCCAGCTTTGTTTCGGACAGATATTTGCAGGCAAAGGCCACACGATCCGCCAGGGAGACGCCCTCCTCCTTGAGCACCGCCTCGAAATTGTCCTTCTCCATGGTGAGGAATGAGAAGATGGCACGCAAATGGGGATCCTGGATTTGCATGTTCGCTGTGGAACGCTGATTGCGCCACGTCGAACTGCAGCGATCCGCATTGAAGCTGGACAGGGCAATTGCCGTAATGCGATACATGCTCGGATCATGCATCTTGTCCGCCGCCCGGGACAGGACATTGCAGGCGGACAGCACCTTCAAGTGGAACACACAGATCATGGCCGCCCGGCTGAACTCCTTGTTCGCATACAGCTCATCTATGAAACGATCCAGCTCCTGCTCAAAGGACCAGCCGCACAGCTGCAGCGCCAGATCCCGCTGTTCGCTGCTGCAGAGAGAGATAGTGAGATTAGAGCTGGTTTGAGCTGGAATTCGCTTGACTTACCGATAGCAAACAAGCTTGTTGGAGTTGTTGATGCCATCGGGCCACTGCAGCAGCTGCGATTCAATGCGTGAGCTGGCCATCAGGGCCTCCGAGGTGTGGCCAAGATTGATGCCCAGCGTGGCCTTTAAGCCCGTCAAGCGCTCCTCGCAGTAGACGTTGTTCAGCGTCGCCCACACATTGCGCAGATAGGGCGTCAGATGCAGTTCCGCAAAGCGTTTGTTGTCCGGCTTAATGCCATAATCCTGCAGAGCGCGCTGGCGCGTCTCCTCCAGCAGATCCTCCTCGCAGAGCTCGCGCTCCAGAAAGTCAAAGCTCAGGGAGGAGCCAACGCTGTACTCATTGAGGGAGCTGGCCGCGCTGTGCGTGCTGCAGCTGCTCGTCGTCGCCGGCTGGCTGGTTGTGGGCGAGCTGGCAGGGGGCGCGCCAGCGGCAGCAGCATAGAGCGGTCGCTGCATCAGCAGCGGCAACTTGCTGCGATTGCTGTACGCCGTGTGCAAGCTGGCGGGCAGCCGGAAATCTAGGATATTTAACGCATCCGCCAGCAGCAGGGCACGCTCAAAGTCGCGCGAATGCCAGGACAGCCAATTGACGGCCGCAAACTTGCCGCTGTGCTGATACTTGGCCGGAAAGGGGCTGATCTGTCGCTTCACGTGGTACACCTCCCGGCTGGACTCGTTGTCCACGCTGCGTATGTCGTAGAGCGTTATGTAGGGCGAGTCCCGCTGCAGCGAGGACAGCAGCGAGCTGCGCGTGGGACACCACCCGATCTGTGTGTGATTCCTTGAGGATTGTATCTGGCGCAGCGGTCGCTCTATCGCCCGCAGATCCCACAGCATTATCACCGAGTCCACGTAGCTGCACAGATAGTTGCCATTCGGCGCCACTGAGAGTCCTTGCACCGTCTTCGTTTGGATCGACTGGCAGGTCGCGTTGCTCTCTGTAAGGATTTGGAACAACTTTTTAGATAAACTAGGGAAGAGCTGGCATAACCTTGCAGATTCATTGACTAACAGGATATCTTCTAAAACAATGCTTTTCATACAATTTCTGAATGATTTAACAACTTATATTGTTGAATAAAAGCTGTGCTATTGCCAAATTATCGCTTTGGAGGATAAAAGGCGATAATTCTATATACTTTCATTGTAAACTGTCGAACTAACTTTAAACTCTGGCTATCTATTGATGCAAATAAGGAAAACTTTAAGAAAAAGAGAAAGATCGAAGAGTTTGATCAGTTTCTGGCTCTATCTTTGGATGCAAATAGGGAAAACCTTCAAAAGGTTGATGGAAAAGGGAAAGGAATCAAGAGGAGTCAATCAGCAAAGCTGCCTGGAGCTGATAGAAGACTCTGCAAGGCTTTAAAACTTGTTTATCAGAACGTTTACGTCTCAGATCGAAGAGTTTGATCAGTTTCTGTCTCTATCTATTGCTGTAAATAAGGAAAATTTTAAACTTTAAAGAATCTTAATCGGGAAAGCTGCCTGGACCTGACAGAAGCCTCTGTAAGGCTTTTAAATATGTTTATCAGCTTACGCTTACGCCTCAGATCGAAGAGTTTGATAAGTTTCTGGCTCATGCCAGCTATGAGCACGCGATGATTGTGATCCCAGCAGAGCGAATTGGATGCCTCGGCCAGGCCAAAGAAGCTGGCCGTCTCCTTGGGCACGCCACGCTCAATATCCCAGATGGTAATGCACGAATCGGAGCGATGTCGATCGTGGCCAATGGCCAAGATGTTGGCATCCAGCTCATTCCAGGCCAGGCACGTGCACATGCGTTGCTGTCGCGGCGCTGTAAAGAATTCAAAGCGAATGGTGAATGAGGTCAGGATATGTCCAGGGCAGGCTTACTGTACTCCCAGCTGCTGTCGTAGGTATCCCGGAAATTGCAGATGCCAATTTTGCCATCGGCCAGGCCAACGGCTATGATCGGCTGGTCGCTGTGGTAGGAGGCGGCCACGCAGCGCGCGTATTGATAGCGCGTCTCATTGGACAGATAGTTGACGGGAATGTAGGGCAGGCGACTCTTTTGCAGGAGTTCGTCCTTGTTGCGCACTTGGTATAAATTGATTTCCTGGCCCCATGAGACGAACTTGTCTGGAAAGTTGGGAAACCAACTGATGCCGTGTATGTTGCCGCTCATTTTGAGCTAATTTCGTTAGTAATTTTGCACAATCTTGCTAATTGCGTTCTTTCTTATCAGTCGCACGCAAACCAAACAACAAGCCAGCTGATAGTGCAATTAGTGATGGCCAATACTTTGGCTAATACTGTAGCGAGTCTGTTAACTGAAGAGTCTGCTGTTAACTAAAGTGTGGCAACCACATACAAATTCTAACCAGCTGGCAGCCTTTAAGCATAACGGTGCTTGCTCAGACGACGCAGCATAAAATTTTGTGAATTAAAGTTGTGAAATGTGTGCGAAAGCTGTAAAATGTGTGTGTGTTCATAAAGTTAATAACTGCTCATCTGCAAATAATCTTTAATTATGTTAAAATATGCTGCTGTAGCCGGCTTAGCAATCACTGCATAGATCGGCTGCAGCCTGGCACACAGTGCGAGCGAGACAAAACACTTTTGGCGGTAAGTTTTTTCTTTTTAATGTTTATTTGTATGATTATATAGTATTCTATTGCATTTGGCATTTATTTTTATATTTAAATCATATCATTGATTATTGTTTAAGTGCAAAGTTCATGTTGAACAAGAAAAACGTTAATTTGGATAGTTTTCTTATTGTTATTTTCTGGCTAGACGCTTTTTAGGAAATTGCTCAGATTTCGTGTTGTCTTGCCTGACTGACTGGCTATGAAACGTCAAATTGCACGATGACGTCATAAATGCAGCGGCGCTGCAGCGGCGTATGTTAGTGTGTCGAAAAAAATAATTCTACAAACATCGGTGCTGATATAAATACCAATTTTTGCTTTAAAACGAAAATATGCATAATATATAGTGCATATTTTTCCAGCTCTGATTGCTAAAGAATGACACTTTCAATTTAAAGCGTATGCATTGTTTGCAAGGTGTTTTTTCTTTTGTTTTTTAAGGTGCGGTCACACGATATGGTATTGTGCCACATATATGTAATATCGTTATAGAAATCAACCGTCAAAATTTGTGTATGGCAAAAGTAAGAACACATGTTAAATATTTGAACATTTAAACTTATATGGCACGTTTCTACCATAGAAATCTTTGATTTGCTATTAGACAGCTGCATGACTTCACTCAAATTATGAGTTCAAATGAATTAATTCGAATGTTGTTGAATTGAGTGAGTACAAGGCACACAATGAAATGAGCAGGTATCTAAATTACAAAAGTTATGTGGCAGCCTGCCATACCGTACTCACATGCTATGGTAGCTGCCGACTGCCCCATATGTGGCAAAATGCCATATCAAGCATCAACTTCATTTTTGCATATATATTTACAGCAATTCAGCAAAATTTGATAGTGTCATTCCATTTTAAATAGCGACCAGTTTTGTCTCAAAGATGGCGCTAATGTTGTGTTTTATAGCCGTCAGCTTTTATTCATAGGCATTTTAGTACTTGTTAAAGCAGCCTGCAGATGGCGCTTGCCTGTAAATTTGTAAAGAAAGGCGCGCTTTTAAAAATGTTTTAGATTTTACTTGAATCGTAAGGGAAGTAAGAGTAAGAAGTGGGGTTTGTACTAGAGAACATTCACTCGAAAATGATGTACAGGTGTAACAGTACTCATATTGAGTGAATGTGAGTGAATGTTGTATTTGTCTCTGTATTAGTGAATACTGTACCCAAACACACTGAACGTTGTGCATCAAATTGTGAGTACACTATTTTGTTGTACACTTTACTCACTGTACAATGAATGATTTAGAGAAAGAGAGGGAGACAGTAATCCGTTAATTCGTATAAACGCAAATTTTGTTTACCTTGAAGCTGAAGTATTTCAAAGAAGAAATTGACTGGGAACAGAGTATACAGCATTCAATTGCAGCGTTCTGATTTGTTTATTCTACATAAGCTGCCTAAAAGTTAGTAGTGCACAAATTACATAATGTGCAAAATTACAACAAAAAAAAAAAAAAAAAAATAAATAAATAACAAATAGATTGCTATAGTTGAGCATACCCAACTACAAAACTCCCTGTACCCAGGTTAACAATTTCCGATAGCATCTTCCTACACTTACACAACACACACAACACACACATACACACACATACACACACACACACACACATACACAAAGACACATAGCAGCACTGAATCTTGTTTGTTGAATAACTTCCGTGTATATTATCTGGTCAACTTGAAATTTGGACAGTAGATTAAGAGTGACTAAAGAATTGTACTTGCAAAATCCCAAAGCTATATCTTGAAATTTGTTACTGCAAAATGGTTATTATTGAACAGCGGGGGATGATATTTTGGATCCAAAATAAACTTGACCTGCTCCCGCCATGTCTCTAGCTCTTATAGTTGCTGAGATCGACGCGTTCATACATACGGACGGATAGACAGACGGACAGACAGACGGACATTTGCACAGATCCAACAGATCCCCTTTTACCCATTTTATGGGTACAGGGAGTAAATATGTTGATTTTGAATATCTTGAAATCTTACCTTCTGTTTGGCATCTAGTCACTTTTAGCCTCACATATGATTGCATCTGCTGTCACACTCCAGGGCACACGCATATTCCAGCTAGAAGACCATTCCTACTCCCAAGAGCTACAAGAGTTACAAAGTCGCGTTCTGTGTGCTGCTTTATAGGCTTTATAAGGTGGGCATGGGTAACTACTCAAGTGAATCGACGTCATAAATACATAATTGGCATTTAGGGTGCCTTATATACCATATATATATCGTATATATATACATATGTATGTATTTTATGATCGAAAATGAGCTGCGCTCTGTGAATTTTCCATTTCTCGTTTCAGTCGTCAGCTTAAAGCTGTTAAGGTCCGCGATTTTAGCCTGAAATTCGCGTATTTATTGTGTTATATACAATTTAATTCACAACATTGCATTCATAAATTAATAACTAAGTGAATTTCGCGCTATAGAATATGTATTTATAAACATTTGGACAAAAGCCATACGACAATTCAATTGAAAAATGGAAAATTATAAATCAACAACACGACAACAACAACTACAAAGGGAAAGCGCTTTGTTGTGCCACACAAAATGTGCAGATGTCAGCGGAAACGGAAACAAAGCAGCATCAAAAATGTCAGCCAATAATGCCCAGGCCCAGGCCCAGGCCCAGGACCAGGCCCAGGACACGTTGAGCTGGTCAGTAATGTCATATACTATCCATAAAATATCCATCACAATCGGACATCCATTCGCTAAAGTCTCATCATCAGGCCGCTGCGTTTATTTTCTGCGTTGCCCTAATTGATATTGTTTGAAAATATGACAACAGGAAGAAAAAACAAGTAAGAAAAGCGCCATTCGAGCTAACAACATGTTAATACCCTTCAAAAATCAAACAAGAATCAAACAAGTAGGAACCTGCGGAGTGCCGAAGCTATATACTCTAGCAATGTTCCTATACAAATCTTAATTTTCGTCTGATTTCTCCTATTTGGTGCGATTTTGATAAAAATTCCAGGAAACTTTTTAAAGTATAATAAAACTCTCACTTAGTTTGAATGTAATATAAAAAGTGTCATCAGTTCCTATGGCAGCTATGTGATATAGTAGTCCTATTCAGACCAAATTTGGCCAGATTGTATAAACTCTCTAAAAACATTGTTTGGGAAAGTTTGGTGAGGATACATTTATAAACAAAAAAGTTTTTCATACAAAAACTCATTTTTCCACCCGATCCTATGTGATATAGTGGTCCGATTCTGAAAAAAAATGAATCAGATTGTATAAACTCTTTAGAGATTCGGCTTGGAGTAAGGATACATTTATAAACAAAAAAGTTTTTCATATAAAAACTCATTTTTCACCCGATCCTATGGCAGCTATGTAGATGATATAGTAGTCCGATTTTGACAAAATTAGGTCAGATTGTATAAACTCTCTAGAGACTCGTGTTTGGGAAAGTTTGGTGAGGAAACCTTTATAAACAAAAAAGTTTTTCATACAAAAACATAGTTGTCGACCGATCATTCCTATGGCAGCTATATGTTATAGTGGTCCAATCCGGCCGGTTCCGACATATGTACTGCCTGCAGCAAAAAGAAGGGTCTGTGCCAAGTTTCATTACGATATCTTTAAAAAACAGAGAGACTAGTTCGCATAGAAACAGACGGACATGCTAATCAGGAATGTGTATAATACTTTCTGGAAACGGAAACTTCTCCTCCGGAAACGTCTCCTTCTGTCCATTACACATTTCAAGACAAAGTTATAATACCCTCTGCTAGGGTATACAAATATTCTACCCAAGACAATAATAGAAAACAAAAAAGTTGCTCAAAAAAACTGATGACGCTTGATTACCTAAAAGGAATAAGAATTATTAAGTTTGGTGAGGATATCTTCAAAAACAAATTAGTTTTTCATACAAGAACTCAATTCTCTGCCGATCGTTGCTATGGCAGCTATATGTTATAGTGATCTGATCCTACTGATTCCCACATATAAACTTCCTGCAGCAAAGAGCAGAAACTGTGCCAAGTTTCATCAGGATAGTGCTCAAACAGACAGATTGACATAGCATAGAAGGAAGTGAATTGTTCAACTCGACTTTGATCAGTTCGAGAATATATATGTATAATGCGTTACATATTTCATATCAAAATAGAAATACCCGCTGCAAGGGCATAAGAGAACTAATAATAATTATGCCCCGGGGCTCGTCAACTAATTAGGATCGAAATATTGGGCTAATTGCAATTGTGCATTTTGTGGGCTTTGTTACTGGAATGGCCCATCAATGTCCTGAATCCTGTCCCGGATCCTGTGCCCAGCTTTGCGTTTTGATTTATGCGGCTCAACGACAAAAATGTTGCATTAGTTAAATAAATGTTGCGACTGCCATTGAAATGAACGGATGCAACGGGCTACAAATAAACGTAAATCATTTTTGATTAATTTATAGAAAATGCTCGTGCGCATTATTGCAATATATAAAATGCATTGGGGAATTTATAATGTGTGTGTTATATATTTATTATTCCAGTATATATAGTTCGCAATTTAATCTGAGCTTATTCTAATTATTCATTACCTTTTGAGATTTACTTTTCTATTTGTACAAGTTTTAAATATTTTATGTGTCCCTAATAAGGTCAAGTTGGTCTTTAATGAGTATTGGACACATACTCGTATTCCCCCATTGGGTCGGAGATCTATTTCCCACTCTATAACTACATTATTCCTATGCTTATCCTTTCCTTGATCCTTCTCCTTCAATTCTTAGTCCGCCATAGCTAGCCGGACTGACAAATAAACTTCTCCCAACGTGCTAGTGTCGTTCCTAGATTCAATTGTAATTTCGTGAAAGCTTTTAAATTTTTACCAAATATGTATGTATTATGTTCATCAATCCTGCTACATCCTATCGCTCTCACGAAAGGACTGTAGGACGCTGCTAGGTGTTCTAACGGGACACTGTATGACAGCGGCCCATGCGAAGAAGCTTGGCATCACAAATGACGACAACTGCAGGAAGTGCAGAGAGCCGGGGGTACCCGAAACCCTGGAACACCTTCTCTGTACCTATCCAGTGCTCTTGAGAAGCAGACTCAACCATCTGGGATCCCATACCTTCACTTCCTTAGAGAGTGTATCGAGGACACTACTGAACCAAATCTTAAAATTCACGAAAGTTATCTTCAAAGTATCTTAAACTTCGCAAGGGTCAAATATGCGCTATACACTAAGGATCAGATGGTCTATGTGAGGGGTGCCCGTGGGGGTGACCTGCTGTCTTAACCTAACCTAACTTATGTATTATTATATTATATTTTTTGATTCGTAGCAGCACTGTAGGTACTTTCAGAGCTCTTCCGGAAACATTTTAGAGAATCTATAAAATCTATATATATTATATTCTCCAAGACAGTCTTATTTATATAACTAAGCAACTATAGAGAACTTGAGACTCCCAAACTTGGTATATACCTTTATCAATACTTTCCCTGACTGTTGATTTTTTGATCCTATTTAATCCCGAAACTCTCAACAACTTCAGCCTGAGATATAGTCAATAAACTATCGATAAGTTAATCGATTTTCTTCAAGGTTTGTCTCTAAAGTTAGTTCACATGCTACTCTTAAACTGTTTTTATATTCTGATAGAATATACTTTAACCACATTTAAATCATATTAGCAATTACTTTTGCTTTTTTAAAATTGAAATGTTAAGTCTGCATATAAAGGCCGCTCTGCTCTGTCATTATTATATTTACATATCGTGTATTAAAAGCACTGTATACAGTGCCATATATAAGTATGCGCATCATATTAAACAGTGGCTCAGTTCACACGGCGTACATGTGATATTCCATGTCATTTGTTGCATATGTATAAGGCGGGGACAGGGGAGAGTCATATATCAATTTTGTACCGTTTAGCGCTATGCGATACTTAAAAAAACCAGTAAGAAGTTACAGTTGAAAACTCCCGACTGCCATTTACTCTATTCTTTAGTGTAAGAATAGCCAAAAAATTTAGTTTTTCTCTATTTTACATATCAAAATACTTTTTATAGCTATATAATTGTGGGTATTGTCAGATGGTGGCTTAAAAAACTTCTAAATTAAGTTGAGCTAGCCTTAATAATATCAAATAAATTGTATTCATGCATTTTACAAAATTAATATACTCACCCTTTAGGAACAGAGTATAAAAGATAAAAAAATGATGATAATAATAACAAGCGCCAATGATATTGCAAAATTAATGCCTCTCATGGCATGCATATTTCATGACAACGCGCCAAAGCTTAAAAAACAAAAACAAGCTATGAAAAATAGTGTTGTCGACTAGTAAATACCCTGTATTTTAAACTAGATTATATCGTTAGATATTCCAAACGAAATCTTTTTAATTGTATAGCTTAAAACTATATTATTTGAGAGCAAAACTGAATTTTGAATGGGAACCTGTTTCGAATTCCACTTTTGAGTATGCTACACATATTTTGGTGGATTTAATTCGAAAGTGGAATTCGGAACAGGCTTGAAAAATACGAAAGAACTTACTTTATAACTTATTTGATCAGCGGTTTAGTTTACGGTTTACCTGCACTCTGAGTTTGCTTCTTGAAGCTGATTTTCGATATTCTTGAGCACAGATTTTGGTCCAAGTCTTGGTTTGTCAACGTTTTTCTATTTTAAAATGATTAAGAATCTTTAACTATGCAGCAGTTGGGATTACTATGAGGCCGCCTAAGAGGCCATTATCTAGTTAAGGTTACAGGGTATAACAACAACAACAATAATTGTTGTTGTTGTTGTTATCAAGAAGTGCGCCCGAGTGCGCATTTAACTTAAATGGGTCGTGTCTTTATGTCTCGCTTCGCCGTTCGTCATTGTATTTATGCATTATTTATATTTGTTTTCAAAATGCTCGTTTTAACGACTGTGTGTGTTTGAGCGTGTGTGATTTTTGTCTTTTTTTGCCGGGTTCTTGTTATTTTTTATCATTTATGAACATATTAAACAAAAATGCTCTAGTCGATAGCACTCGACTAGCAGCTACCCTGTATGTGGCTACGAAATCCTTATACAGAGAGTAGGGCGAGTTGAACTTCAAAATAAGCAAATCTATTGAACTACCATTAATTCTTGAGAATCGCAGAGAAGACCGGTCAAATATAGACCTCCAAAAAAGGCAATTCTATTGAACTACTCTTAATTCTTGAGAATCGCAGAGAAGGGCGATTTAAATGATGACTTACTAAAATATAAATTTGTTTTGGACTCTCTTTAAATCTTGAAAATCACAAAAAAGGGCGTTCAATTGTGGAAAATTGAACATAATCTTGATGATATTTGGTGTCTCGAGCTCTTATAGATCGGCCTAGTTCGACTCAATGATGACTCGATGATCAAGAATATATATACTACTTTATAAGCTTGACATTGCCTTCTGCCTTATGATACCCCTTTTTAAAATTTCATTTTAATGGGTACAGGGTGCACAAATATTTATTTATTTTATGCCACAAATCGTAGGAAAATTTCACGCAAATGTGAAAAGATGAAAAACATTTTTACGCGACGCCCGTGCATATGCAACACATATTTGACATTCATGCTGTCAATGTGTGTGTGTGTGTGAGTGTGTGTGTGAGAGAGTGACACCATATTAAGCATGTAGGTGTGGGTGTTATGGGTGTATATATAGGTAAGTAAATGTAGGTATTTCACATTTGCATTGTTTTTCGCAGAATTCCTTTTCGTTGTGGAATTTATTTTAAACCAAAAATTGCCAATCGAAAGTCTGTTATTATCTTTTATGACATTTCATCAGCATTCTTTGTCCATTTTATTTAAGAACTTTCTCAATATTCACAAGTCTAATTGATACAGTTACACAGGCTCTCGTAAATTTAACACTTTTAATCTTGATCAACTTTTGGTGTTTGTTTCATTGTTTTTTCCCATTTTATTTATATCAGCAACTCCAATTCCAAATTGATGTGGCAGATAGCATGCGACAATGCGACTCGATTGCGGCATATTTATAGTGCGAGGGCGGCTCGAAAAGTTTGAATTACATTTCAACTTCCACTTCATCCGCTTGTTCCATTTTCATCATTATTTGCACTGTTTCATTTGTCTCTGTTCAAATCTTAAAAAAATTTGTGTCAGTCGATTTTTAAATATTTCAAATAATTTCTTCCGATCTATATAGCATGTCAATATTCGTCTGTGCCAAATTCTATTGTTTCAGTTTTCAATTTACCATTTATCTTGTTACATTCGGATGATTTTAAGTTTTATCCTTTTCTGTTTTCACAATTAATTTTTCCACATTTATTCAGGCTTAATACTTATTGTTTCTTAATTTCCCAATATACGACTATTGCAGTCCATGATATTACTAGTTGTATTGCAGTAGCTATCAATATCTTTATCCTAGATATATTCCGATGTTTCTTTTTCCACATGTTCCAGTTTCCACAATTGCTTTTTCTAAAGTGATCAACTTTACTGCTTAAATTTCCACTATTCCGAATCTCTTTTCTTCTGGAATATTGTACAGTTCAAAAATTTGTTCTATTCTAAACTTCCCTTGTTTCAGTTATTACTATTCCATTTTCAACATTCCCTTGTTTCACTTATTACTATTCCATTTTCAACATTCCCTTGTTTCAGTTATTACTATTCCATTTTCAACATTCCCTTGTTTCAGTTATTACTATTCCATTTTCAACATTCCCTTGTTTCGTGTTCCATTTCTAACTGTTTCAGTTTCTCATTTCCAGTGTTGCACATGTTCTAACACTGGCTATATTTCATATTCCTCTGTTCCATTCCCACTGTTCCACGTGTTGTTCAAGTTCTCCACTGCTCTGCTCCATATTGAATTACATACTTGCATCATAGCACGGTTGACTCTTCGTTGTTGCATTGTTGTTAGTGTTGTGGCTGTTGTTGTTATTGTTGTTGTTGTTTCTACCCAACATTGCAGTTGACACTTCCTGTTGTTGTTTTGTCCTTTGTTGCGCTCGAGTCGCGACTGGCGAATCGCGTTTTAAAGTGCTATTTTATGAGCCGTTAACAGCACATTACGTATACGTATTGCAGGCAGCCAGAGAGTGTGCACACCCACACACCCACCCACACACACACACACACACATCAACACACACTCGAACAGTGCACTAGCAACACCATAGATTAAGTTATTGTTGATTTGCAGATTTGACAATTTATTGAAGCAGAAAATTCGCAATTTTACAAATTTATTGCACAGAATGGAAAATGGGGTGCTCTAGGGGGCTGGGGGAGCGTGTCGCCTGGCATCCGTTGGGTAATTTGTATTTTTTTTGTTGTTCAAGACACTCGACAGCTGCATATGCACACGCTATCCAACACTGGACGACAGCAAAATTAATTGGAAAGCATATCAAGCAAACATATTCACCAAACATATCTATGCCCCAAAAACCTACGCCCCATCTGATAATTTGTAAATTTTGGTGCTGGGTAACGTTACAATAAACGTAAAATTCGATTTAATTGCATTTTTTTCTCTCGCTATATTTTGCATAATTAGAGTTTGATAAAATGTGCAGCGATGAAAAAGCCAACAGAAGTGTTTAACTGGAAGAGAAAAGTGGGGAAGCGGATAAAGCTGAAAAACCATCTATAGTTCCGACACTTTCGTTGGTATTTGCAAAAACTATTTATAGCTATCGATAGTAGGATGAAATAGTCAAATAAAAGGATCTTATGAAAGTCGAAAAATGCTTACTCGAACTTTATAATAGGTATATTATATAGACACTTTGTTAAATTTGTATAATCTTTCGAATATTATACTTGAAGAATGATTGAATAACCAAGGTTTTTGCATATCAACTTGGAATTGCTTCCATTATAAAGGTTTTTAAACAAATTTTAATGGGTGCGTCTAATCTTTTGATCAGCAGTGTATGCTTTGTCATTATCAACAGTTCAGTTCTTACTATTCCTGGTCCAAATTTTCCTATATTTCAAGCTTCCATAACTTTTTCAAAACTGCATCGATTTCCATGCTGTATGTCTTTTTGGTCATCTTTTGTTCTCTACTTGGATTTTGCATTTAAATTTTATTCATATTAGAAAATAATTTTTTTTTCAAAAAAATTGACAAGGGTCCCCCCTTGCTCATTTTGGAAAATAAAATATTTGAAAAAATTAAATTCTCGAAATTTCAGTTTTAAACGATTGCGGTATACATAATTAGTATAATAAACTATATCAAAGCTTATTTTGGGATAGTTAATTTTTTGGTTTAAATTCATGCCAAAACTTCAAAAAATTTTGACTTGTAAAGTTTCCAAGTCCAAGTCTTCCTATATTTTGAATGTCCATAACTTTGCCAAAACGGCACCAATTTTGATGAGGAATGTTTTTTAGATTATGATTTGACCTCTAGATTGGTTGGGCATTCAAACTTTATTGATATTTGAATAAAAATTTTTTTTATATTTTTATGGGAAGAATTTTTGAATTTTTACCAAAAAAAAAATTAATTTCTGAAAAAATTATTCTGAGGAATTTCGCTTTTTGGTCGACAGTAAAGTTAAAAACTTAGAATATTTTCATTTGCAAACTTGTTATTTCCATTTTTAAAGCAACTCTGAACAGATTTAAATGCGGAAAACCTAGAAAACTTGGTTCGACTATTGACTACTTTTAAAAACTCTTCTTCATTTTTTGATAGTAAAAATATAATTATTTTTTTGTGCTATTATCTATTTTTGCTCATCTCTAATTGCAGCATGGCTTGTCAACTTGCCATGCCGCCCGCCATCCCCACGCCCCGCCCCGCCCCGCATCAGTAGAGCCCACAACAACAATGTATTTTGTATGCGAGCTGTGCAAATTCGATTTTAATAATTGGAAATTTATCTGGCTTCAAATTTTGTGGCTCTGCAAGCAGCGCACAAAATGTGTAGCATACTTGGTGGGGTGTGTGAGTGTGTGTGTGTGTGTGTGTAGATGTGTGTTTGTGTGTATTTTAGTAAATTAAATTGCTTTTTAATGGCGGGGCGAATGATGCGTTTTTGCAGCCTTACTTCGACTGGATTTGGATTTGGATTGATTTGGCAGTTAACACGCATCAGAAGTGGGCGACAAACAAATTTGAGAGAAATTATTTTCCGCAGTTGCAAATTGCTGGCTGTCAACGCCTCTATCGGAAGTAGGGATGAAGGCAGGGGCGGGACAGGCAGGGGCGTGCCACTTCAGCATGTCCTTGCGCCTGTCGTTCACTGTCGCTGATCGCATGTTAAGCTGACGTTCTACATGACAACAGCCAGCGAGGACTACTAAGGACCACAACGAAGGATGCAGCATATCCTTGGTTAACTGTATATCTCAGTGTGTGCGTGTGTGTGTGTGTGTGTGTGTGTGGTTGAGTGGCGTGTGCGTGTTGCCAATTCCTTTTTGCAATTGTATTGACATGACATTGGATTGTAACTTCTGCTGCCTGGGGGCTCTTCGTCCTTTGGCGCCTTTTGCTGATGCGACAAATTGACAGACGCTCCGAAATGGATCTGACGAACTTATTAATAATCTTAGATATGCACATGAACTGCACAATCTTTCATCAACAAATTCCAAATGTCAAATGTCAGCTTCTAAATTGAATTCAATTAAATAGGCTGGGTTAATTGGATTTAATGCATGACACAATCACTTAGAAATATATTTGCAGTTTCAGATAGAATATACTCTAAAATACCCTTGCAATTATATTATTCATACAAATACACAATTTTCGATGGATTGTTCCTATGATATAGTGGTCGTATCCAGCCAGTTCCAATATATATACAGTCTGCAGCAAAATAATGCATCTGTGCCAAGTTTCATGAAGATCAACAAACTTAGCATTATTTTTATTATATCATTCCTTTTATTAATTGTTTTCTCTGTGCAGAAAGTAGTAGTAGTAGTAAAACTATCTTTATTTAAAATAAACTTATAAGTTACGAACATTTATGCGTAATTTTTAAAGTAATTTAGTACCTGTGTATAATTATATTTAAATATTGATAAAATTTGCGAATGAAATATTTAACAGGCTCGACGTCAACAATTCAGGGTGAATATAGAAAGGTAGATATGAAAAGTATTGGCTGGTCATATAGCGCTATTTCGGATGCTGCCAAGCATCCTCATCCTATTTGCGAAGCGAAAATCGGCTTGGTCTTAAACCGTCAGTCGATCACCATACTTATCTCAAAAACTCCCTGTCTACTACTCCTGGCTTCCCATGTCTTTCCCAGATACCAGATCGTTCGTCTAAGGAGCTCTGCGATTCGTAGTGCTGTTTCCTTGTTGACTAAAAAAGTTGCTCCGTTATTGCCTGCCTATATCTCCGTGCCTCGTTCAGGTAACCGATAAGTTTCGACCAGTTTTCTCCGTTTAACATGCTTTGAAACTCTTCCCAAGTCAGTTCGCCTTTATCCCAACATCTATTCTTATTTCTCGCAGTATCGGGCATTCTGCAATAAAATGAAAGGAGTCCTCTCTTTTCCGTCCGTTACACAGTGTGCAATCTTCCGTTTCCGAGTGAGAAATTAAGATTTAACAGCTCAACTCTTGCTCTAAATATGTATGAGATTGAGTGCAGCTTCATTTCATCGTTGAAGTAATTTCTCAGCCCCAGGTTCTGTAAGCCAGGCGAGTCTCACATTGTCTGGCTTGCGAAAGTATCTTTTTTTTATGAAATTTTAAGAAACAGCTTAAAGTTATGTTTATTAAAGTTATATATTAAATATTATAATTGCTTTAATTGCTCTGTTGTACTTCAGTGCAGTAAAACATCACGTTATATATAGAAAATATTTTTAATTAATATCGCAGTGCAAAAAAATGCAACATTTCTTTTGTTTGCTCTTGAAATATTTGATTGCAGTGCCCTCGCATTCTTTATTGAATCAAACTGTTTTACAATATGCTCGTTAAAACGGCAATCAATTGCATTTTAATGAATATTATCTTCACAAAACATGCGGCTAGCAATTTTTCATATTTTTAATGAAACCCAACGCACAACCAAATAAAAAGTAAACAAAAAAATTGCACAAAAAAATATTGAAATTCAATTTTTACAAAATATTTCAGTTGCCGGATAAACAAATAAGAATGCGCTAGTCGAAAATGGTCGACTAGGAGATACCCTTAAATTAGATTTAAAAGTTTTCTACATGCAAACATAATTCAAGATATTAAGAGTTAATAAATAGTATAGTTATACTCTGTTCCCGAAGGAAAAATGAGTATATTTGGTTTGCGAAGTTTCAGTTTCCTTGAAGCTAGAGCAACCACATACTGAAGTATACCCTCTGTTTATAACGTGTCAAGGTTTTTTTTAATCACCCACACACCTTCCCCACAATTTGCCGGAAACCTATATCTTCCACATTTTTTAAGTTTTGGTGTTCAAATTTGGCATGCAGACTACTTGTTGACGCCTGAACAAATCAACATCAAACATATTTTGTCACCTCCACCCTCTTCCCCACAAATGAGCATATATATCCCACACCTGTACAGGTAGAGTCACCAAATTTGGAACGCGGACTGCTGTTGCCTCCCTTGTTTATGCAAAAGGAAATTAAGCTTTTGTTATATTTGGAACAGAGCATTCTGCTGTCAGGTACGTCCGACTACAACGTCCTGACTTGTTTTTCGTTTGACTTTATGGTTCAATCATTTTGAAATTTACATTGGGGATATATAATAGGCTAAAGTATATGTGTATCAAATTTCAAAGCTATATGTTGAATACTATTGACTTTAAGTCGATTATATAGATTTTCCGTAGTGCGGAGAGAAGAACTCTAATATACGAATACCTGCATACCAAATTTGGCGTCCCTAACTTTTATAGGCTTTGAGATCCACGTAGAAAGCTGTTGATTATGATCAGGAATTATAGGGTCGAGGCTGCTACCTTATGCCTATTCCATAGTCCTATATTTTGCACATTTTAATGAATTATACGGAAATGTCGGTCGTGTGAGCGTGCAAAAAAATATGGTAACCAACAACATTTTCATTTTTTTTTATGTTTTTGTTGTGGAATACAGCGTTTGCATAACCAGGACACTGTGGGTGAATAAAGCTGATACGCCCACAATGCGGATGAATATGACATGTTTATTATTCACTTGCTCCACATACGCAGGAGCCACGCGGGGCGGGCTGGATGGGGCGGAACTGTGCTTGTAAATTATAATTCAATTAATGAATTTGCGCTGCGAACTAATTTGCGTACCCCTGGGAGGAGGAGGCGGCGCGGGGGGCTCATCAGTGAGTCGCTGCACGTGTGCAGGAGTAAAAAATATAAAGGAAAAAAATACAAGAACGTTGATGCGTTGAAAATCCGCCAAAAATCCATGAGAGCAGCAATAAAGCTCGACAAAAATCTCGTGTGGTTGTTAAAATTGCGCGAGAGCGAAACAAGCAGGGGAAAGGGGAGAGGTGAGTTACATGGGTAGTGTGTGTGTGGGGGGGGGGAGGCTTGAATTTCATTTTTTATGTTTATTGTCGCTTATCGCCGCTGCCTGCCTGCAACAGGGGTCCTGTCATTAGAGTCCTGGCGCCAAGATGAAAAAGAGTAAACACAGCGATGAAAAAACGTTAACAACTCTCTTGGGCCATGTGTGGGGTGGGGTGGGGTGAGGGGCAGGGGCGGAGTTGGGGCGGGTTTTTGGTGGCTCATAACAAAACGCGTTACACACAATCTGTGTTTGGTCCTCGCTGTCTCTCTCTCTGTGTGTGTGTGTGTGCAACTACGTGTAACTTTATTAGCAGTCTCCTGGCTCTGTGTGTTACCTTGTCAAAGTTATGAAAACGACTGGGGACCGCCTCCCGGCACCTGGCACCTGCCTTCTGCCACCTGCCACATGCCACATGCCACCTGCCTTTCTCTAGCCGTGTGTGAAATTAGTTTAGGCTATGTGAACAAAGCTTATCCGAACTACAATTTAAATCTTTAAGCTGGAACAAGCATAAAATAAAATTCGCCTAAATAATGAAAATGTAAAAATCAGGGTTGGGTATTGAACCCAAAATATAATATATATACTTATGGATATACACGTGCTAAAATATGGTATACAGCTTCGCAGCATGAGTTGATTTTATCAACTTGATACATACAAAATATCTCTGTAAACATCACATTCCTATGATATATAAGTTCTTCTTATACGTATACTATCTAAATCAACATTATTTTGTTAAGCTTGGCATGCAAAAGAAACTACAGAACAAGAACAGAAATGACCAGAAAATGGTTAAAAAACTGCAAATTCAAAGCTCACTGAGTTTAATAAATAATACGGACTTACAAATGTATAGTAGGCTTTGCCTTCAGCTTAGCACATACATATTCAACTTTCTTCAGTCTACAAAAAAGGTTTATATTTGTACGTTTTCAAATATTTAAAAAGCAAGAATTTGTTATAATCTAACAACATATACTATTTGACTATTTTAGTTGTATCTCTCTCAAATTTGACGAGTAAAGGTGAAATGTGGCCTTTCCCAAAAGAAACTCCTCTATAAGAAGCCAACGGATGACCCTGGGTACTTTCCCCCAGTCTCCAAAGGAACCACTGCCTACCAGCCTTTACTTGATTTGGCAATATATTTGATTGTGGACCATAGGCCTTTGGCTCGCTCTCGTTTTCAAAGTGCCTTTGATCATAAGACCGAGCCTAAGGCCTATGGCCCACAAGCAAGTATATTGCCACATTGCGTAAAGTCTTGTGGGCAGCGGTTCCTTTGGACACTGGGAGAAGGTACCCCGGGTCATCCGTTGGCTTCTGATTAAGGTTGTGCCAGGCCTGAATATACCTGTACATGTAAGTAGTTTCCAGTAGGAAAGTGAGCTTTATATACTTACAATCGAGATTTTTAGATTGATGAAAATGTGGTATTTGTACAGCCGGTTGAGGAACCACTATACGATAATACAGAAGACATGTAAGTAGTTTCCAGTAGGAAAGTGAGCTTTATATACTTACAATCGAGATTTTCAGATTGATGAAAATGTGGTATATGTACAGCCGGTTGAGGAACCAATATACGATAATACAGAAGACATGTAAGTAGTTTCCAGTAGGAAAGTGAGCTTTATATACTTACAATCGAGATTTTCAGATTGATGAAAATGTGGTATATGTACAGCCGGTTGAGGAACCACTATACGCTACAGAGCAACGAGCCGGAGCCCGTTGAGGAGGTGCTCGATAATATAGAAGCCACAGAGTAACGGGTGGAGCCCATTGAAGAGGCCAAGTACCTGCATGGGAAACGACTTACAACAAAGATAATTCACATTCCTCCAGATTGACATCTAAATTCCATAAGATCTGTTTAGTTTTGGAATGTTATCTAAATAGTTTTTACTTCGGAGGTCTAACGAGAGCCCACATACTAAATTTCAGAAGCGAAGATTAAATACCTCCTGAGTTATGAATATGAACAAACATTACCTTTTTCTCACAAATGATTTAACCTCAGTATATTGGGCGTTTATTAGCAAACTGAAATTTCTTTTAAGATTCTACTTTGTGAAGATAAAACATCAACTTATAAACTTATGAAGGTCTGCTCAATCGGAAATATTAATGTGTTCCGTCTCTATCGGTTTTATTTGAAAGTTTCGATAAGGTAATCAATCAAAAAGGCAAAAAATTCATCAGTTGCCTGGACTTGGTTGACTTTGGCAGACCGGAGCCAAAATGAAATCGCTGTGTTAAAAGGAATTTCAATTACGCGGACCAGAAACTCATTTCAGGGGCCAGGCACGCACCAAACAGAGTCAACTGCTGGGGGCGTGTTCCATGCATAATTTCCAGGTGCATCTGCAGCTAGTGCAAATATATTTTCTTTAATATTTTTGCAAATGATGCGACAAGACGATGCTCTATGAAATCTCAGCGCGCGCTCTCCACTCGCTGGGGTCATTTAAATGCAGATTGCAATGAAATGTGCTGGACACAGGCGAGAAGAGGTAGGAGGTACGGGTGGTCGGATGGTAGGATGGTAGGATGGTAGGTAAATTTGCATAATGGAGGCGACACATTGCAGCGGAAACGGAAACCCAATGCCCGCCTCACTTGCAGGTGTTCATGAGTCGTGCTTATGACTGCTTGAGCTGCTTGTGCGTCCACTCGTGGCCACATCCTTCAGCTGCACCTCCCGCTCCCGCTCCCCCCGCCTGCTGGCTGGCTGGCTGCCCCACACTGTAGTTAGTAAACGGAAACTCGTTGCATTTGCCGGGCATTGGGGCTGTGTCGTCATGTGGCGCTACAGAAATGAACATGAACTGTGCCCAGCTTCGACCAGCACAAACGTTTTTCATTTTAATTCAACTGCAATAAATAAGCTGAAGCCGGAGCTACTGAGCAAATTCAGCGCCAGGTGATAGCCCTGCATTACAATGCCACCCGTGCCGGGGCACAACAATAGGTACAACAAAGCACATCAAGTCCCATACCAATGCCCAATTTACTTACAGTCTTACTTACTGCCTTTTCCAGTTCAGCTTTCGAGAAGCAGTAGAAATGCCTTTTCACCTCTTCACTTGTAAGACATTCTTTTATTTGCATTTATATAATTTATATATTCATAGAATTTCGCAAGTATATTGAGAGTAAATTGTATAAATATTAAAAATAATCCTATACAATCAATAGATTTAATATGTGCTGCAATTATTTAACAGATTGTCTCTTTAGCTAACATTTTCTAGCTTAATCAAACTATAACATGTCAGTTTTTAGTATAAAATTGATTTACTACCATATTTCAAGTAAGCTAAACATTAAAACAAAAAAGCTTACTACAACTGA
The DNA here is from genome assembly GCA_037075165.1 of Hirtodrosophila histrioides. Taxonomy (NCBI): domain Eukaryota; kingdom Metazoa; phylum Arthropoda; class Insecta; order Diptera; family Drosophilidae; genus Hirtodrosophila; species Hirtodrosophila histrioides. Next base: position 1,644,594 of record JBAMCL010000036.1, read on the forward strand.
AAGTTCATGTTTCATTTAATCTTTATTAATCTTGATTAATGTAAGTGAAATAGCAACGATTGATACTTGGAAGTTATATATTTAAGAAATTTATTGAAAGTCAATCACAATTTTTATATTATACTACTATAAGACCTACAAAAAGCCCAGTTAATTGCTTTCAAAGCACATTAAAGCTTTTAGCAATATTCTTAAAACCGATAACTTAATCGACAGTTTGTAATTCAGCACTATACTGAACTTACTCAAGTCGATTTACTCAGTCGACTGCTTTGAAAGCACATTAAAGCTTCCAGCGTGATATTAAAAGCTTTAAGCTTGATCAACTGGTTGGTAATTGACAGCTTTCTAACAAATAGATTGATTGAAGCTAATGATCGTTTTGATCGTGATTATGCGTGCTTTAAGCTTAATAAACAGTCTGAAATTGAAGTTAAGTAAGCGCATGAAAGCTTTAATTATGATACCTGCAAGTTAAGGAACTAGCTCTTGCACTTGAGCTTTTTCTTTGGCCCCTTAGAATGGGATCAAAAGCTTTGACTTCAAAGAAGTTTCGTAAGTGTCACTGTAACTGGGTAAAAGCTGCGCTTTAGCTTCAGATTGCACAGAGGGCATGTATAACGGCCCGTTGAGATGTTGGAGTTTGTTGTTATTGTTGTTGTTGGTTGCATGTTTATGTTGCCACATCGTAGCCGGGCACGCATGAAGCCGCGATGCTGAGGACGAGGACGAGGGCGACGGCGACTCTTCGACTCCGGCTCATATGCGATGCTGTTGAAAGGTGCTGCAGCTGCGGGCGGCCGGGCGGTGTCAACCATTGTCAGTGGCCCGTGTGGATATGCGAGTGTGGGTGGCTGGTGTAGCAGCAGCGGCAGCGGCAAAGGCAACGCCAGCAGTAGCAGCAGCTGCTGTAGTTGTAGTTGTAGTTGTAGTTACTGGTGTGGCATAAATTTCGTTGCGGTTGCACGTGAAAATTGCATTTGGCTAGCATTTGGTCGGGCAGTGGTGTGTTTGTGTGTGTGTGTGTGCGTGTAAGTGTGTGTGTGTGTGTGTGTGTGCATTGTGCCCCTTTACGTGCTGTGCAAATTGTGGACTTAAATGTTTATGCGCTGGTTTGGGCCCAGAGTCAACGCCAACTGCCATCTCACAAGTATTCGCATTCGCATCCGTATCCGCATTCGCATTCGCATCCGCACCCCATTTGAACGTTTGTTTATTAAGCTTTTTGGCCAAAATAGAAAAAAGGTGTTGAATGCCACTCGCTGGCTGCTGCTTTTTATTGCCCCCCACCCACACACACACACACTCACACACACACACACACACACATCTCTAAGTGCAGAAGCAGCTGTAAAATAAATATATATTTTTATTTCCTCTCTTTGCCGTTCTTTATTTTGTTGTGTTGGTTGTGTGTGTATGGGTGTGTGTGTTGCCAGGGCGAGCGTATAAATTAAACGCGTTACAGCTGGCAACCACAGCGATTTCTTCTTCTTCTTTTTTGTATTTTTTTTTTGGCTCGCATTAATTTGCGTTTGCAGCCGCAAAAGCACTTAATGCAGCCCTGCCGCAGCCATTGAATTCACCCGCCCTGGTTCGAGTGTCGCTTGAAGCGTATACAAAATTTAAATAAGAAACAAATCGAAGTAATGGCATACACACACCACACCCCCCCACAGCCCCCCACAGCCCTCCACAGCCCCAAAAGATAGCAAATGCCAAATGTTCAATGTAGTAAAAGGCAATCAAAAAGAAGAGCACAACAAAAAAAACTGTAAAGCAGACACTACGAAAAATCGAAAGGAAAAAAAGCACGAGAGAATAAAGCTGAAGACGTTGCCATCGGCATAATGAAAAAATAAAAAGAATCCGTCGGAACATCCTACGAAATGAAATTCATTGAACCGTTCCGCGCACCATATTAAAGGGCATTAATGAAATTATGCTGTTGCCTGCGAGTGCACCCAACCCCCCTCCTCCGCTTATCCGCTCCTGCCAGAGATCTCATCTCATTTGTGTACGTGGAAAACTCTTCAGTAGCCAAACAATTTGAAAATTGGCTTTCCTTTTTCTTCCTAAGCCACTTGCTATGTTTTTCGCATCGATAACTTTGGGCTACAATTTGGGATCTTGGTTTTATTCTTTAGATTGATTTGATTTCTATATATTATTCTTTTTGTTTTTTTTTTTTTTTTTTTTTATTATTTTTTGAGAACATTGTTATAAATCAATTTTAATCGAATTCAGGAATTAGTATCCTTTGAATTCTAATTATTCCTGATTATTTGATAAATGTTAATGATCTTTCTATCCTTTCCACTTCATATCTTTGTCAACTCTCAAATCATTTGTAAAGAGCTTTTTTCCCAGAAAACTTCGAGATATTTTGAAGTCCCTCTGTTCCTTACATTTTTGGGATAACTATTCCATAAACATTAAGATCTCCAAATTGTATTTTGAAAATTCGGTAAGTGAACCTATAAAACTCATAAGTTTCGTAATCATGTTGAAAATGCATAGATTATCCTTAAAGGAGTATTTTAGTCTATACTTCCCACTTTCTTACTATCCTGTTGAAAATGCATAGATTATCCTTAAAGGAGTATTTTAGTCTATTTCCCACTTTCTCACTAAAAGTGCATGATTTTTTTGATTTAAAAAAAAAAAAAAATCAAATCATTATTTACGGTTCCTGGTATTTTCTAATGTAAAAACTACTTATAAATAGGTCCAGAAATTTTAATCTTTTTGGTAAAAATATAAGTTCAAACTTTAGTTTTCAAGTTTAAATATAAATTTAAATAAATACATTTATTTATTAATTTAATTGAAATTAAATTTGTTTTATTTATTAATATATATATTTCTTTTGCAAATCCTTGAATATTTTGGATTATGCTTTTATAGACTTTAATTAATGATAGATAGAGAAAATAAGTATATAATAATTTAAAAATATATCAACCTTAAAGATTGGTAATCAATTTTTAAGCATTATCGTTATATGCGCCCAAGTTTGCATGCGATAAATTGGTAAACTAAGTGCCTATCGATAAATTGCAATCTAAAGCCAGGCATTAGGCGAGGAGTGTAAGCCACAGCTGTGATAATGATATGCTGAAGTATCCAAGCCAGCTGGCCGCATCACCGCACTATCACACCACCCAAGCCACCCAATTGCTGTTCAATGGAGCGCAAAGAGTAACAAAGAGCTTAGGGCCAACACTTAAATACAACGAAACGTTCTTAATCACACCATAGATACGTAGATACAGAGATTCGTAGATACGTCGAGTACTTTCGAACGGAAGGAGCATGAACTAAAAATGCCAAACGGTTCGCCCAAGCGATTTGAAGTTCCCATTCGACATTTCAGTCAGCTGTCAGCCCTGCTTGGGCCACTTCCTGCCCCCCCTGTGAGGTCCTGCTTCAGCTCTGGATATAAACGCTTACAATCTGCAAAATAAAGTGCACCAGAAACGGCCAGAAGCAGGCGCTGCGGCGTAAAAAATAATCAAACACAAGCTGCTGAGCGCTTTGCGGCCAGGTTGCCTCCAAACTTCAGCTCCTCCTCCCGCTGCCGCTCTACCGCTCTACCAGTACCAGCTACTGTTTCCACTCCCGCTGCCGCTCCCGCTCAGGACCTCGTCCACGGAGCTTGGGCTAGTTGCTTCGACTATTCGGCGCTGTGGCACTTTACTTCCGTTTTTTGCACTTTGCATACAAAGTACCGTTAACTACTAGCATCAGTTTTCCCTCACACAACAATCAGCGGAAAGTGTGGGCATCTCTCTCTCTCTCTCTAACTGACATTGCGGTTTTTCACAGATTTCTTTCGTTCCGCATTTCGGCAGCTCTTAAATGGTTTCCTTATGGAAATTTCATTGAAATGTTACGCCAGCAAGGTAGTGGCAGCGGGAGGCAAGAGGCAGGAGGTAGTGAGGCAGTTGACGGGGCCCTGAAAGCCATCAGGCACAGATTTGAGCTCAACAGTTTGCTCGATTGGCCCAAACACTTGGCCCAGTCATAAGTTTGGCGCATCGTTAACATTAAGTACACGTTGTGCCCGCCAGCCCGTCCTTATTTTAAATTAAGAAGAATAAAACCTTCGTAAAAAATTGGTTTTTATGGCTGAGCACTAAACTTTGGTATTATTAGTTTTCATTGATCTAATATATTCTAACTATTTCAAAGACAAGACAGAGCAAAGAGCACTTCTATAGCTGCCCTGGGAATGATCGGTCGAAAATTGTGTTCTGCCATGAAATTCATTGCTTCTTTTTATTTTATTTTATTAGGGTTAAACTTTTAATCACGTGTATAAAAGCATAAGCTCACAATCAAATTTAAAGTTCTATAATTTCTCTCGAGATTTTCCATTACTAGATAACCGAATAGTTATTTGGGATTTCAATTCTCGGACTTCTTCCTTCCCTTTTGTTGAACGTTGAATAAAATATTATCGAGAACACCAATAAAGAAATTATCAACAATTATTAGAGTCAACATGGCAAGCACAAGTGGAGTTTTAAATTTTAAACCCATTGAAAATTTTGTAGAATTTTGCTTTGTCAGAATATCGAAAATTGAACAGAATTTGTATATTTATAAGTCATGGATGACTTGATTGAAAGCAAGAAATAAATCAACCAATTTTAAACAATAGGATTTATTGCAAGATTTTTAGTCATGGATATATACAATCTGAGTTTCATTTACTGCGATACTACCAGTAATAAATAACTGGATTATTTTTCTGGATCCCCTTTGTTAGATTTGCTTTTCTCCGGCGGAGTTGTGAATATAACATTGTCGACAGCGCCGAGGAATATATTATCAACAATTATTAGTATTAACATGCTAAGGAAAATCGGCGGTCGATATTTCATTCTGGAATTTTGGAATTTGAAGGAAATTGCCTATAGTACTATTTTAATATGGGAATACTAAAAATATAATATATTTCTGTTTGTAAGTCAGAGATGACTTGATTGGAACTAAAAATATATGGATATTCTGCATTTATAAGACTTTATAGACCAAATAATACAATATGAAAGATTGAGATTTATTGGGCCAAAAATGAATGTTGTCATAGTTATCTCGAGACTCTTTTTACCTCTTACTAATGAATTCTTTGTCCCAGATATCCAGATTAATATGCTTCACTTGTCGGAACTCCCAATTTTTCGCAGGGCACACCAATGAATCCATAACCGTTGAGCAACATATTGTCAATAATCACAAGAGTTATCAAGGCAATCAGATATTCCGTTTTATAGTTGGGAGACATTGTACCATTTTAGAATTAGAAATATCCGCTTCTGTTAAATATTATTATTATTTAACTATTTGCTTGTTTGATTATTAAAAAGGCAACGTAACACCCTGTTATTATGGCAACCAGAATGTGTTGTTTAAATTTATTCATCGCCAATTTATATGTACTTTATATAGAAAATTTTCAGTTGTAATATTACTAAACAACTTTTCGTTTTCGTTTGAACTTGAATTGTAAGTCACAAATAACTAGATTGAAAAAACATTTGAATTGCAATCTAAGTTGACTTTCGGATCGCCAACCCCAGCATATTTCTACTTATAGTCTGCAAAAGCTAAATATGGAAAATATCTCTATTTAGAATGCAGACAGAGATTGAAAATATTGCTTTAATGTCAAACAAAACATTTAATATAAGCCGCAAGTCATGCTTAAATAATTCTGTGGCGCATCGACGCCTTCGATTAGTTAAAAACCGAGCTACGTACTAGCCTTGATCAAAAACACAACCCTGTATGAGGTTGTGGTGCACAAGAAGAAGAGAATCGACGCATCTCTCTCTGTCTCACTCTACAGCGCGCGTTTTAATGTCTGGTACAGCTCCGTGGTCTTTCTAGATATATTAATAAGTATACGAGTTGTAAAGCATAAATAAAGTAGTATAATATCACTGATGTTAATGAGATCTTTTCATCCATCTCCTCATCTACGATAATTCCATGAATTATTCTTTTCTGAAGAGCCAGGATATTTAACAAATAATTTATATAGAGTTTAGGCGGCTTGAGGTCACCTCTAGGTAAGACTTATAAAGTTCGCCAAAACTCAATAATTTCTATATATAATATAGTAATTTCCATAAACAAACTTGTAAAGTCTGAATGACAGAGTTAGTAAATCTAAATAGTCTATGTTTATTATTGCAGGTGTCTTTAAGTTTATTCTTTAGTTTATTATTAATGTCGAATATATGGCGTAACTTGATTCTTATTAGTTCCATGGACGAATACAAACTGACTCGCGTTCTGTTATTCTGAAGGTGCGGTCTCACGCATATGGCACTCTGCCATATTTAGGGCAGCCGGCAGCTACCATAGCGTGTGAGTACGGTATGGCAGGCTGCCACATAAATTTTGTCATTGAAATACGTGCTCACACGATATGTCAAATCAAAGATTTCTATGGTAGAAACGTGCCATATGAGTTTATATGTTGAAATATTTAACATATTTTCTTACTTTTGACGGTTGATTTCGATAACGATATTACATAAATGTGGCAGAATGCCACATCGCACCGCATGGACCGCACCTTTACAGACATTACGATCTTACAGAGTACTCATCATGTTAATGCTAATGTTACTTAACAGATATGTCAGTGCCAGTGTGACCCTAAACAATATGTATGTGTCTCTATGTTTATATCCTACTACACTTGGTTCATACTTAAGGAGTTTTACGACTTTGCATCCCACTACTTTATAGTTATTGAAATACATTTTCGCTTTCAAAAAGATATATCTTTTGGTTCTTGTTTTCGTGTTTGTTACATTATTTTTATTGTTTTCGGGTAATTTAATTTCTGAGTGTTTTTTTACTTTGAACATTAGGAAGAAAGAGGCAAATATCTACGAGAGCTGGTTTATAAGTTATCGGTCTGAAGAAAACACTAATATGTGTACATTTGATATTTTACATCTGTTTTAAACATTATATATGTACTTACACCAATGATACAGACCATTTAATCGATTAACCTATCGAAATTATACTTATCGATTTAATATGAGCACTGGAGAGGCTTTCCTCATATGCTACCTTTCAAGTTACCAGCAATCGATGGAGATATCTGGTAATATACACAATAAAAGGTACTCAGAAGCAATTCCTTGGCAGTTCCTAACTGCTGTTTCTTGTCTTGTGTTGACCTAATCGGCAGGACGATTTTCTTTTTTTGTGGCTTGCCACGTTTTTATGTACTTTCTTTTCGGTTGAAGCCTCTGGCTGGGCCAGGCCGCCCAGAGGTCATAATTTCTCGTTAAACCCACAGCGCAAATGGCACTTTTGCCTAAATGGACCATAAGGCGTTAAAATGTTGTTATCGCCCCGCCAACCCACCCCCGAAATACAAACCTTACCTTGGCATGGCAGTCGCAATAAAAAGCCAAAATACATTTCGATTATGCGGCATGAGTTTGTCTTTCATTTTTTTTTTTTCTTCTCATTTTAAAAATTTCTTTTTTTACAGTCGGCTGTGCAGCCCTAAACAACAATTGTATGTGGTTGTTGGCTTAGGTAAATCGAATTTACGTTGCAATAAAAAAATTGCCCCAAACAAAATAAAATAAAATATAATTTGCCTGAAAGCCAAAATATGCTGCTACTGGGGCCGCACATTTAATGTGCAATTGTGCCCCAAAATTTGATTGCAAAATATTTCAATTGTTTTGTGACAGTCATCATAGCCGTAATTTTGATTTGACACAGGCATCTGTGCCCTATCAATCAAGGCTTAGATACATTGTACAACTCATATACAAACAACAGATATATATTGAAATTAACTTTAGCCAAGATGTGTTGCTTATTCCGTGTGGCAGGTAGCGCCCTATGCTGGTATGTACTCTTGACCACACTATCTACTATCTTAGCTAACCAGTTTATGTTTCGCATATTTTCAGCTGCCTACAATTGGGCACCAAGATGCTCTTTATGATACTTTGCTCCACATTGGGCATACTAATCCTACTGGGCGTGATTATCTATTTTGTATTCTTTTATAACAAGGGTGGAGATGATAAAACCACAACCCAGGAACCGGAAACAACAGTTGCCACAACTGTAGATCTGAAGAACTTACTTCTCCAGTTGAGAAATTTACACCGCTGAACATTCAACAAAATTTATTGCAAAATTACAGTTGCTGCAAGCTACATTTTGATGTAATTAGAAATATAATTAAGTCTCCATTCGATTTTATTATTAACCGCGGTGTTTAATAACCCCTGGATAACTCCAGCATCAAAGTCATATTCTCCAAAAAATTTGATAAAAGTAATGGTTTTCGAAATTGATAGCGGGAATGTGGAAAAGAATGTTTAAAATTTGAAATTGAAACTTGAACTGTGTATGGTATAAAAGAACTTACATTTCAAGTATAGTATCTTTAGCTTTTATAGTCTCTGACATCGACACGTTCATATAGACAGAGAATGTTCAGACGGCTATTGAAAGTGATCGTAAATTGATATACTTTATGAGGTGGGCGATGCCTCTTTCTGGCTGTTCCCACAGCTTTAGTAGCTGCCTTTGTAGACTTTTCCAATTTTTAAGTATCAGAAAAGCAGCATATAATTTTTCAGTCACACTATTTAAATGTAGTTTTTAAATTATAGAAGTAAATTGATATTAACTAAACATAAAATGTGTTTACGTGCCGTAGGTACCGGCATATGTAAGTAAGTTAAACTATATACAGTTTCTGTATCATTTGAAATACCTTGAATCCTTTGATTATATATTTAGCTGCCTACGATTAAGCGCTGATCTGGTCTTTATGTTGATTTGCTCGATTATGCTTATCATTCTGGGCATAATTGTCTACTTTGTATTCTTTTACAACAAGGACGGAGATGTCAATTCAGCAGAGCAGCTAAAAAGAGATCTGACGAAGGTAGTTTATGAAAATCCGATATTGAAAGTTCTTGGAGTGTACGAAGCTTAAAATAAATCTATTAATAAATTCGTTCTCTAAATTCGTAATTACATCCTCTTCCCATGAAATGGATAAACAGACATTCGGATATATATTCTTGATCGAGTCGAACTAACAAAATTTACTAGCTCTAGCTGCAATTGTTTGTGGGAGAGCTTGTCACTTTTGCCCTTTGAATACGTCATCTATAGGGTATGACACCCAACTCAAATATTCCCCCCCTGGGCAGTCATCTTTTGTCTGGGATTTAGCTCAGCTGAAGCAACAATTCAGTGTGCACGGCTGTGCTTTATTGTTTATAAAGATGTGCTGATGCTGGCAACGGGGCGGTGCGGGGCGGTGCGGGGCGTATGCGGAATTTATTTGCATATGATGACCGGCATTGCGTAAAAATTAATGAAAGGCAATTAAAAGCATTCGGAAATGTAATAAAATGCGTAATGTGCACAAAAACAGAGCCCAGAAACAACAATGCCGAGAGCAACAACAATTAAAGTTTTGTTGTTATTTGCTTAATGTAAATGTAATATTATACTACAATACATATACATACAGCACTGTCAACTATAAATAAACAATTTTAAATTGCATTGGTAAATGAGTATTTCTTTAACATGCAATATGCGAGTGCGACAATAGATAACTAAGTATTTGGTCAATTGTATGCAATTTGTTATAAATGTTTGCCAACATGTTTATGCCTATGAAAATTGCATTCAATTGTTTGGCTTGTTATAGTGTTGAGTGCCAAATTGAATTTGTTTTCGGGTTTTTAGTTGTTTTCGGCAATCAATTGGCATGACAAATGCTTGTTTGTCGTTGCCGCATGCCTTTTGTTATACCCTGCCTATAGCATATGGGCTAAAGAGGGTATTTTAGTTGTAGTTGTACCGAAATAGTCGCCAGTCTAGCTATCTTTGATTTACTTAATAAATGGGTTTATCTCAGGAACTACATTCAGTTTTATTAAAGAATTTTCTTGCTTCATTCTTTTTATGAAATTCATTTATTATTCTATTTCCAGATATTATTGTGATATAATACTATTACTATTGAGCAGACTTTTGTTTCATTTAAGCAATTTATAGGTCAGTTTAAACAAAAAGCAAACGATAATAAAATCATCTTCTATACTTTGTATGATGGAAGTTTTCAAAAGTTTGATAGGTTGTGAATACAGAAAACCTTGAGAGATAAATATGGGCCTGCATCTTTATTTTTATTTTTTTTAATGCTATTGATGTTTTTTGCGATACAGGGTATCTCATAGTTGAGCTACTCTATGCTGCAGGTGGTTGCTATTGCTGCTGTTGTTTGTCGAGTCATTCCATACTCTGTTTTTCTTTTGGTCCTGCCACAAATCGGTAGCAAACACTGCGAATAGACATGGAAATGGAGAGCGGTCTACAGTCGCTTCGTTTCTATAAATGCTTCAATCTCAGAGACCATACAAGCTAAACTCAGCAAATTTGGTATGTGGACTCATTTATCTCTCATAAATCATAGTATGTTTCAAATTTGGTTCGTTAACCCACATCAGTCCCGAAAATTCACAAATTCGATGTTCACCAGCACTTATTATTATATTTTACGTTACAGGGTATCTCATAGTTGAGTTACTCTATGTTGTTGTATTGTTTTTATTGCTGCTGCTGTTTGTCAAGTCCTTTTTTTTGGGTCTCACCACAAATCGGTAGCATACACTGGACATGGATATGGAGAACAGTCTACAGTCGCTATCTCTATCTCTATCTCTGGGACCATACAAGCTAAACTCAGCAAATTTGGTATGTGGACTCATTTATCTCTCATAAATCACAGTATGTTTCAAATTTGGTTTGTTAACCCACATCAGTCCCGAAAATTCACAAATTCGAATGTTCACCAGCACTTATTATATTTTACGTTACAGGGTATGTCACAGTTGAGTTACTCTTTGTTGTTGTATTGTTTTTATTGCTGCTGCTGTTTGTCAAGTCCTTTTTTTTGGGTCTCACCACAAATCGGTAGCATACACTGCGAACGAGTTGTACGCTGGACACTGTGCAGCGGCGCTTTAGAGGAATCTGGTGCATTATTGTGATTTTACACGCTGCTGCACTCGAAAATGAAACGGACAATAAGCTCCACTTGGGCTACAATAAGTTAGTCAGTTTGCAGCTTTTTAGAGCTCGAGGGAGTCGGTGCGGGGTTGACTGGGCGGAATGGGCGTGGCAGCCGCAGCGTTGTCCTGGCCATCATTGCCACTGTCCGCCGCTAAAAGCTTTTTGATTATGAAAAATGTTCGAAACATATGCTCCAAATGACTGCGGAGCGTGCTAAGAAGAAGAAGACGAAGAAGAAGGAGTAAAAATCGCAGCAGAGGCAGAAGCTTGCTCTCTCTCACTCTCGCTCTCGCTCCCGCTCTCACCTAGTGTGCTTTTTACACTGCACTACAAAAGTATGTGGATGCGATCCCACTCATAAGTACAGTTGTATGTGTGCGAGTAGTACACGTACTCAACATTGTGCAAGTGAACATTTTTTATTTCTCTACTGCGTTTCACTCGCTTTTCACAAGTATTTATTATTGTTCTTGTTGTTGTTGTAGTTGTAGTTGTAGTTGTTGCTTTTCTTGTTTATTGTGGCTTTAGTGGAATTGTATTTGTTTTTGTTGCCAGTGCTGCTGCTGCTTTCTGGTGCATTGTTAATGGTTGCGCCATTTTATTTTGAAATTAATAAAGTGGCAAAAAGGAAATAACAAAAACCAACTACTTCAAGAGTTTCCACTGCCCGAGTGGCAGTTTAAAAGTATTTTTAACTTTTTGTTACGCAAGCGCAAAATGGCAAACAAATTCTGAATAAAGTTGCTCAAAATCTTATTTTAATGAAGCAGCAGTCGGGAAAATTTACTAATAATATGATTTCAGTTTAATGACACAATGACATTAGCTGATACTTGACTGCAGTGAGAGAAAAGCTCAATAATACAATTGGTTACATCGAGAGCAGCTTTGTGGAGCTTTCAGCTTAATTTAAAGCAGTCAGTAGAATCAAAACAGTGCCAAACTTGCAGCTGCTTTCAAAGCTCTGTTTATGTTAGAAGAGAAAATTTGAAGCTCTATTTGAATTGAGCTAAATTGGTTTTCAATAAGTTTCTAGGAAAAATATAATATACAATATTTAAAATTTATGTTAAACAACCAAAAATGCTAGGGAGACTTTTCAGTCTGATGGCTTAATATAAAGCAACATCTTCAAAATCCTAGGTCGACAGCTAGAAAGCTTTTAAGCAACTTTAAAGCTTTCATGTGCTTTCAAAAATGAATTGACAAATATTTAGGTAAAAAAGTATCTAATAGCGAGCTTTAAATAAAATTTGTTGGGATTTTATTAAGCTTTCGTGCTAAAGTAATAAAAGTAGAGCTTGAAAAGAATCGATGGTTATGCATATCGATAGAAACGATGATTTCTTAAAAGCATTAACGAGATTTTTGGTATTAAGGCTTTAGCTTTAGTTTGACATCTAGTTAAATCGACAGCTGACAAGTTTGGAACAAGTTCAAAATGATATCAGACGTACTAAAGTTGCTCCGCGCGAAGAGCAAGAGGCAGACAAAATAACAATTAAATATCAGGCTGACAAAGTTTGTCGAAGAGCAAACAAACTAAACAAGTACATAACAACAGACAACCCCAGGCAGGAGGCAGGAGGCAGGAGGCAGGAGTGTACATACTCGTACATACATATATGGATATAAATGGGTATGTACATGGTTTATATGGCCACAAAAGACGCGATGTTTGAAAAGTTCTCGCGCCTTTGGCACGGGTAAAGGTTACGGGCTAGGAAACTTTGTCAGCGAACGTGACATGAAAATCGCAGTGCTGATGAAAAATGCTAAATCGTGACTGGAATCGGCGATGCTGAAAGCGGCGCCAGCAAATAGCAAAAAGTTGCAGCTTCAGCTGATTTTGCCATAAAGCGACACATGGCCCGAGCCTATGGCTTGCCAATTGAATTTACCCCAAAAAATATTAAGCATTTCGAAAGCAGATAAACCAGAACCCAAAGCAAACCCAAACCCTATTCTAAATCTAAATCTAAATCCAAATCCATATCCAAAAAACCCGAACATGTAACTCGAGAGCGCCATGTGCTGTTAGCTGTTAGCCAGCAGCAGCAGCCAAATATAGCAACTCCAATCGAGTGCTAGACAAGAACCGACTATATTTAGGCCACAAACTGGGAATATGGCTAGGGGGCTAATGGCTTCATTTGGTCCCAACCCAAACCAATCGCCTGGCCGGCCCCAGAGGCCCCACAGGCCCCTCTGGCCCCCATCAACGGTTACTTGATGCCAATGCAATGTGTGTGTGCTCGGAGTGTGTGCACTTGACTTCGCCTGCTGCGATTTTATCGTTTAAAAATACATATCATAAAATGATCTCTACGATCTGTGCTTCTTCTCTACTCTCATGGTCTCTAGCTCTGTCTCTATCGCTCCTGCTCTTTGTATTGCCATCCCGCTCTCATCGCGTTGGTTTCTATAAATACAGACTTCTTTTGCTCGATGCATTATTTTCCGGCATCATTTTGTATGTGTTTTTTTTGTTGCAGCTACAGTTACGTGTTGATATTCCCCTCACATCTCTCTCTTTTTCTATGCATCTGTAATTAGATGTCGCCTTGGGTTGGTCTTCCTCCTAGACAAAGGCTATTGCACTCGGACTCGAGACTCGGGACTTGGGACTCGGCTGGGGCATTCAATTACCAACGCGTTGACAAATTTTTTCTTACTTAGTTGCCAGGCAGCAGTTTGTCGCCTCTCGATTTATAGCCACAGAGTTCAAAGGCCCAACATGTGCACGTGTATCCCAATAAGTATTTAGATCATTTAATTGCTCAATAAGTGCCAACTGTTGTACAATTGATGGAGCTGTCTGTCTCAGTGCTTGTCAAGTAGCTAAAGTACTCGATGTAGTAGCTGCTTAGCACTTTGGCCATGTGGCCGGCCTGTCAACGTGGGAGGCAATCTCGCCTCATTTTCAAATCTCTGAAATGAAATTGCTCCCTTGGAGGCAGTTAGATAACAGGGAATACCAAATCACACAAATATGTGTTGAAAATTAAAAGTAGAGCATTTAAAGACGGGGAAGAAACAAATACCCGAACAGTTTTTCGCGTTTTCTTGGCTTAAAGTTAGTTTTTTGATGAATTATAAAGATTAAACTTGAATTAGATACTTGTAATAACCCAAAATTGACTGTATAAAGATACTTTATATAGAATACCACTTATAGAATGTAAATGCTTGAAAGTTTATATGGATTGATGTGCTTAAAATTAGCTTAAGAAGTTTCAATTATATCAAAATGAAAAACGAGAATAACTGGGTTCCGATTAGAGGTGGAGAACTATCGATGGCACTATCGACACTATCGATGTTTGAGCCGCCACCAATATTTTGGTTAATATATTATATAAATTGAATTAGTGGACGGTACTATCGATGGTTTCAACAATACAATCGTCGAGTATCGATGGTGTCGACTATCGATAGTTCTCCAGCTCTAGGTCCGATGATTTCAAAGCCTTGAAAAATTATGATATATGCGATGTGAACTGTTGTAAAATCGGTCAAGAATTGATAACCTGATTGTAAATAGTTTAGTTATGATCAATATACTAGATCCTAACCACACTTTTTAAGACACAACTCAATTTTTGATCGAGTTTACAACATTTTACCATAACACTGGTGAAAACCTCAAAAGCAATATTTTCATGCAACCGATTGTGCCTATTGCAGACAAATGATATATAGTGGAAAAACTGATTAATTAGTTGACATAAAAAAAGAGAGGCGAATAAATCAATTCGTTACACATTTCTTATCAAAATTGTAATAGATTCTGCTAGTGTATATAGAAATATTTATAAATAACAAATATATTTATATGAAAATTGTATAAGTTTTTATTTAAAATTTCTTTAGACATGCTTAAAAATATGTTTATTTCAATTTCAATTATAAATAACGAATATTTATGTTTAAAAATAGACAAAAAACAAAAAACAATTTCTAAGAAAAATTTCAAAATATGTATTTTGTTATTTAGTAATATTCTATATTCTGGATGTGTGTGTCCTATATACATACTATATACATACATATATAGAACAACGATTATTCACAAAGCAAAAAAATGAGTCAAGCTAAATATGCAAGTTAAAACAATTTTTAAAAGTCTCAGTAAGATTTTTGAAAAACAAATTGAAATGTTTCGAGTACTTTTCAAGTTGTCGGATTATATTTTCATTAAAAAACATACATTCACTTAGTGAAACTAAATATTGCCGCATGCTTTACAGCTTTTTAACCTTCGCAGATTCAACGAGCATAAAAAACAAGGCCCTCTGGCTATCCCCCCCCCCCCCCTGAGTATTGCCCCCTCGCGTTGGCAATGTGCGGAATAAAAATAAATATTAGTTGCCAACGCAGCCGTAGAAATCTAGTATGAGTATGTGAGAGCATTTGTATCTAAGCATTTATATTTGTATCTGTATCTGCCTCTGTATCTGTATCTGTATGTGTATCTATATCTGCATCTGTATCTGTATCTGTGTTTAGCTGCCCACGTTGCTGATGCTGACTGCTGACGCTGACTGTTGCCGTCGAGAGCATTTTATATTTTAATTCCTATTTATGTATGTGTGCATGTAAGTGCTTAACTAGCAGAGCAGAGCGAAGCGAAGCCCTGGCCAGAACCGTACCAGAACCAGAGCCAAAACCAGGGGCAGAAGCGAAGGCTGAGGCAAAGCCAGAAGCCACCCACATACTCAAAATGTTGCCTGTATCCACTTGCGAGCGGTTTCAAAGCGTTATTTATTTGTGGCACAAGCGACCATATTTCAAATGCACACCGCCAACCTCCCAACCGCCCAACCCCCTCAACCCCCTCAACCTTCTAACCGCCAACCGCCAACAGTCGTCGCCACCGACGCGTCACAGTCGCGCCCAAGTTAAAAAGTCGACAAACATATAAGCAGAGCGACAGAGATGGCCAGATGGATCGAGAGAGAGAGAGAGAGAGAGCGACAACTTTTCAAAATGTGAATGACCAACTAGGCAACTATTGAATGCCCTAGAAAGAAGTCGAGCTAAACAGGTTCGGTACTTCCTACTAGAGGTGGAATACCAGCGATAGGGTTGCCATTCGATAAGCTTGAACCTATCGATAGTTTCGATAATAAAGGCAATGTTCAGCCTACAGGTAATTGGAAATCTAAAAATGCAATGGAAATTGAATATCTAGCTGTTTATGAATGATTCTGCTTAGAAACAACAGAATTATTTCATTGAGTAGCGAAGTAAAGCCATTATCATCCCAATACACGCAAACATATAGACTTATCCGGTTCGATAATATCTATAAAGATTCTGAAAGTTGCAGCTTATGTATTCAAATCCAATTGAGCTTATAATATGAATGTATTTAGTACTAAACGTTCCTAGAATTTTCATTTCGCTTAAATAAGTATTGTAAATATTAGTTTTATGCACAATTGTTCATTAGATCTACCTGGTTTGTTGATTCATGCACAATTCAAATTGTTTTTCATTTTCAAATGTTTTGATTTCACACAATCAACAATTGTTAGATGCTCATAAAATTTCTTCTAGTGTTGTGGGGACTTTATTTCATTCTTCATCATCAATAGTTTCGATTGATTTGTTTACAAAGATATTGACAGTGTGACTCGATTTTTATTGCAGTCATTTCAAAGATGCAAATGTGAATAAAATCGACTTTAGCGCTTGATACACAATTTGTAATACATTAATATGCAATTTACTGCTATAAGTTCATTTATATAATCCGTTTTGGGTTCTCCTAGGTTCATTAATTGATTACTTTTCAATTACTTAAATTTAGAATTCTTCTATGTTTTCCATACAAAACATCGATGTTTTTACATCACTACTTCAATTCTTATTCGATTCTGATCGATTTGGAATAGAAAGTGCAAACTGTTCTAAATTCCGAAAAACTATTGAAAATTTGAATTGATATTTGGAGCTACTGAAAAGTAAATTATTTGAAAATAACTATGAAATGCTGAAATGTTAGCTAGCTTTTCAAAATAGATTTAGAATGCAAAGTGTTCGGAAATGAGAACATGCGTGAATAACAGAAATTTCTGATATTATCTAGATATTATTTTTAAATATTTATTAACCAATTAGATTGCTTATTAGGGCTTGTTTTAGTTGGGTTATATGAAAGTCTCTTCTTACTCAAGTATATATAGAAACCAACAAAGTTTCCTTTAACAGAAATGCCAGATAGTATACGGGAATTATATCTTAATTCATTTTGTTGTATACATATTTTTGTGTTTATTTACCAATACATTTATTGCTAGGGAGTCCTTAAGTTGGAACTGGTTAAACAAAAGTTTATTTTATTTTATTTTATTTTTATAATTTTTTTTAATTATATTTTATTTTTTTATTATTATTTTTTTATATTTATTTTATTTTTATTTATTAAATTTTTTTTTTTTATTTTTTATATATTTTTTTATATATTTATTTATTATATTTTTTTATATATTTTTTTTTATTTATTAATTTTTTTTTTTTATTTATTAAATTTTATTTTTTTATATTTGTTATATATATTTTTTATATATATTTTTTTATATTTATTTTTTTAAATTTATATTTTTTATTTTTTTTTAAATTTTTATTTTTTATATTATTTTTATTTTTTAATTGTAGGGGCTACCGAATGCAACTCTGCTGGTGAACGAACAGCTGACGCTGTCGGCGCTGTCCAAAATGCTTGCTGCATTTATTCGCGTTACACCCGAAAACTTTTTCGCACTCGTTGCCTTTTGTTGCAGCTGTTTGTTGTTTTTGTTGTGCCTTTTTTTCATATTCATTTTTTTCGTTTTGTTTCTACAACTTAACGTGTCGCACAAAGGTGCACATGGAGTGCACATGTGTGCGTGCGTGCGTGCGTGTGTGTGTGTGTGTGTGTGTGTGTGCGCCCTCATATCGGACGTTTGCAACGCTGCCGCTTGATATTTGACTCTTAGCAGCTCTACAACTATCTAACCCAACCCCCAGCCCTAGATCTCTACCCCTCACCCACCCCTGGGCAGCCACGTTTTTTGTAGTAAATTTATGCGCTTTCATTTTATGAAAAACTTTAGCAATAATTTCTCAAAACGTTTTTGTGGTGAATTGAAATGCGAGAAAAACATTTTGCGGATGGCGACTAAAAACTTGAGAAAAACCTTAGCACACACACACACACACACACACATACATATACTATGAAGAAAAACAAATACTTTTACAGTTTTTCGTTGTTGTTGTTGTTGTCGCTGCACTCGGCCACGCCCACAAATGACGTTTAGCAGCGCCTGCCAGCGGCAAAGTTTTCCGCGCTTTTCCTCAGCCGCTTCGCGTCTTTGGCTCTGTTGCGTTTTCTTCCTCTTGGCCAAACTTTAATGAAAAGTTTTGTTAAGAACTTTTGCGCTGGAAATTTCAACGCTTGAATGAAGGCCTCGAGGGGTGGTGTGGGGTGCCAGGAAGTGTGGACGGATAGTGGTGAGGGAGCGAAGGGTGTGGAAAAGCGGCATCGTGCCTGACATTAGATTGTTTTTGCAGCAGCGTTTGCCAAAAGTCAGCGAGACTTACTAACCTGGCCATAAACAACAACAACAATAACAAGTGAAAATGCTTAAGTGTGAAGTATGCTCGACTAGAAAATACCCTGTATCCAAAGTATCCAAAACAAACAAACGTATTTGCATAAACTTATATACAATAGTACGATATTCCAGTGTAAAAAACAGTTTCTCAACTAACTTTTTTGCTTGCTGTCCGATTCTTATGAAATATTCAGGATAGATAATCAGCATGCCAAATTATATGTGTACCACATTTCAAAGCTGTATCTTCAAAATTGTGGTTTTAAATCGTTTTTAGCGATTTACAGGGGTTCGGGGGAGATATTTTATATGCGTTTGAATGGTATTCAAAAGAGCAAAAAATTAATTTTACTGTATCTCTTATAATCTCTTTGTATATTTATTAAGGTTAAAACTGCTTCCTGCTGTCATCATACCCTTTTAACACACTCTAAGATTACAGGGTATAACAAAAACCAGTCGCTGGTAAATGGTATCAATTTTGTTATTGCAGTTGCCGACGCTTTTCAACTTGCACTTTGAAATTATTTACCTGAATAAACATTTGGTATTTTAATTACACAGCTGTGTGTGTGTGTGTGTGTGGTGGTGTGTGGGTGTGCGTGTGTGAAATGGGGCGACTGCAGTGGGTAGGCGATAACTTGGGCATAATTGAATTAACACACAATTTACGGTACATTGCGTAAACTTTTTGCTGTCTTCTGCCTTCTTAGGGGAGGCTGTGTTGAAAGCAATGGGGGGAAGAGTTCTTTGGTGGGGGGGGCTAATGTTGCAATATTTGGCGGGCTGCCTGCTTTTTTGTGCACACTATCTTGCTGCAACTCCCCCCCTCCCCTCTCTCGCATATCCATTTCTGCAAAATATGGCACAAAAGTTTTGTGAAACTCAAAATCTGGCACGAAATATGATGAAAGTTTTTGTTTTTCTTTAATACCCTTCTAATTATGATTTTG
Source organism: Hirtodrosophila histrioides (assembly GCA_037075165.1). Taxonomy (NCBI): domain Eukaryota; kingdom Metazoa; phylum Arthropoda; class Insecta; order Diptera; family Drosophilidae; genus Hirtodrosophila; species Hirtodrosophila histrioides. Next base: position 1,664,254 of record JBAMCL010000036.1, read on the forward strand.
TCACGCGTTGAAAGAGGCATCCACAAAGTCTTTATATATTTTGAGAATATACTATATTTTCAATCAACACAACGTTCTGAATTGATATTCTGTTTGTCTTTCATGAACTAACTTCTACTACTTCTTTAATAATATAGTGTATAAAATATGTTCCGAAGGTAAGAACAGTGGGAAGTCATGCCCGGGCACCATGAAATTTTCTATTAGTTTATAATTATCTATATATATAAAGGAGTTCATGCTGACTGATTGTCAATCATCGCACAGCCCAAACCATAAGAGCTAGGATGCTGAAATATTGCACACTAAGACGGGATTTTGAAAAGTTCCACCCACAAGCGTGGAAAATCGCGGAAAACTGTTGTATGAAACTTTTTTGTATACCATCCAATCGACTTCAAACTCATTTTCAGAGATCTGCACAAAAATTAATTTGGCACATATTTCACCGATTTTGGAAAATCCACCCCCATGGGCGGAAAATGGGGGTCTCAAGCTTGTAGCTTATAAATTTAAAACTAGTATGTTTTTATGGGTTGACAATAGTTTAATAGTCTCCTTTCAATTTTATACGTAATTGCTGATCAAATTTCAGGAGCCCAGATCTTCATTTTCGATACATTTCATGCTTATATGGTAATTAATTTCGATACATTTCATGTGGTAATTACATGCTATAAATAAACAATGGAATGGTACAAATATCATTTAAGTAATACTTAAATTGGTGATGGGACCGTTGCATTGCGACCTATGAGATCTATTGTACGCACCTTCTGAGCCTAAAGCTCACTCATCAGCCCTATTTGCTGCATGCATGCAAGGATCTTGGTTGGATCTAGAGTATCTAGAGTATCTAGATCGCTTGTCTGAAGGAAAAACTCACCCAGTTGCCTGTTTCTTCTTCTGGCAAGTGCAGCGCAATCTGTTAGTATGTGTAATGAGGTTTCAGCCTCCATTTCACAGAATCTGCATGTCCCGCTACTTACAATTCCCAGTTTGATAAGGTTTTTCAGTCTACAGTGTCATGTTAAAAGGCCAGTGACTAATCTAAGTGAATTCTTTCCCAATGGTATTAGCTGTCTTGAATCTTTTTAGATCATGTCTTCCTAAGAGTGACTTGTCCTGTCTTAGACATAGAGCGCTACTCCAGCTAGAGCTGCCTTCTGTTATCCTCTTCTATCCTAAGATGTTCTCGTATTGTGTGTCTTCCTATGCCACACAACGGTTTTGGGCCTACAAGAGGTTTCCTGCTCCTATTTTTGCTAGTTCATCCGCTGCTTCGTTCCCGGGTATATCTTTATGTCCTGCGATCCATCTAAGATCAAGCCTATTGTTCCTGCCTGGGTGGTTTAATTTGGTACGCACTTCTCGAACCAACTTCGATGTGAATCATTTAAGTCTACATACGTTTTTCTTTCCAAAGTAACAATCTATCTGTTTGTCACTCTGAAAAGAAATTGGGGAACAAACTATTTTCTCTAACTGCACTTGGTTTTGTTTTTTCAGCCTTATTACTTTTGAATTATAATCCTTGCTTCAAAACGTATTTAATGAGAATTAAATAACTGAATATGTGTATGAAGTAGAAACAATGAGATTATGAAGTCTGAAATGATATTTGAAGTGTTTTTGAAATCCATATTAATTGAATTTAGCTGTAGTCAATTTAAAGCTTTTCATTGTTTATACATTTGCTAAATGATGTCGTGCCTTAAAGCTGTTTCAGCTGCCCACCCAAATGAGAATCTGAAAACATATCATATTGCTAATGTATGTCTGAGTATTTAGTCATGTAGATGTTTCATACTATGACATCTGCGCCCTCAAGTTGCACATGTTATTTGAAAATTGCAAATTATGCAATGCAATTTACATAGAATAATAGAAGCCCTGCTCCCCTGTTAGGCTGTTTATTAGTACATCTATTTATTTACATGCCTTTTGTGCACTAATTGGTATTGCATTTCAAATTTACAGACAGCTGCTTATTGTGTTTAGTAAGATGTTCGTTTTGAATAAAAGCTAGAAAGGAAATGTGCATGTTGTGTTGAAAAATATATTAAATATTTAAATGTGCATATTTACTAATAAACTTTATGTAGTTTGTCTGATTTAGGCATGTTAAAGTTTTGCTTTGTCTTAAAACTGTTTTCATTTGTTCACATTTTTTTTTGTTATTTTATAAAATGGCTCGTAAATATGTACATTGAAAAGGCTGGTACTTGAGTTCATTCATACGCAGAGCCATATGTAATAACACAAGTACGAATATGAGTACGAATACGAGTGTGAGTGTGAGTGTGAGTGTGAGTATGAGTGTTGGCTGGCATGCGAGTAACCCCGGCTATAGGTACATGTGTACGCATGTGGCATGTTCTACATGTGTCCGCTTTGCCGGGGCTTGACTTCCACGTAATTACGAAACAGCCGCCAGACAAACGTTGCAAGGGGCCAAGGCGGTGGCTGTGGCAGTGGCTGTGGCAGTGGCAGAGGGTGCGACAGAGGCAGAGCTCTGAGACGGCGCAGCGTCATCACATGTGGCACTGGGTGAGAGCTGTAGGTAACCCCATAAGGGCTCTGTCCATGTCCAGATCGGCGACGAGTGTGTTACACATGTAAACCGTTACAGACAATGCCAAAGTGGGCGCAAAAGTGAGATTAAATGGGCGTGGCATTGAATGCAGCTCAGCTAATGGATAAAATAAATATATACAAATATTCAATTGAAAACAAATCCCTAAATGCTGCATATATGAATAAATAAAGGCTATAAAATATAAATAGAAATTTATAAATATTAAGCAAAACCATTATTCTGCTTTTCAGTCTTTAATGCAGTTTTGAATTGATAAATTTCCTATTATTAAAAATAATTTCAATTATATTAAAATCAATTATGGTTTCCAGTTTTAATCATTGAAAATAGTTTGCCATGTTAGATTTATTTATTATAATTGAGTTAAATGAAAATGAAACTATATATCTACGTATCTATAGCAATTGATTTGATTTTCCACTTTTATCTGCTTGTTGGAAAACAGTTTACCTTACACTCAATAAACGAGAGTTAGTTTATATATTCATATATTAATTTTAATGCATTTTTGTGTGTCAGGCCGTGTCTTTAAACTTGCACTTAAAGTTTCTATATTTATGCGCCGTCAAGGGGTCATAAAATCTAAAATCGTTTGTCACGTTTTGCACATAAAAGGATTTTCAATTTTCCAATGTGACAAGCGCATTTGCATACCAAACTGAAGTCTGGGGGAGAAAACAGTAGCAGCAGCAGGAGGAGGTGGAGGTGGAGGGCTAGCGGGAATGTGAAGCAAATAAAATCTGATTTTATGTAATGCCAAGAGTAGAAAAAAACTGCGAGGCAGCATTTCGAGTTTTTGGCTTTTTATTATCAATAAAATAAATTAAATCAAATTCGGTCATTTAATTGCCATCGTAAAAACACAAGCGAAAAAGAGCCAAACAAATTTGCTGAGGATTTGTTTTTGCCTGTGTCTTGTGGCCGTGTGACGCATTATGCGAAAATGCCACAGAATGTGACATAAAATGTTGCGTGTGGCACACAGATACAATACGTGTAGATATTTGATTTCTGCACCTATGCAAAGTTGACATCTATTCGACTTTTCATTTGGCGACTTTTCACTTCGTTCACTTCATTTTGCATTTGAATTTTTGCTGGTTGCCACAACAATCAAGTGCACTGTGTGTGTCAGTGTGTGTGTGTGTGTGTTTGAAACTCATAAATTTTGTGTGTGTGCATGCAGAGGCTATCATGATTCTGTCACAAATTGTGCACCGATTTGAAATAGACATTTGCGACTTAATTAAGCATATAACATATATATTCTCGATCAAGGCGACAAGCTGTCTGTTTATTTGCAAGGCTTTAAAGATGATAAAATTCGATACAGATGTTTTATCCTTTTATCCTGGCAGCACATAAATATGTTCATAACGCTTGGATCGGTATAATATTTATAAGTATCTTTGGAGGGACCCCTTGAAAATTAAATTTGTGTAGAGAAATCGTATTTGATTGTTTTTATGTATTTAATAAATAAATATTAATAAATATATTTAATAAAATAAATATTTAATAAATACTATTTATACATTTGATTTTGTTTATTTATTTATTTATAATATATTATATATTCATATATTTAGTTATATATTTATTTATATATTTATTGGGGGAGAAGGGGGAAGGGGCCGGCCAGTATATGAACAGCCAATTCGTTTACATATTTATTTATATATTTATATATTCAGTTATATATTCATTTACATATTTATTTATATATTTATTTATATATTTATATATATATTTATATATTTATTTATATATTATTTTTTTTATATATATTTATATATTTATTTATATATTTATTATTTATTATATTTTTTTATATATTTATTTTTTTTATATATTTATTTTGTTTTATATATATTTATTTATATATTATTATTTTATTTATATATTTATTTTGTTATTATATTCATTTTTTTATATATTTATTTTTATTATATATATATTTTTTTATATGTTTATATATTTATTTTATATTTATTTCCACGTTCATTGTTTTTTTTCTTACATTTTTTATTTTTATTATTTCTAAACTCATTTTTATTTTTATTAAATGTACTTCATTTGTATTTCATTATAAATTTATAAATACTATTTAATTTAATTTGTTTGAATCTTATGGAAACATTCCTAAAAAATCTGATTAAATGTGATCTGTAGTCCGTTTTAAATTAATTTTTTGTTAAATTTTGGATAGTTGCTATTGAATCGAGTTGAAAATAGTATAAATTATAATGTAAAATAATAGTGTAAATAAAATAGTTATTATTTATAAACTAAATTTTTTAAGATTTTTAACGAATATAGCGTACAATTGAAATTCAATGGATATTTCAGCTAGGGTATTTAACCTTCTGCAATCCAACATTTTTGTTTCTTATTGGTGAATTTTGTTCTTTTGGCAGCATGCGTTTTTATGGTCATGTTGCGTTCGATACTTTTGGGGGCAAAATGTATCTGTATCTGTATCTGTATCTGCATAAGTGGTATAACGCGTAGGTTTTTTTTTTTGTTTTTTGCTCGTGTGTGTGTGTGCTGAGTACTCCTTAACGAGATTTATTTGTAGACAACAGTTGGTGGCTATGTTTTTATGGCACAACAGCCACAGAGAAATTCATCAACCTAACGACAAGGACGAGAATCATCTCTGGGAGCTATTATTGCCACCCAAAAATACATTTCAGACAGGCCAAAGATGAGCAAAAACAAAAATAAAAGAAAAAATCGTTCAGCTAAAAAAAAAAAATAGAATTAAATTGCATTTGTGTGTTTCTCTCGCATGTTAGCCGAGGCGTCCTCTGCATTTTCTTCTACTTTTTGCTGGGTGTATCTATTGGATGCATCTATTATGTGTGTGCATCTGCAACTTTTGTTGAGTGTGTGTGTGTGTGGTGTGTGTGTGTGAGATGTGTGTGTGTGAGTGTGTGTGTGTGTGTGTGTGTGTGTGCCTGCATTAGTTAAGCTTTACATTTGCACATTAAAAGGCGAATTGTGTTCGAGCGTTTTGTGCGTTTCTCGCAAAACTGAAACTGAAAATGTTGCTAAGCCCTTAAAAGGACCCAAGTCGAATGCTTGAACAATTTTATTTAAAGCACCCTTTGCTGCACACATTGTACTTTTTGAATAATGAGCACTTTGCTACAAAATATACTACCAATAGTTTAAGAACCTGCTTAAAAAGGGGGAGCGAGCTCAAGTTTTCAGCAAGTGTTTTAAGTTTTTAATAGAGTTCTTTGGTTGTAAGACAAGAAAGTACTTGAATATTGTTCAAGAGTTGTTAATAAATTTATTGAATTTAAAATATAAATGTCATATTTTGCAAGAAACATGTAAAAATATTATTATTATATATTATTGTTCAAGAGTTGTTATTAAATTTATTGAATTTAAAATATAAATGTCATATTTTGCAAGAAACATGTAAAAATATTATTTCCTTACTCTTAATTTTACTTGTTACGTTAATGCCCTTGTTGCTGCTATCTATAGCAAAAATATATTCATTTATCGAATATCGAAATATGCCTCTAGTGATGTCAAAGTCTCGATAAAACTATCGATTACTATTTTTTTTGTTTTAAACTATCTAAACTATATTTAAACTTAATAAACAAGTTTATGTGCTCAGCTAAAATGAATATTTACTTAGTCTTAAGGCTTTGATTAGTGATAAATAAATAACTTGTTTGATGACATGATGAAATTGATCTTTGATATTTGGTACTAAACTGAACGTCAAACAAAATGATGTTGCTTTTGGCCAACACATTCCCCACATAACAACGGATATAATTGACTAGAGCCTAAAAGGAAAGGCACAGACTCAAATTGTTTGTAGAATAACCGATCATCAATTGGATTTGTGCCAAATGTGTGTGTTGTGGTGTACATAAAAAGTAATTAAGCAATTCTAACGCATTTTGACATTTCCAAAAATATATGTCAACCGAAAATACGAGTGACTCGAGAGTGTGCGAAATAAAACCAAAAGATACAAAAAGAAATATGAAGAAAGCAAAAGAAATGGCTAACTGATGCTGATGCTGAGATGCCTTTTGCCGGGTTTGTTGATTCTATTGCCAAAAAGCCGAAACCGAAACAGAAACAGAAACAGATCGTAATGTTAGATCGTGTGGCTAGACATACAACTACAATTTGGATGTTATTTTTATGGCACGATGTTCGGGAGGCGGATTCGGAGCAGCCAGCAGTTCGACGATCGCCCGATCTTCCGTATATACCAAAGCGGCTAAGTATAGATGGTGTGCTATGTGTGTGTGTATGTGCGAGTGTGTGTGTGATGCGCCTGCGTATGAGGATCAGTGGTGTGGATCATTTGAGGCGAAATGTGGAAACAAAAAAAGCCCAACAACAAAGACAGAAGACGACGACGAAGACGACGACGAAGTCTTTGGTATATTTTGGGCAGACGATCTTGGCTATATAAGAAAACTATATAGCAATAGGTACATACTTATATACAGGCCTTATATACGTACTTGTGCACAGGCAAGACAAGAAGACGAGACAAAGCTATAAATATGTACAAAATAAATATATAAACGATATGAAAGTTCTCGCCAGGGAGGGAGAGCGGGCGGTGCGGTGCGGTTGTGGCCGAGACGCAATCGTGCGAGTTCTCGATTCTTCAATTCTTTGATTCTCGGATCTTTTGGGGTAGCGTTCGTGCCCTCACTCGGGCAGCCGGTACAGTTATAGCCGGGCAAATCGGGCAGCCGCAACGTGTTGGGGGCCGCCAGACCCAGCGCCAAGAATTAATTTGAGAATATTTTTTGCATCCTTTAGTGCATTACCGATTCTGTTGTCGAGCTGTGCAGATCGGCCTGATTTCGGCCTGGCCCCGCCGCTTTGTTTATAATATACAATCACAAAAATAGAAAAAAAAAAGAAAAAAAAAAGAAAGAAATACTATTGAAACAAACTCCTGATCAAGTGTTCAAGTGTTCCAAAAAAGAAAAAAAAAAAACATTTGGAAAAGTTGTTTATCAAATTTAAAGATATATCTTATATTGAAAACTAAACGCGAATGTGTGTTCGGTTTAATGTGATTTATAGCGAACAAAATATAAATTAAGAAGCTAAAGATTTATAAAAATTGTTGAGTTTCTGTGCACTTTCAAACTGTCTGTTGCTATTTATGGAGAATGCCGCAAATTGCTATAAATATAACAGAAAACAGCACAGAAATCGCAAGAGATTTGCGTATCTGCATGTGTGTGTGTGTGTGTGTGTGTGAGTATCTGTGTGAGTGTCTGTGTGAGTGTGTGTGTGACTGTATGTGTGTGTGCTGCTGGGCTGTGGTATGCGAATGGTGAATAATGCTACTCACTTGCTCATCGCTATTTTTGTGTTTGCGGAAATATATAGAAAATACTTATGCATATATAAGAGCTTATATATTATATATGTATATAGTATATATATATGTATATATATGCCAGAGAGTTGAGGTTACCAAATGTTCATCTACTAAGTGAAAGTTTTCTGTTGCTACAGCTGCCAAAATTATATAAAATTTAGTCATCCTCATTTCTATTAATATTTTTTTTTTGGCTGTCTGCAATAATTTAAAGTTCTGCCAAATTATATAAAATTTAAGTTATCCTTTTTAGTATTTTCATTTAATTTTATTTCGACTGAAATTGAAAGTAAATGTCATATGCAAATTATTTAAATTTAAATATAAATATGTTATATAATCTGGCAGCTTAACTGTTTATACCAGAATGTACTCAACTGTATTAAACTCATCTTTTTTTTTTTTTATAGAGCTCTTGAAATACACTTCCACATTTTATACTTAAATGTTTAAAGTGTTTTTACAATTCAAAAATATTTTTAAAGAATTTATTTTCCACATTTTCGCTCACACTCGACGCATCCTTGAAATTATTCACCATAAAAACGGTTGGAGTAGTATTTGTTGCTGTTGTTATGCGTTTTTAACTTTAAGCCACTTACAGTGTTGTCAACATATTAACATTAACCGTTTTACGCACAGCTCGTTAATTAATTTCAATTAAAATATGTACACATTAATGGCAATAATAGCATTTAAATAATTAGTTACATGACCCAAGCCGCTTTGTGATTCAATGCTATAATTATTGTTATTGGTATATAACACCCTCAACTCTTCTCCATTTTATTGCCTTTTCCATTCGATGCGATTACACGGATATTATAATTTAATGAAAGTGCATAAAATTTGCGCGCAGTGCATTAAAAATGCCCATTAAAACGAGTGAGAGTGTGTTAATCAAGTGTATACGACTGGGGGTTACCCTATATCTGAACTCTAGAACTGAAAATGTATCATACATTCTTAAGTATTGTATAAAATTTAATATTTTCATTAATCTAATCCACTGTTATGGAATGTGGATTAGATTACATGCATAAACCACTAAATTTCATTAGTTTCGGAGACTATATGCAAAAAATTCAATGAAAATAGAACTTTGCATGGTTTAGAGCACCCACATACCAAATTTGATAACTCTAGCTTTTGTAGTTCCTGAGATCATATAGATAGACAGCAGAGTGTGACCAGATCGGTCAGTTTTTGATGAGTGAGTGTTTTATTTTTCTTCTTCGCCCTTCGTTTGATTCAGAAAAATGAAAATGTATCATACATTCTTAAGTATTGTATAAAATTTAATATTTTCATTAATCTAATCCACTGTTATGGAATGTGGATTAGATTACATGCATAAACCACTAAATTTCATTGATTTCCATTAGTTTCGGAGACTATATGCAAAAAATTCAATGAAAATAGAACTTTGCATGGTTTAGAGCACCCACATACCAAATTTGATAACTCTAGCTTTTGTAGTTCCTGAGATCATATAGATAGACAGCAGAGTGTGACCAGATCGGTCAGTTTTTGATGAGTGAGTGTTTTATTTTTCTTCTTCTTCGCCCTTCGTTTGATTCAGAGCACATGTCCTTGGATATGTTTGCTCATTATACCCCTTTTTAACCCAGTTTAATTGTTGCAGGGTATAAATAGAGTTTGCACACAGCCCACGCAGCAAATTGCTAATTAAAATGCACGTTTGTGAAACCATTTTTTCCCCCTCGTCGTCGTATTTTTTTTTTCCTCCTTTGCTAACGTTGCTGACACGTTGACAAATTTCATTACAATTCGATTAAGTTTCATTGCAGTGGGCAGAAAAATGTTAATTGTGACAACATTTCAACAAAATGGTTATTTTAATTATGCAGCCCTCTATTTTAATGTGTTGCAAATGAAACAAGCACTGAACAATTCAAGACCTGTATTTATTGACTAAAGTACTGCAAACGAATTCAATTTTTATGAATATTTCTACCAAGTTCCAAATATTTTACTTTATCATGCAGTCTGTTGTTGTGGTTGTTGGCCAGTCTTTGGATCTGCCTCTTGTGGTGGCACTGTCGCATCCTGCTCCTTATTTTCTTCAGCCTTCGGTTCTGGAGGTGCTTCTGCCTTCTCTGGCTCTGGCTGTGCTTCTACCTTTTCGGGCTCTGGCTTAACTTCTACCTTCTCTGGCTCTGGCTGTGCTTCTACCTTTTCTGGCTCTACCTTCTCTGGCTCTTTCTCAACTTCTGTCTTGAGGTCTACATTCTGCGCCCCCGAATTCCCTGCGGTTGTGGCCATAGCAGTTTCACTTTCCTCCACTGGAACCTCGTCCGGGATCAGATAGAATAATGGGTCCACTAGGCATAGATTATGCTGCGCAACGTCCGGACCCGGAAAACTGGGCTGAGTGCCGCGATGGCCCACAGCGTAGGCGGCACATATGTTGGCCGCATTGATGTGACTCTCCCGGCACAGATTTGGAAAGCTAGCTATGTGATAGGCCAAGCTGCCCAGAAAGGCGTCTCCCGCACCGGAGGTGTCGGCCAGGAAACGCACAGGGGCGGCGGGACAATGGGTGCATATCTCCCGATCCTTGCTCGATAAGTGTACGGCGCCCAGAGCGCCCATTGTAATGATGACACTCTTGGCCCCCTTGTCCACCAAATCATTGGCCGCGCCCTTGGCATCCTGCAGCGTTTTGACTCTCTCGCGATCTGTCAGCTGAGCCGCCTCCACCTCATTCACGCACAATATTGTGGGCGCTCGGATGAGGTCAATATTGAGATTATTGCGTGCCGGCGCCGCATTCAATACTGAGATACCTTTGAAGCGCTTGATAGCACACAGGACGCCCTTCTCATCTGTCTCCAGTTGGCAGAGCAGCACCTTGGCCTTCCTAAATAACTGCCTTGCCTGACTGACATCCTTCGCCTTTAGCATTGTATTGGCGCCAGCCATAATGACGATTGTGTTCTGCCCATTATCGTCCACATTTATTTGTGCCATGCCCGTGTTATGGCCCTCCAGCATTTCCACAAATTCGACATTGATGTCCAATTGCTGTAGATAGTTCATGTACTCGGCGCCAATTTCATCGTTGCCTAATTTTGATACTAAGGCGCAACGGGCGCCCAGCTTAGCAGCGGCCACACACTGATTGGCGCCCTTGCCCCCAAAGCATTGCTCCCGGTGCATTGCATGCAACGTCTCCCCAGTCTGCGGCAACCTATTCATATAGCTGGATAAGGAACTTGCCTCGTATGGCATCAACTGGCACTTGTAAAATCATTGCACTTACGTGATAAAGTCGACATTTGAGGATCCAAAGACCAACACATCCACTTCTTCGGCCATTTTAATTTGATCACGGTTTCCGCCAGAAATTACGTTGCCAAGTGATTTTAGTTTTATTCCGAATGACTTTAAAGTCATAGCGGCGTGTTTGAACATGATCGCAGCAAGTTGAGGTAACTTCAATATGAACTACAAATTTCTTAACAAAATACTATATACCTCACATCGATTGAAATATTTTAATAAACTAACTAAATTCAAGTTTTTTTTAACAAACAATTTACAGCTGATAGAAAGAATTTCAAAGATATTATCAGTTTATGATCGAGAACCTGGGAAGCCTGGGAAAAGTGGAATGAACCAGGAAACTCTTTTAAAGTTAAAGCCTTGAATAGTTAATTACTTTTAAATACAAGTAATGGTAATGAGTCATAGTAACTGTCAAGTAAATTCTTCAGTATTTTAATAGGAGTTCAGTTCTTTAGAACATGTATTGAGATTTGTTACAAAAGTGGAATGAACCAGGAAACTCTTTTAAAGTTAAAGCCTTGAATAGTTAATTACTTTTAAATACAAGTAATGGTAATGAGTCATAGTAACTGTCAAGTAAATTCTTCAGTATTTTAATAGGAGTTCAGTTCTTTAGAACATGTATTGAGATTTGTTACAAAAGTGGAATGAACCAGGAAACTCTTTTAAAGTTAGATCCTTGAATAGTTAATTACTTTTAAATACAAGTAATGGTAATGAGTCATAGTAACTGTCAAGTAAATTCTTCAGTATTTTAATGGGAGTTCAATTCTTTAATATAGAAAATGTATTGAGATTTGTAATTCAAGTGGTTTTATTTAGTATGAACTACATTTACTTTGAGTAATGTTAGTTGAACAGTAAAGCAGCGCTGTATAATGAATTCATTTGTTGTGTTAGGTAATTACTTGAATAAACGTTACAATTACTTTGAGTAATGGTAATTTAGTTCCCCAATATAAAGTGAAACTTTCATTATGCGTCTCTAATAGTAGGATTACTAGTATAATTACTTAATTATTCAATTCAAGTGAAGTGAACTTGCGCAATTTAATAAATTGTATTTTTAATTAATAACCAACTAATTAATTTCCGAAATGCGCGATTCTTGATCCTGCAGATAGAAATCTGTAACATGTGATTAACATTTGACATTCTTGCTGTTGTTTGTTTGTTGTAAAACTGTGCAACACATGGCCCGCCTGGCCTGCCCCTGGTACACTTCGGGCGGGCCCTGGGAAACGCCTGCAGTGTCTGCAGATTGCATCCATGTGCCACATCCTGCTGCTGCAGCGCTGTCGATGCTGACGCTGACGCTAACGCCGACGCCGCGTGGGTATTGCCGTCGCGTCGAAGCGTCGCTCTTCAAGTAGGTAAAAACTACAGATATATGTAGTTATATCGGGGCACATGTGTGCGCCTGTTCTGGATCTGGTTCTGGTTCTGGCTCGGAGTCTGATTCTGATTCTGGGTCTGGGCTTGGACTTGACCTGCCCCGGGTCGACTGCGACGCTTCATGTGGGTCTCGAGACGAGAGGGCTGGCGAGGTTTTAATTTTAGGCACCTATATAAACGTCTGTTTACAATGCGCTTAGAGGACAGTCGTGTTTGTCAGGGCGCGCCGTAAACTTCCAACTCGAGTTTTGAATTTGAGTTGTGTTTCTAAATCGAAACTGCAGTTTTTTGTGAGCTACGCGGATTTTGTTTTGTGTTGTGGCATATTTCGTGTGCGGAATGTGACCGAATAAAACAAAAACAACAAAAAAACCTTATATGAAATGTAAAGAAAAAATCGTTTAAGCGCAAAGCCAAAGCCGTACACAGGCGTTGGGGGGGAGGGTGCCGCGGTGTGGCGCGGGGGGGCTGTGGCCATGTGGCGCAAAATATGCGCATAAAAAAAACAAAGTTGTACAAAAAAATATAACGAAAAAGGGCGCAATTTTATTGCGGGCGCCTCACACAAAAAATCAAGAACAACAACAAAAAAGTTTATGAATTTTTTGTGCAGGCGCGTGAAAGATGCAAAAACAAAAAAAACAAAAAGTACCAAAATAAAAAAAAACACTGAAAACAAAAGCAGATACAACGCCCCAAACGCCCAGTCACATATAAACACACTTCAGTGCGCTTAAAAATTGCTTTATTGCAGTTGGACTATAAAAACGCACGGGAAAAGTATTAAACCACCTCCCTGCCCCATCAAAAATGCCCCGAAAAAACAACAAGAACAAACAAGTACAAAAATAAAAGTAAATCCGCCAAAGCCAACGAAAAACAGGAAAATTTGCAAGCCACAGTCGAGCGCAAGAAGCATAAGGATTCCCAAGGATTTAGTTCTAAAACAGTAAAACAAAAACCAAAAAAAGAGATAAAAAATAATGCAATAGTTGGATAAGAATTGCCCCAAAATGCAGCCAGAGAATTGTGTAAAATGTTTTGCAACTATTGTTGCAATTACATTCACCATTGTCATTATTTAAGTGAGAATCAGCAGTAAAAAAAAGACTGCGAAAATGGCAAATGCCATTTCTACAAGTAAGAGATAAAAGTTAAAGAGTGTAAATGTGTAAATGTGTGAGAGTATGTGTATTTTAATGGGTTTTAAAGTGCTTACTTGGCCTTTGAGAGTTCCATGCTTCCTTGCATTCAATAGTATATAAATAAGCATATGGAATGTAAAGAAGTATGGAGCGAAATCTGGCGAAACATCATTGAGAAGACGTTAAGAAATACATTAACAAAGTTAAAATACTCTAGCAAGCTTCCTTGGGAAGATAAGTTAAACAAACTACTTAACAATATATAATTATAAACTCCTTTATTTGATCCTCATTATATACTGTCTTTATCAAATCTCATTAACATATCTTAAGAATACTTAAAGATTCTCATCGTAGCTGTTTCAGAACACTCTATTTTATATCCTTATTATACGGAGATGTTTAGCAACAGAGTTATACAACTCTCAGAAGTAAAAGTGTTTACATTTTATCGCCTAATATAGTCTTTTAAATATAAACAAAATTCTAATTCATTTTCACATAAGATATAATCCAAAAAACTGAAGGAAAGTAATTGCACTATCCATTTAACTCGCCTTTGAATCATTTTAGTGCTTGAATTTTACACGCTCTCTAACATTTTTCAATATCATAATAGCATGTATTTATAGGCACATTTATTGCATAAGCTTTCGCAAGTGACCATAAAAAATATATTCAACTAAAACAAAAATTTTAATGCCAGCCAAACAGGCAAACAGGCAAACATATGTATGTACTTGAAATATTTTGCTGCTCATATTTTCTTATGAATGAATCATGTTAAAAATAGCAAACAAACAAGCAGCAAACATTTCAAAATAACTAAAAATATTTGTTAGTATATGTATGTAAATATCTCAATATGTAGCTAGAGTTGTATGTGCGTATTTGTATCTGTGTATCTGTATCTGTGTATCTGTATCTGTATCTGCGGCCGCGTATCGCATTTCGTTGTATCTATTGAAAATGCTGTTATAAATAAATTCAAGTGGGCGAACAAATTGCTGTTCGTTGCACGGACCATGGCATCAAATGGTGTTTAGTTAAGGTAGTACTCATACATATACATATATATATATGTACATATGTATATAGTATATGCTGTGTATTGTATTGTATATCCAGGGCTTTCTGGTTACAGGAAGAGCCAGTTCGAATTGCAGTTAAGCACACGGGGCAACTAAGCCCCGAAACATGTGCAGCAAAGTGGATTTACCAAGCTGAAATTATCACTGGAGTTGCAAGCCAGAGGCTATGTGGCACATGTGGCGCCATCCAGCGGCGGTGGCTATAACTTAATGCAATTAATATGCAAAATCGTGACATACACATACATACGCACATACATACACATACAAAGGCGAGCGAGCAAGCAGCAAGGAGCAGGACGAGCTGAACGACGTGCACAGCATGTGCGGAACGACAATGCAGTCAGCCAGGTTCAGGTTCAGGATCGTGTGCAGCAACAGTAACGAATCCAGCCAGCAGAGCGTGGGAGTTGGAGTCATCATCATCATCCTCATTCCCATCCCCGTCCCCGTCCTCGTTCTCATTCTCGTCCTGGTCGCCATCGTCGTCGTGGAGCGCATTAAAAACACAGCGGCGAAGCCAAAGTGCGCCAAATTGATGAGCGTCACGTGCGTTTTGCTCACTTTGTGCCACGCCTGCAGCTGCCGGTGTCACTCCCATGTGTGTGTGGGTGTGTATCTGTGTGTGTGTGGCAGTGTGTGACTGACAGTGCTGCCAGTCTAGCTTTTTGCCCCATATTTTAGACAATATTCTAAAGTGACCTGAAACTGTCTTCAACACTTAAATTCTAATTCGAATATTTTATAAAATAATTCCTTGAATATTTTAATAATATATAAAGTGATTTTTTGATATAACTTCTTGAATATTTTAATAATATATTAAGTGATTTTTTGACAGTAATTTCTTGAATATTTTTATAATATATTTAATGATTTTTTGATATCAAATATCTGCTTAAAATATTGTTTTTATATTTTGTTAGGTAACTTACTTGAATATTTTAATAGTATATTTAGTGATTTTTTGATTTCAAATATGTGCTTAATATATTCTTTTCTTAGGTATTTCCTTGAATATTTTTATAATATATTATGGGATTTTTTTGGTATCAAATATCTGCTTAAATATTATTATTATTTTTTTTGTAAAGGTAATTTCTTGAATATTTTTATAATATATATTAGAAGTGATTTTTCTAAAACCAATTAGTTGTTATAATATATTTTATATTAATGATTCTTAAAGTAGTACTAATTTCCAAACATTTGGCAATGTTATAACTTGAATATTATAATTATTATTCATTAATTGACTCTTAAAAGTAGTTCTAGGTTACAAACATTTTAGACAGAGCAACAAAGGCCTTCAGGCTGGTTTGTATATATAGTGTATGTACTAATATATATGTAAGGTTGGATATATATTAACCAACACTTTATTATGTTTAATGGTATGATTATTTGCTAAATACAGTGTACAATAATAAGTTTGAATAACTGCTCTGCTTTCGACTGACGACGACCTCCGAATTATCACCGACTAACGAACTGCTTCTGCCGACAATCAACTGCTTCTACTGACGATCCACTCCGACTGCTTTTCCAACTGCTTATCGATACTTCTGCTGATATCGACTTCCACCACCACTGATACTCGATAACGTCGCCCTTTCTCATACACCCGTTTACATATATATGTAAGTATATAATATATATATTTGCAAGCGTTAACTTGAATGATTTTTAGTAAATATGCCTATTAGATCGGTCGAAACAATGGGAGATTGTTTCAAATTCGAGTGGGTTCATTGCTCCATAGACAGCTGTCTATGTAAACATAAAATTTATTTAATTGATTATCTTATTTATTAGAACTTATGTTTTAAATATAATCATTTACTCCTTAGTTTTATCTAAAATGTTCTTAAGCAAATTAAAGCGTTACCAAGACTTCCCTGATTGTCAAAACAATTTAATAATCCTCATTTCATGTTTCTTATTTTCGTAATTTATATTTTTATATGAATTGGGAATTTGGTTATCTATTCGTATTCTATTTCTTGCTTTATGAAGATAATTTGTTTGCTATATTTTATTATCACTAACATAATCCCATCTTTACTATTTAAATATGAATTAAGAGATCAAATTTAATATATAACATCTTATTTTTATTTGTTTATTTATTAATATTGTTAGTTTAACTATAAACATCTTATTATTATTTGAAATTGAATGCAAACTAGATAAAATAGTGAACTCCACTCTAATGTTTAAATAAATCTCAGTTTTGGCGGGAATCTGGCTTTTTTTTTAGCTGCAACATTGGCTGTAGTTGCCACAGCTCTTGTGGCTTATTCAGTTTTAAGTTGTTGCTGCTGTTGCAGGCCAAGTCGTAAAAGTAAACAGAGCATGTGCTGTACTCGCAGTGCTCGTTGCACGAGTTGCATGCCATAAAGCGCTTAATTTTTTTTTCGTGTGCGCAATTTCCACAAGGTGAGAAATATGGCGTGCTGTACAGGTGGGTAAGGAGGAGGGGTGGCTGGGAAGCTGTGTGGGAGTTAGATTTCATTTGCTGTGTTATAGTCGCAGTGTAGTCTATTTGCAAAGCACATACAAAGCTCAATGGCCACATGCCACATGCTGCACCATTTTGGGGGCACTGCTTTAAGCCATTGACAAATATTCGGTGGCAAATGCAGAGCACAAAACCAAATTGACCCACATTGGTCGCAAGGCTGACCAGCGCTGCAAGGATTCGAGCAGGAAGGACCAAAGCAGCATTAAATATTTTGATGGCGCCCACAAAATGGCAAATTAGTTTCAATTAAATAATGTTGTCGCAATTTAGACGCAGCAGACAGCTTCGAGACAAGTCCACAGCCAACCCGCTGAGTCCTTGCTGTGTCCTGCACACACACGCACACACTCAGTCTGTCTACATGCTCAGTTCATGCATAACGCAAATGTTGGGCATGTTAAGCGCCGCAAGGAGCTGCGTCCATGGCAGGACAACATCCTTATCGTCCTCGGCGCTGTCGCTCTCATCAGCGTCCCAGCATGTCCATGCAATAACGATTGTGGATTCAACATAATGCCCTCATAATTACTGCACACACGCCTCAAACTCAAGGACCAGGGACCGCGCTGGCCAAGCGGAGCGGCGGCCAATGAGTTGACAGCACTTCAGAACCCCAAACACCAATCCCAACCCCCAACCCCAACCCCAACCCCTGGCTATAAACATAGCCCCCAGTCTCTTGTCTGCAATTTGCATTAAATGTGCGCTTTGTGTTATTAATTTTGAGTGTTCTCATTTCTCATTAAAATATACGCAACATTTATGAAATTAATATTTGCCTGTCGAATGGGGGCCACTTCGGAGCTGTGGAAATTATGAAAGTAACCTCCCGACTTAAATTACCACAGGCGAAATTAAGAAATGAATTATGTGCAATGCATAAATTTGAATTTTTCGGCTTGGAAATGTACTTGTTATAAATTAAAAACAATGAGTGGTATGCCTTTATTAGGCGTTCTACCACTGAAATGCCTGCGTTGAATTTCAATTCAGATTTGTTAGAGGAACAAAAGATGTTTGCGAAAGCTGAGGAACCACTTGTTGAAGCGAGTTGTATGGAATATTTAAAGGGCAGCTTAATTAACACAAAATATGCAGCTGGAATTCAGCTTAAGTTTTGTATTTCTTCCTTTTTTAGATTTTAGAGCCTATTAATGCTTGCTAATGGTATTGCACCTAAGTGCTTAGAAGCATGCTCTAGTTTAGTATTTGAAATACCCAAAGACACATTTTCGTATACACACATGAGCATCAAGCAGTTCAGCAGCGTTGCAAGCAAGCAGAGCTTCCGCCGCTCCGCTTACAGTTCTGAAACTAATTTCTTGAAGAGAGACCAAAGTTATGCGTTTAATCGACTATGTTTCTACAAAACGGAAGGGTGTTTGAAAGATTAAAAGAGTTCAAGAGTTCAGTCAAGAAAGGATGAAACACAGAGGTTAGTGTTTCATCCTTTCTTGACTGAACTCTTGAACTCTTTCTAACCTTTCAAACACCCTTCACTTTGTAAAAACGTTAGTCGATTTAAACGCAGAATGCCTTTTTGGTCTTGATACGTCCTGGCATTTGGCATTAAAATTTTGATTATATTTTAAAATATCATTTAATCGATTTCTTTTTTAAAGAAAATTGCCAACGGTCCCCCTTACACATTTTGGAAAATTGAGATATAAATTTGAATTTTTTTGTATGACATTAATTTATTTAAAGGCGAACATCTTAAATAAAAGACATAATCTGCTCGTAAGCATTACAATTACATATGATCAGAGTCTCCCAGATAGAGGAGGGTTCCCGACCAACCTCATAATATAATTCAGTTTTGCTTGAAGTGACATTATGTGTATATTAGCAGCAATGCCCCATATGTCCACTCCATATGTCCAGATGGGCATAATCATCAGCTTAAAAAGCAGTACCTTGGAGCGTAAGGGAAGCTTTGATGATACCATAAATTTGAATGAAAGAATTAAATTCACGATATCTCATTTTTAATCGATTGCATCATAATTGGTATAGAAAACTTGTCGATTATGCTTTGCACTATGGGAAATTTGGCCATTTTTTTGAGCATTAATTCAAATTTTAAAAGTACTCCAATGAATCGCATTTTATTTATTAATATATTAAGAATAGGTCAAACTCAAATGCCCCACTTTCTATTGATATTATAAGCCCAATGCAAAAAACCAGACCAAAAAATCTTGTTTCGTTCTCGAGTTACTAATTAATTCCAAGAAAATGGGCAAATTTCCCATAGTGCTTTGTAGAGTGTTGTAGATCCTGTTGTAATCAATTGAGTAGTAATATCATGATTAATCAAATGCATATGTCTGTTTATAGCTAGTGTCATTAGGTTTCAAGTATATATATTGTAAGATATATATAAATATCATACGAGTATACAATTGTAAATATTAGAATTAGTATTGAATTAAAGATATATGTACATTAAGTGTAAGCCAACAGAGGACTACCCATAATACAACGGGTAAGCTAACAGCCTGGCAACGCCAAAGGGATAAGAAGAAGAGCAAGCGTCACTACGAGTCCGATTCAAGAAGAGAGTAGATCACGCTGTAATGATTTAGAAATTAACAAAGTACGAATTGATTAAATAATAAAGTAGAAAAACTAATTTAACTAAACAAATGATCAGAGTGTGTTTGTGGTTTACCCTTACAATATATATATACATATTTAAGTGTTTATGAATGCATAGTTTAGGTTTGATTAGATCGGTCGAAACAATGGGAGACTGTTTCAAATTCGTGCGGGTTCATTGCTCCATAGACAGCTGTCTAGAAGTTTTGCTTTGTTGCACTTCCGCCAGCTGTCCTGTGATATTAATAATATTTAATTTATTCAGCTAACAAAATTTTCTATACAAATACTACTGATGTTTTCGTTTTGAAGCCTATTCATACGAGAATGCTGATTTGATGTACGAATTATTTATGCCAATATGAAATGCATAAATTAATGCATGTAATTTAGCATGTCAAATGCCACAAAAACCTCTAAAAAAAAAAAGAAATTCAGAAAATGAAATTAATATTTATTACGCAATTTTTGGTTGATTTGGTTTTGCACTTGGTCGGACAACTCGACGCACAAACGCATACCGGAGTGGACAAGGACATGGGAACAGGACATGGACAAGGGAACTGCTCTGGACATGAACTGGACATGGATAATATACGCAACAACTGAAAGGACTTGACAAACAAAACATGCAAATAAGTTGTACTCGCATTTATTTATTAAATAAATAAATTTATTTACTCAGTTCAGTTTTTGTTTTTTTTTTTTCGTTTGACAAATTTGCATTTCGTTTTGTGGTCTTGTAATTTGCATAAATCAATTGAAAACTGTGCGCACTGAGCCTGGTCGAGTATCGTATTTCTAATTATGTTTACAGCATTTTTAGTTTGTTTAATTTATGCAAATTGTTTGTTTGCCCGAGTGCAACGCCCTGCCCCTCATCCTGATTAATTGTTTGCGGCTGCTTTCATTTTTTTTTCAGACTCTCTATTTTATTTATAACAAAAGCAGGCGGCCGCAACAAAAAAATGTATATCAAAATAATAAAACACAACGCAGTGTGCAGCATTTTAAGTGGAAAATTAATTAAGCTATTTAACAGCGCTAAATATTAGCTATTAATATTAATGCGCTCGTACAAACACAAGTGACAGTTTACACGATTTAATTATAGATTAGAATTGGCAAACTTTACATTCCATGTAGCGTTTAAAATTGCTGAACAGGGTATCATTAGGTGAAACTGACAGGAGACAAGCCAAAGTGTATATAGAGTTCTCTCAGCAGTCGAGGGATTGTTTGAATAATTTGTATTCTATTTGAACTTTTATTTGGAATTCAGATTCGATCGGATGCGAGGATATGAGGAACTTATAGCCTTGATATTTGCTGAATATACATACATTTCTTAGAGCATGTCAGCCATATATTTTAGAACTTTCACCCTGATTAAAGCATATTATTCATGTGTTAAACATAACTTAACCTTTACTTAGTTTCCATATTTATTTTATTTATTTATTTATTAATATTGATAGCTTAACTTTAAAATTAAACTAACAAGTAGTTTTTATAGCGCTGGCTACCGAGGCCTTCGGCTATTTGTTACAATAATTTTGGTTTGGTGTGTGCTTATATCTATGTGTAAGTGTAATGATGTGTATGTGTAAAGTAAAATTAATAGGTGTAGAATGGTATATACAGAAATGGTAATGTTATTTGTAGATATGTTATAGTGCGTGTAAGGTAGAATTAATAGCAATAGAAAGATATATACAAGGTAGTGTTAATAATTTTTATATTAACAAAAGTATTTTATATATGTAGGGTTGAGATTTGGTATGAAGATTTTAAAGAGTTTATTGTCTGTTTTGAAATTTTAGTTAAATTTCGTGGTAAATTTTAGATTTTTTAAGGAATTCTATGATTTTATTAATGTTTTCTTTATTAGGATGGGATAGAGTGGATGTAGGTTTAGTATTTCCAAATATTTTGTCCCTGGCTTGACTAAGTGTTGGACAATTCCATATTATATTCTGTTATTGCATTGCCAATAAAATATATTATTTTTAGCAGCTAAAAAGGGTTTTGTATACTTTTTCCTGTGTAGAGCACTCTTCCTTAATTTGAAATTTGTATTATTGTGGCTTAGTTTTCATGCTGTTTATAGCAAATTTTCTAATTACACGCTGCATGGTGTATATTGTATGCACGAAACTGCAACTCAAATTGTGTTACAATGCTTGATTTAACTAATTTCTGAGCATGTACTGTTTATTAAGGCAATTAATACAGGCTCGATGCCTCAATTCAAATGCGATTACTGCACAATAGGGTGTGGCAGATGCGTGTATTGTGCATTGAGCACAGTTTACTCTTAATTGGAATCATCTTTTAATTGCCATATTAAGCACGCTGTAAAGGTGCACACAGCGTCTATACACACACACACACACACACACACACACACACAGACACACAACACACAAGGACACACTGGCAAGCAATTACGCGTGAAGACGGTATTTAGTTGAAATTGATTGCGCATGAAAGAGACAGATGATTACGTTGAATATGAAGCTGAGTTATATATATATATATATATATATATCAAGACTTGGCAACCAAAACTCCAATGCATTCAGGTGCTGAGGTGTGCTGAGTGTGTGTGTTCTGGGTGTGCACTCAATTAGACAACCTGACAGCTGAACAAATACTGCAAGGTTAGCCAAATTCCATTCTGCACTTGACAACATTTTGGTTAATTGATAACTCTGTTTGATAAGCTTAGTTCAGGACGTGTTCCCAAAATGCATTTAGCTTAATTCTGAGTGGTTGTTCCATTTGCCAAAACAATGCTATAAATGGGTTCGTTTTATTAGAGTTCTAAAGTGGTAATATACTTTATAAACAATTATCTACTTAACACATTCTTATAGCACGTTGATATTACAACTTTTGTGAGCTAGGATAAAGCTGCGCTTCAATTATGAGTTTGATAAGTATCATTCAAAATATATTTTCAAAATCTTTTCAGTTCAAGTTCCAAGAGGAGTTTTAAATGAGTTAAACTAAGCGATCAACAGGAGACTTCTAAAAATAGGCAATAGCATTGAATTATTTTTAATTTTTGAGAATCGCAGAGAAAGGCGATCAACTTGTCCTTCAAAAAATAGAAAATTCTATTGGGGGTCCTATTAATTCTTGAGAATCGCAGAGGGAGGCGATTATCCAAGTTGACCTCCAAAATAGGGAATTGTATTAGTTTTTGAGAATCGCAGAGAAGGTCGATCAACTTGTACTTCCAAAAATAGGCAATTCTATTGGGGGTCCTATTAATTCTTGAGATTCGCAGAGGGAGGCGATTACCCAAGACCTCCAAAATAGGGAATTGTATTGGACTACCATTCATTTTTGAGAATCGCAGAGAATGTCGATCAACTTGTACTTCCAAAAATAGGCAATTCTATGGGGGGTCCTATTAATTCTTGAGAATCGCAGAGAAAGGCGATCAACATAGACCTCCAAAATAGGACTATTATTAGCAAAAATGAAAACCAGTCTAAGAACCTCCAACTTTAACTGGCATTGATTTTGATAAAGTTTTCCAGAACTGCAAGAAAATGTGCCAAATGTTCTGTTCCATTTGCCGGACATTGCAATTATTAATGCAAAACAGCAAATTGCTTAAAATGTCCATGTGTATGTGTGTGTGTGGTTGTGTGTGTGTGCATGTGCATGTGCGTATGTGTGTTTGTACACCACATAATGGTCGACAGGCAGTGAAAGCCTCAAAGAGCCTTGGAGAGCTCCATTTATTACGGTATTTATGTGGGGCGTAAATCAAGTGTACAAATGGATTGGAATTAATAAATGAGTCTACAGCAACAACAATAACAGCAACAACAATAACAGCAACAACAATAACAACAACAGTTGTAGTTGGTCTGTTGTGGTTGTTTGTCGATTGCCCGGCTGCCAAGTTGTTGTAATTATGAAAATAAAAGGAAATGCTGCTGCAGAAAAAAGAACTGCTGAAAATTATGAATAAGCTTGTTTGCTGCCAAAGCCAAGCGCCCTGGAATGTATGCTATAATAAATATCATTGTACACACGCACACACACACACACACACACTACACCCAGTCGGTAATTCGATTTTAAATGCAAGTTTGTTGTTGTTGCATATTTTATGTTAATTAAACTTGTTGCAACGACTTGTTGTTGCCTGTTTATATCTGTAGCAGGTGTGTGTGTGTGTGTGTGTGTGTGTGTGCCGCAACTTGAAACCAATTACGTTGTAATCATATACACTCACGCACCCTCCTCACACACACACAATGGCACACACTCATACACTGACAGCTTGTTACGCTGCTTAATTCCTCTGACTCTGGTAACTTCCTTGGCACCACCCCACCACACACATTGCCGCGGCCCCCCGCTCGCTGCTCGCTGCTCGCTGCTCGTTACTTCGTTAGTTAGTTTTGACGTTGGAGCCTCGCTGAGCAGCGGTACGCTCCAAGCGTGAAATAACTTCCGTTGCGAATTTTATGTTCGTTGCGAATTTTTATTCACAAAATGCACAATGCGCAGATACCAACTGAGTGTGTGTGACTGTGTGTTGTTGTGAGGGCGACTGCAACAGCAACAACTACAACACACATAGATGTGTTGTGTGTGTGTGTGTGTGTGTGTGTTCATGTACTGACTGCTTTTGCATTTGGGTCTGCAGCTTCTCCTTCGCGCTGTCATTCACTTAGCTGCGAATGTGTTTTAATGAGCTTCAAATTATGATGCGGGTGCTGCATATCAGCCAGCAAAAAGTATTTCAGCCAAGCTGAGCGTACGGAATGTCCTTCAGAACTTTTAAGCTGCGAATTGTTGTTTTATTTTCATATTTAGTTAAACAACCTTTGCAATCATCACGTTGAAGTATTAACATTCATTTTCTCTGTATCAGCACTTTCAGCACACGTACGCTGCACACAGATGCTGGGCGCTGCGAAAGCTCAAATCAAAGCTTATACGAATCGTAAGTACTAAGCTTTAAGCACACTAATACATCTACATTTACTAATACACATGTGTAGTAAACAATAGGTGGAGAAATGAGTTGTATGAACAACTTGCTTGTTTTTCAAGGTATGTCAACCAATCTAAGTAATCCTGAGCTTCTAATACTCTTGATATGTTGCTCAAATTTCACCAAAGTCGAACCATATAGCTGAAAGCGTAGTTTCTGCATGAAAAACATGGCTGCCAGGCTTAATATATTTCTCTTTCTTGTTTAAATTGAATTTGTTGCTCAACAATACTGGAGCTAAAAGTGCTTTATTATCACATGAATAGATTAAGTGAATTGTTATTCAATGTTCTACCTTATATGCTATAAATCACCTAAATAGCTCAATTGACAATGCCAATCTGCCATTAACCATTGGCTATTTCAGTTTTGGCTTGTTAAATCACCGTTTTAACGGCTTTCACATGGAAAATTTATCAGCATTCGCTTTGGTCAGCCCATAAACCAGGCAAATGAAGCTATTCAAATAAGAAATAAAATGAAGTGCGACAAAAAAGTACACAAAATGTGCGCATTGCGAAAATGTGTCGCTTCAGAAATAAGCAAATTCAAATTAGGAACGCTGCACGAACCCCAAATTACCAAATAAAATTGCTGCCAGTTGTCTATGGCTTGCTGCACTCACACACACACTTACACTCACACTCAAATACACACAAATGCACACACAGATGGCTTGTTGTGCTGCTGGAGAACAACGCAACTAACAGAGTGAAAGCGCCTAAAGGCAGGCTGTGAAAATTTATTTACCAAAGTGTTGAAATGTTGCACAACTTAAATTAAAATGACTTTGTCAAGTTGTTTGGCATATCTTTCAAGCTCTGTACAGACCGCACCCCTCCTACCCTCCTCGTAGAACTTCAATGCGTTTTTTGTGTTCTGCCATTAAAAAAAATTGCTGAAAATAATTTGAATTTAATACTTTCAATACCCTGTACAGCAGTTGTGGTTAGAAGATAATTAAGAGTGATGCAGACAACTTCGTTGGCATACAACTTTTTTTATATATTTTTTTATATTACTTTAAGTGAAAATATATTTTTTTTTAAATACAAAATTATATGCTCTCCTTTATATGGAACTATATATTTTATTTATTTTTTACTTTTTTTTTTCTTTAGTATATTTTCTATTTTGTATTTATATATTTTTTGTTAATTTAGTAACAGGGTATTTCAATAGTTGCGCATTCTTCATATTAATATTCTTATTTATTTCGTGCTGCTTTTGTATTTTTGTTGCCGTTGTCCTTGTTGTCGACTTTTCCTGAAGTTTGTAATTATTTTCCTACTTCGCTCTGCCACAAGTGTGAAAATAAGCACAACTTTTTTGTCTGAAGTCATTTTCCATGTTTTCTTCAGTCGCTTGTCCCCTTGCCCGCCCAATCACCACACTCTGCTTCTTTCTCTTTTTGTGCGGTCTTAACATTGAATAATAATAAAGGTAAAGTTTTTATAGCTGCGCTGCGGCGTAGGGGTTTTGAGGGGGGCAGCAGCGCTGTGCTGGCCATTAAAATATATAGAAAGTATTTGTTTTAAATTTGCGGTCTTCTTTTATAGCAGAGGTTTGTGTACGCGCTAGAGTTAGCCAAGCTATGCACCCAACAAGAATCCACCACCAAAAAATGCACAAAGATCAGTTTGGGAAAACCACCACCAAATTGGAAAAGATAAACAAACTAAGAGGATAGAGAGAGAAAGAGAGACTGAGAATGACGTGGAAGTGTTGGGCTGAGCTGGGTGGTGGAAACGTGCAACGTGCAACGTGCACGCTTATCACAACTATTGAAAACTGGTTTTCATAAAACAGAGAGAGGGGGAGAGAGTGCACTGTGAATTTTCCATCATTTACTTATTCGAGAGTATTGAGTGTAGACGTTTCTAAACGTAAACATTATTTAGAATTATTGTATAGAATAACTTGGATATAATAGCTATGGATAACTTGTTCTATAAGCTAAGATGCCGTCATCCCAATCTACAAGAAGATGTGCGCCAAATCTTGCTGAATGCTCAGTGCAATTCACCTGAACGCACCATGACGCTCTCTGAGATACGTGGTAAGTTCTAATTGGTTAGATAGGAAAATTCTTAAGATTGTTGTTGTTTATCTTTTGTAGCTGCCTATAAGCAACTGACTGAAGAGAAATTTCCCATCATGGGTGATCCGCGTGTGGAAATATTCTTTCTGATCTCCATACCATATATTGGTTGCTTTTCCAATCAGGTTGGCACAATGCGTTTCTACATTGTGCCGCAGAACGAGGGATGCGGGTAAAGGGCAATCTACGATTATCTACCAATTTGTGCAATTTATTTATAGTTTTGGTTTGTTTAAAAATTTCGTTTTTTCGTTCAATTAAAAGCAGCGCTTTATCAGTATAAAAATACGTATTTTTATTAAATTTCACCGATGACAGCTGATTTCAGCAAAACATTGAGGCCTGTCCTAATTTGCGAATTCGATCAAATCATTCAGAATAAAATGTTCTATTTAGCTATAATCGGGCTTATTTTAAAGCTTGAATGTGTGAAAGTTGGCATAAATTAAACATATTTAATGAGCGGTGACTTGAAATACTCAAGTCTTTCCTTTTGCATGGTGGCAAACAGAAAATAAAACCGTAAATGCAATTTAATTTTAGCCAACTTTGATGTTGCCACAGCAAGCAGCTGGCAATCGAAGCTGGGGCAATGAAATCAATGACAACGCCAAAACAAGCCACAATTCCAAATACCAAAGTCAAACAGCAAATAAATTCGACAGCGACAGCGACAGGATGAACATGAAATCAAATGAATATGCGCCCGCAGATTTACATACAGACGAGTAGTACATGTGTATAGAGTATGTCTGCCCTAAATAGACAAAAATGTGACTATAAAAAACACAAAACCAAACAACAAACAAACTAACTAACAGAAAGAGAAACAGAAACTGAACAGGGCAAACAAATAAACAAACCAACTGAGCAAACTGAATCAAAAACTGACTCGGCCACTGTGGTGGCTTCAAAAGTGGTAGGAGGTATTAGGTTTAGGATGAGGATGGGGATGAGGATGGGGTTGAGGTTGGGGCTTTGGGTAATATGTACTCCTTTTAGGGTTATCTTAGTTGGGTCACGCAGCCGCATTGGAGCCAGAGCAAAACGTAATGAAACTAAATGCCGTTGAAGAAAAACCCCAAAACAAATTCATTACGGAACTGCACCTCAGGGGGTGATAATTCGATTCAACGAAACTTTCCTGATTATTTATTGCTTCATGCGGCGACTCTGAATCTGAATCTGTCTCTCTCTCTCTCTCTCTCTCTCTCTCTCTCTCTCTTGACACCCTCCCCCTCTCTTTCTGGTTGGGCATCTCTGATTCTCTCTGGCTGATGTTGAAGTTTTCCCCGTGGCGTTTAGCTGTTAGTGTCATAAAATGTTTTGTGTGGGCACTGGAACTCATTATTTTGTTCATTAACACTTTTTGCTTTCTGTTTGGGATTCTGTTTTTGTTTCTGGTTTTCGTTATTATACACTTTCAATGGGTATTATAGTTCTGTCACAAGATGTGTCATCCTCATAAAGTATATATAATATAGGTATATTCTTGGACAGAACGACAGGCCTCAAGGCTGACTGATCTTATGGAAACTATTTCCTCAGTTCTGTAACTTTGTTGCTACAATTTGGTACAGTTGCTTCTTCTACTTAGTAGTAGGCAGAACCGGTTGGATTAGATTACAAACTATATGATACAAATGCCATAAAAACATTTGGTAGAAGTGCAATTCTTTTAAGAATTTATTTGTTTCTTAAGATACTTAATCATCCTTACAAAGTAATTACAAGTTTCTGAATGCTAAATTCCCAAGATGAATTACAAGCTATAATAATGTTATGAGCAAATCATTTTATCCCGAAATTTATAACCTTGTGAATTTTGAACTGACAGATCATTATAGCCCCGTCTTGAGCCTCAATTTCGTTCATCAGCACGATTAGCTGAAGAAATGTAATATTTTTTCCTGGGTTGCGATTTCCTATGTCCTCTTTTGTATTTATTTTGTACATATTTTCTCAACAAAAGAAAAAGGCGCTGCATTTGTCTGTATGTACAAGGAGGATTCCTTTTCGAGATTTTTTAAAATTCTGGAATTTGTAGTTTGTTGAGGTGAATGCTCAGTGTAAAGTGTTCCCTCAAGGGACCAGTCAGTATCCTGAGTGAAATCTTTACTACTGGTCCCGTCGGTAACCTGAATGAAATCTTTCCTTCTTTTCTTATTTGCCGGAATCTCTTCAGATTGTAATGTTATAAATAGGGTCGGATAATTCACATTAGATCGGTTAGAGCAATCATTTAAGCATTTTTTTTTGTATGCAGTCTATTTGTTTTTACATATTTCTTACTTATATTCATTTGATTAAGCCTTATATAGTTTTTTTTTACAGTACAACTACTCTTCTTTATAGCTGTCATTTAATAAAGATTTATGAAATTAATTATGACAGTTTTGACAAGACAATTTCAGTTAAACATCAGCTAACTATATGGTAAATTTTTCAGGGCAGCAGAGTATCTAATCTTCGGCATTTCAAAGATTCCCTCATCCCCTGGCTTTAGTTGATGTGGGTGCCTTGGTCATACATTAAATTATGCGACCTTTAGTTTTCCTGTTTTTTTTTACGAATTTTTGTTTTTGTTAGTTTGTTTTTTGGAAATTTGATTTATGCGCCTAAATAGATGAGTTTATGCCCAAATGTAAAATTACGTTGAGTTTATTTTATGGGAGCCTGTTTGTTGGCTAGTTTTTGGCATTTTATGCAGATTCTTCTTATCGTATAATATTATGTCTGTCTGCTGCTTAACTTTTATTAGCTGCGGCTTTAATTCATTAGTAAAGTGGGCAAAATGCGGCTCAGAGCACGGCCAGGATCCCATTGTGTTTTGTGTGTAGGTAGGGCTGTGTCCTGTTGGCCATTTCACTGGGTTATGGCACTTTTGCCGAGTTATAAAATGTTATCGACGGCGCAGGTTTTTATGTTTTCGAGGGTCAGATAAATGTGTTTATTGGGCATTTTCGGCCAAAGTCTTCAGCCTTCAGCCTTCAACCGTCAGCCGTCAGTGGGCTGTTTAATTTTTGTGGTCTGTTATTTTTCTTTTTGTAGCCACCCGCAGCATCATCTGAAGATAGAAAACATGTTTACGACACGCATACGGCAGTTGAGGCAGATTTGTCCAGGGATTAGGCCAAAATGTTAAGAGCTGCTCATTAAGCGGCTAAGAGAATGTGTGAGACTTTATGGCCAGCACAAGACAAAAACTTCCAAATGAATAGAAGTCGAATAGAAGTGGCTGAAAGCGTATGGTGCCATTAACAGGCTGATGAAGTAGTTGATAGAGAATTGTTAGCTACGTTCTTAGCCCGGTTTTGTGGGTTAACTTAAAGGCATATATGCTGCTCATAAAAAGGGCTTACAACTTTCACACAATTTACGATAATATTCGCCTTAAAAGGCGAACAGTTTAAAATTGTGTAATAAGTTCATAACTAAAGGTTTAGAAGACTTTTATTTTGTTTTATGTGTACCCGTATATAACCAATGCCAACTGACGTCAATTAAAATTTTGTCAGGAAATGTGTAACGCATGAAAGGAGATATTTCCGATCCCAGAAAGTATATACATACATTCTTGATCAGCATGAGTGTATGTTTCTAGGCAAACTGATCTCTCAGTTTCAGAGCTATCGTGATGAAACTTGGCACAGATCCATATTTTGGCCGCAGGTAATATATACGTCGAAGTCGGCCTGATCGGCCCACTATAACAAATAGCTGCCATTGGAACGATCGGTCGAAAACTACGTTTTTGTATGAAGAAGTTTTTTGCCTATGAAGATATTCTCACCAAACTTACCCAAGCTAAGTCTCTGTGCATCTTATACAATCTGACCAAATATGGCCAATTTCAGACCACTATAACAAATAGCTGCCATAGAAACAATCAGTCGAGAATTGAGTTTTTGCATGAAAACTCTTATGTTTTTTAAGATATCCTTACTAAATTCACCAAATCTAAGTTTCAGCAGTGCTTATACAAGCTGACTTAATTTGATTAAGATCGGACCACTATTTTATATAGCTGCCATAAAAAAAATTGAGTTTTTGTATGACGACATTTTTGTTTTTGAAGATATTTTGAACAAACTCACCAAATCGAAGTTTCATCTGGTTTTTTACAAGCTGACTAAATTTGGTTCAAGTGAAACTATTATATCTTATAACTGCCATGGACTCAATCGGATGAAAAGTAAGTTGTGCCTACATTTGATTGGAATCGGATGACTTGATTTTATTTGATTTCAGGATATTATTTTTGAGATTATAATAAACAAGAAAGGACGGCTATCTTCGGAGTGCCGAAGCTATATAGATATAGACGGACAGATGAACATCGCTATATCGACTCGGCTATTCATGCTGATTCAGAATATATATACTTTGTTGGGTCGGAAACGTTTCCTTCACTCCATTATACATTTTGAGACAAAATTATGATACCCTCTGCAAGGGTATAAAAAAAGTTGAGTGTTTATTTAACTGCTTGGATTTTATTAAGTTCACGTCTTAAATTGATCATATTTGAACTTGCAGCCTTAGATGAACAGCTCTAAAATAAATATAAGTAATGCTATAGATCTTAGTACTAATTAACGATTATCGTAATGGTGGTGCTGTCTGGTCTTAAGCATGCTTAAAGTTAATTTATTTTGAAATCCCTTAACTAAATCAAAGTTAAACATTTTATTGGCTGACCCAGCGGAGTCACAAAGCAAGTTTCAATTAAATAGCTGGGATATCCTAGTGTTAGGGCTTGTGCTTGCTACCATTCAAGTTTCTATTCGCAGTCAAGTCCTTGCGGATTTAGAGCCATCAAACAAAGGAGCGAACGGCGCACAGGCCATGAATTCATTTTAAAATTGTAGCTGCAAAACAAAAGGAGCTGCCATTGTGCAATTAAAATTGTATGGCACTGGGGAGCAAAGGGCAGAGGTGCAGGTTGGGGCTGAGGCTGAGGCAGAGGCAGAGGCAGCTGCCTGCCGATAAGAGAAATTAAAACAAACAGACGCCACACGCT
Organism: Hirtodrosophila histrioides; assembly: GCA_037075165.1. NCBI lineage: Eukaryota > Metazoa > Arthropoda > Insecta > Diptera > Drosophilidae > Hirtodrosophila > Hirtodrosophila histrioides. The sequence continues at coordinate 1,696,463 of JBAMCL010000036.1, forward strand.
CAGTAACTGTTGTACAATCTGTACAATTTCCAAAGTGACACAGTGCAAAAACAAACAGAACCCGCACCAGTCCAACAGTCCAGTTCCAACCGGAGTTCAATATGTGTCCATGACCAGAATCTCAGTGCGTCTCCTGGCCCAGTCTCAGTCTCAGTCGCAGTCTCCGTTTCAGTCTCAGTCTCAGGACACAGTTCCAGTTCGAGTGCGAGTTCCATTCCTGGCGCCAGCTACATCTGGCCATGTTTACGGCCATATCATGACAGTTTTCCCTCCCTCAATTTTCTTCTCTATTTTTTTCTTTTTGCTCCTTTTTTTTCTTGTATATTTTTCTTCGTTGCTTGCCTCTGCTTTAAGTTGTCACAGTTGTTCAAGTTGTCCAAGTCCGAGTCCGAGTCGGAGTCCGAGTCCAGTTTAGGTTCGGTCCAGTCCCCCAGCAGCTGCACTTGTCGTGTTGCTTAAGTCCCCAATGATATCGCATAAGTTTTTCAATTTTGTGCGTTATTAGAAGCGATTAGAGCCAGTGTACAAGACTGTACAGGACATACAGTGCGAAGGAGCTGGCGCATGTCCACTGTCTCACTCTCACCCTCACCCTCATTGTCATCCTCATCCTCACCCTCATCACCATCCCTATCGTAGCCTGGCTAAAACAAACAGCAGCCATAAACATTTCACACCAATTGGCAGCTGGCTTAATTTGCTGTGAATATAAAACTTTTTATTTATGTAGATGCTAACTTCATAGTGCTTATATATACTTAAGTATTATATCATAAGGCACATTCTAACATTCTAACATTCTTACATTCTTACATACGTACATAGGTTTGTTTGTCTACAGTTAAGCTTCTTATTTCCATAAATTGTCAAAAACCAACTGATTCTCATGGGGCATTTTTTTTGGTGTTTGTTTTGTGCTTTAATTTTGTTGGCTATTTAAATTTTACTCAACTTTAAAATTATCTTTAATTCTATTCTTTGTTTTTCAAGATCCCAAAAAGTGTAAGTCTTTTTTTTTTTTTAATTTGCTTTTTATTTCTCCCTCTAAAGTACAATAATGTTTTATTTAAAGCTTAAATTTTAATTTGTAGTATTTTTCCGAGTTTTAGCGATTGCTTTGCAACAGTAACATTTCTTTAGTTTACTTAATGAATTTGCTATGTTTAAAAAATAATTAATATAGATTACAAGGGAAAATGGGGAAGAAAACCTTTAAATGATCGGCCTATATGTTAACTTATACCTAGATAACTGGGAACTATACGCTACTAAACTTAATTTAGGGGCTTAGCTCCAGTAATTTACAAATTTTGCAATATAAAATTATGAGTATTTAATATGCTCTTAAACAATCAATGAGAGTTTAAGAGGGGTGTCAGCTCACACAATTGTTGAAGTCTTTTATTTTTAACGTAAATGCAAGTAGCTTTCATCGCCAATTGGCAACTTAAAATCACATATTTTCAGATTTGGCTTTGAATTATAAGCATAAATATAAGTAATTTATGTAAGGTATGTTAATGTATGAATTTAAAACTGGCACTATGTGTGTCTGGAGTTATTATCTTGCCTCTGCCTCGTTTGCCGGACTTGCAGGAGTGTCCGAGGACAACTTTTCAGACAGGAAGATCACCAAAGAAACATTAAAACTTACATGATCTAGGTTAGAAGTGATACCATATATTATATAGATCGTATTACATAGGCCACCCTAGTAAACATAATAATATATTTCAACATGAAAAGACTTACAATTTTACAAATTAATCGATTGCAGTCATTAAAATAAATATAGCTTTATTTTTTATTATTATAAAGAAATTACCATGTAATAAAGAGCTATAAGCTTACTTGCTATGAGTATCTGAGTATCTTAATAACATTTGCTGACTTTATCTAGTATTTGATCTATTTTCTATCATGCCAAAAAAAGGACATTCGTTGACTTTATTTAGAATTTGATCTATTTTCTATCATGCCAAAAAAAGGATAAATTTGATCCACATATAAAGTCCTCCTTTAAGACTCTCTATTGTCATAACTTTATTAAAACTAAAGTGAAGTGGATTGGTACAAATTTATTCAGCCTGGTTTAATGCTTCAGCTTCTCGTTAAGCATCTGAGCTTATAAGATTTTTGAGAATACATTATTTGATGTAGTTTTTTTCCCTTGAACATTTGCTATTTTTATAAGCTCTTGAAATTTATGAGTTGCTTTTTACCTGAGCTAAGCACATTACTTAGCATCCGTTTACTATTTTCAATCAAAATTTTTCCACTTTATTGAGGCAGTTGATGAGTGCGTTTTATGGATTGAGTTTAAGATGCATTGAAGGGTTTATTGGCTGCTTATGAATGCGCTTTTTAATTAAAGCCCCTACATGCACTGGAAAATGGCTTCAAGCTGCTGGACGAAGCCACCGGCCAAAATTATGGGCAATTAGGCCAGCCACAAGCCAGCAAATGGATTTGCAGCTGGAGGTAATGTGTCAACAGGGGGCCAGTTGCACAGGATTGTGGTTGTGTCAGTGTATGTGTGTGTGTGTGTGTGTGCGTAATGAGGCTTAATTTGTAAAATTCCATGGCTTTTAATTGGCATTGGCCAAACCACAAAGCAAAGCAATGCAACTAACTGAGAACTGAGAATTTAGAACAGGAAGGGGCCAAGTGCAAGGTGCAATTATGCGGTCAAGTGGTCAAGATGGTTTGCGGCTTGGTTTAAACTCAAACTAAAGCTGTAACAAGCATATAAGAATTTAAACAGCACACACACACACACACACACACACATATATAGTGCTTGTTTAGTTGTTTTTATGGCAAGTAATAAAAATAAGTGGCATTATTTCGCCACCTCGTTCAAGTTGCGGGACCGCAAAATGCATAGCAAAAAATTAGGTTGCAGAAACCAAAAATAAGAAGCAAAAATGTGCTCAGCATACTGCTGAATATTTAATACCCTAGAGAAGAATATACTAAAGAAAACACACTTAAGTTTTTCATACAAAAACTCAATTTTTGAGCTAAGGTTTCTATGGCAGCTATATGATATAGTCAACCGATTTTTATCAAACTTAACCAAACTGTATGTGGTACAGTTTAACTTGAAATTGCTGAGTTTGGTTTAAATATCCTTACTGACTGCGTCAAAATTACTCACAATTCTAACTTCAATCCACTCCTCGCCATCTTTAACTCATCCTCTGAAAATTTAAAAAAAAAATCATACACTTCCTAAAGACTCACAAGATTTTTGAATCTCTGTAAATACACTGTAAATATTAGTCATTGATTATAATTTAATAAACAAACTAGATAAGTTAATCCTAAATTTGCACCACAATAGCTCAAGGCCTTAGCAGCCATAGCTTTTAGTTTATTTATAATTTTACATTATAAGTAAACTGTGTATAATAATAATAATAATAATCTCAAAAAACACAAGAGTTGTTCATACAAGAACTCAATTTTCTATGAATTATTCCTATAATATATAGTTTTTGATCATATTTGATTTGATTTCATTTCATTTATGACACCGTAAAATAATTATGTGTTTTTGAGTGTGTGCCTATATTAATTACAATAAGGAGTTCTTACTTCATAGCCTTTTCCATACTAAGTATAAAGATCTTTTAAGTAAAATTATAGCTATTAAAGACATGAAAGGATAGGGAAAAATTTGTTTACAAAAACCTATGAATATTCTTTTAGTATGTTGCTTAAATCATATTTGATTAACATCAAATATTTAATAGTTTTGTAGGAAATAAAATGAGATATTTTTGGAGACAAAATAAAATTATTAGTTATTCAAGAATTTTTTGGCTTAACATATTCAGTTCTATACTTTGTAGGTCGCAGATTCTTTTAAAAATGAATCATGCCACTTCAGGTCTGTTTCACACAATAACTTAAATAGATTCATTCCTGAAGCAGCTATATGATATAGTGATCAGATGCCATCGATCGACATATTTTAAGGCTGTACGAAGAAGAATCTGAGGCAAGTTCGATCAAGATGGCTGCAAGGCTGCGAGACTTGTTTGCATAATCGATGCTGATCCAGAATATATATACTGTACACGTTCTCTGACAATTATAATACCCTCTGCAAGGGTATATATAATATGCAAAATAAAACAGAGCGCAGCAAACACAACATGGCCACAAAAGCAGCGCAAATGCAACGTGGCGAGTGTCAAAACGAAACTTCTTTTTATTTTTATTACAGAACTTTGTCCTTTTTTTTGGTGGGGTAGAGGGCGGGGGAGGAGTGGCAGGGTGGCAGGGGGCAAACGCACATTGCATGCATTTGGGAACTGCCCGAAAAAAACTTTTGGCCATTGTTTTGCTGTAAATGGCCCACGCCCAATAGTTAGTGCCTGTGCCATAATCCCATTTGGTTCTTGCCACTTGCCGCTTTTGTGTGTGGCAGCTGTTTGGCGCTGCAGTGGCAGCGGCAGCGGCAGCGGGCAGAGCTCTGTCTCTATGAGCAACTTTAAGTTGCAAATGCAACTTTTTGGCATTCGCTTTGTTGTTTGCGAGCGGGAGGGCGGCAACTTTTGTTGCCAACTTGCTGACATCGACATACGAATGCCGATGGGGTCTTATGGGGTCCTATGTAATGGTGCGTATTATGCGTGTAATTGCCATTGCAATTTCCGTCTAATGAACCTAATGAACTTTGTAAAATGTCAATCGGGTGTCATTTGCAGAGCCCTCAGTGTGGGCTGTAAAAATAGTTGCTCATAATTGTTGACTGGAATATGAAATACTCTTCTTTTGGTAACTATCATAATATATATATAATTTTTAAAGCTGTGTCTCCATTGATTCTACACGGAGAGTATATAAATTAAAGAAAAATATAGTTTATTTTGTATATATATGTTTATGTGAGGTACAGATAATTTGTTAGACTTTGCTGATACTTTCCAGTTAAGAAGGATTCACTTGACTTTATTTTAATACATTTTTATTGACAGGATTCAGTTTAAATGACGCTTAAAGCTCGGATATATATTTAATTAAATTTCAAGCAATTTCCTAAAGAGGTAATTTAGCAAGGGGCGCACTGAAGTAGGCAACACTTAATTTCTTGGGTGGCCATTTGCATTTCCATCTCGTTAGCCGCATTCAATTGTGGCCTTTGAGGCATTTGTAGTTGTTGCTTTAATAATCCACACTATCAGCAGTCGCAGCAACAAAAACAACAACAACAACAACAATAACAGGAACAAAAACAACAATGACACAAAACTGAAAGCTAAAACAAAAACTTTAGCGTAAGTTGCCGTTGGCCCCGGGGCAGCGTTAAGACCACAAGTAACATTTGTAAAATGCACATTTAAAACTCAGCAAAACTCAAGCACCCACACACCGTAACACACACACACATATATATATATATATATTTAGTAGAAGTAGCTCGGCAGGAGTTTTGTAGCATTGGCAGCCCAAAAGGATAATAAGAAACGCCTTTGCCTTGCGCTGACTTCAACAGCAGCAGCAACAGCAGCAAAACTGTGAAAACTTTTCAATTTATTGTTAAACTTTTGCACTGAGGCGCACAATTATAAAGTGTCATTTAGTACAGGGTACCCCAAAGGCGTTGCGAAGCTGAGCAGCCGAGGAGCTGGGTCCTGGAAGCAGCAGGAGCACTGTCAAGAAATTATGAAGTACTGGACGGCACAGACCGCTGACACTTGCGGCTGGGCCACTTCCGGTGCAGCATCGTCATCAACATCGTCAACGATGTCCTTGTTGTCGCCGTTGGACATTTTTGGCTGCTCCAGCTCTCCAGCTCTCCTGCTATGGCTACGGCCTGGTCCTTCTCTTGAGCTGACACTCAAGTGCAAGCCAGTTTCATGCGGCGCATTCAAGTGTTGCTGCAAAGTGTCACAAACACAAATAGAGACGGTCTCGCACTCTTGGGCGCTGGCTGCGTGATTTACAGCGTGCGACTTTTATTTGAAGTGGGACATTCATTTTACGCTAAAGTGAACCTAAATCAACACCAACACAGGCGTATACCCAACCCACAGCAACCACCCCAACAGCCTCCCACGGGCACCGCCCAAGGAGCAACCTGCTCAGTATTCGCATTTTTTGGCAGCTGCTTTCAACTTTTTTGGGGGGGGGGGCGTCTCTTGTGGCAGCGTCTCTTGATTGAAATGCCTGGTAGGCCAAAACGACGACGGCAGCGCTGCACTTAAGTTGGCTTAATTAGTTTTTGAAAGTTATGCCAACACCACAGCCACGCCCACTTAATGGGTTGGGGCTGCTGTTCCTGCTGCTGATACTTCAACTGATTGCTGATGCACTGCGCCGAAAAAGAAATGATCAAAAGAGCCAACTGCAGCTGTGCAGGGAGGGGCGGCGTAGGCAGTGCAGGTCCTGTCAGTTGGTACATGAACTTGCTAAGGAAGCAGCCCAAGTTCCGCTTAAGGCAACTGCATCCTTTTGGCTGCTGCTGCTGCTGCTGCTCCTGCAGCATCTTCATCAAGCGTCAGCTGTTGTTGTTATGCGTTTGTAGAGCACATTACAAGTAGGACCTTTACTATATAGTCGACCACATATACTCTTTCATTTGATTGCAGTGTGATTTTGATTGAACAGAGCTTCTCCTTTGGGTATAGAAAGCATATTGAGACGGTTAAAGAATTCGACGCTTCAAATGTCTTGTGGGCAAGTCAAGTAAACGTAGAATACAAATTAGCCAACAAATTGTTGATATTTCAGTTTATTATAATATTTATGATATTAATTTTAACAAAAAAGTGTAAAACTGATTTTTAAACTTTTTTGGCGATCTTACCCAATTATGTATCGGGTTTAATGATCCAGGATCTACATATTTACATTAATTGTTGGTTAACAAAAGTAGCAGCATAAGAAATAGCCAATAGAATATTGGATATTTTAGCTTATTATTTATTTACAAATTCTTGTTCTTCATTATTTTTAACAGTGCTCAGTTCTATGTATACACTTAGCCAGAAAAGGCTATGAAGTCTGAACTCCTTATTGTAATTAATATTAGGACACACACAAATACACATAATTACTTTACTGTGAATAAATGAAATGAAAGCTGACTTTTGATACATTATTTAACTATAACTATATTTAACTATAAAGTTTGGAATGTCAAGATTGATATTTTAAAGGTTGCTGCAGTTTTTCATTTACATTTTCAATTCCAATAACACTACTTTAAAGTAAAGCTCAAACATGAGATTATTTTTGCAGAGCACTTTAGCAAAGAAAGACTTTGAAGAAAGGATACCTCTGGTGAGATGGAATAATATTCAAATTATGAACAGTTCGTTGAGTTTTAAGCTTAGAGTGAGTTTAAATCCACTTGTTCTAATGAGACTATCTAAAAGTAACGCTTAGACATAGGATTATGCTTACTGAGCAGCCTAGCAAATCAAGCTTTTTGAAGAGTATACAGTTGACAGTAAAGGACAGTTAATTGAGCGTAAAATAAGCTTAATCTTACTCCTTCTTGAGCTGCGTCTTTAAAGCGTTGATTACGATCAAATTTATATAGTATAAATTTGTACGGTCAGAGGACGCAAAAGGCTCAAAAAGATCCACCCCAAAGACCTTAAATATAGGGTACTCATCTGAATTTTAATTTCAATTTAATTAATTTTTGTTTTTGTTTAAACTTGTAAATATGTAAAATGTAAAATATGTAAAATATGTTTAAAGTTCACGATTCAAGCGAATCGTTTACTTTACTTTTTGTTATTGTTCCTATGTATAACCATCTTAAGTTGCCACATTGGTAATAGTACGCTGGTTAAAATATTTTATAAATATAATATTCACATTTTTAACAATAAAAAAAAGGCTTGAAAGAGTATTCAAGCGTCTGTTTCACAGGGCTGCTCTATTATGCTCTGTTGCTCTGGCTTTGGGAGGGCTTCTTCTTGGCCGCACATATTTTCTTGAAGTTTTCTGTTCGCATTTTTGGCTGGTCCAGACTTTTACAGCATTTGGCATTTTTGTTTTGTCTTATTTTGCATTTAATTATGGAAATTTTTGCGGCAAAAGCGAAAATTTGCATAAATATTGAGTGCGCGCATTCATGAAGTTGATTTTCTCACGTCGCGTGGTTAACAAACTGCAGCGCAGTCATCAAAAAGAGTGTCGGAAAGCGAATATGCGAAAGCCAAAATTGGTCAAATGTGGCTATCAAATACACACACACTCACACACACACTCACACACACATTCGCATACACAGATACAGTCGTATAGCCATCAGACCGTAACCAAAATGCTTTTATGCCTGCTGGCAATCAGGGAGACAGGGATAGCTACACATACATTTCCAATGAGACTCATTTTGCGGTGACACACGAGGTCCAGTGTCCTGGTTGATGTCCACTGTCCAGTGTCCAGTGTCCTGACTGCTGGCTTTTGGCTCTTTTACAGCTGAGCGGTTAGACGCAGCCCACAACCGCAGCTCGGCCAGCCAGCCGGCGGGCCAGTTGAAATTAACTTGACTACTGACACCTTGGCAATATTTTCAACGGCTGCCTGGCTGGCAGGCTGGCAGGATAACAGGAGGCGCAGGAGCCGCACATGACATTAAATAGGCAACCGCATTTTATATAGCACATGACATTTGGCACTGCGTGTGCTGCATAAGCCGAGCCGAGTCGAGTCGAGTCTTGCCCCGACTGGCCTCTCCCCGCCTCTAAGCCGCTTCGAGGCTTAGAGAAGAAGACGTTTGTTGATTTTGGCAGCCGGCACGCTGAATTTTCAATTTTATTTGCAATTTTTGTGCTGCATCAGCAGCGTCAGCCTCAGCCTCAGCGTCAGCGTCAGCGTCAGGGCCCAAAGTGTCAAAAAAGCGTCGACGTGTCAGCTGCCAAACGTGATCCTGTCCAATGTGGTTAAAAGATTTAATAGAATTTCAACAGTTGACAACTTAAAGCCAGCCCTCCACAGCCTGTTACCAATGCAGATGTTAAAGCCAATCAAAAGAGTCCAACACGAAAATTGCAACAATCGCATAAACTGAGATGTTCTGAGAAACTGGACGTTCAATTATGTTTGATTTTTGGTGTGGAATATATCTGAGATAACCCTATGGCATATCGTGTATAGATTATAATTGGATTATGTGTGCTACATATCTGAAATTTATCAGGCTTTATCTGCCATCAAATGAATATTTCTGGAATATGTATGGTAAAGATACTTAACTATCTAGATAGATCTATCTATATATGTAGATAGATCTGGAATTAGCTTAGAGTACCTATGTACCTATGTATATCTAGATAGATAGATCTGGAATTAGCTTAGAGTACCTATGTATATCTGAAATATAACTGCATCTCTTTGAAATTGTTTTTGTATAATTAATTCATTATACAAATAAAATAATCGGCATCTTTTGGTGCTTATTGAAAGGACGTTGTTTTAAAGTATTTTTTTTAATTTATTGAATGTAGTTTTTTGGATTGTACTCTTGAGGTATTAAACTTTGTTTACATAGAGCTAATTAAAAGAGATTTTGTAATGCAATGCTCTTTTTAATTCATTAAAATGTTAAAATCTAGACATATTTAGTAATATTTAGTTATCAAATTAATGAAACATGTTGTTTTACATTTTCTAAAGACCTTTTTTACGCAATGAAGAGTAAGTTTGCTTAAATTAGGATATTCTATACGAGTATATTAAAGAATTAATCTTATGGTTCTTTTACGCCCTCAATATACCATTCCCAAGTATTAAAAACTTTTATTGGTTGGATATATCGTCGATATAAAGTGTTAAAGCGGACACTAACACAATGATGTATACACACGGACATGTCTACTAGATTTAAACAAAAAATTAAAAAATAATAAAAAATAATTTGATTTTTATTGTTTCAAGAAATTGGTCGTCTGCGGAACTAGTTAATAAATATTGCTGCCGATAAATAATATTTTGAAATATTTACTGCAACTTTAATTATATTTAATATGTATATTTAATTTTTTCGCCATTATTATAATTATATTCTCTTCGAAACTGAGAGGAAAAGGATTTATGGAATGCGTATAAATAACAAGTATTCCGTTGAAAATTGATTGTATATATCAATTTCATATGTGCAAGGCAAATTATATCATCGATGATGTCAAGTGAAAAATTATCTGCATATTCAGTTTGCTGCCCCGCCACCCCCAGCTGCCCTACCCCCGCCCGAAGCTGCACTTGCTCATTCAAAGGCAGCGCCAAATGGGTCTGTCAGCAGCGAATATGAATCAATGTGAATGCGTTTTGCAAGGTTGAAGGCGCTTTGGAGTGGGTGAGGATGTAAGGATGTAAGGATGTATGGATGCTAGGATATAAGTATATAAGGGTGTGGCAGCTGTGCTGACGGGCTGCTCATTCGACTGCTCATTCATTATGCCAATGCCAGGCGCTGGCACTTTAAAAGAATTATGCCATAAGTTAAGTTTAGCCAGGATGAGTTCTGGCTGCTTTTGGCACTGGCTGCTAGCTGCTGCATGTTACATATTGCATGTTGCATGCTGCATGCTGCTTGCTGCCTGTTGCCTAGTTGCAGCTTTTGAGCTTTGCTTATTTATATGGCTGACAGCTGCTTGTTTTTCACTTGTGCGTCCCCCACTGTCCCCCAGCGCACTGCATAAATGATTGCCGGCAACGTGACGTATGCGTAATTTGTTGATGCTGCTGCTGCAGCTGCAACAGTAGCAGCTGCTGCTGCTGCTGCTGTTGCTGCAACACACTACAGCGTAAACTGTATTAAATGCATATTTGTTGCACACCTTGGCAAAACTCTTAGACAAAATTGCTTTGTCGAAACTGGTAGAATATTGTTGCCAGCTTCAGAGTAAATTGGCAATTTATTTGTTAGTCCTTCGATAGCATTTTGTGGCACATTTTCTTTTATTGAATGCCGCACAAAGACGAACAATTTTACACATGATGTGGCAGCTGTGATACCCACAGCCTCAGCATATTTTATGGCAAACACTTTAGAGTCCTTGCCAGATCAGGTTGCCTGTCAATGCCAACTAATTAAGAAGATAGAATTTCAGCTTTACTGTTTCTCGATTGCCGCCTCAATTTCAAGTTTCAAATGTGTTTTTGGCATTTTATTTCAGTTTAATTGCATTTAATTCAATTGCAGCAATTTTCCTGCCCACTCAAGTGCTGCCCCCCAATCAATTTTCCTGCCGAATGCAATTCATATTAGTTCAGTTTCTGCTAAATGCGAATATCAACACAAATTCATTTTCATTTGACTCGCCATGAAATTACATTTCAATGCGTCTTTATTACAATTCTTGCGGCTTATTTTCTTATGTCTAGCTCCTCTGTGGGGAAGTGCAGGGGGGGAGGGCTTTCAGCTGGAAACAGTGCGTGGCAACTGTTTACATACACGTATGTGAAAGCAGTCTGCAAGAATTACTCATAAATAATTATAAGGTATTAAGGTATTAAGTCTATCATCAAATATTGCATTTGTGCAGCTTTAGAGATTTATTAATAAATATAATTTATATTTAGACGTGTGTGTAAATATCAGAGTTTGTTATACCCTTGCAGAGGGTATCATAATTTTGTCACGAAATATGTAACACCTTGTAGAAGTCGTTTCTGACCCCAGCAAGTACTATATATGTACATTCTTGATTACCATGTTCGTCTGTTTCTAGGCAAACTAGGCTCCCAGTCTTAGAGTTATCGTGATGAAACTTGGCATAGATCCATCTTTTTGTTGCAGGCAGGACATATGTTAGAACTGACCGGATCGGACTACTATAACATGTAGCTGCCATAGGAATGATCGGTCGACAACTATGTTTTTGTATGAAAAACTTTTTTGTTTATGAATACATCCTCACCAAACTCACCCAAAGCGAGTTTCTAAAGAGGATACGCAATCTGATCAACTTTGGTCAAAATCAGACCCCTATATCATATAGCTGCCATAGGAATAATCGGTCGAAAACAATGTTTTTGTATGAAAAACTTTTTTGTTCATGAATACATCCTCACTAAACTCTATCAAACCAAATCTCTGTATAAATTATACAATCTGACCAAACTTGGTCAAAATCAGACCATTATATAATATAGCTGGCATAGGAACAATCGGGTGAAAAGTGAGTTTTTGTATGAAAACTTTTGTGTTTTTAGAAATATTACATCCAAGCTCAATAATTGAGCTGTTTATTATATTTCTTATAGTTTCTTATAGTTTAATCAAAATTTGGTTTCATTATTATATTGCTCCCATAGGAACAATCAAAACAAAATTGAGTCTTTGTATAAAAAGCATTGCTGCAAGGGTATATAGTCTCGGAACACTGAAAATATCCCTTCTTCATATTATAATTTTATTACAAAATGTGTAACATATTAAAAGGTATTCTTGATCAGCAATAGCTATTGCAAATATCGTAGAAAACATGCTTTCAATTCAGACAGGCAGCAATAAACCCACCCAATTTACCCGTCCTGCCAATACAGTATGATTATAATACAAATATTTTATTATCGGAAATATTTATCTTTAGTGGTGCAACATTTTCATATGGCAACAATTGGAATTTTGTTGCACACCTTTCTATTTTAGTGATTGTGTAATGTGAGCTCAATTGCCATTCAGCGTGAAAATATTTGTAATATTTGTAGAAAATGTACGCTCGCATATTGGCCCCATTTAACCCGACCGCATGGTCAGAGCGCCTTTCCGTTGCATAGAATCAGAGTCGCCGGGGAGTCGCGTCCTGGTTGATGGCAGGATTCGCTCAGATGCCTCTGGGGCAGCCGTGCAGCTGTCATTATCTGCACGTCCGCACGGCATGTGCGAAGAGGGGTTGGGCGGGTGCTGGGAGTGTGGTTGGCTAAACGTAATGTGCATACATTAGTCATATCTGAAACGAGCGTGTGTGTCCTCGGGGTCTGGGTTGTTCCTGGCGTATCCGGTTCAGCATAATAGAGATACGCACGCGTAACGACAATAGCCGTAAAACGCGGCTCGCGTCTCTAATTACGTTGGAATACAATGCAACAGCGGCTGCAAATGGTTGCAAAGAAATTTCCGATAAGCCTTAATGAGGCTGCTTTACAACAAGGACATCAAATCCGTTGCGTAAGCCCGCTCAACATCCCCCTCAAATCTAAATCCACGTGCCTGACAATTATTCAAAGCAGCACGCGTTCAACTTTTTCGCTCGACACTCGTAACTCGTTTTTTTTATTAATTTTACACCAAACTTTTGTTTTTTATTTTGATTTTTTATTTTCGGCTTAGCGGCTGCTTACAAGCGCTTCGCGTTGTCCAAAAAATTATAATAAAAAACTTTGTAACAAAATAAAGAATATAAAAAAAAGTCGACAGAAAAAGACATAAAACATGAAATTTTCTTTTACTTTGGCATTGCTACTTAAGCGGAAGTTGCTGAGCAGAGGGGGCAGGTTTGAAGTTGAGGGGCCATTGTGGATTTCCGTTTTAATTAGTCGACTGCGGCAGCGTGCACCGGAATCTGAATTCAGAAACTGTATTCTCAGCCCGAGTCCAGACAATGGGCCCGGAGAGTAAAGTCGAGTCGGGGCGAATGGCAAAAGTTGCCCATTGCCAGCCATAACTGTAAAATGTGCCTTGACACAAAGTTTCTTAAAATGTGAGACGAAGCGAGTGTGAGGGGGAGTGGGAAAGGGCGGTAGTCTTATCTCTGCCTCTGCTGTCTTCGGCTTCATCTGGCTTGTCCTGCGCCTTGTCCTGCGTCTGCCCCGCGCGCATTCATTGTCTGCGGCCAGGAAGTTCAAGTGATGTGCATAATTTAAATGAAAATGTCAACGCGGCTTTCGGCAGCTCGTTGCAGTTACTTTAACTGCGCCGCTTCCTTTGCCCCTCGCTGCCCCTCGCTCCTTACAGCGAATGGCGGCGGCTTTCTGCCTTGTGTATGTGCCGGAAGTGACAAAAGTTGGCTGCGCTTTGCGCTCTGCTCAGCGGCAGCTGACGCCCAAGGAATTTCGGCTAATGTCCTGCGGTGGACTTTAAATGCATTTATTGTGGCAAGTCCTGAAGAACGAATGGGGGAAAGGGGGTGCTAGAAAATACTAAGAAACAGGTGTAGCATCATTTCTTAAATGTTGCTGGGCAGCAATTTAGAGCAAAACGAAATTTAAGCCTTGAAATAGCATCACATATTAATTTAAATGCCCGAGAGTTTCAAAAAAATTTCAAGAAATTAAATTTTTTTTTGTGCTAAAATGTGTAAGGGGGGACCCTTGTAATTTTTCATAAAAAATCTAAATAAAATGTATTTTCGACTACGAATAAAATTCAGATGTGAAATTAATCTAGAAGTTAAATCATGACCAAAAAGACATTACGCATGGAAATCGAATTAGTTTTGATAAAGTTATGATAGTTTGAAGTATAGGAATATCGATTTTTGGATTTCAAATCTTCACAAGTCAGTATTTTTTATAAAACCCATTATATATATATAATTTAAAACTCACACACAAACACACCAATATTGTTTTCCCCCACCCACGTCCCCAGTCAAATTTACACCCTTACACGAACATTTTAAATTTATTAGTTTAAATCAGGGGTGCCCAAACGCTGCTTATGGAAGAGCAAACTTCAATACATATGCAAGAAAACACTAACACATCTAAGGCAAACAATTTTTTTCATTTTATTGTGTGCACCGAAAAAAAAGTAGATACAATTTCTATTATTTCTTTGCAAATATTGCATTGTTTTCACACCTAAAAATGTTTGCCAAAAAAAGTACGGCGTTCAGCTATTCATCTTTTCACCACCACTATTTTATTGTAACTATTATTTGAATGCAAATAATGCATTTAAAATGGTTTGCCGAAAAATATCGTGTCCAGCATTCAATCAAATAGCATTTTTTTAAAGTGCAGGCCTCAACGAAGAGCAACAACAAAATTACACCGAAATTCAGTAGCGCAACAACAAAGTAATGAAGTGTTGTTGCTTTGCTCATGAGCCCAGCCATCGAAAAGAGATAAGAAAGGGAACACGCAATATTGTTTTTGTATTATGCATTGGCTTATGACTAGAGCCGTGCATGTATACGCGCATTGCTGCCTATGCCTAAGAGCAATTACAATAACAAAATGAGCCAGATGAGCAATGGGCTGGGCACCCCTGGTTTAAATGATCAATTTTACAAGAAATAAAATGCATATCAAAAAAGAAAAAGAAAGAAGTTTAGGCTTGATGTCAAAAGCTGAAATTTTTTTAATTATCGCAGAATAAGTTATGACATAGAGTTTTAAGCCAATTTTCAGGTTCGCAATTAATTAAAAGTGTTATCTCGATAATTGGATAACATACACAGAAGTTGTTCAAGAAATTAATTTCAGTACATGAAGTGCACTGCTTGCTTGCAATGCTGCTGAGCTAAAAACGAAAGAAATTGTAATGCCAGTAATAAATATCTCGATTGTTAATCAATTTAGAGGAAATAACATAAAAGAGCGAACTCATCTGCATAAAAATCAATTCGGTTTCGATATTATTCATTATTATAATACAAATTTCATTTTTATAAATTGTATCTTAGTCCAAAGTCTCGCTGTTCAGTTGCATTTTAATTACTGTACGAAGGATATACAATATCATGCTTGTAATAGTATATGCACTAAAAAACATTAATTGTCGCACTAATGGAACACAAATTGTTGTTGAATTTGTAGCCTGGGGTCAGACAAATGCATCAATTTCGCATGATAAATTAATGAAAAGGAAAAACTTTAAATTGCGTTAAATGTTGACGCATAATAAAAAATGTTTGCACAAGCTGAATGAAACTTCAACTGCAAGTGCAGCTGGAAAAATGGAAAATGCAAAATGCAAAATTGAGAATTGAGAATGGAGAATGGAGAATAGTTAACGCCATTTTTATTTATGACGTAAATACCGGACAGCATATTTCATGCCGAGTACAAACTGATAGATACAATGCATATTCGAATGGCCTCCATTTTATGTAGGCTCTGTTGTTGTTTGTTGTTGTTCTTGTGTATTCGACGCCTGCATATCAGGCCCCCGGGGCAGGGGGGACTCGGACTTGGGACTTGCATTTGATGGGCGCCTGTCAATGCCACCAACAAAAGAAAAACGCTGAAAAATGTGTACAGCTTCGACAGCTGAGCAGAGAGAGAGAAAAAAAAATGAAAATAACGGGCTGATAAATTTATATGCAACCACACACACACAAACACTCACACACACACATACACACACACAGCTACACCTACAAGCATAAGCCCACATAAAGCACTCAGAGAGCTGAACGAGCCTGCATTTAACAATTTATCTGCAGCTGTCAAAATTAAAACCCCATACGGAGAACCAGAGCCGTAGCCAAAGCCGTAGCCGTAGCCAGAGTCGTGCCTGGGAGGCAGGGACGCTGGAATGTTGCGACGGGGAGGCACGGGAGCGGGCGCAGCGAACCATGTCGAGTCAATACCCGTGGCAGCCGTAGCAGTGCCCAGGACATAACCCAGTCGCAAGTCAGCTGCAGGCGGCATGGATTTGGAGAATAAAAAAGAAAAGGAGCCAAAGGATTTGGGAGACGCAGGAAGAAATCAACGGGCGCTGCAAGAAAAGTGCAGCAGCAGCCCAAGGGGGTCACACAATAATGCCGGTCACAGGATAAGCAAGCCAGCCAGACAGACAGGACAGCACAGCCTGCTGGCTAGCGGGGCGGGGGCCCTGGGGCTGTCGTTGGGGCTGGGCCTATGGTTGGGGGTCTGAGGTACAAGCGGACTGTGAGACAGTCAATAGCAGCGGCTGACTACTGTAAAAAACGGAAATGGGGCAATCATAAATTTACACAGATATGCAAGTGCCCTGGTCTCTGTTTGTGCTGGATTGTGGGTGTCCGTGTATGTTTGTGTGTGTGTGTGTATTGGTGGGGCGTGTTTGTATTTGGGCGCCCCTCACTCCTAACCAGCAACCTACAACAACAAGACACAAACAAACCAAGAGCTGGCACAAAAAAACCTCCAACCCAAAAGGAAATCTCATGGAATTGCAGGCAATGTGGCTGCAGAGTAGAGATGAGCACGTGAATCCTTTAAATGGTGCTAGGAAAGTCTAAGAAGAGAATCTTGGGCATAAACAATGTATTTCACATATTAAAGTAGTCCTATAATGGGATTTCGTTTGACTTTAGTAGCCCTAACTCTAACTCTAACTCTAACTAACTAAACGAGTGCTCTTTGTGGGAATATAGTGAATATCTGCTGTAGAATATAGCACATGATTAGGAAAGTATAATATTCAGTTGCTTTATTGGCCTTTTAGTTCTGATGATGACTAATGGACTAAAGTCTAAGGTATGTCATTTAATTATAGCAAACTTAATGTAAAACCTATTTTAAACTTATATTTACGACATTCACATTAATTCCAAAAGTTTTTATGCAGATTTATCCAGGAGGTCAACATTAGTCTGTATGTTAAATTTGGTGACTCTAGCTATGAAAATGTAGGAGATCACCCCTGTGAAAAACGTGTTTTGGGGATAGCATGTACCGATTTGGGGAGGAACATACTATAAAAAATAACCCCCCTAAATTGAAAGAATATAATTTAATAAAAAAAGGTATACACATTCACACCACAAACGATAAAAATAATGACAAAATAGGAGAAATATAGTATCTTAAATAATTAGAAAGTAAAGGATAAGTTTGTTCTTTTGTAAATAACTTAATCGCATCACAAAAAGGTTGGGGAATTCCAACCAATCTAACTTTATTAGGACCTTTACGAATCTGAATATAACCAAGAACTTTACGTTCCAATAATGTTTTAAATTCGCATTTAAATTCTCTTTATTCAACATTATAAACAACATTTTAGATCTATTTCATTATTGATAAGAGCTGGTTAATATGATCTTTCTTAAATATCATTATTTTCGTATCATTTTGAACTTAAAGTGGGTCGAGTTTTTTTCTGTTTAGATTCAATGTTCTTCTGTTTAGCTCTTAAATCTTCTTGAACTATTTTGAAAACAAACTTGAAACAATTTTCTAGACTTAATATGATACGAATCACATCAAACCACAACAAAAATGACTACAGACTGAAAATTAGAAATAAATGTTGTCTTATAAGCATGAAAATATCATAATCAAACTGTACCCTTAATGAAAAACCTTTTTGCTTATATATTTAATTGATTATTTATTTAATAACTTACATATATTTAAAACTACTATAGGGCGAGCAGGTCTCTAAATTTCAGCAATTGCTGCAAAGTCCTTCAGCTGGTGGGTCATAAATAATTTAATTGAAACCTTTTACAAAAAATGTTTTTTGTTATTTTTCTTTATTAAGTCTGCAAATTAAGCTCTTGTTAGCTTTCAGGCTAAGTTGCTTATTAGAATCCTACCAACAGGAAATACTCACGAGTGCAACTCCAGGCTGAACAACTGGCCGCAAACAATTCAGCTGCCAAATGGCAAAAGTTGATGTGAGTGTGGAGTGTGGAGCTTGGAGTTTGGAGTTTGGAGTGGGCAGGGCATCCGCCCGCCTTCACCATAGCCCGCCAGGAGGAGCAGTCACGGGAACAACTTCGATTTAATGCGAATGCGATGCGATGCGTTGCCCTTTTGCTGGCCTCCTTGCATATCCTTGTTGGGATTTGCAGGGGCCACAATTTTATTTTCAATTTTTTTTGTTTGCCTTGCTTTGCTTTGCTTTGGGGCTCGCTGCGTTCGCTGAGCTGAGATTTGTGGTGCGGTGCAAATAGATTTCTAGCGTAGAACATAAATAATACTCACACACACACACAGATACACAGACACACACATTGGTGCTGTGTGTGTGTGTGTGTACTGCTTGGCAGTTGATCCTCTGGTCGTCGGCAGGCAACCAAAAAAAAAAAAAGGACGAAAATCAAAGTGTTTGCATTTGTTCAAATCGCACACAAAAGCAAACGCAGTCGAGCCAAGTGGGCGTTGCATTTGTGGGGGCGTGGCAATGTTCTCTCAGTCGGCTTTGCATGCAAATTTTCAGCGCTCGGGCAAAACGTTTGACATTTGCCGTTTCTCTACTTGAGATAATGTGCCTTTGTGTGACCAGATTTCGACGAGTTTTCCCAGTTTTCCTCTCTGGGTTTTCATTCTAAGTTTTTCTTTTTTTTTGTATTTTGGATTCAGTTCTGGCAGTTGCATATTTTGCGTTGGGTTTTTGGCCTCGCATAATGATGACCAGCGCTTGGTTTAGCATTCTCCACACTGCATCCTGCCAGCCTGTCAGCTGTCCTTGTCCTTGCATGCAGTTTGCATATCGCCCAGGCGGCATTGCATTGGTATCAGCAGGACCTGACCTCATCCTGATGCAGCATTTCATTTTGTGTCACAAAGAATTTTTTGTGTACTTCATTAGTGTCATTTTGGTTGTAATTAGAAGCTCAAACTTGCTGCATATTTGTTGGCCTAGTCTTTGTGGCCCATTTCTGAGGCATTTGCTTCAAATATGTATTGTACAAAACATGTTTTCTCTGCTAGCATACGAGTACGTTTATTGGCAAGGAAATGTTGTTCATGCACAAATACATTCTTCAACTGATTGTTCTTATGTCAGCTTCTATATGATATAGTAGTGCGATTCTAACCAAATTTGATTAGTTAGTATTAAACATAATAAGATCTTGGATCTTGTGAGTTTCATCAGTGTTTCATCATGTCCTAATTGTACATACAACAAGTGAATTGTGTACCAATTGTTCCTATGGCAGCTTTATTATATAGTCATAAAGTTTGTCATACAACAACTGAGCAAGTGATCCATTAAATCCTATGCTGCCAGCATTTAATTGAAGGATATTATAAAGGAAGCTCAGAAACATCTTTTTCAATGCTTTACACATTGCGTGACAAAACTGGACAATCCTCTGCCAATACTATAAGACCGCTTCCACACAGGGCTTAAAATAAGACACAAATGGGCTTAATATAATTGAGTTGGGGCTTAATTAAAGTTAGGGCACAGAGCATTAGTCTCAACTTTTGAAACATCCTCTCATAATGCAATTACTTTCAATTGCAAAGCATTTTAAAATGGCAAAGTTAAGCTCAAGAGATGTCAGGGTATAATGTTGACTGATTGTCTGGCACATGCAACATTCAGTCTCAAATACCCAGAGCAATGCATTTTTAAAGGTAAACACAGACTGGCTGAAAACTAAACTTCAGTTGAACAACAACTCAGACTTGGACTCGGACTCGGACTCGGAGTCCAACTGGAACTCCGACTGGAGCTCCAACTGGGAGCTCTCCGGGTAATCCCCAAGTGCTGCTGAACACGAGAATAACACACGTAATGCATATTTAAACATTTGCTGATAGCAAATGACAAAGGTGGTGCCTAGTTGGAGGAGCTGAGGCGGAAGCAGTATTCAGGCCATGGAAAACAATGTTAGCCAGAAGGCATTGAAGAGGAGTTTGGGTAAATGTTTGGCCAACTTAAACCTTAATCAATGCAAAAGTTTTTGGCCTAATCGCTCTCAATTATTCAACTGAAACGTGGCATTTAACAACTACGTGAGCTGAGGCCGAGCCACTCACGTGAGGAGTGCCAGAATGTGTGGCAGGATGTGGCTGAATGTCGGTGGAATGTGGAGCGAGTAGTCCTTAACGAAGCATAACTTTCGCTCTCTCAGGTAGCCTACTACCCAGCGTCTGGGCCACTCAAGTCGAGCCTGGATCCTGATGGCGGCCCGTTAAGTGCCACACTGTTGCCAGGGTTAATAATAATCATATTTAAGTAGAGCGCATTGGACTGTGGACCAGTCCAGCCTCAGCCCTTGGCACGACAGGACAAAGTTGCGAAACGGAAACGGAAGCAACTACACAGTGCTGGCTTGTACCTGGCCATCGTTCCATGCCCATGGCCCAACGAAAGGATGTGTCTCTGTATACCCAATGAATAAGCCTTTTGTAACCATAGTTAGCCAGAGCGAGTGGGAACAGAGAGCTCACCAAACTGTAACTGGAATTACTGAAAACTATTCACACACAAAAATATTGTTCATGCAGCATACAGAAATTGAAAATTTTCTACTTTTCTAGTTTTTACCAGCTGAAATCGGAGCGTTGCAAAAAACTTTGTCTGGTTACAACGCTAACACCGCCAGCAGCACAGGTAAGCCGACTCCACCCATTTGAGATGTGAAAAGGATCTGGTTTGGGTTCGGGTGTGGATTCGAGCTGCCTGATGAAAAGTCAGGAAGTAAAGTTTTACGGTTCACATAAAAGCTGAAATGTTCATACAATCAGCATGAATTATAACTCGGATGTGGATTAATAGTTGGCCAAGTGTGTGTGTGTTGTGGGAGTGAGTGTGTGTTATATGTGTTGGCTTTCAGTGTAGATTTGGCTTCGGCTTACTGACAGCCATCCAAGCCTGATTTTGTGGCTGAAAAGCCTCGTAAAAAGTTATGAGTTGTTGCATTATGCGTTTTTGACTTTACTGTAATTAGAATTTTCTTTCTAAAATGGCATTTGAGCGAACTGACAGCGTTGGTTAAGTGAATTGAATGAATTGATAGATGCGTGGCAGTGGCATACAATTT
The DNA here is from genome assembly GCA_037075165.1 of Hirtodrosophila histrioides. Classification (NCBI taxonomy): domain Eukaryota; kingdom Metazoa; phylum Arthropoda; class Insecta; order Diptera; family Drosophilidae; genus Hirtodrosophila; species Hirtodrosophila histrioides. The sequence goes on from JBAMCL010000036.1 coordinate 1,718,101, forward strand.
CCACAGTTTTCTATTTGAGGTAGCAATCTAAATACCAATTAGTTAGGAGCTGAGTTTTGCAACCTGTCAGCTTATCAAAAAGGACCTAGTAAAGATGTTTTCAACTTTGTTGCTTCTTCTGAAGATTCAAGTTTTAATATGGAAAAAATTACATATATGTATATAAAGTATATTATAGGGTGTTTCTATAAGTACAGCATGTGCTTAAATTAAAAAAAAAAACGTTAAAGTATCCTGTCGTACCATCTATAAGTGGCGCCCAAACAGGGACATAAAATAGTTCAGGGAGGAAAATAGTTATATTTAAGCATAAATATTTTCAATTTTCAATCTAAGAAACAGTTTAGTCTTTAAAAGAAATGTGAAAAACTTAGTAATATTATAAAAAACAAGTGGCGCCCGAGCAGGGACTGTAATAATATAATGCACTAGCTATGTTAACAGCTTACCCCAGTGTTGCCCGGCAAAGTATAAAGATTGAAATTCATTATGTTGAATTTGTCTACTTTCCTCAATCCTAAGAAATACACATATACATACACCATAAGATGGATGAGTTTGAAACCAATTGGATGGTAATCAAAAAAGTTTCATACAACCGTTTTCCGCGACTTTCCATGCTCGCGGGTAGAATTTTTCAAAACCCCGCCTTACTGTTCACTTTTATCATAGATTACGGTTTGTCAGGACGAACTCTTTTATGTATATAGATTGTCTTTTCTAATCAAATCTTTACTCATTTGTAAAGTGCTAGGGTAAAATATTATTTGACGGCAGCGTTATTAACAGTATTGAAGTGGCGCCCGAGCAGGGACTGAGTGAAGTAACAGTAGAAAGAACAATAGACTTTTAAGTTATATTTCATGTTATTTCGAATGGAACATTCAGCAACGATTTTAGATAATTTTAAATATTTTATTAGCTGGTTTTGACTTTTTTGCTTACAAATAAATTCGAATGGAATCGAGTAAAACATTCTCAATAGCTTACAAATTGTAGAAAAACTCCTAAATAATGTTTTTCTACTTTTGCAAACTATTGATTTCCGTCCCCGTTAGGAGTTTCATATATGTGTATATCTCATACTATAACAACTGTCAAGCGGTCATGAACATAAATTAGAAATGCTGCGTTGACACGACACGAATAAAAAGGAACAGAACTCAACATCAGCAAATATTTGCAGCACGTTTTTCGTTTACATATCAGCTTGACAAGTTTTGCATTACGATTAAGATGTACAGCTACGATGCTGCCAAGAGCAACAACAATAACAAGAATAACAATAAAACAACGTTATCAACACCTTTGTGTGTTGTGTTGTGTTGTGCTGTGCTGTGTTGTGAGTTGTGGGCGGAGTCAGCCTCCAAGTTCGAGTCCGAGTCCAAGTCATGAGTGAGATTTATGTGTTTTGCTTGGCTGCGATTTGGCCTTTATTCTCCTGCCTTCTGTGTGTCTGTGTGTGTGTGTGTGTGTGTGTGTGACAATAAAACAAAACAAAACTTGCGATTAGATGGCAGTTATGACTAGACGGGGGAACCTGGGGGGTAAAAGCATTCGTCGCATAAATATCAAGAGCAGGCCACGTTGGCAAACGTGGCAAACATCGAATGCCAAATATTTTGACGTATTTCAACGGGCAACAGCGTGTGGAATCGGAGCTGCCCCCAATATAACACACACACACACACACACACACACACAATGGTCATTATGGCCACAAACGTTGGAATAACAAGCAGCCAGCAGACCTGCTACGCCACCTACCCCCCCATTGGCCCAGCTCCTGGAAGCTACTTGCCACATTGCAACTTATATTTATGAGTGGCATTCGCGAGCGTTGTTGTTGGAAGTGCGTAGGAATTTCGCCTTTGGCTCGTTAAGATTTACGAGGCACTAACACACACACACACACAGACACACACACATACACACACACGCACACAGGAAGCAGGCACGTCGTGGCACGTCGCTGACTTTAGAAATTAATTGGCCCAACTAAGAAATTCGAGAGTAAACGTTGTGCTCATAAGTCCTGGCATCGTCCTGCTGGCAGCCAAGTTGTCCACCTCGCTACTCCTTGTGGCTTCTTTGGTTTTTTCTTCCCTTCGAACAGACAAAATTAATTTGTTATCCTCGCTTGTTTAACGCAGCTATAAATTATGATGCCAAAACTTTTTGGCCACTCAAAAAGCAAACAACAACAAGGGCCAGTTTTCAACGTGGCCAGCACGTTGCCAGGGCAATTATTAGCTTTTGTTACGCACACTTTATCACGGCCCATGTCGATATGCACCAGTTGCCCCTGCCCCCTGGCCCCTGCCCCCTGCCAGCCCTTGTCCTGTCTGCTCTCTGAGCCCAGTTTATATATGGGCCGCGTAATTGGTGGGCACGTTAATCAACACAGGAGGCCAGAGCCTGGAACGGGTCCAATTAGAGATCCAATGACTGCAGCGCCTTCAAGATGAAAGATATGCTAGATGTGGAAGATGGAAGATGGATGCTGATGAGCCTCTCCTGCTGCCTTAGTCCTGGCTAGCCAGTGCATGGCGAATGGATATGCTACATAAATCCTAGACTATAGCTGCTATTAGTGCGGTGTTTAGTAAGCCTCTTGTTTGATGAGCTTTGATTAGCTTTTCGGATGAAAAGCCAGCATTAACTTGGCAAATGACTTTGAGCTACAGTTTAGCTCACTTTTCCTTTCCCAGCAATTGATTAGCAACAATTTTCGTGAGTGAAACTGTTAGGTGTAAAGCACCGCCTAAAGAAATCATACTGTTGCATAAGTTTCTAGTTCAAATCACAGTCAAGGAATGATTTTTCTATATGATAACATGTCTATGTTTCTACTATAAATGGCAGGCTTAGAACAGCTAAGAAGTATTGAAGGAAACTTCGCTGGAAAATCGAAATCCAAATTTGTAGCTTTCTCTTCCATTTTACAAAGTTAAGGATACTAACTATATGTTATTGATAATTAGTTATATTTTAAAGTATGGTTAAAAGTAAGTAATCGATACAAGAAAGGAAATTAATACATTTCCCATTCGATTTATAATTTAATTCGTATTTAAATCGTTATTTTTTTATAAACCTCGATGTTAACATATGTTTGACACATGTTAACAGCAGAAACTTACACGGTTTGCGTGCTTTCGCTTATAATTCTCAAACGGTTAAGACGCTAACCGGCTTAAGTGCTTCGGTAAATGTGGATGATAGAAATAGCAGCCTTTTAATGCACCTGCCAATTGCCTTGTTGCTTTATACTAGCCAATTGGAACGTTTAATCGTGGTATGTGGTATTTTTCTATTAACATCCTGTGTAGGTAATTAGTGAGCTGAAAACGAGTTTGCTTCAATTGGTATTTTGCAGCTCTGGATAAGCTGAGTGCCGCCTGCCTGTAAGTTTGCGGGTTCTTCGTTTGATAGCTCGTTTCAAAAACAGATTAAATTTCTTTTGCTGCCATCGCAACGTTGTTATTTTCAGCTACCTTACTGCCACACCAAACACACACACACACACACACACACTGGGTGTTGTGTGTGGCATCGTTGTCGCCTTGTTAATTAAACGTAGCACACAACGTGTGGTGCGGAACTGCGCCTCGATTGCGATTGACACAATAAATTGTCAATTACAGTGCAATTACGTATGGAAATCGTCGCAGGTTGTGCCGCAAAAAATACACGAAAAAAATGGAAAAAAGAAATACTTGCCACAGCAGCCAACGCTTGATTAAATCGATAAAAATCGAGTCGCATTTTAAACGCTGTTACAACGCACACAATAGAAACGTGCAAATTTGCCAAGGGGAATCCCCCAGCATTGTGTGCGAGCGGGAGGGCAATATCGAATATGCCCGCGAGTGGAACATTTAAAAATTGTCGAGCTGTTATCAACTCGAAACGGAAAAATTCGGTCAACATGGCGACCGGCGGCTGAGCAGCGCAGCGCAGCGCAGGTGGGTGGGTGGGTTTTCGGGTGGTCCTTTGGTCCTTTGGGGTTGCAAAGGTTTTTGGGTAACCATTTTTCGAGTGCCTCGCGGCAGACAACAAAAAAGAAGAAGCAATAGCAAACAACAAAATAAATGGCAGCATGAAACAATTTAATGCCCTGCAGTTCATATACGGCTGCTATAAGGAAGTGGAACCGTTAAGGTCCTTAACCTGAAAATGGCAAGTTTATATAGTAACCAACAACTGCCTCAGGAGTAGACTTTGTGTGTGAAAAATACCGTAGATTTTCGATTAAAAATATCAACTTTGTTAACGAAATATTTTCAAATAATAAATAGTTAAAGCAATTTGCAATCCTTTCTATGCCTTTAAGAATTCCATTACTTAAAACTCATTTCAATGTATATTTATAATGATCAAATTCATTTGTGAGCTATTAATTTACTGAATTTTACATACATGAAGTTTTCCCTTACATCCCTTAATTCTTGGGAATGCTGAAATGCAGGAAAATGTTTGAGATGTGCTTATTTTCTTGGCCATATTTGTATGTATCATTAGATAATATGGCTGCTGAGATTTTCTAGTTTGTTGTGTTCCTTGCTATTGGCCAAATATCCTTATATGATTTCTCCTATTTCCATTCTAGTGTTTTCAATAGTTTGAATTACTTTTTTATTGTGTTTTCTCTCTAGTTTAGGTTTTTCGATAGTTCGTTTTACAGGGTATTTTTTGTTTTGGTAGAATTGTTCTAGCATGGAACCTGTTAATACACGTACGTAATGTCCAACAATCCGAAAGCCCACAACATGTGTCTCAAATGCAGCGCTTAATGTGTGTGTGTGTGTGTGTGTATGTATGAGTTTGTAGTGCGTGTGCGTGTGTATATCCGTTTCCGCTTCGTTAATAGAGTTAGTTACAATTACTCCAACTGCAGCCAAAAATACGCGAGTGGCTCATTCGCTGATAACTCCGAAAAGAGGGCGGGGCGGTAAGTAAAGGGAGAAAGAGACATATATTTGTATGTATGTATAGATATAGACAGAGAAAGAGGGTGTGGGTAGGGAGGTGAGGCCATACGGGGCATAGGAGCAGTTGGCCAGCAGTTTTGGACTGTCCTTGGTGCTGTTTGCGTTTCTTGCTGTTGTTTTCCACTGCAGGTAGTTGTTGTTATGTTGTTGTTGCTTTTGTTGTTATTGTTTTTGGCTGCTCTGTGAGCATTTAACTATTTTCGCAATGGCGTTAATTGGAAATGGCAATTTCATGCGACCGACTGGCCAAACGTGGCAACATTGTTCCCCATGCGCTGCATTTGCAACTACTCCGGTTGTCGCCTTTCTTTCTTTTTTTGGTTAGGGGGGGCATTTTTTATTTTATGGTATTTTTGTTGCACACACACGCACACATACATAGTAGCACTCACAAACACACACACACACACACACACACAGAGAGAGAGACTCAATCAGTGACTGTGGCACATATTGCGCCGCATAGTTCGATCGGCAGCCGAATGAATATACTCGTACTATAAGCCATTCTAAACATTTTTAGTTGATTGAAAAATTGTGCAGTTGGTTGGCAATTTGTATCCGTATCTGTGCGTCTATGCATGTATCTATCTGTGTGTGTATGTGTGTGTGTGCAAAGGAAAAAATTTAAGCTGAGTTTAATTGGGCAAAATGGCGTTTGGTATTGAAAAGCGGATTGAAAATGCGCTGACAATGCGTTGATGTGTGTGCCAGTTATTAAAGCAAATAAAAAAGGGATCAATAGTTAATACTATGATATTTTTTAGGGCTAGAAAAGCCACTAAAATTGTGGAAAGCTTTAATGAGTTAAATGAATGAATTCAATGAATTTTTTTTATAGTCTATAGAATATCACAGAAAAAAGTTTCCACCCTCAGGACTTACCGCAACGTAATGTCTTCTTATTGTAATTTGCATAATTGTAAGTATGTATATAACAAAAAACTCATATTTTTACTCCCTGTACTCATAAAATGGGTAAAAAAGGGTACTAAAACTGTGCAAAAAATGTGTAACAGGCACATTTCCGACCCTATAAAGTATATATATTCTTGATCAGTATCAAAAGAGATTTCTGCCATGTCCGTTTGTCTGTCCGTCTGTCCGCCTGTCCAGATGAAAGCGTCGTTCTTAGCAACTACAATAGGTAGAGACACCAAATTTGAAATGTAGATTCCTATATACCATACGCAGATCAAGTTGGTATCCAATTTGAGATATCTCCCCCCGTTCCCCCGCAATTCGATAAAAACGTTTTATACCGACAATTTTAGATATACAGCTACGGGATTTGGCAAGTACTATACTTAAGTCACTCTTAATCTACTGTCCAAATTTCAAGTCGATCGGATAATAAACACGGAAGTTCTTCACGAAACAAGATTCAGTGCTATTCGCGGGGGGAAGAAACAGCACAGCCGCCACTTAAAATGCCTCGCTTGCGCTGTCGCTTGTGTGTGTGCCGATTTGTGTTTGTGTGTGTGTGTATATGTAAGTGTACGAAGATGCGATTGATAGTTTTTGACCTGGGTCCTGGGAGTCGAGTATACTCGACTATAGCATTCTATTTGCTCTATCTTGTAGCTATATAGAAATATTATGTAGTTTATATAAGTAATTTAAAATATATTAATGCACAACTAGCTTAAACTGTCAAAAAGTGTTTAGTGCACATGTTAAATAAATATGCAAAATTGAATAAAAAATTGAAAAATGTATATCCTACTTTTGGGATAGCATATCAGTGAAAACCTTTGTTGGAAATAACAGCTCCTCTTACTCCTCTCACACTTATGTTATTACAAAACTTAACATTATAGGATTCCGTTTTTATGAACCTACGGGCACACTCTTTTTGTAACTTTCTCTTCCTATTAAACTGTGTAAATGGCTGGTTGTGTTGTGCTAAAGAAAAGAATAAAATCTAAAGAAATAAAACTGATCATCAATTATAAACTAAATAAAAGTGTATTATTGTTCTCGTTAGGATTTGCACTAGTAAAATTCCAATAACCTTAGATCTTATACATTTAATTTCTTTAATTTTTAGACAAAGCCAAAAGAAGGCCTTACATATATCTGTGGAAGCTTGTTTATTGAGAAAATCTTTAACTATTTTCTCATACTTAGCTGAATCCTGCCAAGTACCGTCCGACTAGATATTATACATCTCTTCATTTCTCATCCTGCCTAACTAACTTTGCTCAACCAAAATCTTTACATAGCCTTTGCATTAACTATGTTTCATCAAATTATTTGTTTTCTTCTGAAAGTTGCAGTAAGAATTCCTAAATGTGTTTTAACTAATCATAATGAGCCTATTTCAGAATTGAAATGAATTCAAAAATTGCAGTGCTTTGAGGCTACCCAAGAATGGAATATTTGCCAGTTTTCCCAACAGTTATGTGCTAAAACAATAATCTTAACTGGGCTTTCTTTCGCTGAATTGTCTAATAAAATAGTTGTGATTGTCAGTTTGCCAACATATGTCTATGCGTCGCTAAACTTTAATGAATATAATTTAAGTTGCGGCTTTCTTTAATAATTGCGGCTCGTTAAACCAATTTCTGTCCATAAGCCCGGCAAAAACTCAACACACAAAAACTAATTAGAACACAGGCAGCATCTGCATGAAGGATAAAAGTACATTAAACTTTAATGTTTTTATGCAAATGCACTCGAATCTCGTACTATGGAATGTAGCTCATGTGTATATAGTTTGGATATGTATCCAAGTATATCATTATATTCGCATGCACTGTGAGCACTGCAGATTGCTAACTAGTTAATTAAAAAACTACGAGTGCGAGTTGGCAAAAATATTTGCGTATTTTCTAATTGCTGACAAAAAAAGGAAATTAGAAACGTAAATTGAATTTTGCCAACGAGGCACAAATAACACGATGAAAAATGAATAATGGCATTGTATTTGGGTGTGTCTGTGTTTGTGTTTGAGTGTGTGTGCCTGTGTGTGTGGGTGTGTGTGTGACTTAATGCAGTTAGCCTTTGTTACTGCCACATAACAAAAAGCAGTCACATCCCAAAGATGTGAGAGTTTTACTAAAAAATATAATAAAAATGGGCAAAATAAGAAGAGAAGATGCAATTTGGAAATTGGAAACGCTTCTCATTTTCTGCTGCTTTTTGCTGTTTAACTTTGCAGTCCAAACTCATTTGCATGCGATTTGCTATAATTGAATTTGCCGTAAGCGGCAAGCAAATGTCCTTGTAGTCCTTGACGTTAAGTTGTAGTTGTGAGTCCCTCAAAACTTTTGCCTCCATCGCATTAGACAAATGTGCGTAAGAATTGAGCAAGTGAGGAGTGTGGCGACGGGGTCCAGGTCCTGCAGGCTCAACTGCTGACTATGTCACTGGCTGATAACGTTTAATGGATTGCATGGAACTCGGCCAGGCTGCGGGACACACTGCGGGGGCGGGGGCGGTGGTGGTGGTTTTTGTTTTTTGCCTAGGCCTCGCAATGAAGACATTAAAATATTAATGTGCAGCATAAATCAGCAGCAGCAAGGAAGCAGCGACGGGAAGAGAGAGCACCTAGGGGATGCAGAAAGAGCCAGCTGAGCTGGGCGGTTCTTCAAATAAAATTCACTCTAAAATCGCTAAATTTTACATAAAGTTAAAAATAAACAGAATATCATACAATGTTTATTGTGTTGGAAAAAATAATTTATTTATGAGTTATTCTAGTCACTATAATTATTTAATAATTTTAAGTGTAGTCTATTAAACATTTGGTTATGTTACATTTGTGTTTATACATGTAAGGTTGGATATATATTAACCAACACTTTATTATGTTTAAGGGTATGATTATTTGCTAAATACAGTGTACAATAATAAGTTTGAATAACTGCTCTGCTTTCGACTGACGACGACCTCCGAATTATCACCGACGAACGAACTGCTTCTGCTGACAATCAACTGCTTCTACTGACAACCAACTGCTTCTGCCGACGATCCACTCCGACTGCTTTTCCAACTGCTTATCGATACTTCTGCTGATATCGACTTCCACCACCGAACTGATACTCGATAACGTCGCCCTTTCTCATACACCCGTTTACATACATATTAATTTAATAGGTTAAATTGAGCCATAAGATATTTCTCATGAGTTTAATTATAATTCAATTTATGTTGCTTAATTTTTAGCAGCTTCTCTTCTTCACTGCTTCGCTTTCTACTGCCTTTATTTTCAGAGTTTCACCAGCAGAACCAGCAGATGTCGATCTTTATTGTTTTGCTTTTCACAATTCCATCATTTAATGTCTTAAATTCCACTCTGGTACAATGCAAAGTAGAATCGATATAAGGATTCTACTTTGCATTGTTCCATCTCTACTTATTATCATTGAAAAATGAAATCCCGAAGAAGTTGACTTTTATTATGCCTTCTTTCCTTTTTCCACTATTTAACTTCCGTCGATATTTTGCAGATCTGTCCATTTCAGATCCCTTTTCTACCGATTTACTTTGCGTTGCTTCATCTTTATGGTTTCCCTTTTCACACTTCCACCCTTCCTACTCCCAATTTCAAATGTCCCACACCGGTTGCAATATCCAATGTTTCTTCTACTGATTTATAATCTACTGTTTACTTTTGTATCATTGCCTCTTTTCAGTTTTTCTGTATTCCAAGAAACGTTTCTTAAGAAGGCTTTGAAGTTTCTCCTTAGACAGCCTCTGCGTTATATTTTCACCCTTAAGAGGTAAGTTGAAACACCTGAGAAAGCGTTTTTAAGCACACTTCAAAAGGAAATTCGGTTTTAAATGCCTTAGTAAATTGTATTTGTCTCTCTGTTTGTTTGCGAGTCGCATTTCAAAAACAAAGCCTACACTTTTCACTGTCTCCGTCTGACCGTCTGTCTGTCTGTCTGTTTGTATGGCTGTCTGCGATATGCTAAGCAGTTGATGAGATGCCCACAAATGAGTGCCATATATACTACTTAAGAGCTATATCCGAAACTACAGACAGTTGCCAAGTCAACAAACAAATTAATTACTGCCTGTCTCAATAGTTGCCGCATGTATCTACGAGATACAATTTACGCCTGTCAACAGAGCTTAGCGGCGCTTCGCCAAAATTAAATGCAAAACTCATTATGACAAAGTTAACAGCGAGCAGTGAGCAGTGAGCAGCTGCTGCGCCTCCGACCACACCCCCTGCTTCCGCCAGCACCCACTTTACACCCCCTCTGCCTATTGCTGCCGCTGTGGTTTTACAAAACATATTAATTAGCATTAAATAATTAAAATATGCCCGTCGCTTAACGTCATTCATTTTAATCAGTTTTAATCCTTGGCTGGTTTTTGCGGCTTTTCCGAAAGTTTATGCATGTGTTTTGTATGTGTGTGGCATATTAAATGTTAGTCATTAAAAAAGATATGATACATTTGTAATCACAACTAATTAAACGATTGCAATCACTTTAAAGCCAGCCAAAAAGCTGCGTGCAACACTGCGAATACTCAACAAAGCATTCCACAGAGGACAGTCTCCTGCGGTGATTGCGTAGCCAGGACAACAGACACAATAGTCCATTGCTGCAGTAACCGTTAAGAACAAAGGAAAAGAGAAGGCTGTAATAAGCCATAATTTCCAATTGTTTGCAAAATTAAGCTTGTATTCAGATTGTCTACCATTTCAAGTATTTCTCATAACAAGAAACGAATCGTCCTGTTCGTATTCGAGTTACCGACAATTTTAGGTTTTCCATCAGCTATTGTTTTCTATGCAACGCAAATTTATCTCGAAATACAATTGTTTTTGCAGGGAATAATATTTTATTTATTTATAAACTAATCATATACTTAAAAGTTTATGATAAGTGCGGAACAGCAATGGCTGGTTATACAAAACAATTTGAGTTACTAAATACATATCTGTGAGACATATTTTTATCTTTAAAATGAAGAGAATGAATGCTATTTTAAGATACTACATTTTTATTTTGTTTACTCATAATATTATTGATTTTTTTCAGAGACCCCGCGATCAGGATTTGCAGCTAAGGACTAACGCAATAATGTGGTTGGATATGATCGTGGGCTATATTTCTTTATAAGACTATATTATAACTGTATACATAAATAATTAGCTTAAAATTGCATTACATAATTGATAACAGAAAACAAATTAAATTCAAAATATATACGAATCTAAATACACCTTGTTCTTTGAATTTTAATTGAAATAGAGTTGACTCGGATATTAGTTAATTTATTCCATTAGCCATTTACCCACCGAACGCACTACGTCCATTCATAGTTTGCAAGGATATGCCACAATGGGCGATATTTTTTTTTTTTTTTTACAAAAAAACCCATTTCTGTGGCCATCGAAAATTTTGTTGCATACTTTTAGGTGCTGTCCTTGGACTACATAATCATGCGGCAGTCTTTAAGCTATAACTCGGCGTAATCCTTAAGGATTTTACAAGGACATTTTTTTTTGTACTCTTATGAATGAGGACTATCATTTGGCATTCAAGGATTTTCAGGTCCTCACCAAAAAAAACACTTCACTTTTTTGCAAGGGGGTAGGTCAGAAAAATTGATCTAAAATCACAATATCGCCTAATAACTCGGTCATTTCAAGGACGATTTTGATGTCCTTTGGCAAAAAGATAGAGCACTTTCATCCCTAATCCGAATATATAACCCAAAGGACGAATATCCTTAAAGGAGCTGAGAAATAAGGACTTTTCTGTATACAGAAAATTAGCGATATCTCGGCCGTATCCTTGCGTATCCTGACGAGTCCTGTGTCAGACGACTTGGCATTATCAGGGCTACCAACTGGCCAAAGGACATTAAGTTCGTCCTTGTAGTTCCCAAGTTATCGAGGATCTTGTATTTTGGGCACGATTCCTTTCGCCCTCGGACTGAAAAATTGCAAGTCGATGGTCCTTAGATGACCCCATAATCCTTGAATGCCAATCGATAGAGTAGGTCCTTACGATCCTAACGCACAAGGTCCTTTTCAAATCCGCAAGGATATGGCTGAATGGGAGCTAGTAGAAAACAGTACTACTACTATGTGCAGAAATTTAAATTTTTGTTGCATACTTTAGGGGGCTGCTGATCTTAAGCTAGAATATCTTGCGGCATCCTTTTAGCAATAGCTCGGCCAAATCCTTAAGGATTTCAAAAACCCAGACATTTCTGTACTCGTAGGAATCAGGACTAACGATTGGCATTCAAGGATTTCCAGGATTTCACCGAAAAAAACACTTCATTTTTTTGCAAGGGGGTAGGTCAGAAAAATGGATCAAAAATCATAACATCGCCTGTAACTCGGTCATTTCAAGGACGATTTTGATGTCCTTTGGCAAAAAGATAGAGCACTTCATCCCTAATCCGAATATATAACCCAAAGGACGAATATCCTTAAAGGAGCTGAGAAATAAGGACTTTTCTGTATACAGAAAATTAGCGATATCTCGGCCGTATCCTTGCGTATCCTGACGAGTCCTGTGTCAGATGACTTGGCATTATCAGGACTACCAACTGGCCAAAGGACATCAAATTCGTCCTTGTAGTTCCCAAGATATTGAGTATTTTGTATTTTGAGCACGATTCCTTTCGCCCTCGGACTGAAAATTTACAAGTCGATGGTCCTTAGATGACCCTATAATCCTTGAATGCCAATCGATAGAGAAGGTCCCTACGACCCTAACGCACAAGGTCCTGCCAAAATCTGCAAGGATATAGCTGAATGGGAGCTAAAACAAAACAGTACTATTTGTGCAGCAATTCAAGATTTCTGTTGCATACTTTTAGTTGCTGACTTAAGCTAGAAAATCTTGCGGCATACTTTTAGCTATAGCTCGGCCAAATCCTTAAGGATTTTGAAAACCCATACATTTCTGTCATCGTAGGAATCAGGACTATCGATTGGCATTCAAGGATTTTCAGGATCTCCCACAAAAAACACTTCACTTTTTTGCAAGGGGGTAGCTCAGAAAAAACCATAACAAATCACAAAATCGCATGTAACTTGCTCATTTCAAGGACAATTTCAATGTCCTTTGGCTCAGAGATAGAATTTGTCCTGCCAAATTTATGATATAAATATAAGGACGAAGGTCCTTCAGAGAGCTGAGAAATACGGACTTTTCTGTGTACAGAAAATTGGCTATATCTCGGCCGTATCCTTGCGGATCCTGGTGAGTCCTGTGTCAGATAACTTGTCATTACCAGGGCTACCAACTGGCCAAAGGACTTTCAAATCGTCCTTGTAGTTTCCAAGTTATTGAGTATTTTGTATATTTGGCCAGTGTCCTTCGGCCCTGCGACTGAAAATTTTCAAGTCAATGATTCTTAGATAACCACATTATCCTTGAATGCAAATCGATAAAGGAGGTCCTTACGATCCAAACGCACCAAGTTTTCTCAAAATCTGCAAGGATATGGCCAAATGAGAGTTATTTTTCTGAAAATAATACTCTCTTTGTGAATCCAGCATTTTTGTTGCATACTCTTAATCCTCAAGGATTTTCAAAAGGACTTGACTTTTTATACCACTAGGAATCTGGACTATTGACTGACATTCAAAGATTTCCAGTATCTAACCGAAATTAACAATTCAAATTTTTGCACTTGCCATCTCGCAAGTTTCAATTTTTAAGCGTCAAAAATGTCTTAAATACCAGGCGAACAGAAATCATTAGATGGTCGCTGAAAAGTATAACAGTTTCTGATAAGTAGGACAGTTTCTGCTAAGTATAACAGTTGCTGAAATTAACAATAAGCCTAAAAGTATGCTTTAATTTTATTACGCCCCGATTTTGAGAAGCAGCTCAAAAGTATTCATAGATTTAAATAACATTTGCTGTTTAATATAAAAATATTGAAATGACCCACTCGTCAAAGTTTTCACTGCCTTTAGCGAATCTTTTATGAAAAAATTGATCAATTTTTCGCCCATGTCCTTCAAATCCTTAATTTCTTGCATGCTTTCTCCAACCGAGCTTCCAATAAAAATACGTTTATTTAAAATGGTGTTTTTTATTTAAAAAAAAATATATTAAAAAGAAACAAATTAAAAACACAAGTTAATTAAATACTAATTCTATAATAGCCGGCAGTTTTTGGAAAGGCTTTCATATTTTCCACTTGTAGGTGAGAATTCTTTCGTTCAATATTATCCTTAAGGTTGACGCAATAGATTTCTTGTATTCCGCTTCCTTTAAACTTAAAACTTTGCGGGAGTAATCTGAAATGAGAGAATAGCAAAATTGTATTACGACAACTGCATGCAAAATATAATTTTTGGTGTTTTAATAAATATGCCCATTCAGATATTTGCACTGTTGACCAGGCATATGTAGGTTGCATGCAATCCCAAATTGTATGGGTCATAACAAAAGCGTTGGCCAAACAATGACACAGCAGGACAAAATAATATCCTTGGAATTTTTATGCGTTGACAATGGACTCGTAATTTAAATTCCATCCGACGATTGGGAGTCTCCTTTGCGTGGGCGGCACAAAAATTTGTATAGCCAATTGCAAAATGTTGTTTACCATTGAGGCAAAACATAAATACGAATATTGGCACTGGCATCACCACTACCATTCCCCATTCCCCATTCCCCAGGCCCTGCTCTATACTGGCACTTAGCCGTATTACCAGCTCTGCAGACTACGCCTGCAATTTGCCTAAAAGTATAAAAATAGTTACATCAAAAACTGGCAACTTTTGCTATACGGCTAAAATAGTAAACAGAAATGCGTGCCAAATAAAGAAGCTGCAAATTCGGATGGGCATATTAGTTCAACGGAAGGAGAAATTACTATGTTGTATATAAAATCAGAGATATTTGAGGCTAGAAACATTGTTACAAAAAAAGTAGCAACAATAACACTGAATTAATTTCCAATATAACATTTTGAACAAAATATATTTAAGAAATTTCATAAATTAAATATATATATATATATTTCAGCCTAAACATAAAGCAAAGTTCATTTAATGACAGCACAAGATATCTGAGATACTACAACACCAGTTTCTTATATAATCCTTCTTAGTTAATACATATTTTTTATGTCAGCAATTAATGATTTCAATATTTTGTTGAATATTTTATCAACCCAAGCATTTAAATGCATGGGGAAATATACTAAATATAGTTATTGTTGTTATTATTATTTATTTATTTTCTCAACAATTAGAAATTAATTTTAAAAATTTTAACAAAAATTCTGATGAGTTCCCTCAGTTCCCAGAGAGGACATTCAAAATTCATTGCAGCCGCTCGCTGTGCCACAAAAAATGTTGTAGTCACGTTTATTTAGAATTTGTTGCCGCTGGCAAAAACAATTTAAATTTTGTCTCTGCCAAGTAAATGAAAATAAAATAACGACAAACTTCGATGGCGATGCAAAGCAAAGCAAATCGAAATCAAATCGAAATGTAATCGCGCGCGCAAAGCCGAAAGCCGAAAGCAATCGCATTATCGCCACATTGGCGTGAAAGTGCCACGCCCCCGCCGCCCACACTCACACAGTCGCACACACACATAGGAGTGTACCTATACGGTTACCCAGCCTGCTGATATTTATAGTCGGCTCATATTTATGGCTACAATATTTGCCTTTAACCGGAAATCGATGAAATTTTTATGCCTCCGCCTCGGCGCCCTTTTATTTTATATTTATTTATATTTGTGCGTATTTCTGCATGTGCTGGCAAAAATATTTCACTTCAAATATTTTTGTTGCGTGTGGCGTGTGTTGTGTTGTGTGTAACACACGCACAACAAAACACACTCCAACCGCAGTCGCCCCCAAGCATTTGCACTCAGCTTGATTTTCCATTTCCCCCCCAACAACATTTTTTTCCTTTTCCCATCGAATTTAGGCAATTTAGCGGCTTAACTAAATCGTTTTTGGTACTCATGAATTTATACGTTTTGTTTGTGCAGTGCATGCAAAATTTGTTGTTTAGCTATGCGAATATACTAATATCATATATCGTATATCGTATATATATAATATTTATATATATAACACAATATGGGTCGAGAGAGATCCCACGTTCACGCCGGCTCATAAAACTTAAGCATGCCCCTTGTTTTGGTTCAGAACTTGTAAATTTGCCCGTCCAATTATGAGAATTTATATTGTTTTGTCATTTTCGTGGCATTTATGGGTCTCAATTTGCCTTTTGATTTATTTTTTTTATAGTGCAAATTGGCAACATCGCAGCTGTAGCGGTCCCTAAACTAATCCAATACAATATAATAATAATGTATTGGTGGTTTTTCATATATGAGTAGTTATTAACAATTTTGTATTGTATTATTACAATTTGTCTACGCTCTTAAAAATTGGCAACAGCGCAAACTAACCTCTAAACTAAATCAGTTTCTTGTTTAGTTTTTCATATATTAATATCAAATTTTCATTTAGTTTTCAACAAGTTTAATATATTTTGCATTTAAGGTTAGTCAATCTCAAAAATTTGGAACAAAACAGTTTGCCATGGTTAAAATGAGAAAGAACGCAGTTCTAAGTTTCTTTATAAAGTTAGTTGAGTTCAAAATTTAAAAGCTTACACTTTCACGTAAATATTTTACATTTTACATTGCTATTTCCTCTATTACCCATTTCCGACTCTATAACTATATTATTCTTTCCCTTTCCTAGATCCTTCTTTCCTTAATGTAAATCTAACCAACTCCCAGCTGTAAGTTAGAGCACAGCTTGCCGGACTGGCTACCAAAACTTCCCCTACCGGGTTGGAGATTTTCTAAATTCGTGTAGGCTTTTAAATTTTTTCTACATATCTATGTATTATATTATACTTATTGAGTCGAGGCAGCACTGTTTTGCCTTCGCAAATAAATAAATAACAAATAGTTTAGATGCAGAAGTGTATGGAGAAGAGAACAAAAAATTGATAGCAGCATTGAAATACTATTCAATATCATTTATAGAGGGAATTCATCTTAAAGCCCCTTTCCACGGCAGCGCAATCAGTACATACTACGTCATTCAGTACTTTTGGGCGGAATGAGAAGTTAATGCCTGTACAAAATCCCATTAGGCGGAATGCAGCCGAAGGTAACATTTATTACAAATTTAAATGATTATATTTTAATGTTTCTGTATTTAGTAGGAATAACGCTAAAAGGGAACGAGTGTCCGGAGGTGCACCCTCAAAATAGCAGCATTTCAAAAAGATAAACCGCCTTTTAGATGTAGTGAAGTCTGTGAGGTTCACAGGTACCACTCGCAATTTCATTGTAAACTTGTCTCAACTCCGCATTCCACTCATCCTCCAATTGTTCATAAATCGTAGGAATTCGTCGAAACCATCTGTCTATTTATAAGCAACTTTGATTTTTCCACTGTTGATATTATTTGCCATAGCCTTGTACTTGTAACCCATTTGTACGCAACGTATTCTTTTTTTATTATATTATTATACCACTGGGTTTCTTCAAAACCCGTGACTTATTATAGACCTACAGCCCGTAGGCTACAGATCCCACCGCACAAATAAACAATGGAGTGAAGGAAATGCATTCAGGCTCAGGACTTAGATCTTGGTCTTGGTCTTTGCCTGTTTCATGTTTCCTTCCTTCGTTTGCGAAAGGCTACACAGGCCTCATTTGCGTGGCAGAAAGGATCTTTGGGTGCTTCCACTGAAGTGGCAGTTGCATCCAAACTCACAATCCACCCTCACAAATCACCTTAACACGCTCAAAGGACTTCTTCTGCGTGATTTTAAATATCCGTTTATATTCGTCCTTACGAGTTCCACGCAATGAAGAACAAATCAGGGGAGCCAACCAAGGGCAAAAAAAAACAACTAAATATTTATTTTGAGCTTAACGATTCTTTATGATTCACTTGCATATGCAAGATTAATCATATTAACCCATTAAATCAACCTGCAAATGCAAAATTTTAAACTAGTATGCAAGGAAACTAATAAATATCAATATCAATTTTAGAAGATTAATGAAAACTAACTAATAGAACATATCACAGATTTTGACAAACATTTACATTCAAGACAATTTAATGCATTTCATAATATTATTCACAAGGCATGTGTTCCGAGTAAACAGATGCTCAATTCATTTGAAATTTGGTCAGCCATTTATGGAGTTTCACATATTTCACAGCACTTTCAATAGGGCAACACCACTGTTTATTGTTTTAAGTCACAGATATCACCCATTAAGTGAAACTTACACTTGCTTTTCAACTGATATCACTATGTCAGGTCTAATGCAAACTGTTGCAGAGGGGCAACAATTAAATAGTTAATTATAATAATAACTGAGATCTGTAGTCTTGACTTATCTATATATTCTATTGCTAAATCCAACTTCTTTCTTCCTAACTTTCAGTGTTGTAAGTAATATATCGCCCGATGCAAAAGTCAATTTGCATACAACCTAAGCTTTTCTATTCTTTTGTTAACTCTAAGCGTCAAACTTGGTGATTGCAGCTACAAGAAATTATAAATGCTCTAGTCGAGTTGACCCGACTACGAAATTCCCTGTACCCAGGCTCCAAATTTTCTAAACACCTTCAAACTCTTCGATTTAAGTATACTTATTTGTTCAAATCAAAGTGTGCTTTGAAAAATTTCTGTTTTATATCAATTGAATACATATAATTCAGACTACAAAATTCTACAACTGTGACTACATCAAAAAATTTTCGTTTGAATTAAATTCACTTTTCGACTGTTTGACTCTATCAAAATGTGCAAGTGTGAAGGCTGCGAATGTGTGGACAATGTTTGTTGCTCGATGAAAGACAAAGTATTCTTTTTTTGCGTATGGACTATAGCAATAGGATTCCTTAGTATAGTGTACCAAATTTTAGATATGATGGTGATTCACCAAATTGGATTTTTGTTCAATTGTATTTACATAGTGGCCAGTATTGTACATTTCATAGCTGGTATACTCCTGCTAATTGGCTTTAAAAAAGTAAGTACTAAGGAATGATTTTATTTCAGTTTTCCTTTAATATTTCAATTTGTTCACAGAATATGGCGGGGGTATTTATGGCTGGACTCCTACTAAGCTCTTGGCTTCCATATATGACATTGCCTCTAATACGTAAGTCGAAATAAAGTATGAATATATCATCATTTTTACACCCTGTTCCCCAAAATTCTGCAATTTATTTAACAGGCAGAAAGGGACTTTCGATCCTATAAATAATATATATTCCTGATCAGCATCAGCAGCTTAGTCTAGCCTTGTCCGTCTGTCTGTCTACTGTCAATCCGACTGTATGAACTCAACTATCATAGCGAATGATACCAAATTTTGGACGTAGGTATATAGGAGTATACCAAAGAAGATCAGGTTAGCTTCACATTTGAGATATTACCCTCGCAAGTCAATAAAACGGATTCACAGCATCATTATTCATTCGTTAGCATACATGATGATTAGATCACGCGTAATATACCGATCAGATATAATAAACACAAAAGTTATTCAAAAGACTAGTTTCAGCACTGCAGAGCGGGGAGAGCAGCAGCGCAACTGGCACTTAAAATGATCTGCTTGCTTGCACTGTCGCTGAACTGCATGATATGTGGTGGTACAGTGTGTCTTGCAGTCGGGTATACTCGACTAGAGCGTTTTTACTTCTAATTAATTATATTCCAACTTCTACTTTCAGCTGTGCAAATATTCTTCACCATTGTTTGTTGCAGATATCACAACATGGTACTAAAGTAATTATCTGGTTAGAATTAAATATATTTCAATATTGTACGAATTATACTAGAATAAACTCAATTTCGGCTTAAAACTTTGTATTCAATGATTTGGAAGTTTACCAACAATTATTTATAACAAGCAGGTAATACCCCGGCTTTGCCCGGCGAAATATTTAGATGCACTTTGCATTATGTTGAATTTGACTACTTTCGTATTTGAAGCCAATCGAATGATATTCAAAAAAGTTGCATACTACATTTTTCTGTGAATTTTCCGATCCTGGTGGTAGATTTTCCAAAATCTTTGAGCACCGTCTTTATGTCTAACCTTGAAAATAGACCTACTAGAAACTCTATTCCCTTATCTCTTGCTCCATGCACTACTGATTATGCTTTACACAAAGTGCAATTCTGTTTTTCATGGTTTCTCCTCTGAACACTCTTTTCCTTCTATTAAGCTTTCTCTTCTAAATCACCTACGAGAAATCTCTGGCTGATCCCAGCTGTGAGCAGGGGCACAGCTTGCCGGTGTGTGTAATAATCTTCGCCCATCGGGTCGGAGATTGCTACTCTATGTACCCCTCTATTTCCTACTCTGTAACTATATTATTACTTTATCCCAGCCCCCTACCCTTTCCTAGATCCTTCTTTCCTTAATGTAATCTCTAGCACAGCTTGCCGGACTGGCTACTAAAACTTCCCCCACCGGGTTGGAGATTTTATTCCTACTGTCTTTCTTTATTCTTCTTTAGTTTTATGCCTTAAATTAACCTTAAATTCTATAAGTTTTCTCTTTATAACTAACTCTTTACTATCTTGATATAGGCTCTTATAGCGCCAGACGATTCTTTGCTGTGAATAGGGGCATAGCTAGACGGACTGGCAAATAAACTTCCCCAAACGGACTGGCAAATAAACTTCCCCAAACAACTTCCCCAAATTTACATTCAATTGTAATTTCCTGTAGGCTTTTAATATTTTCTCTATATCTATGTATTATATTATACTTTTTGATTCGAGGCAGCATTGTTTTGCTTTCGTAAATAAATAAATAAATAAGCAATTTCGCATACTTTTCATTATTTGACAAATTTGATTGATTCATGTTGCAATTTAAGTCTTTTTAACTATTTTCCGCAATTTCGATACCCATTATCTCTTATCTACTGTGTACATATTATATTATTTTATTTTTCAGCATTTTTGCATTTTATTCTTCATTTGACATTTTAGACAAATTTGGCAACATTGCTTCATGTTGCAATTTAAGTCTTCTCAACTATTTTTCACAAATGCAATACTCATTATCTCCTTTCGGCTTAGGGACTTCCTTTGCATTGTTATACATGATAAGTAATCTGGAAAATGCATCTCGTTGTGAAATGTGGCAACAATGCTTTCATCTTTTGGATTCATAATTATATGACAATTTCATTGATTACGCGCTCCACTTAACAACGGAATGGCAACTAAATCTGCGGCACGTATTACGACTGTATTATAGTTTTTATCCCCTCGAACAATGGAGCTGCATTCCAAGCGTAAATTTTCCACAGCTGCAATTTAGAAGGGGATGGCGAGGGGGTGGGTGTTAGAGGCTAATGCCTGAATGGCCAGAGCCACTATCGATGATGATGAATAATACTTAGGAGCACGAGTTCCCGGACAAACCAAAAGGCGGACTGAGCCGGGCCAAGGCACGTGCTCCAATGGGAAGCTCAAGGATTGAGGGATTGGGGTTAGTCCTGCTTTACTGTATGGCGCTTCCTTTCCGTTAGCCGAACTTTGCCGCAGTTATATTTCATATTTTAGCCACTACTCTCTCTCTCTCTGTCTCTCTCTCTCTCTGTCTTTCTCTCGATTCATTGCAGTTATCTGAATTGGTTTCTCATTTTTTCATGGCTTTGGAGTTGGCTTTCGGCTGCAATCTTGAGCAGAAGAATTTTTACCTGCATGGAATTTGAAATGATGTCGAAGCGACAGCCGAGTCGCAGCGGAGGTCACGTAAGCAGTTTTACTTTGTCATTGGCACATACACACACACACACACCACACACACACACACACAGTCTGAATTTAGCTCCATCATTTACTGTCATTTACTGGCTACCTGCAGTTGGATCAGCTCTGGATTTGTATTTGTATTATGTCGATATTAAAAATACTCCCGGCTTATGCACGACTGCCCCCATTTCATGTGTGCGGCATGCGAAAATCCGAGAAACGAGAACTCGCTGAGAACTGAGAACTGCGAACTGCAAACTGAGAACTGAGCGTGCTGAATACTGAGCAAGATGAATAAACAAAAAGCCAAGTAAATAAATTGATTTTTATGCTGGCGCACTTAATTAAAAGACAACAAACAGTTTCAAATCATTTGCGCTGAGAATTTCAATCAATCTTCAAATAATTCCAGCCATTTCATTTTCAATCCTTTAACATTATATATGCAAGTTCCACCTGTAAATATTGTGCACCAATTTAGGCTAAATCAATTTCCACGTGGAATGCTCTTTGCGCTGGCTTTGGCCCTCTAAATTGATTTTGATTTTTGATTCATTTATGAAAATCTATTTATTTTTGGCAAATTTTAGGAATTTGTGCCTTTTGATAGTTGTTAATATCAATATTCGATTTTAAATCGAGGGCCAACAGTATAAACGTAAATAAATGTTGTGCCAAATTGTGATTTCTAAACAAACTTTTAAAGAACTTTATTAGTATGTAATTTGATAATTCCTAGCTTTGCCTTTTCTAAATATTCAAGACATTTAAGGTAAATATAAATTTATGTTTCCTTTCACAAATGAACATTTATTTAACTTTTGTACTTGCTACCTTTTTGGCAGTAAATTTATAGTCCTGATTTGTGCTTTTAATTATTTTATTTTATTTGTCAAAAAAGGCAGATATTAAGAAAACAGAAAAACACAAAACAATATCCTTTGCAAAGGTGTAATAATAAATAAATCAATCAATAAATTTATTCAAGTCCCTTTATAGTTATTTTATATATTTAAAATATGTATTAAAATGTAATTTACAAAGATTGCGCATTCGTCCTGACTTGAGTTGGCATCGAGAAATGCTTTGCCTTTGATCACGGAGAAAAATATTTCTTGACACATTTGCATTTAACGCTTGCACACACTTGAGTCAACACACACACACACACACACACACACACACACACATACACGCATTGAAAGGAGTTTCAAATACGGGCACAATACAAGAATTTATGGCAAATCGAGTTAAAGGAGCCGTAGGCGTGGCAGCCTTTGCCCACTTCTGGATGACAAGACAAAATTTGAAAGCCAAAAGGCGACAACGCAGGCGATGGAGCAGTGCGGGGCGAGGCATGCGGCATGCGGCATGTGGCCCGAAAGACGACGTGCTGATGTATAGCAAAACTTCCGTTTGTGGCAACACAAACAGCTGCTCCACCTCCCGATACGTTGTCCTGGCTGCTGCTGTGCCTCGAAATGAATTTCTAATACGAGTACCAAAAATTGCATTGAAAAGTGCAAACGACGATGGCTTGGAGAAGGCCCTTACAATTGTTTTTGGCCAGAAAAAAGAGTGAGAACGTTGCCAACTTCTGATGCAGATGCAACGCCAAAAACGGGGCACGCACGAGCTTCAGACCGGAAGTGGTTCGCGTGCCCCAGCAGCGCCCAAAGGACCCACTACTGCTCCTGCTCCTGCTCCAGCTCATGCTCCTGCTCCTGCTCCTGTTACCCGGCTGCCTTTGTTACTTGCCTGTGGCTCACTTCACGCTGGGCATGCAAATGTGAATCTAATACAATGCCAAGCGCAAAAGTGCCAAAAAAAAGAGGGAACAACAACAGCAACAACAGCAATAATAACAACTAAAATGCGGCTCACATACATACACGAAAAACAGGAAATTGAATTTTCGACTTTGCCAAGTGCGTGGCAGGAAGAGGAAGAGGAAGACAACAGCTGCAGGAACTGAAGGAGCAGCAGCAGCATCACATACACAAGTGTCGGCTCCTGTTGTGTGTTGTTCTCTAGTCGTTGCTGTTATTGTTGTTGTTGTTGTTTTGGCTGCTGCTGCAACTATTACGAACGCAGGACGAGAAGTCCTGACACTGCCAGCGCCTCATTTTGCATACCAAGCAGCTGGCAAACAGTGCAAACGGAAACGAAATATTTAACAACAATGCACCAGCTCCACATCCAGCTACTGGGCGCATAATTGTGTGGGCGTGCCAGATGCATACGAGCTGACTTTAGGCCAACGCCAATGACACTAGCTGAAAGTGGCAGCATCATGCAAATAGAATGGCTTAGAGCGAGAGCGGGAGCTATACATTCAGTAAAGCTTTAAGCTTTCGCAGCGCAATACCAAACTTGCAGCTTTAAGTGAGCTTTATTGCTTTCAAGCAGCTTTCTGCTTAAGGTGAGTTTTGTTGCATTCAGTTAATAATAATCAGGCCTGTTCCCAAATCCTCTTTTAATCGAAAGTTGCGTAATCATTTTAGCTGTTACGAGGTCCCTAAATCGAATAACTTTTTCGTTTTAAAAACGAATAGCATTTGGGTCGTTGGAATTGCAGTTATTGTCAGATTATATTGGAAAATGAAATACAACTTTCATAAGCACTATTTTCTAATATTCTTCATCATTCAAGTCAAATATCATGTCTATTATTTAATAAAGAAACTGTCTCTAAAAATCACCTTGAAAAACGATATCGAGCAGATAAACAGACGAAACAAAACAGCTGATCTCAAAGCTTCATTATGGTTTGGTTATCGATAGCAAACTCACGAAACGATAGGCGATTGTACGATATGTACATTGTGGATCACGAATTATATGGAATTATAAAAGGTAAATTGCACAGCGTGCAGTAAAGGAGAATATTCTCGTGGAATATTGCAGTGATTATTTTCCCTTTTTAATACGCAAATTAGATATGTACATTAATTTTTGTAGAACTGCTGATACCAGTTATCGAAAGTTGGTATCGAACTCGAGTTCGAAATGGGGAAAACGAAGCCAAAACGATTGTAAATGAGAACAGAACTTCGAAAAATCATCGGAATTAATTCGTTCATATTCTCGATACTTTTTGAAAACGAGTGGAATTCGGAACAGGTCTTACGGCTTTCAATTTAATTAATCACGCTTGTGTTGAAGTTTTCTGCTTAGTCACTCTAAGCTTTATTCAATTAATGCATTAAATTATGCTTGCTTGGCAGCTTTAGGCCTTTACAAATAATCACTGCACTCAGTTTATATAATTACTTATGCTTGAATAGCGTCTTTTAGCTTAAGGACAGCTATATTTGATACAATACGTGTAATTATTTATGCTTGATTTCGCACATTCAGGCTTAAGTGCATTTTACGGCAGCAGACAAGAGAAAAGCTTTTATGTGCTTTTAAAGCTGATAAATAAAAGAGAAATAGTGGGCAGAAAATATATTGGCGAAATAGAAAAACAGTTCAGTATATTCTACAAGAAATAACCAATAAACAAGCAGGAATGCTCTAGTCGAGTATACCCGACTATGAAACTCCCTGTACCCAGGTCTACAACTTTCAAACATATCTTCGCACATTTACACATACATACGCACGCATACAAGCAACAGTGCTAGCGAGGCATTTCAAGTGGTGGCTGCGCTTCTTCTTTTTCCCATCCTGCAGAGCTGAATCTTGTTTGTTGAATAACTTTCGTGTTTATTATCCGATCGACTGGAAATTTGTACAGAAAATAAAGAATGAATAAAGTATTATATATACTAATGCCCAAATCTATATCTTTAAAATTGTTGCTGTGAAACGTTGTAATCGAATTGCGGGGGTGTGGAGGGCAATATCTCGGATCCAAAGTAAACTTGACTTGCGTCTGGTATGCAGGAACCTACATTTCAAATTTGGTGTCTCAAGCTATTATAGTTGCTGAGATTGACGCGTTCATACAGACGGAAGGACGGACATGACCAAATTGTCTCGGCTACTTATACAGATCAAGAATATGTATGTATATGTACTTTATAGGATCGGAGATGTCTCCTTCTGCCTTCTGCACAGATTTCATAGCCCCTTTTTATCCGTTTTATGGGTACAGGAAGTAAAAAGCAGCTCATTCCTAATGATTGAGCTTATCAGTTTTAAAAGCTGTTGAATTTCTTAATATCAATACTAAACTTTTGTTGAAACAGCTTTCTAATGCTGGCTCACTCACAATTTCTTCAACTTCAGAATACCAAGCTGAATCTATTGTTTAAGTGTGTCATTTTCAAGCAGTGTCATTGGCTCACATTTCATTGCCATTGTTTGCTTACAATTCAGCAATTCAAGTTTCCATCGCAGCTCTAATTCCAGCAATGTTCTCATCTGCAGCTCAGCTCAGCTCAGCTCAATGAGTTATCATGGACAAATTAGAAGTGTGTTGATTTCAGCAAATGAGACACAGATGCCCCCACAGAGCATCCACTCAGACCCCTTGTAAGTACACATAAAAACAAAAAGTCACACAAAAGTTACAATTTACGCTTTGTAAATTGCTTTAAAAAGTTCTCTCGAGCAGTGCGCTATCAGCAGCCCCCGTTACAATTTTGCTAATTAACTCAACGCGCAAGTTGGCCAGAAGCTGGCTAAGAGCGAATCCCAATCCCAATCCCAATTCGAGCCAGAACAAGAATCCCATACACCACTTCCACCCGCTGTCGCTGCTAATTTGGCTAATCAAAGTGAGGGGAAGGAAGCCAGCATCAAAACAGAAAGAACTTCGATTTTATTAAACGGAAAACATGAAAAACAACAACCAAAACATTTGGCTTACAGGGAGGGGGCTAAAGCGAGCGGGGGCACGTCGGATATTTGTAAAGGAATCCTCTTGCAGGCAATAATTTGTTGAAAAAGCAATAATAACAACAATAAATGTTGAACTTTTGTTTTTTGGTACAAAATGAGCCGGCACGAGGGGAAATGAGTTTTCTGGCTAACTCGCCAAGTTGCCTGATAATTAGCCACGTTCTTTAAAGCCGTTACAGCCGCAGCACGCGTCCTGCCCCGCCCCACAGGACACTCACACACACACACACACATTAGCGCAAGGCTCGCGGCGTTGCCTGTGACAAAACACTCACAAAAGTCGATAATGTTGCCACAAGAACAACAACAATAGGTTGGAGGCGCGGGTGTGTGGGGGGGTGAGTGGCGGTTGCGACGGTTCGCCCAACTAATAACCAAAAAATTGGGCTCAACTTCTACGCGACTGTATCGAGTCGGGCGGAGTCCCAAAAACTCATAAAATGCAAGCCATTGAGTTTTTGAAATCGCTTCAAGCTTCATTTCGATTGCGCCGGTTTGGAACCCCAGTTTGGAACCCGCCAACTCCCCCAACTCCTCCCACCCCTGCTGCTATCAGCACATTGTGTCCTGATGCCGTTTTGGCCCTCTTGGCACTTTTTGGCCTTTTTGACTTTTCGGTCTGTGGACTGTGGACTGTTGGCGCGTTGTTTGGCCATTTAAATTCGTTACGTTTCGATTGCCGTGAATATGCAGTCAACTTTATGAAATTTATAGTTTAATCTGATAGATAGGAAATTGCTTTGTTTTCCACGCAGACCAATTGGCAAAAATATGAATAAAGAGTGGGCAGAAGGGAAGGGTCCGTAATCGACCGATGAAGCTGGGCGAAGCGACAGCACTTTAAAGCTATCGAGCGAGCCGACAACAGAAGATAAAGTCAACAATTTATGCGAAAAAGTATAAAATAATATGCATAAAAGATTATGAATACGACTTTGAAATGCTCTTGCTTCCTTTTCAGGCATTTGTGTTGGTAAGAGCAGGCGAAATGGTTAGAAAATTGAAAGGATAAATATTCGGATGAGATCAGAAGAAGCTGATCAATTTGGTAGTTAGATTATTAACCAAATAAAATTACTTTACATTGATACTACAGTCACTTTACATATAAAACACGCCCACATATTATTTAATCACGCTTTTGCCCTTTTTTGATACCCTCCCTCAAGCGTAATCATTTGACTGACCTCTCCCTCTATGATTACGTAATCATTCAAAATAAATTTCCTCCGAAATTTGAAAACAAAATTGGTGAAAGCACGCTCTTAGATAGAATACATAATCATATGCCAAGAATCTCCCCCCACCCCCCATGTAATCAAGAGTAATCTTTTGGCTGACTCTCTCCCACCCCTTGAATGATTACGTAATATGCGGACGACCCCTAACCCATGGTGCACATAGATCTTTAGACACCATAGACTTGTATCAAAATACCGCTGAAATGTAATATTATTATAATAATTGTCCTTAGTTGGGACAGATTGTACACTCAGAGAAAAAATCAAGTATTCTGTACTCAAAAGAAGTACAAACGGTGTCAAAATCCGACCAAGCTCGAAAAATCTTATTATGAGTACAGAATTCTTATTTCAAGAACGATTTTGTTAAGCCCGAAATTCTTGATTCTAAGAACTTTTCGAGATATTTGAAGAACATTGTTGCCTATATTGTACTCAGTACGTATTTTCTGATTTTGAGACAGTTTCTGTCCCAATTTTAAGCTTTGAATAATCTCAAATCAAATCTTTTAATTCTCAAATTAAGCACAAAATATTCTTAAAAATGATCCAATTCAGTCTTGATTCAAGAATTGAACATCTTAAAATAATATAATAAAAATAAATAACAAGAAATCTTGAAAGTAAGCTCATTTTATTCTTATTTCAAGAACTTAATAACTATTTATAAATACAAAGCAAATCATGATGTTTATATTCCTGTATAATCCTAAAGGAATTATGTTAGTTCCTGCTAACTACAAGTTTTGTTCCCCGTCTGTTGACTTTCCCTCTTTTTTAGCGTGGCAAGCATGTTTTTCTCCACATTTTTTTTTAACCGGATCATCTGTAGTTCTCAAATTTCATTTGAGAATAAAGTAAAACATGTACACTTATAAACATTCTTTAGCAATTTCCGGGCTACACAGAATGTTTCACCATGTCTGCCTAAAATTGTTTGGAATATTATTTAAAATGAAGATTTCTAGAATGTGGAAAGCTCAAAAATTCTCTTAGATTTTAATCAATGTTTTATTATCTAAGAAAGGCAGTAATGGAGTATTATTTTCTTTTAAATTATTAGTGCGTTGTGTTAAAGAAAAGTTGAATGCTCGTCAATTTGTTGTACTTTGAGATAATTCAATGAAAACTGGTAAGAATGGTGAATTTGGAATGTGTGCACTGAACACGTACTAGGAAATTACTTCCGAAAGTGTTACATTAGTTAAAACGCTTAATAAGAGAAAAGTACTGCAGCAATGCTCATCAAATGAAATAGAATGAGCAATCAATTGTAAGAATGATTGATTCATTAAGCGCAGATACTTATTTTTATAGGACTCTTTAGACAATTGACTTAGCTCTCAATATATTTGAAGTGTTTGCCAAAATGAGAATAAAAGTCTAATAAAAGGCGAGCAATCAAATCATTGATAGTATTTGAGCAGCCAAATTCCGGGTTAATAGACCTCACAAGCAAACTGAATGTCAAAGCTAATATGCCCCAATTTGCGTCTTGTGTGCGGCATAAAAATAAAGTTATCTTCGCGGCCCAAAAACACTTAACCCAAGCACTGTTAAATTATGTTGTGTGCGGGCCAGTCGAGTTGGGAGCTCTCTCGATATCCTTCCTTTTATGCACATCCTTGGACACATGTGAGCTTTCCAGGCAATTGCCTAATTAAATTTTATCACAAATATCATAAAACGAAATTTCAATAAACTGGCGCGGGCGGGAGAGGGGAGTGCGGCATAAAAATAAAGGACCAGAAGCATTTTCCACTTGATATGGCCACAAGATTTGCATCTCGCAGCTCGCAGCTCGCCGCGCAGCGAACTTAATAACATGGCCAAAATGTTTTGGCCTGGCCGGCAAGAGAAGAGAGCATTAAAATCATGCGGTTCATTGAACGACCGCCTGACCAAAATCTCTGAAACAGTCGAGTCGAGAGCTTCGCTTTCAATATCAAAAGTGGAAGTGGAGCTACATGGAAAATAGAGTTGTGCCACATGGGGCAGCCGGCAGCTGGCAGTCCTTGTTGATTCAACACTGGCCGCTGCTGCTGGGCTGGACAGTTTGACAAGTGGCTTCAATGTTTGGCCAGGTTGATGCCAGCCAGCAGCTGCCAGCTGCCTCCTGGCCGCTGCCTCCTAGCCCGTTGGGTCATCCTCGACTTGTCATCGTCCTGCTTCTGCTCCGGCTCCTGCTGCAGCTCCAGCTCGAAATATATATGTCAATGATGCGCCTGAGCCTCAGCCTCAGCCTCAGCCAAGCGCTGTTTGTTCTTATCCTTTGGCACTCATATAAAGTTTGTTTGCGGATTTGTGCAGCGCAATATGTCATTGCCTGTACCAGGGCAGGGGCACTGCGGGCAGCTGGGGGGTCCGTGGCAGGTTGAGTGTGGCAGCAGCAGCAAACGACCACGCTTAATGGCAATGTACGTTCAAGTAAACACACAGACACGCACACAATATATTTGAGCACAAGCGAGGGTCACTCAAAACATTTCGCAAATACTGGCTATTAACAAAAAAATTCTCAACTTCAATTGATTTTGATTTAATATAATTTAATGTACGGCTTTGAATTTAACTTTACTTTATCTAAAAATATAGTTATTTTTTTTATTAAATAACTATATTTATTTATTAATAATATCAAAAAAACTTGATTTCAATTCAAAATCCTAACTCTGGTTGATGTTTTCTTGTTTTATAGACTTCTCTGTGAACAATTTATGTATTGATGGAGAATATAATGAAGATTTAATCGATTTTTAAGTATTAGAAACATATTTAATAAACTTCATTTGATAATTACTTTACAGCTTCGAAATTTGTCAAGTGTCCGTCAATAGAATACAATTACGCACTCAGATATTAGATAACCTTTAAAAGGTTGACTTCAGGCTCAAAAACTAGCCACAATTTGTTTCTATCGCTCTTTATTAGTCTGATTATCCTAAAGGCAGGGCAAACTTAGTTTGAAGTACTTTTGCTGTTCCCGCAACTTCTCTGACCGCCCTCTTAAGCACATATGCAGTTCAGTGTGCAGCGTCGACTAACAAATCCTTTTGGCATTATAAACATTATTAAAATTTCATGTTTCCTGCTACAAGCGACGTTTTCACCAGCCCACACCACCCACCGCCCACCAACCGCCGGCCCACTGGCCAACACCCCTACCGCTCTCCCCGCCTGCCCCTGTATCCAACCAAACCCATTCAGCTTCCACTCAAAACGCAAACGTAACGAAACATGAAACACGAAACATGGCTGAGGAGGAGGCGGCAGGCGGCGGGCAGCGGGCAGCGGGGCAGAGTCAGTGGCAGCTCAGTTCTGGCTCACATGGCTCAGCTTCTGGGCGCTCGTTTTGACCAGCGTGCCTGCCGCCCGCCCCACACCCGCATCCCTAAGGCCGTCTAGCCTTACTTATTTGCAGCATGCTTCATGCTTTATGGTTACTTGGTCAAGGGCCTTTCATGCTCACGCACACACACACTGGCATGTTTGCTTAAGTACAACACTCACACACACCCACGCACACACACGCACACACACACGCACATTGTGGCACATAAAATGCATGAAATTTTCGCAGTAAATCGTTAAAATGGTTGATATATTTAAGTAAATATGCAAAAATGCTTTGTTATATGCATTGACTGGGCCTGGCTTTCCATACTTACATATATAATATTATACGGAATCCCGCAGATATCCCCGCCACTTTACGCAATTTACAATTTAATGTACAAATTTAACAATTCACATAAAAAAACGAAACGAGTCGCTTTTGTCGGTAAATATTTATAAGCATAAGCAGCTTTGTTCTTCATTTTTTTATGAGTTGCGTTTTTGGTCCACACACAGAACTGCGTCACGTTGCGTATGCGTAATCAGGTTTTTCCTCTTATTTCTTCTTCCTTTTTTTTATAAGCTTTAATTTGTCGAGCATGTTGGGCAAGACAGAGCCTAATGCTGCTGGGCTGAAAGCTGTGCTCATTATTCTTTTAAGTCCTTAGATAATATACGCTACGTCCGGTGCTTAAAGTGTAGCATACTTTTGCGGGCTTCCTAATCTCTTGATGGCTTTGAGTTCGCATTGTTTCGAATTCGCAGTAAAAGTGCTATAATCGTGTATAAGAATATATGTGCAATTGTTGCTTATAATCATAATTATCGTAATAAAAGTCAACATAATTTGGGGAATAATATTTTGGGATAGTTTTGGCACTTAATACATAAATTACTTATGTACTTCTTTCATATTAACTAAAAATCACGTTAATATCTGTGACTTTTAGCTGTTCCTATAATTAAAGCTACCTTTTATTGAAAAGCATTTTGAGACGAGCATAATTCGCCGAAGGCGCTGCAGGATATTCCACAATGGGAATATCGATTACGATATATAAATATTATTAAAATTGAATAGAAAAGATAAATTTTTATTTGGAAAAGTTATTTTTATGGGGTGTTTGAAATTTTTTGTAAAGGGTTGGGGTTTTTTGGGAATATATAGTGTTTTTTGGTGGTGGTGGTGGGGGAGGTTTGGGGGGGGGTGTTTTTTGTTGAATATATTTTTTTTTGTTGTGGGTGTTTTTTTTTTGTGTGGTGTGGGTGGTGGGTAAGGTATAACATATATACTATTCTTCCCACACCTACAACATCAAAACTAGCTGTTAATCTAGGACTACCCATAACAATACTCAAGGCAACGAATGTTTATAAAATTATTACATATTACACTAAATTATAAGTTAACATAAGGACTTACAACAAAATGTAAAAATTCAGTTTTAAGGGTTCTTGAACTCTAAAGAACATATACATATATTAACAAATATTATAAGGTAGAAAACAAAAAACAAAAAAAGGGCCTATGAAAAAGGTTTCAAAGAATAGCAGACCCATTAAAATATGTGTATTTACAACTAATAAAAAACAATCGAACGTCAACTTCGTATAATTGATCAATTCCGTGTAGTTTTTAATCAGAAGATACGTACTTCTCTTTGAATAAATAACTGCCATAAGAAAATACAGACAGGTAAATTGATTACATCAATCTCAAAGTCAAATAAAGAAAGCTTCTTATATAAAGTATAATTATTTTTAAAATGCATATTGTAGTTGTAAAGTATGAAAACAACATGCACATACGCTATTCGTAACATGAAAGCTCGTAGTTCCATTCCATGAATATATTTGTATCTAACAAATTGTCTAAAATTTGGTGTAACAACAAATCTAATAAAAGGTTTAATTTGGCAAAAGGTTACACTTAATATACTCATAACAAATGCTGGCTGAGCGCATTATTAGAAAAACCTTAACAAATCAATAAAAACAACATTAAAGCCAGTCGCATCTTGTTGAAATTAAGCTCACGCAGTTTTCAATTGCTGAAGAAGCAAACGGAAATCCTTTTTTAAACAGCTGAGAGAAAAGAAGAAGAAAAAAATAGCAAACCTGCTCGGGGGCATTGTTATGGAAACTTCTTAGGTACAATAGCTTTGCAATTTTCTTGGCAGCTCAAAGTTCAGCTGTGGCACACGAACTCCTTTGCTAACTAGCTGGGCAAATGCCAACCTCAGCCCACAGAGCCCCCTGCCCCCACAGCCCACAACCGCTATGCCCTGCCTGCCTGCCTCACCCCTCGTATGCTTGGCTGCTCGGCTGCTCGGCTAACCCAACGCACTTAACACTTGCGTCTGAGTTTAGCGCAACTTTTGCGCACGGAAAAGGCTGAAAACTATTTTATGTTTTATTTTTTATTTTTTTATACCTATGTACAGTTGTACTCCTTGGTGGGTTTTACAGAAATCTGCTTCAGTGCGTCACGTAGGCGCTTCAAAGTTTTTTTTTTTTTATTTCTATAAAATTTACGATTTAACGTGAAAGTAGAACAAAACAAAGAGCCTCATAGAGAAGGAGACAGCGGCTGCATATACCTGGCCATGTACTACTTAAAAGAATGGCAAAAACTTTGAAAAACACGAGACCGAAAATCCCGCTAAGTAAGTGAACCAGGAGGACGGGCAAGGCATGGCAGGCAAGGAGGCGTACTGAATCGGAATCTGAAGCCCGGGTTCAGCTGCACGTACTTTGGATTTTGTTGCGTCTCCGTCTTTATTGCACTTAAGATTTACTCATCAGCAGGTGTGCCTGGTACCGCCGCAGCACCCCGCCGACTCCGCCGACCCACCGCCTAGCTCCTGCAGTGCGGAGCATGTACGATTGAATTTTAGACACTGTCAGCAGCCACCAGCAGCAGCAGCAGCAGCAGCACCCCCAACACCACCCCCCACACCACTAAAGCACCACCAACGCACGGCTTTTGCAATTTTTATGTGCAAATTTTTTTGTTTTTGTATTTTTTGTTTCTTTTTTGTCGAGTGTCGCTAGTCGCCTGTCGCCTGTCTCCTGTCGCCTGTCGCTCGTTAAGGATGGGCGTTATCCTTGCTTTGATTTAGTGTGCAGCGCCTGCTGCCTGCTGCCGCCACCCACTGCCGCAAATACAATTTAAATTTTTAAGCGGCATCTACTTTGGCCTCCATCCCGCGCCAGGATCAGGGCACAGGAGACTGGAATTCGTGTCACGCAACATCGACGGGTGGCACCGTCATCAGCATCCAAATCCAAATCCACATCAACAGCCACAGCCACAGCTACCATCAGGACCATCAGCCCCATCAGGATGTTGTCCTGCGCCGGTGATTTGACTTGGGCTTCTCATCACTTCCCTGCGCTCATTCTTTTATCCTTAAATTTTTTTGCCTTCTTTTTTTTTTTGTTTTCAGCGTTGAATGTTGCAATTTCAACCCGTTGATGGATTTGATGCCTCGTTTTTTGCGTCTGCTGCAAAATCAGCGCCAAATCAGTGCCAAAAACAGCTGTAAGGGCGCTGGGCGGGTGCGGGGGTAGGCAGTGCCGACAAACTCAAATTGATGACACCCGCAGCAGGCGGCGGTGTTCCCTGTCGGTGATACTCACAAATGTCCTTCCTCCAACCCATTTTCCGCCACACCAGCTTACGCACTCAAATGACGCTAAATTCTGTTGATTAGATGCCCAGCAAATGCGCCTCTCGCTCTTGACACTACCACACTGGTGGGGCACGGTGGTGGTGGTGGGTTTGGAGCAGGGCAGAACGGGGCAGGGCAGGGGTTTGTGGGTCCAACTGCGCCATATTTGGCTTTGCATGTAGTTTCGCAAGTGCGCTTCGGTTTGGTGGTTTGGTGGTTTGCTTTTTCTATCTAGAGCATGCCGAAAATATTTTTGAGTGGCAAAAATTGGCGACTGGGGAGGAAATTGCAGTTGAGGATGACAGCATCGCAGCATGAAAGGATGGCAGGATGACTATTCATTATGACAACAGTCGCAAATCGATGATACACTCACAAACTATGGTGAGTTTTTTATAAGGTCTGGGACAGTTTCACCATAGAGTGAACATTTCTTTTATAGACTTAAGATTGCTTTGGATTTAAGGATCTATAAAGCTAGGCTGAAGAGTCTAAGTGAAGTCTGAACTCCTTATTGTAATTAAAATAGGGATACACGAAAATAAATAAAAGTAAGTAGGATTAATGAGTAGTTATATGGTTCTGAGTAGTACAACTTTTTAGCATAACTAGCATATTTTTTGTCATAAAGAAGCATAGTCTTATAGATACCGTGAATAAAATATGATATTAGAAATGGGGGAAAACTTTAGGGCACAGTTGATAAGCTAGCCCGACTGGCAAATAAAATAAATAAAATAAAATTTCGTGATAGCTTTTAAAAATTTTCTATGTATCTATGAGGCAGCACTCTTTGCCTTTGTAAATAAATAAATAAGTCTAAAATTTTAAATAAATAATTAGTCACACATTTATCTATATGAACTCTTCCCTCTCAGAGATTTTAAGAAGTAGAGACAAATCACACGAAACTAATACAATGTAGTTTGTAGATACTCCATAGAGATACTTGAAAGCTTTTAGTTACTCTTTGGTACAGGATATTTTCCACATTCTTAAACTTCTTACTTCTGATACTCTACACTCAGACAAAAATGCTAGAGAATTCAGAAAATCGCCCTATAAAGACAGATGCCATTTCAATAACGCAGAAATACTTTCTAAATCTATGACACAAATTTCTAAAATTCAGCAAATAAATAAGGCTAGTTGTCTTTGGCTACAAATGTATGGGGACTTTCTGCATTTTGTGGTATATATTTTTCCGACTCTATGCTCATTAAAAATGAGTAAGCAAATATATATTTAAGTTACACAAATGTAAGTAATATGCAAAAGCAGATATCTTAGATTTTTAGAGTGTTAATATGTAAATATTCTAAGCCAGCAGGAGTAGCTTGGTTTGAATGCATAGATCTCAGGACCTCTAAGAGCTAATATAAGCAAATTTGGTATGCAGGTGCTAGCTTACCATACGAATACGGGGTATCTACTAGTCGAGCACTCACCTGAGGGCTTTTTACTTGTATTTAGGTTGTTCTCTTGTCATCGTTTTATGTGGACGTTAACGATGCGGCCTAATTGACAAATCTGCGCGTAACAAGCAAACGCAAACCGAGCAAAATGCAGCAGCACTCAGCAGCGACATCAATACACCCACACACACACACACACACACACACACACACACACACACACATGTGGTAGAAAGTGCGCCAGACTGTATGCCATATAAATTAACACAAGTATTTTACCTATGCCACACACACACACACACACCCACACACACAACTACCTATGCAAAATGCATGCTAACAACCACTTAGCGCACACACAGAGCCACAGCCGTGCCCTCGCGCCCCCCTCGCCGCTGATGTTGATGATGAGGAACTATTAAAGAAATTACGAGCTGATACCCCAAAAAGCGGGCGCAATTTTATTTGCAACAATTTGAGGCAAGTTGAAATGCATGCGGGTGCGTTAAAAGTTGCCAAATGTCGATTTGTGCTGGCTCCGAAAACTTTTGCAGCGCGACAGCCTGTGTAAATACACAGAGAGAGAGAGGGTGGGAGCGGCAGCGGGAAAAACTGAATATACTACGGCAAATAATATGCACCCTCAGGTTGCCAATCAAAGTTGCCTTATAATGATAGTACAGTGCAGTGCCCCTCTCCCTCTCCCCCACACAGCAGCAGCAGCAGCAGGGCTGGATAAAGTTTCTGGGCTGCCTTTTTCGCAACTCGTGCAGAACTCTCAAAGTCGAACTGAATCCCTAACCCGAACTCTTAACCAGCAGTTTTAATTCTCGCACTCATCTCGACTCAAATTTTAAACAAATAAAATATCAACGGCGGCGGCTTCTTCGACTTAATGATGTGGTCTCTACGTGAGAGCTCCGAGTCAACCTGGGAGTTCAGCAAACAGCAAGCTGCATAAGGAAAACTGCTCAAGATTAAATACACTTGCACATAAATTAAGTGCTGCTATAATAAGGCAAACTTATCTTAATAAAAATCTGTCAAACTATAGCGAGGGAGGGGATTAAGGGCAATACTCGTATAATCAATGTTGATGTTCTTCTTAACTATGTAAAATGCACAGTCAGAAGATCCTGGAAGATAATCTGTCTAAGATTTATTAAATTCACTGAAGAAGAAGATCCAGGCTTGAGGTTCATGCTAGTATATGAGTTTTTTGATCTACAGAGAGTATAAAATACTACCATATAATAATTGATCACAAAGAGACTGTAGAGTTAATCCTAAATGCTAGCTCAAGGCCTTAGCAGCCAAGCTTTTTTGATTTATAACTTTACATTATAAGTAAACTGCGTATAATAATAATAATAAATACTACCATTAATTACTGAATAGATAAGTATATTTAGTAATTAATGATACTACAAGGAACTATAAAAGTTAGTTAAATGGTATGTACTTATTACTATTATTATTATAGTTATTACCTGTTTGTGTTAAATCTTAAGTAACAAAGCTGTTGATACACAACTTGACATCTATTGTAACTTCATCCGTGGCATCTATGTAGGATATCTGAAAAATACAAAAAAGGTATTGAAATAATACTAATTTCTTCCTTAAGGCTCCATAGCTTTAATCTCCATGCTTAGTTGATGTTTGTAAAAAGATTCTAGCTTTATTCGAGCTATAAATAAGTAAAAATATTTACATGTGGAGTTGTCAGAGCAATTTGATATACAACATTACCAATCTTAGCAGCCTAAGAGACATTTGACATTTGTGTTAAACATTGTTTTATATTTTTATATTTTTTTATATTTTTTTTTTATTATTGTCGTGTTTATGATCGACACTTTGCGATCTTTTCCAAGCATGTATAGAGTTTAATAAGCCAGGATCTACATATTTACAGAGCTGGTATGACAACATTTCAAGAAACTTGAACTCCAATATTTCTAGTTTTAAGGGCTGCCAACAACATAATCGAAAAAAATTATAATCAAATATACATAATATTTGCAAAAATAGTTTTAATAAAAATGAAAAACCAAGACAAACAGTAGCATGAAAATTTGTTAAATATAGACAAAGTTCTGGGAGTTGGAAATATATAAGGACCATTAACAATGGCTTTGTGAGCTCACAACTCAAAGTCTTCAATCTTCAAGTATAATATAGTTTTCCAGACAAAGAACATGAATTTGGAGTGTTTGGTTAAGATAAATGTAAAACAAAATGCTTTTTATAGTTAATGCTGAATTTTGAGCTCTCGCTTCTATATAATAGAATTAAAATATAACAATATTACTGTGCCTGCAAGAAAAAGACGCATCCCAACAAAGTTTCAATAACAGAACGAAAATTATATAAATATGTAAAGGGACATGGCTTTATCGAGTCAACTGTTACTGCACAGTTTCAGAGTATAAGTTCTGAGTTCATTGAGTTACATACTTCAAGGTAAAGCTACAATAACCCCTCTGTAAGGGTATCAAAGCAACAACAACTGTACTGAGTCAGCATTAATGAATGCAACGCCGCAAGGCGCTGGCTGCAACTTAAATTGCTGGCGCTTCCGGCGGCTTTAAATACCATTTTGTCACGCACACACAAAGTTGCCAGCGTGCCACCTATTTTTGGATGAATGTACGTACTGCTAGGTGTCTATAAGAGAGGGGTGGGGGGGGTCACCCTCCTGCACAGCACCGCCAAACATTGTCTTAACCAATTGGCTGGGGAGGGGATGAAGGGTCAGGGCCCGCTCAATATGTCTGGCTAACTGACTCAGCACTTTGATTGCCAACTGCCTCACGTTAAAGAGAGGAAGCAACTTTTCTTTTTTGCTGCTGGCTTCCGTTGTTGCCCCCAGCCACTTGCTGCCCACCCCCGTCTGTGCCCCACACATGGGGCAACTTCAACTTTGGCTTAATTTCGCGCACGAAGTAGTCCAAAAGGGGAAGCTCTGGGAGTAGCAGGAGGTCAATCCCTAACACATTCCAGCGACTGTAAACTACACATAATAAAACACTTGGGCGCTAAGGTTAAATTCCTTGATTCAGCCGGGTGTCTGGGTGTGTCCTGCCCCTGGCACACTGCACCCCCCTGCTCCCACCGTGTCTACAAATTAAAACTAAAACGTTGCAACATTTTTCGCGCTATGTTTTCACTTTGTAGCACAGTCTCAGCTCTCGCTGGCCTCCCCCTCATTGGGGGGCTTGTCAATTATTGAAGAACCAGCTGGAAAATGTTGCCCCTCGCTCCACTTTGCCCGCTGCTCGCCTCACCCCTGGGGCGTGTCATGTTGTGTCGTCATCGTGGCTGCAAAAGGTGTGCTTTTAATTGTAGTCCTAGCTCGTTGGCCCTGGCATCGTCTCGATATTTAGCACAAACGCCTCAGATCCTGCGAGCCCGCAACCAGGCGCGGCTCCTGGCACAAATAGTTGTTGCCATTGTTGCTGCTGTTGTTGTTATTGTTGTTATTGTTGCCTCTGCTTGTTTGACTGCTTGTTTTGCAATAATTTAGAAACTTTCGCTGAATGTGTGCTTTTGCTTTTGTGGCAAGTTGTGGTAAGCGGGGGCAGCAGCAGCAGCAGCTGGCAAAAGGATTGCATGTCGCGTGTGCAGCTCACAGTTAGCGGCAAAAGTTTATGCCCCACAACAGCATAATAGCCACAAAATGCCCTACGTTGTTGACTATTAAACTTTACGAACGCAAATCGCTGCGTATACTTGATAACATTTGAGTTCTTGTTGAACTTTCATACAGAAAGACAAATACTGAATCTCCAGCAACATATCATAACACATTTTTCAAGCCGTCCTGCCCAGTGCTGACCTTTGATCACCTACTGGACTCCTGTCATCTGGGAGTATCAACTAGGGAGTATTAAAGCGTTTCCATTAAACATTCATCTATTTACTCCATTACTTAAAAACCTTACACTTAATAAGCTTAGCTCATTCAACAAATTTATATACAAATGCAAAATTCAAATTTATATATTCAAAATTTATCCATTCAACCTTTCCTTAAATAAATGTTAGCGAGTCGAAGGCTTTTAGTTATTTATTACTTGTTTTTGAATGCATCAAGTTTTGAATTGTCTATGAAATTCAATTTTGTAGACTCTAGAGGCATAGTATATCTGCATTAAAGTTGTACCGAATCGTTCAGACTTAGTTCGATTGAACTAATCTTCAAACTGAACGACTGAACTAAATCCCTGATTGTAGTTCATTGTAGTCATTTGAGTCCCATTCTCGTTCAGTTGCTTATCGTTCATTCTAGTCATTTGAGTCCCACTCTAGTTCAAATGATTTGAATCCCAAAATCGTTCAGTCGATCATTAGATTCTTTCGTTCGAATTATTTGTTATACATATGTATATATGTACATAAGAAAATGTGTTTTCAATAAAATCTCTTAGATCATAAGAATTTGAAATAGTAAATGTTAAATGTAAATAAGAAAATGAATACGAATGTTATGAAAAATTATATATTATTTTTTTAACAAAATACAGAATTAGTTATAACAATTTAAATATTAGTTAAAACTATTTTGTACATTCAAAACAATGGGACGAAATATAACTTAAATGATCGACTGAACGAGAATGGGACTCAAATGAAAGATTAGTTCGTTCAGTGAAAAATGAACTACTGAACTAAATCAGTGAATTGAACTAGAAAGTGCAACTCTAATCTGCATGCCTTAAAATTTCAACATACCTCTAAAAAAGAAAGTAAACTTTTTCACTTTTCCCCACTTTTTAGCACGAATCTTAGCAGGGTTAACCCACTTATTCGAAGCACTGTAAATGACGATAAACATCAATTAAAATGTTATTCATTAGCATATTAACAGTTTATTTGCATATTAGACACTTTTCGCCCTTTAATTGTATACTTTAATGAAAAGTTTCAACAATGTTTAAGATCTTACAAGATTACATTCAATTATTTTGAAATAATGTAACTTTTTAAAAACTTAAAGAAAATACATTTCTATATATGTAATTTGACTACTTTTATGTTTCTTAATTTCTCAATTTAATTTCATAATAAATCTCTTAACCACACAACAATTATTAGGCTTATTAGCAAAGCCTGCTCTGGTGTATGTCTACTTGTAGCGCCCACTGTATATTTATCCCACTTTAGCATATCTCAAACTTTATTCCTCGCTCTCACTGTCCCCCCCTTTGGCCCCCCTTAGCCAGCTCAGCATTCAGAGCCCTTTGCCTTTGAGATTTGCGTGTTTCGCTTAATGAAGAAGACAAATAATCGCGCAATTAAAGCCTTTTAGCTTTAAGCGCGAGTAAATAATTGCTGTGAGTGCAGAATGAAACACGCACACACACACACACACACACACACACACACACACACAGCAATAGCTGCACTAACAAATGGTAAATGTATTCAAACAACAAATCTTAATGGCACGCTAGAATGAATAGTAAACGAGCGCAGGGAGCATGGTGGGATGGAGGGGGACAGAGGGTGTTCGTTGGTTGTTGGGGCTAAAAGGGTAAACGGTTTGAGGGGAGGGCGGCAGGTGGCAAGGTAGATAGCAAGAAAGCGACGACTGTTGGCTGCCTGCCTAGAGGCGCCCCTAGACAAGCGAAAGGGGTAAATAGGGGGGATAAGGCAACGATAGGTCTCTCTATCTCTATCCCGCACACCCCACCACCCCCTCTCTGGTGCTCTCCTTCTGTTGGCTTGACTTGGCTTCCGTGCAAAATTCTTAATTGCACCTGTGTACGGCGTTTTCCGCTGACGCTGCCTGGGCTGGAATATCTGGATAGCGACTCGGCGCCTCGGCTTGATGGGTTAGATTAACTGCCTGACAAGTAAACCCATCCTATAGACAGACACACACACACACACATACACACACTCGCACACTTTGTTGCTGTTTCCGGGCGACTGTCAGTTGAACGTAGCAATCCAACCGTAGTTGGGGCGCGTCTCGACTTGTAATTTTTTCACGGCTTATCCCCCATGCCACAATCAGAGCCCCTGCTCAGAGTCAAGTGCTCTTGACTCACGTGCTCAGCACTCGTAATTATTTTTCTTATTGTTCGAATTAAATGCTCAAGGATTTATGTGATTTTCCTATTGCGCCCAGCGCTACTTAAGATTTCTGCCAAAAGATTTACAAAAAACAAAGCAGGGAAAAGTTATTAATTGATGTTGCATGCAGCAGGGGTCGCACCAAGGTGTGGCACCACTGAAATCAAGCAAAACACGAGCAGAAAGATAGAAAGAGAGAGCGAAAGCAACTGACACTTTACAGCTTTCTTTTTTGTGGTTTTTGCATTGACACTTGGCATAATTATTGCATTCGGAAATTGAGTTCTTCAGCGGAAATTGATTTTATAACTAAACTGAGACGGCGACGAGAACATGGCCACAAATTTCGTTTGTTAAACTTATCACTTCAAGTGTCAAACGAGTGCTCGAAAACGATTTCAGCGCAAATTCGCAAAGTTCAGTTTGGGAAGGCTTCCTAAGATCTTCCTAAAGCCAAATTAATACATTTGTTACCCTGCTTGGCTTTATTGCAATTTTGAAATGTCATTTTTATATATTCTTTACAAGAAAGCAGCGGCTATATACTCGTATATATACACTTGTTTCTCATACGAAAACTCAGATTCCAACCGATTATTCATATGGCCTAACACTCAAGAGATCATGTTGTATGATTTGTACGCAACTCGGATTAAAATATACTTGAAAAGTCGATTCAATATTCATTTTTATTAAATTAAATAGAAATCAATCTAGGGCTAAGCACAATCCACAAG
Organism: Hirtodrosophila histrioides; assembly: GCA_037075165.1. Lineage (NCBI taxonomy): Eukaryota > Metazoa > Arthropoda > Insecta > Diptera > Drosophilidae > Hirtodrosophila > Hirtodrosophila histrioides. Next base: position 1,761,162 of record JBAMCL010000036.1, read on the forward strand.
TAAATCGAGGCATTTTTGGCCAAGTTATGAGAGTTGGAAGTCTAAGCATTTCATTTAAACAGATCATTCTCTATGAATCCTTCGACAGCAGGATACAAGAATATTTTTGTGTCATGGTTTGTCATCTAGATTAATGTGGCGCTTAAATTTATAGCATATTCCAACTTTTTTTTGGCATATTTCCTCGATATATGCACCCTCCTCCCCATATTATAATATGCCAATCTTTCCATAACCATAACTTTGTCAAAACTGAACCGATTTTGATCAGGAATGTCTTTACTTTAATGCTTTGTCATCTAGATTGATGAAGCATTTCAATTTATAGCATTTTCCAAAATAGATTTTTTGGTATACTAGCTCCTATACTATCAGGAACTAGTATATGAGCTAGAGATAGTAAATTTGGAATATAGGTTCTTTTTAACTATACTCGGATGAAGTTGGATGAAAATTTCAGTTGTTTATCCCTGCAGCTCGGTAAAAAACTTTCCTTCAAGAATTTGAAAGATATAGCCTTGAGATTTCGCATGCATGAATATTGATTCCTCCTGATCTATTGTGCCAGTCGCTCAGACAAAAATCACATAAGTCATTCAAGAAACTAGTTGCAGGACTGCAAAGGGTAGTCGGTTATACTCGATTGGAGCATTCTTTCTTCTGTTAAGTGGCAAAAGTCGCTTTGTATACCTAAAATGTGTTTAAATTGACGCCTGTTTTGATAGTTCATGGGAATTTATTGCTCCAGCCCTAAAGTTAAAGCTCTGTTATTTGCTGATTGAACTTAACTGAGCTTTAAAACTTGAAAACTACAAGTCTTGAGCATCCATTTGTTATATGGCACCATAAGTGCGAAAGCACATAATTCTCAAAAGTTGCTTGATGGCGCACTGTGTGCTCCCGTGTTAAATTCAAATTTATTTGTTGGTACTGAAATTGATAACATAACTTTCTTCAGGTTTCCGCATCGTTAGCTCGTTATGCAGCGGAAAGTTTTATATTTCAACAATTTTACAATTTCCCCAATGCTACCCCCCTACTACTCTCAAGCCTCTGCCCCTGACTCCTGGCTCCTGTCTTCTATCTCCTCCTGTCCTGTCCTGTTTGTCTCTTCTATGCGAATCGCGGCGAAAATTGTGCCGAAAATTGTCATTTGAATGGTGGCTTGGAGGCGTTGGTGGCTTCTAAGGCTGCTGGTTCCTGCTCCAGTGCCAAGTAATAAATTACAAAGCGAGTCATTGGAAAAGCAGCCGCCGACGCAGCCAACACCAGCACGCAATTTACCCATAGCCCGCCTAGCCCCCTCGCCCACAAAGTTTTAGCTACTTTCTGGCTAGTGAAAATTGTTAAATTTATGCATTCACTATTTGATTTGTTAGTTGCTCTGCTGATGTAATTTATTTAGTTGACACTCGACATTAAAGTTGCTGCTTTAAGTGGCCAAACAGGGTTTCTCTGTTTCTGTTTCTGTTTCTCCCCTTGCTGAAATTGTCGAGCACTTTGCCAAAAAGTCATATAAATGTTTATTAGACTAAACAAATGTGCGCTGTCCCCCTTAAAATACACCGCACAAACACTCACACACACACACACACACAAACACACTCTTGTACACTCAATTTGAAAATATGACAATGTTGTCTCTTTATATATTCAATGCTTTTAACCCCACAATTGCAACCGAACAAAGGAAATGAATTTAGTTTTGGGGCAGCTGGATCCCAAAAGGTACAACGCTAGCACTTTTCTTATCAAGTGGTTGGGTTTCCGATGCTGGAACTGAACAGAACGGAACAGATCTAACTATTCATAACAAAGGGACACGTTGATGAGGAATTGGGTGGAAGTGGATTTTTCTTATAACAAACTATAAGGTGAAGTTCAGTGCTTCAACTATGCAGTTACCCTGTAAGCACTAGAACTTTATAACCTAAAAGACTGAATAAGCCAAAAGCTATGTACAAATCTGAATATATTCTTATATTCTTTAATTCTATTCCCACATTTCCACATATATTATTAAAAAAAAATTAAAAATCATGTATTGTACTGAAATTTGAGCCAGAACTTTACTTTATTTACTACTCTCCACATATTTAAAAATTAATGTGTTGTAATTTAATTTGCGCCATATTATATATATATTTTTTTTATTATTTATTTACATATTTTTCGAGAAATGAAGAAATAAAATATTGTAATGAAATTTGATCTAGAATTTAATTTTATTTACTTTTTTTTAAATACTTAAAAAAAAATTAAAGAAATAAAATTTTTTAATGAAATTTATGAAAGATTCGAATGTCAATTATTTTTTCTACATATTTCTAAAAAAATCAAAAAATAAAATATTGTAATGAAATTTGAGCCAGATTTGAATTTTTTAGTTTTTACCACAGATTTTCAATAAATATCTAGAAAAAGGTTATAGAAATTCTTCAATCTGCATTTCAACAGGGCTGTCTATATTCCTACAGCTTAATAAAACTAAATATATACAAAATTTTACCTCAAGGCATTGTTGAAAGTGTAGTGGGCTCAAACTACCCTATGAATTGTATATTGTACAGGGTATAAAGTGCTCATGGTTGACATCTTAGCGTTGGCAACATATGATTCGTATCCACACACTGCGACCCTTTGACATTCCCCCCATGCCACTGCCCCTGGCTTGTACCCTTCCTCCACCCCCACTTTCCCTTTCTGTATAGCAGTATTCTCTCGTAGCTTGACTGCCACAGTAAAATTTCAATTGAACCAAAAAGGAAAAAATGCCAAAATGCCGTAACGTTCGCTTTCATTTCGCTGCCACAACTAATTCGCACACCATAACAACATGTGTGTGTCCGTGTGTGTGTGTGTGTGTGTGTGGGTGTGTTTGTTCATAAACATGAAGTAAACAGGATAATAGCAATAAAATATAAGCGCCAGTCGCGCAGGATTCAAAATGAAATGGTTACAGGGTCGGGTTCGGGGTTTATGGTTGTGGATTGGGGGTAGGAGGTAGCGGGTAGCGGGTAGGGGGGGTTGTGGTTGGGTGTGGGGCTTGGGGCTGTTTTCGAGGGTTTTGGCTTCTAGTTGGGGAAGCTTCGACTCTTCTTGTCACAACATAAGTTTGACGGTTTTGGCCTCGCATTTTTATGGCTCGTTCGCGCGTTTCTGCACAACAATGGCTATAATATCTGCTACAACAACAACAAAAGCAACAATAATAACTGCAACAACAACAATCAAGCATGCTTTCCAATTGTTGTTGTTGTTGTTGTTGTTCTTGATATTTGTTTATTTCGCTTTTTGTTATGTATTGCGGGCTTGTTGTGTTTGTCGTTTGATGTTGTCGTCCCTAACTCCTCGAATCCTTGACGGTGTCTGGCGCTGTGACGGGGGAATCCGACAGGCAACTGTGACGTAATATGCCCAATAAATATGTTTTGATATTGCTTGGCTCTGTAGCTAAGAATATATATATATACCCACCCCTTCCTTGTCTTGGCTATCAAAATTTATTAAAAAATCTATGCCTGCCGGAAGTTTTCATATTGAGAATTGTCCTACTATAAATAGTTTGATTGGGAAAGGGGTGGATAAATAAGATGACATTAGGAATGGATGGGAAAATAAGAAAAAAACATGTATATCGTTTAGTTATATATAGCAGGAAAACTGCTGGACAAAATTACGAAGGACTCCTACTTAACATGGGCTGCTACAATAAACTTTAGGCTTATACAATATTTGTTCTATAAATCTAAGACCCTTATTGAAACCTTTTATAAAATTATAAATGTTATTTAAGTCAGTACAAATTTAAGTGTATCAGCGCAGTTTCTACTTCCGTTTAGTTGTGTTCAAATTAATTTTATTTATATAGTTATAACTTAAAGTTAAAGCTTAGAGTTAATATGGTCGTAACTATGTCTGCCAGGTCCTTCAGCTAGTGAGTTTTGGTTTGACTTATATACATACGTTTAATAATCATTAATTACATTATTTACAGGGTATTGAGATATTGCGCAAGTTGTGAAGCTGAATTTAGAACAGCTTATTATTTCGATTCCATTATTTTCGTTTCCAAATATATTTTAAGCGGAATTGGAAATAGAAGCATGCGGAATATAAATTTGTTTTAATTACAAGTGCTAGAAAGGGGATATTAACAGAAGACGGCTGCCGGAAATGTAAGGAACCAGGAGTTGTGGAAACCTTGGAACATCTTATATGCAGCTGCCTATCTCGCAACACTAAGACATCGATACTTCAACAAACACTGGCTCGCATCACTAGAAGAAGCGGCCGGCTGGCGTTTGCCAAGCGCACACGAATCCTACAGCATAAACAAACCTCCTAATGACCTTCAGTATCCGGCAACACTAAGGACCTACACGGTCTATTGTGACCACCATGTGGTGGTCAACCGGTTCTTCCTAACCTAAGTGCTAGAAAATGGAATAAAATGAAAGAGTTTATGAAAATCTTCAATGTACATTGCAAAATTCCTCAAGTATGATAATTGTGGTTACCTAAAAACTCTCAATATGTTATTTAAAATATATAAAAATATATATATTTTAAATACTCGCATTTAAATCCAGTTTTATGGAAGTCATGAAGCTTATGCACTTCGCTTGTAATTAGTGTTTAAAGTCTTTACATAAATAAATAATTACAATGCGTATAAACAGGTAACATATAATAAATTGTTGGATATAATCTTAAATTACCTATTATTATTATTATTATCACGAAACAATAACAAAGCGGACAATTTAAGCAAACTATAATTAATGGCCAATTAATTTAACAGCCGCCTACAGTTATTATTGTTTACGCACAATTATTAATTATGGAGCGCCGTTTAATGTCCTTGCTAAGGATAGTTACAAAATAATTAATGCCATTTGAAAAAGTGCATTTAATACAATCATTTGATAATGAATATTGAATAGTTGAGTGAATGTTTTGATTGAAGCCCGATGACTCAATAAGAAAATTCACTTTAATAAATTTATGCGCAATTTGGGGAGAAAAGGGCGAGCGGGGAGCTGGGAGCTGGCAAATGGAAATTTCGTAACAAAAGCGCATGAATTATGCGCCGCAGTCAAAGCCATAAAAATACAGAAGGCCCAGAGTATGACAAGGGGTGGGGGGGCTGTGGAGGTTGAGGGCTAGCGGACTGGAGATCTGGTCATGCCCCAGTCTGCCATATGAAGCGCCAATATTTACTTTGGCTACATTTGCAAATGGAGCATTACGAAAATAAACAAATTTTCATAAATGACAAGTACTACAAAGGGGTGCAGGGGGCAGGAGTCGCAGATGGAGCTGCACAAAGGATGCCCTGCTGACAATGTGTGTGCGAGTGTGTGTGTGTTTGTCTACGAAAAAATTTTCAATTTGAACGACGTTTCAGGCAATGGACGAGGCGGGGCTGCAATTGGGGCATGTAAATTGTCGCAGGAGCAGCAGGAGTTGGAGCTGGAGCTGGAGCAGCATCCAGCTGGCTGAGGATGAGGCAGGCAATGGCAATGGCACTGGGATATCCTTGATAGTCGATATTATTTTTCTTACGGCGCTCCATTTGTTCCTTGGCTGCAATTTGTCAACTTTGCTCGCCGTTTGCCGTCGCTGTTGCCGTTGCTGTTGCCATTTGCCGAATCGATTTCCATTTTATTGCCAAATAATGTTTTTTTACCCATAGATTGCGTCATGTTATTTATAGAGGCAGGACGCGAAAAAAAGGGGTGCGCCGTGTGCCGTGGAGTCCTGCGAATGCAGTCCTGGCCCTTTGCCGCATAAGGTATGAATTGCATGTCAAAATGTTTTATTGGCTAACCATTTTTTATGCAATTTGATAATCAGATGCGCAATAAATCGACGCTCCAAGGTGTTTCAGCCACGTTTACCTGCTGCCAACTTATCGCCAGCCAGCCCTAAGACTTTGACTAATAGCGCATAGAAGAACTTGAGAGCCTGAATACCTACCTGCTTGTAGCCTGGCTGTAGCCATTGTGTGGCCCAGTCAAAATCAGCCACCTGGTCAAACTAATTAAGGCCCTCGAACAATGGGCTCGAATACATAAATCAATCAAGCCCAAAACAACTTGACGAGTTTCATGTCGCACTCCCGGCCAACAAAGCGCCCCAACAATGATTAATCGCATTGCACGAATTGCAAATGCGTTCTAATACCCTTTCTGGCATTAGGCATGTTTAAAGCCGGCCAGCTTGTTTGCCTGGCCAATGAAATGAAGTCAAAGGCTTTAAAGAAACTCATCAACAATCAATCACAGATCTTCGAACGGGGTAAAATTTGAGATTCCTTTGAAAAAAAGCTCAAGTTATTAATATATTTATATCAGACTCTTATAAATATAACTTAACAGGCTTGAAGCCACAACAGAGCTTTGAACTAAGTGTACTTCCTGCTCTAACCAATTCTGTTTAGTAAGATTTCTAAAATCTTTTTAAAACTAAACAGCTTTGAAAGCACAGAAAGCTACCAGCTTTCTATGAAATGGTATCTTCTCTTTGTTATTCCTTTCTCTCGCTTTGATCAACTGTGTTTTGCAAGATTCTAAAGCTCTTTTTAATACTAATGAACTTTGAAAGCACATTAAAGACTCCAACTACATCATTTCTAAAATCTTTTTAAAACTAAAACGCTTTGAAAGCACATGAAAGCTACCAGCTTTCTACGGAGTGCTATCTTCTCTTTGTTATTCATATTTTCTCGCTTTGATCAACTGTGTTTTGCAAGATTTTAAATACTAATGAACTTTGAAAGCACATTAAAGCCTCCAACTACATACTATGAATGTATATGGTCTTGTCTCCTTGTTTTCCTTTTTGTTCCAAGCTAGATTTTTAGGTTATTTTATATACTAAACAAATTTCAAAGTACATAAAAGCTTCCAGCTTTGTATTAAGATGGTATCTTTGTTTAACTTATTTGTTCGCTTTAAAGCTCTTTTAAATACTGGACAGCTTTGAAAGCACATGAAAGCTGTTCGCAAAATGTAATGTACGAATAGACTGAAATCCAGCTCATTGCAAGCAAGAGCTTAATTTTGATCCTTTGTATTTCAGCCACAATTACATTGAAGTCAGCTCGCAAACAGCCTCAAGAGCATATCAAACCTTTTAGCTAGTTGTGTCTCAAATTAGCCAAACTTCCAGCTTAAACTTAATCCTATAATTAAGTGACATTTGGCGCAACTGTAATGGGAACTGCAGGTATATACTTAGAGCTGATAGTGTAATCAACGAGAAAGTCCAACTTGCTGGCCAAATATTTGACAAATTAAATATCTAAAGGATACCTTGTGTCATGTTCTCTTAATTGGATCTGCAAGGGTAAATAAGCTGTGACCCCTTTAGCTTTCACTTCGTATTTCAAATGCCATTTCGTTTTGGGTAGCATTCACGCTAATTAGCCCAGACCCAGATCCAAATCCGGACGCAGACGGCGGCGGCCGCTGGAGCCCTGCCCCAGACCCCACCCTTGTCGCAGAGGCAACACTTTTTTGAAAATAAATTCACGAATTGTAAATTGCTTTGGTGCGCATTATTTTGTGGATTATGCGCACGCCTTCCGCCCGTGGACACGCCCCCTCCTGTCTGCCCACACTGTGGGCGTTACGGCCGGCGCTTGTTTACTCTTTGCCATGACAAATGCCTGGACATAAATCTCAGACGGCACACCACTAACCCCCACAAAGCTGCCCAACCCCCCTCTAAAGGATACACCCCGCTCTTTAGCCTGCTGGTCAGCCAGGCACCAGGCACCAGGCTGACTGGCTGACTGCTTGCCTGGCAAAAGTTAATCAACATTTCATTAATTAATTTCTTTAAAAATGTCCTTCGTGGACGTCGCTTGAGAAAAATGACTCCAGCCAGACGAAGACTTGGACGCGACTTGGACGCGACTTGTGCCTTGGCTCTTTAGCAAATTATGTAAATTGGTTAAAAGCTTTTCCGGTTTTGAATTAGCAGCATCATCAGCAGCATTACGAGATATTATTCTTCACAACTTTTCTGAGTTATTTTGCTCATTTCAGCCTGGCCAGTCCATCAGGGAGGCACTGCTTGAAGGATAGCCTCGAGGGTCATCAATTTCGTATTAATATAGCTTGTTACGGTCTAGCCAAGTACCGCTGAATCTTTTTATGAGTTAACAAATTAGTAAACAAGCTCAGTTTTGTAAAGAAAATATAGTAAACTAGCTGATATTGCCCGGCCTCGCGGGTGATCTCTTTCAACATTCTTCTTTGTCAAATTCGCTTATACTAATGAAAAGAAATTTGGGGGGGGGGGGGGGAAAAAAATTGGTGGACTTCCCTCCCCCACACACACACACACACACACACACTCACTCGTGGGGTTTTTTTTTTTTTTTTTTTTTATATTTTTTTTCTTTTTTTTTTTTTTTTTTTTTGTTTGGGGGGGGGGGGGGGGGGGGGGGGGGGGAACAAAAAATATTATTTTTATATTTCTCCGGTTTGGGGAGATTTTTTTATAAATTTTTTTTTCTTTTTTTTTTTTTTTTTTTTTTTTTTGACAAAAAATTCCTTTTTTTTTTTTTATTATTTTAAGCTTAATTAACATAAAGATATTTTTAGCATAATACAAATATGCCAAATTAAATTTAACTTTCCCAAATAAAATTTACTCAAAATTATTTTGAAAATATGATTACCAGAAAAAAAAGCTGTATTTCGTAACAAAACGTTTATTACTTTGAATCGAAATTTAAGTAAATGAAAATACTATTAACATAATACAAATTAGACGAATTAAATTTGACTTTCCTTAATAAATAATATATTTACTCAGAAATATTTAAAAATGCTAAAAAAAATATATATTCAGATTAGTGCAAAATCTGTATTTTGTAAAAATCATTAATTTAAATATAATTAAAAATAAAAAATTTTACCTTCCACAAAAATAATTATATTTTATATTTTTTTGCGCACCACTTTTGTATTTTTTTATTTAATTTTAAATTGTATAAAATCAAATATAAAAAAAACAAGCGATTAAAAAACTGTTTAATTCAATTTTTTTAATTGTTTTTTATGGCGTTTTAATAAAATGTTCGCTTAACTGTACGTTATATTAATTTCTAATAATTGAATTATGGTGGTGAGTTCTTGGCCTCTTCAATAATATTAGTAATCATGGTAAGAGCATCCCTGGTTCAGACTAATTAGATCTTAAGTTTAGCAAATGCGTGTACAAATTGATGAAATGAAAACTTGAGTTTTGCTTTGTGTTTGTGCCAATTAAGAATGCAGCGTGAAAATGCAGTGGAATTTCATTAAATTTCATTAGACAATGTGATTAGAGAGTGAGTGACGAGCGGGCGGGCGGGTGAGAGAGGGGAGTCATGAGACAAAGGCCTAGAGGCGATGAATGTGACTGGACAATGGCGCAGAGACTTGAGGACACTCAAAGTGCATTTAATTAAGCACGCAGAGCAGCAAAACGGCGGGGGATGTGGTATGTGGGATGGGGGACTGTCAAGCGGTTTGGAAGGGGTGTAGGGGGAGGGGGGTATCAACAAGAAATGAATCAAAACAATTGTAAATACTGAAACACAAAAGCAATTAGTGACACACAAAGCGGAAGTGCAAAAAGTGAAGCTGTTGAAAATAACTCGACAAAAAACAAAAAACGGCAATCACTGCAGGACTGAGAGGTGGGGAGGGGTGATGGAGGTAGAGTTGTGGCGAGTAGGGCGAAAGAGGGTCGCTGTTGTCTATGTGCAACGCGCAGGCCAGCAAATGGGGGCAATGAGTGCACAAGGCGCCAAAATAAACAAAGCGCAGTGTTTGTTAGGCTACAGCCTGATGAAAGAGCAAAGGGAGAGGGAGAGGGAGAGGAAGGAGAGGTAGGTGGCCAGAAGAGGGAATGTGAGGGGCACTGTGGCATCCGCAACTGAAAAGTGGCCAATGTAAATCTAATTAAAAGCAAAACAAAAGCCACTCTCAACATGCCACTCAAATTATAATGCATACAGAGAATGAGAATGAGATATGCGGGGACAGAGGGGATTTGGAGGGCTAAGAGCCAGGGTAACAGGGGTGCTGAGTGGTTAGGCTTTTGGTTGGTAGCCCACAGTGGTTCAGCATAGGCCTTAAAAAGATAATTCAAACACAATCTTAACTTAGAAATTCTGTTTTTAAATAGATTATTATTAAAGCTGTTTTATTCTATATACGAGTATATATAATGATTCATAATATATATGATTCATAGAAACTCAATCGCATAAACAGCTGATCCTTAATTCCATCCTTATCATGGGGCGCTGATATCCTGCTATACTCCTCAAATGTCAGTTAGACTTGTACGCTTTATAAGGAATATATAGAGATTTAAAATACAAGATACTTAAATATCTCTCGATTCAGTCTTATCATACTTGTTTTTACTATAACCTAATCTGATTCAGCGAGCTCTGATCGCAAATACAGCTGCTCCTTGATCCAGTGTTTGTTGCGGGGCGTAAAGTTTTTGCTCTCCTCGTCATACACCAGGCACACAATATCCTTCAGGCTATCCAGAAAATTATAGAACTCTACCATGCCATAGGTATCGTTGTCCAAGTCTGGACTTCTGCTTCTCATACATCCCACAAAAATGTCACACAATGAATCCATGCAATCTCCGATGCTGGCAAAGTCGTAATAAACGCGAGACTCCGCATTTTCTCCTGGTTGCATCAACAGAATCGTGTAGCACATGGTCTATAGGGTTTTAGGTTCACAAAGTTAGTTGAACAAAATCAAATCGAATCGTTTAAACTTTGAAATTTGATGAACAACATAAGAGAATTGTTTGGGGAACACTGTAATTCAGTACACGCTTATCACAGAGCACACTCGGATATATTTATAAACAAAATTTTTGGTGAATTAACAATTTTTACAGAGGGATATTTTTTTGGATCAACGTTATTATACCAGACTTGCTTAAAATATTTAAAATGCTATTTTGAAGAACTTCACAAAATCCAATAACAGGAATTTATTTATTTATTTATTTATTAAAAGTTAGATATACATTTATAAAAAGTATATCTAACTTGAGTAATATAGCACTGGCTACTAGGTCCTTCGGTTAATAGCAGGAATTGAATACAGATCTTACTTAGATATCTTGTACATACTTCTAGAACTCATCTGCAGTTAGAAGACAGTTTGCTATAACAAGTACCTATTTGTCTATTAGAAAATTTAGGCAAAATCTAGGTCAGATGGGAATGTATTTCTGCACATTCCTAAATCTCTTTCCAGAGAAAATTGAATTTTGGTTTTAATAAGAAGCCATGTCCCACTGTGCGGCAGTTGCATTCACTGAGCCTGAGCCTCACAATGAAGCAGCGACAAATGCCAACACGGAAATGCATAGAATTTCATGGAGCGAGTCAAGAGAGATGTCCCTGTGCCATCTTCCCTCCCCAAATGCAACTTCCACATCCGCGTCCGAATGCGCGTTCGCATTCGTGTGTTCAACTTGAACGACGCGTCGTTGTCCTGGCCAGGTCCTGGCGACTTGGCGCTGCCATTTGGGCGCTTTTTGGCACATGAAGCAACGTTGTCGCATCGTTTGCCAAAATCCGCATTAAATTTATGCAATTTTGTTGTACAACAGAACGTAGCTAAAATGTTAGTACCACGGCCAGTTTTCTTAGCCATGTGCCAAGCATTTTTGGGGTGGACAACAAGCACCACGGGCTGCATTTCCACTGATGTGATAGCACTGACGATGATCCTGGCAAGGATTTGCCCCATTGCCATTGGCTCATCCGGCTCAGGTTTCGGCCGGGTTTGCCTTTTGGCAAGCGCCAAAGCCAAGAAAAATCAGCCAAAGGAAAACAAGCCCAGCAAACTAAACAAACAAACGTTTTGCCCACTTTTGGCTGTGATTTTGCAATTAAATAGATTTCCTGCTAGAGGGATTGCACTGAAGGAAGGGACTCCCCTTCGTTCTTGGTCTTGCAGCAGAGTTCAATGACAAATTCATGTACCATCTGCAATGGGCACAGGCCCTGGCACATTTAGCCGACTATTTATATGCCGCCTTCTGCATTATTTGCAGTTCATTTGGCCAGCTCCTAGAATATATACAGCCAGCTACGAGTATGTACCATACATATATTATATATGCCATATAAACATTTTGTGTATATTGCGGAATTGCTCTAGAAATGGGTCTCCATTGTATGCCCAATTTATTTGTAAGCAATGCGCAGAGTACATTTTCGTTGCAATTATTTTCCGTATAATAAATTGGCAGTTTTACATATGTTGTTAACCTTTAAATGAGCCATACTCATAACTCTTATTTATATATTGACATTTCAGCTACTTATTTATGTATTATATGTCCTGAAAGTCGCAACTTTATGGGTTGCTAATTCCCAAGTGCTTCAAGCAATTTGACTAAATGCTTTACATATTTTTAGCTGAAGATAAAATACAATTTCAATTTATATAAATAATTTAACTTGATGATTTCTACGAAGTGCACAAAACGTATTTTATACGAGTAATTCTCATGTGGTTCCAGCTAATTGATGGATGGCTTCGTTACGCATTTTTACATTTGAGCTAATTGCTCAGCTCGCTGAAGGTAATGCTTTTTATACTTTTCAATGGTTTGATCAGAAAATGAGTAACAAATTAAATAAAAGCGTTGTTAGACCCAATAAATATATGTATTTCTGATCAGCATCAACTGTAGAGTCGATCTAGATTCCATCTTTAATGTAACTTAACAGAACTTACTAATGGTGCATACTCGGTCGGATCGTATCACAGTATCATATAGCTATCATAGGAACAATTGGTCAAAAATAGAGTTGTTGTATGAAAAACTTACTTTCTTTTAACTATGAAGATATCCTGAACAATCTTACCAATTCAAAATTTCAATAAGTTTTGTGCAAGCTCACCAAAGTTGATCAAAACTTACCTACTATATCAAATAGCTGCCATAGAAACGATCGGTAGAGAAGTAAGCTGTTGTAAGTGAAACTCTTCTGTTTTTCAAGATATCTCAAACAAAGTCAGCAATTCTAATGGTGCGGTCACACGATATGGCATTTTGCCACATATGGGGCAGTCGGCAGTTACCATAGCATGTGAGTATGGTATGGCAGGCTGCCACATAAATTTTGTGATGAGATACCTGCTCACACGATATAGCAAATCAAAGATTTCTTTGGTAGAAAAGTGCCATATGTAGCAATATATGTAACCTATCTGCTTAACAATTATAATAATTTAAATGTCAACCGAATAATGTAAAACAAAATGTGACCACACTTCGTATACTCAGCAACTCTGTTAATCGATATTAATATATGTACACACTTTTTATCGATAAGAAGAAAGAAGAAGAATAAAAGCGGGCATTCGTTGAGATAAACTTGAAGGAGTAACAACGCTGTGTAAAAAATATATATTATAACTGCAAGCAGACGAAAAGTAATCTGGTTCTACACATATAAGTTTATATGTTAGAATATTTAACATATATTCTTACTTTTGCCATATACAATTTTTGACGGTTGATTTCGATAACAATATAACATACTATATGTGGCAAAATGCCATATGGTGTGACCGCACCTTAATTTTCGGCATGCGCTGATCAAGTTTTATCGAAATCAGATTATTACGTGTGTATCGTATATCATTTAGAAACGATCGCTCAAAAACTGAGCTTTTTTATAAGCACCCTTTTTGTTTTCACAAAGATTTTAAGCAAACTAGGCAATTGGGAGTTCTATACCTTTTTGTATACCTTTTATAGTTAGATAAAATTTGATTAAAGCCGCTTTACTATATCATATAGACTGGCATTGGAACAATCAGTCGTAAATTGAGTTTCTGTGTAAAAAATACTTTCTACAATGGTATTTTTAGTAGTCAGGTACCACTAGGATAGCCGTACCTTCTGGGTATGGCTCACTGGCGACCTTTATAAATCAGAAGTATTTTAGGGCTTAACTTAATTTCTACCTAAAAGTTAGCTAAGCTATAAGCAATGTAAAAAGTAAAGATGAAATAAGAGTTTTAAGAGTAATTTTTACAAGTTCTAATATCTTGATAACTTTCACTCAAATATGACCTACTGTTCAGCCATTTTATACCCAATCAAATTTAGCGATAGAGTTTTCAGCTGGTTAAAGCTATTGTCCTGCTGCTTTTCAGCTGCTAACAATGGCAGCAACATAATTCAAGCTGAATATGTTGGTAATTCAAGGCTCATCCAATGTGCCAATGGAATTGGTATTTGTCACTGACAATTGACAGTGGAGGGGTGTGCAGGGTGTGCGGGGTGTGCAGGGTGTGCGGGGTGTGCGAGGTTAGCTGATAGAAATAAGTAATGCCGGTATATGCTATAGATTTGCTGTTTGTCAGTGTCGAGGCGTTTTATTATGCCAGCGGGCCACATTGAAACATTTGAGTGAATTTATTAACGCGACACATATATGACATTTGACACATTGTGCAAGTTCCGCTGCGTGCTTAACTGTGTGTGAGATGGTGTTTCTGTGTGTGTGTGTGTGTGTGTGTGCGGGTGTGTGCGTAGGTGTTTGTCATTCGCATTAGACGATGCACAGCACGTGTTACAGTTGCTGGTTGCCTTCGTCTACGCCTCCGCCTCCGCCTCCACCTCCGCCAGCTGCTGTCAACGTTGGGCTCATAAATCGCAAATTATACACGCAGGCACGCCTACATGCCCCGCCCCTCCCTCACACACACACACACACATACACTGCCGCGTCGAGGTTTGCCTTTCTTTGTTCTTCCGCTCAGCCGCCCTGCCTCCTCCTCGTCCATTGCAGTTGTGCATCAATGCGCTGTGGAAAATGGAAAATGCACTCGGAAATTCGAACGCTCAACTTCACACATTGTCTGCGTTTTATTGCATTAGTCCTGCGTGTGTGTGTGTGTGTGTGAGTGTGTGTATTGTTATTGTTGTTGCTGTTATCATTGTTGTTGTCCTGCCGCTGATATGACGCCGCCCGCAGCCGCCCCATACCCGCTGCGCGCAAGCTTCAAGCTAAAACCAAACAAACAACATTTTCGTGATTTCCACAACAAAATTTCAATAGCCGCTAAATTTTTCTGTCATTCGCAGGCCACATTTTAGCGAAATGTATTTTGAATAACAAAGTTCAAAACATAAATGTTTAACCACTTTTAAATATTAAGACTGACCTAATTAAGTTTTTTCTCAGGGGGAATAAAAATAAATAAAACAACAAACTACATTTTAAATAAAAGTTTTTTGAATATGACAAACCAAAATTCTTAAATTCGTAACCATTTTGTTATGTTCAAAGTTAAAGGAATATATTCTTGAGTTAAAAACATAATAAACTGAAGAGACATGAAGTGCAACATCCATAAATAAGTTTATGTTTGAATTTAAAGCTCCACTTTTGTTTGAAATTTCACTAAATTGAACTAAGGTTTTCCCTGGCAACTTGATGGGGCATTTTCCCAAGTGGTTAAGAGTTTTCTTTGTCCACCTTGCAAGGCATTTTCTTACAGCATTTTGCGAATATTTTATAAGTAGATATTTGTCGTGAGCACTTGTATTTGTATTCGCACTTTTGTATTTCTGTAGTAGTTTTGTGCACATAAGTATTTATTAAAAAATGCTCAAACAATGTTAGCGAAGCATAAAGCATGCCATGGCAAACAGTGCGTATGCGCAATATGGAATTGGCTTTATTGAAATTCGCATGAAAATCAATTTGCCAAAGGGCCAGGACTTTCTGAGCGCCATAAAAGCGAACGTTCTG
This sequence comes from Hirtodrosophila histrioides, assembly GCA_037075165.1. NCBI lineage: Eukaryota > Metazoa > Arthropoda > Insecta > Diptera > Drosophilidae > Hirtodrosophila > Hirtodrosophila histrioides. Next base: position 1,776,991 of record JBAMCL010000036.1, read on the forward strand.
CTCCTACTCCTGCTCCTGCTTCCTGTTCCTGTTCCCCCCGTTCCTGTTCGCTGTGGTGCGCACTTGAAACGGGCTGCAGCAGCGATTTTGCTATCAATTTTAATATCACATAAAACTAAAGGCAGCCCAGAAAGTCAAGCGGGCGCGAAAAACAACAGTTGCCGCCCCTCCAAAGGGCGAGAGAGCGCAGCGAAGGGTTCAACTATTGAAATTTTATCAAGTGCACATAAAACTCAAAAAGCCATGATGATGTCGGGTGTACTGCGGGGGCAGAGAAGTAGAAGAGTAGGAGGTGGTGGTGGTAACGAGTGTTAGCTGCAACTATTGTAAAACATTGACAATTTCCGTCACATCTCTGGGGCTAGTGCAAAATGGCAAATCAATAAAAACAAATTGAACTCGAATTCAATAATAAAAATATATATATATGTATATACTATAGAAATAAAGGGAGGGCAAAGAGGGGCTTAGTGGGGGAAAGAGCACAACTAAAGCAAAAACTTTAACAATGTTTTTAAAAAGATATACTCGCTGTGAATGCTGTACGTGATCCCACGCCGACTTTTGCAATGGATTAGGGCAATTGAAGCTGAAGTGAGGCGTTGGCGGGGGCGGAAGTTGAGGGAGGGGGGGAGAAAGGGGCAGGGGCAGGGGCAGGGGCAGGCAACGATGAAATCAAGTCAAGAGCGACTTGGCAACTTCTGCTGCTGCGGCTGCTCAAGCTAATAAAAGCCAAAATCAATGCCAATATGTGAGGGTGTGTGTGTTGTGCGATGATGTGTGTGCGCGCGTGTGTGTGTGTGTGTGTGTGAGTGTGTATGTCAAATGCGATAAAATTTGGTCAGCATAAGGTTCAAATACTTTTATAAGGTGCTGTTGAAATGTATTTGTTGATTGCTTGGGTTTGGTTTTTATTTGCAGCTCGTTGTGCTTTCTATTTGCTTTTTATTTTTGATTTTTTTCTTCTATTTTTTTGGCTTGTGCCTTTCTTGTGGTCAACTCGTTCGTAGCCAGGAAATTGCCAAACACATGGCACAAAACAAGCCAACTAAAAAAGGATGAGAGCGGCTAAAGGAGGGAGAAAGGTCAAGCTGAGCGAAAGAAATGCGATTCTACACATGGTTTATGCTTCCTATATATATACGCCTTTATATGGGTTAGTTCTTGGCTGTGTTGTGTGTGTGTTGTGTGTTGTATGTGTGTGTGTGCGTGGGCCTGGTCAACAGCTTGGCAAAAACTAAACCGCTGCATTCATAAAATGGCCCAAAAAAAATAAATATAAACCCCAAATATAAACAACCACATCAATAAAGCAAAATTTTAATATAAATAACTAAAGTTTAATATTGTTCCGAGCATCGCTTGAATGCCCATATAAACCATGTGTGTCGCGTATGTGTGTGTGTGTGTGTGTGTGTGTGTGTGTGTGGTTCATGCGTGCCTGTAGTTTCGTAAAATGTGTGAATTTTTGGCCAGCTTCATATTTAAATAATTGCTTCACATGTTTACTGCAGCCCCAAAGCAAACAAAATTTTCAAAAATATTCTTGCATTATTTTAGTAGAACATTGTAAGCCGAAGATGCGAAAGTGCATGATGTTACCACCCTCAAGCCCTCCCGAACAGGATCTTGACATAAACTCTGAGCACAAAAAAAAAAAAAGAACTCCCATACCTAACTTAATTATGTCCTGCAATCCTCCCCTAAAATTAGCTTCAACATATTATTTCTATGTACCCACTAGACCTAAATCAATTTATTAATGTAAGTTCTGATTAGATTTAGTTTTTTTCTAAGGTCACAGGACACTTATCCCAGAAGATTTCAATAAAAAAGGAAGAGCATGAAGGGAAGAGCATAAAAGGAAAAGAAAGGAAGGCTCTTCTGCACAGTACTCAACTAGCAGATACCCAGCACTTTAGTAATAGGTATTCCTGACCTATTTCACATTCTTATAGAGTTCTCGTATGTAAAGCAAACATATTAGCTAAATAATACATAGGTATACTCGTATATGTAACCTATCTGAAAACTATCGACAGTATTCTCGCTCGATAAATGCAATAGTCGTAAGTTTCTACAATCGATAGCTGAACATAATTTAATAGGTATATTAAACTCTTAAGTTTGGAGCTTATGATTATTATATTATTATTTTATTATTATTATTATAATATTAGGTATTCACTTAACTCCAAAACTTGGACGACCATTAATTTCTTGAGAATCGCAGAGAAGGGCGATCATCTGTAGACCTCCAAAAGAGGCAATTGTAGAGGAGCTGTGTTAATCCTTGAGAAGCGCAGAGAAGGGCGATAACTTAGAGACCTCCAAAAAAGCCAATTATACAGGACTTGTTTTAATTCTTGAGAATCCACAGTAGGTAATTCTATTGCACTATCATGAATTCTTGAGAATCGCAGAGAAGGTCGATCAGCTGTAGACCTTCAAGATAGATCATTGTACAGAAACACTAGTTATTCTGGAGAATCGCAGAGGAGAGCGATCAAGTGGATTCTTCCACAATAGGTAATTCTATTGGAATACCTTGAATTCTTGAAATTCGCAGAGAAGGGCGATCAGCTGCAGACCTTCAAGATAGATCATTGTACAGAAACACTAGTTATTCTGGAGAATCGCAGAGAAGGGCGATCAAAAGGAATCCTTCACAATTGGTAATTCTTTTGAGCAACCTTGAATTCTTGAGAATCGCAGAGAAGGGCGATTACCTACATATTTCTACACACTTTACAAGTTCGGAGTTTCCTTCGGCTGTGTGTTGCAGACATTTTCCACACTTGACTTGCACCTATTGTTGAATCGCAAGAAATGCGCGTTATTGAGAGTATTTATTAAAGAGGAGTTTTGGTTAGGATATGCTGAATATGAGTTTGCTTGGCAACTGATGTCAGGCAATTGTCTGACGTATGCACTTCGTTTCGCTTTCACCTTTCACCCACTTTCTATGGCCATAGCCTCAATTCAGCTTAATGACACACAAAAAATGTTGAGAATGATATCTTTTAAGTTTCAGCTTCTGCTTCTTGTTTACTTGTAGTTCTTTCATTTGGTTGCTTTTCAGACACATAAATAAACTTGTCACACGCAGCAGCGAGCTCAGATAAAAAGCCAAAAAAAAGTTGCTTAGCTTTTGGCTGCAGGACGTGAGGGGGGCGGTGTGTGTGTGTGTGTGTGTGTGTATCACCCTCCAACCCCCGCCCTGATCAACCCCCTAGTCGTGCTCATTAAGTGCAGAAAAACGCCTTTTCACTGTCATTGATGTCATTCACGTGCTGGCAAAAAGCGCACAGTCGCCAGACATGTACCATATACATGCAGAGAATTGTGGCGAGTTGAAGTGAGAGGGAAGCAGAGAAAGAGAGAGAGAGAGAGAGATTGAGGGAGAAAAGCGAGAGGAGTGTGGGAGAATTGGAAAAAGTATGGTTGCTGTGGCAGTCGCGACAGACATTCGAGTTTCTCGCTCATTAACCGCGCGCGTTGCTGACACGCTTGAGTTATTTTCAATTAAATGTCGATGGAAAAACTCGTGACACACACCCACACCCATCCACACAAACACCACACACACACACACACACACACATTTGAGTGGGTGTGCATAAATTAAAACTCATTCGCGTTCCGTGTCCTCGATGACGGCACTCATAACACGCGCCCATCCAGCATTATGAAGAGCAATTGTCTTGCGGCTGAAATATTAAATGGAACATGCCACATACACACACAAATGAATATACAAATATAATATTTAATTCAGCGCGACATATGAATACGCGTCACACAAAACTCCCAAAATAAAAACAAAAATTGTTCTAATACTTAAATACGTGTAAACTCAGCTAATTTCCTTCTCCAGCGGCTTGATTGATGATTCCATTGATTTGGCACTCCCAAAGTTTATCAAGCGAGTTTAGGCCAACGATTCGCCTAACTGAAGCATTCCCTTAAAGCACTCGTAAACATCATTTATTATTATCTTATGTACGAGCGACTGCCTTTGAAAATATAACATTTTAATGAGCATTCGATTTTGATCATTTGATTTGCAATCGAAAGTACAAATTAAATTCTTGGCTATAATATTTATGGGTACAATGAAATCTTCATAAAAGTAAAACAGGCGAAGAAAAAAGGTCAATTAATCTGAGTTTAAATAGAAATAAACAAGAAAGAACAGCCAAGAAGCTTTCATTGGCATACCAAGTATATTATTTGTATGGGTGAGAAAAAAAGTGGAGCTAAAACTGAAATCTATGAAGAATTCCAAGAAAATTTCACTAAGAAACTATGGGTCTTTGATCTAAAGTAAAGATCTAAAGTAAAGATTTGAGTAGGTATTTTCAAAAACTGCATAGATTTGATGGAAAACAACTTGTTGTTATTAAAACCAAACATGAAATATTATTAATTCGGTCTTGTTTTGAATAATCAGGCCTGTTCGGAATTCCACTCGAATATTTTACATTCAAATCTTACATTTTAAAATCTCCCTCCTTTTCACTAATGTTTTTGTTTCTAGCCCGGTTTGCTTTAAAGAAATTATGTAAAGTAATGAAAAACATGCAACTCCTGCTATAGCAGACAAAAAACAAATATAATTGCTCTTTTTAGACCAATTTATTTAATGTATTCTTAAATTTCATTCAAGAGTGTCCCGTAGAAGCCCAGTGACTGTTATGAGTGAATTCTTGACGATTGGTATTATGTCGGCATTAATAGGGACTGCCTGACATTGAGTAGACATTGCACTATAGGTAATTTCGACACTTTTTCGGATATAAAGTCATTTTTTCAAAGTATTTAAATTAACTAACTCTTGTTGGTAATCTATTAGGAATACCTCAAACCACAATGTTGCATATCAGAAATGTTAACATTGCATTCTGCTGTTAAGATAACAATGCATTGTGACAGTGTAGAAGAGGAAGAGAGTGTCAAACACTTGATCTGTCACATGTCCATTACCTAGGACGCTATAGTCTTGATAATGTATCGGATATAACTCAGCTTGGGATAAATAATTTCGTTTAAGTGATAAACTCCACTAATTGGTTGAAAGGGGATCAGACTGTTTAAAAGATGTCATATGGTATCATGGCAAGTTGCCAATTCTGGGCTAAGTGTTGTGTAGAAGAACTATCAGTTTTTCTGCTCCAGGCAACTTAGCCTAACCTAACTTAACCCATCAAGAGTGCAACACATTTCTCTGTGTAATGGATTTCACGCATGAATTCGAGCCAGTTCTATTGACAAACTTCTATACACCTTTTTGTAACCAAAGTCTAGGCTATCGAAAAAGCTGCATAAATGAAATTATTCTACACTCTGTGCCACATTTTAAAAGGCATACCTTTTAAATATGCAAGTCATTAACATGCTGGCAGAAACAAAATTAGCGTATAGCACAGTTCCCGCCGCAATTTACACACCCCTTCCAACCGCCACGCGGCGTATGCGTAATATTGAACATTTCTTGCATATTCTCCACAGTTTGCATAGCATACTTTCAGGGGTGCAACCCCTCTTTAGCTTAACCAGCTGCCAATTATAAAAAATTAACTCGTAGTACAAAACTCAAATGCCACGCCCCCTTGGGGGAAGGATTGGGGGGCGAAACACGTGAGCAGCGGCCGCCTTTTGCATGCGCGTAATTTATTTGTAAATTTCATGTAATTTATGCAATGCACACACACACACACACACACAGGCACACAGTGATATAGATACAAATACAGATCCCCAGGGTTTTGTTTTGTTTGTGTGTGTGTGTGTGTGTGTAAACCAATTAAATGGCAGTCGACGTGTTTTGTTTGCTTTACAGTTTTGTTGTTGTTGTTGTTGTTGTTTTCTTTTATTGTTGTTGTTGCGCTGATTTTATGTAGTTGCCACATGCCGCATGCCGCTGGCCGCATGCGCTGCCTAAAGTTCATTTTGTTTGGCATTTTACGTGTCTTAGATAATTTGTCCAACACGCACACACACACACACACGCACATACCAATTTAACGCTTCAGTTCGGCTTTAGAAAAAAAAAGAAAACGAAAATGTTTATTTAACGTTGATTTATGCAAAGCTGAGCAAAGATAACGCGCTGCGGCTCGCCGCTTCCTGCATCCCTGAGACCCCGCCTCCAAAAAAGTATCCTGTATTCTGGGCAGTCAAACCTGAAGCGTCCCAATTCCTTTCTGACCATGTTGCCGTTGATGATGTGCCTGCGCCTGCTCCTGTTGTTACTGGCTCCTGGTTCCTGTTTGTTGTTGTGTTTGGGCTTTTGTTTCGCTTTGATTGTTATCACGTTGTGTTAACGAGAACTGTGGCTGCTAGTTTCGCGTTTTGTTTGTTTGCCTAACGGTATATGTGTGTATATGTGTGTGAAGTGTGTGTGTATGATGCTTATGCCGCCTTGTAAGCAAACAGCACCCTCATCATCAGCATCATCATCATCATCAGCAACAGCAGCAGCAGCAGCAGCATCAACATTGCATTCAGCATGTTGTTACAGACTTTTGTTTAACATTGCCCAACCGTTAAGTGATCTTTGTCATTTTGGTGGCACACACACACCCCCCCTCCGCCACACACACACACACTTGTCACAGGCTGTTTAGCTGAAGTGTCCTGTTTGTGTGCTTGGGCCTAAGAGTTGCTGCCAGTTGCAGATAATGCTTCATAAAATTAAAGATTCCACACGTACTTTAAAATCCCATTACAAAGCGCTAACAAGTTTTCACAATCTGCTAATTTACATAGATCCTAGGCTTTTATGTGCTAAGAAATTGAATAATTTCTTGGTAAAATTTTAATAATATAATTTAAGCAAAAATTGATATTCAAATATGAATAAAATATGAATGCCCAATCAATATAGAGGAGAAATCGTACCAAAATGAAGCTCTGCATGGAAATCGATTCAGTTTTGACAAAGAAGTTTGAAATGTAGCAAGACTTGGAGTAGGAAACTTTTTAAGGCCAAATTTTTTGAAGTTTTGGCATGCATTTAAACCAAAAAATAAAATATCTTCAGAACAAGTTTTGAAAATATTCCGCATGGAAATAGGTTCAGTTTTGGCCAAGTTAAGTGAATTGGAAAATTGGGCAGAGCTGATTTTAAGGACAGAGCTTTTAGTTTAAGTTGCCACTGAAACTAGCGCAAAACTTGTTTAAATAAAATATTCAAATTTTTTAACAAAAAAAAAAAGTTATCTAAAATAAAAGTCTTGTATTTTTGGCGAGATATTTTGACCGAAAAAACTACTAAGGGGTCGTTCACATATTACGTAATCATCAAGGGGGTGGGTGGGGGTCAGCCAAACGATGACTCTTGATTACATAGGAGGGAGGGTCCACCAACATTTTTTTCAAAATTCGGCAAGAAATTTAAATTAAAATCTTCTCGTAAGCATTACAATTGAGAAAAATAAAGAAAACATTAATAAAATCATAGAATTCCTTAAAAAATCTAACATTTACCACGAAATTTAACTAAAATTTCAAAACACAATAAACTCTTTAACAATCTTCATACCAAATCTCAACGCTCTAACTACATATATGAAAATACTTTTGTTAATATAAAAATTACTAACATTAGTCCTTGTATATATCTTTCATATTGCATTTTAATTTGTACCTTACACGCACTATAACATATCTACAAATAACAGTTACCATTTCTGGTGATATACCATTCTACAAACTATTAAGGTTTACTTTACACATACGACATCATCACAGTTACACGTGGATATAAGCACACAGCTAAACCAAAACTCTTGATAACAAATAGCCGAAGGCGCTCGGTAGCCAGCGCTATAAAAACTACTTGTTAGTTTAATATTTGAAATTAAGCTATCAATATTAATAAATAAATAACTCGTAAATAAATTACAATTGAGAAGAAAACTAAATTTGATCATAGCAGGCTTTGGTTGGAACTGACTTTGATAATAATTTGAACATAACGTAGTGGGAAATGCCTTGGTTGTCACTGATTTTGCTACGTGTTTTAGCCAAGTTAGTTAAGAGTTCAGTCTCGTTTGATTCTCAGTACTGTAAGCATCGTGCAGTGTTTTTTGGCTAAGATGTGAAAAGTTCAATTCAAAATTTCAGTGTTTCATTCAGTATGTATAAAATAAAATAATAGATCTGACATTTCTAAATTAATTATATTGACAGTTTATGGACTTCGGATTGGAAAAGTGCACGGTTGATCGACATCCATTTCACTACCACAAAATTTTATTTGAAGATAATTGTTGATTATTAGGTACAATTTATTTATTTTCGATATCTATATTCGATATTAATAATTTATATTTTCAGAGTATAAGTACAATTAGGATTTTTATAGAATTTTGTCAAGAGAGCTTGAGATGAGATGTTTCTTCTACTTTGATTTACGTAAAGTTTAAAGTAAGCTTTCTACATATTCTAGATATTAATACTTTTTATTTTTCAGACTGAAATCGTATAGTAAAAACTTTGGAAAACGGTTTTATAATCCGCATGAAAATCTAATGTGTGCATAATATAAGGTAAGTTGTGTATCCTTGAGGAAATATAACTATGAAGTTATATTTAGTAGACTATTCTTCTTCTTAAGGATGCCTTGCATCAGGAAGTTGACCTACTGAGGACATTATAGCTGAAAGCTGTAATTTTATATACTCTATATTTTACAGATAATTGAATATGAATAACTTTTGGAAACGGTTTTATAATCCGCATGAAAATCTAATGTGTGCGTAATATAAGGTAAGTTGTGTATCCTTGAGGAAATATAACTATGAAGTTATATTTAGTACTCTAGTTAACAACTCAAGGTTCTTTTAAGGATGCCTTCTTGCATCAGGAAGTTGACCTACTGAAGACATTATAACTGAAAGCTGTAATTTTATCTAGTTTTCAACCTAGCTTATGGTACAATTTAATTTGATATTTTTATTTAATATTAATACTCTATATTCTACAGATAATTGAATATGAATAACTCTTGGCAACGGTTTTATAATCCGCATGAAAATCGACTGTGTTTATACCCTGCTTTGATTGGCTTCAATATGGTAACAGATTGACTTAATTTGCCTCTTTCAACACCCAATTAAAAGCCTTTCCTCTTCTCGGGTATATTTATAAAGCAGTCGTTGAGTGCCATTCATGAAAAGTGTGTGCAACACGCGGCAAGAGCAGCGAATTGATGTATGAAGTGCACAATTAAAACTGAATTGGATGCAACATTTTTATCGGCATTGATTCAATGTAAATTGCTAAATCATAATAAAGTTAAATGTTACATTGTGCACTTCCTTAAAGACCACGCCCAGATAATTACGTGCAGCTAAATGTAAAAAATGTGTAAATAAAATAGCAAGGGAAAATGCTGAAAAACGAGGCAGCAAATTTTGAGCGGCCACATTTGGTGCACACACACGCATACATATACAGACACACCAAATAGACACTAGTAGCAACACGCATAGAAGACACAATAGAGAGCAGAGTAAAGTAGTAAAAGGAAGCGCTGCTGGCGCTCGTACACATTCTGTGTAAGTAATTTGCATACCGGATCAATCTTGAAAAATTAATGGCTTCCCAGACAGATAATGGTAGACCACACACACACGCAGAGGCATGCTGAAGGAAGACGGGGCAACGAAATACGACGACGACGACGAGGATGCCACCAGCAGAGGCAGAGGCAGCAACAGCAGTAGCAGTACCAGTAGCAGCAGCGAAGCGTGTTGCGTTGTTGCCTCAACGCAAATGCTGAAATATTACGTATACGCAACGTTGCTGCGTCTCTCAGTCCCACTCTCTCTTTCCTTCTGCGGTTTTCAGCAATATTACGTAGCGACCACAATGCGTCGCCGTCGTCTGCGACGTTGACGACAATGTCGAGTAGCATGGCAACGTGTGACTTGCTCTTGGCTTGTGGTTAACATTTTGTGGGCGTGGGCGTGGCCATTTGCCTTGGATTGTCGGAAATGAAGCGCCCATGTGTCGGGAGCTGACTCACACTGCCTGGCCAGACAGTCAGGCGGGCAGGCAGGCAAGCAGGCAGAATTGCGTTCCATTCCGATCCCTGCGCTACGCTTCCTTCCTTCCCGCGCTTCCTTTTGGGCAGACACTGCGTAAATCTTAATCCTTACACGCTTGGCAACACGCTGGCAGCGCATTAGCATTTGACGATAAGGGCTTTAGGCTGCCTGCTACAAAACTAATGGCATGCAACGCTGCCTTCAATGTCTCATAGCAGTCAGCTTTGTGACATTACAAAAGGCGCAGCTTGAAGCAAAAATTCAAATGAAACAAATGTTTGAGAAACACTTTGCATATTAACGTGGCAGCTTAAGCAATTTGTACACATTTTTTTAAAGATAAAAATAGTTCTCTCAGTCTTCTTGACAATAGAACTATTCTTTAATTGACAACAATATTTTCAATTAGAGTTTTAAAAAAAATAAAAACTAAATGAAATTCTGAAAATGCATTGTTCTGTCACAATTCCCTTAGCAGCCAAAATTTCGCACGTATTTTGCAACTCTCTTTTACATGCCACTTCCAACTTTGAAGTTTGGAGGAGGGGAAAAAAACTTTGATACGTTGCCTGCAATGGTCCAACTTTAGAAACAGCTCTACGCCCAGCGCTCAATTAACATTTCAGCCATAAATTCTGCAATTCCGCCTACCTCACTTGCTGCAGATACACGCTATATTACCCCATTCACCCCTCACCCCTGCTGCATTTGTGCAGATAACTCATCAGACTAAGCCAAACAGATTCATCTAAACTCCGCTAGCCACTTTCATTTCGGGCTCGGGCTCGAGCTCTGGCACACACAAAACTTTACACATAAATTCTGCGCAATTTATTCATGAAAAAAAGTAGAAAAAAAAGATGGAAAACTGAAGCAAAGGTGCGTCGCCCCGGTGACTTGGACTTGCAAACAGTTCCCCAGTTTTCAGTTTTACAGTTCTCAGTTCTCAGTTGTTCTTCAAAGTTTTTGCCCTCGACGAAGAAGAATAAGACGTAGCTGTAGCAGCAGCAAGGCTGTGACAGTGACAACGACAAGGAAAAGGAAAAGGGACATCATGTTGTAGCAAGATTGATATAAGACTTTTATATTCAGGCATTTTGCAAGCTTATACCACGAGATAAACAACTACAGAAGAGCATAAAAGTTAAATATGCTAATGTGTTGGCTTGCTGCTTGGCGATAAGAAAGCGCCAAACTGATGGACATTGGTCCTTAGTAGAGATGGCCGTCTAACAGGATTATTTTGTACACGAAACGTGACGAATTATTATACTGTTTGCTTAACTCAATAGTGAGAGTATATTAATGTAAAAATACCTACAGCTATATTCCTTTTAGTACTATTAGACGTCGGGGTCACTAAGTAACTTGGTGACCCCGAACTAATGACTAATTTGGATTCTGTTTGTTTAAGTCAATAGTGTAGATATAGTAATATAAAAATATCTACAGATATATTACTATATGTATTACTAGTCGTCGGGGTCACTAAGTAACTTGGTGACCCCGAACCAATGTTTTCTATATACAAACACATTCTCACAGAAGCGCCCATCTCTAGTCCATAGGCTGTGTCTAAGGCGCTTAGCAACAAATTAGATGCCAGACAATTAGTTAAAGTCATGGCTCGTAGCTCGCAAGTCGTAAAGCCGAGCAAAGTTTTCAATTTGCTGAAGTAAAAAAGGCAGCAACAGCCACTTCACCTACTTCACGCTTGTTGGATTTAATTTTATTGTGACATAACCTTTTTCGCTGGCAGGATATGGCTGCAGGATGGCACGCCCGTTCAGCTGTTGCTTCAGCTCAGACCAGACCAGACCAGGCCAGGCCAGGACTCCAGCACTCGAGTCGACTGTTGCTGCAGTAAAACTTATTTTATAGCGCGCTTATCATTAATTTTATGTGAATGCGGCAACTGTGCGACATTAGCGGTAATTGGCAGCAGCATTTGCCACAGACAGACAAACAGTCAACAACAACAACAACCAAGAAACCAGCGCAAAAGTCAATTTGTCACTTTTGTTGATTACGCATACGACGCGTTGGCCGCAGCAACGCCTTCAACTCGAACGCACAAGCCGCAATTGCAATTTCAGTTTGGGCTTGTATTTTTTTCTCACTTTGCTGCATGTTGCATGTGCGTTTTAATTGAACTGCACGCAAATTGCCCATGCAACTGCAACTGCAGCTGCCGCTGCCGCTGACACTTTCGAGGCGAGCAAATTGCATTGCACTTCAACGTACGTTGGCTGGGGGGAGCTGCTGCTCATTAAGGAATTTCAATAAACGGTCACAGCGTTGGCGTAGATCAAATGCTACGTCCACCAACTGCAATTGATGTTGCAACCGTCTATCCAGCTTCCACACCCCTCCTCTTCAGCGCTGACAATGATTGGCGTGTGTGTGTGACGCGTGACGCATGACGCGCTTTGCGGTTGCGGCTGCGCTCCACTTCCACTTCCATTTGCAACACCCCTCACCCAAACATTTTTGGGCGGCGTTTTGTTACTTTATGACAAATTGCGTTTGTCTGCCGCTGCTAATGACATCACGTGCTGCCAGCTAACCCCCCACCACCCCACCACCCTACCGCAATCCAGCTCACCTACACCCGCCAGCTAACGCTTGCCCTGATAGATTTTGACTGTTGTCAATGCGCACAGCGTGGCCCATAAACAAAATACGTCAACTGTACGTCTGTCGCGCATCCCACGTCCTGTGGCTTGTGCTCGACGTCCTGGCCCTTGCTACTCGCTGTGGCTGTCTGTCCAGCTGTCTGGCATGTTGTTGACAGCGCTGCTCAAATGTTTGTGTAGACCTCATCACAGCCACCTACCAATCGACAGATCCCTTGGCATTTTTCATTAGTTGCTAGTCGAATTCAGCCGAATGCGTGGGTGGTGTGTGTGTGGGTGGTGTGTGTGTGGGTGGTGTGTGCGTCTATAACAACCTGCGTACTTTGGGAGTTTCAGTGGGTGCCAATATAAACAACGTTGTTAGCGGACATGTTCATAAACCAAAACCAACTGCTTTCTTGACATTGACGAGCTGCTTCCCTCTACCCTCTACCCTCTTCACTCTTCGGTTGCCGATTTGTCTGTTTGCTGTTCAGCTTGACATCATGTTCGCATTTTTAAATGTTTATCCTCAAAGTTGCATATTGTGTTTAAGCATCATAAACTATGTTTATATTTGTTTAATGTAAGTACTTGCTAATAAATATATATGCGAGGATAGCATAATTGGATTTGGCTTAAGTTACTTTTATATATTACCACACAGTGAAACTGGAAGTACTCACATACTATTATATATAATACATGTTTCGATTTATTGTAGATAGAATACTGATTATTGATTAACTGATTAACAAACACTCAGTTTTGGGTGAATCTGGTAAGTATATCTTCAAAAAACAAAAAAGTTTTTCATACAAAAACATAGTCTTCGACCGATCATTCCTGTGGCAGCTATATGTTATAGTGGTACGATCCGGCTGGTTCCGACATATGCACTGCCTGCAACATAAAGAAGGATCTGTGCCAAGTTTCATTACTATAGCTTTAAAACTGAGAGACTAGTTTGCATAGAAACAGACGGACAGACGGACATCGCTATATAGACTCGTCTATTGAGGTTGATCCAGAATAAATATAATTTATGGAGTTCATTTTTGTGACAACATTATAATACCCTCTGCAAGGCTATAAATATCAAATATCATTAATCTGCTGCATTTTGGAGCTAATGTCTTAAGTCAAATGTGCGGAAATTCAAGTTTTCTTTCATATCCTGCCTGTACTTAAAATTCGACTTTGCGACAAAAAATAAATACATCGAAAAAAGCAAATATCTGTACCAACTAAAGCGAAACGCACAAGCGACAACCTTTTCAACCTTTCGACGCTCAATAACTCAATTTTCTATAAATAAGAAAAAAATGAGAGAGCCTAGCACAATGGCAGCCCACAAATCTTGAGTTTGGACATTTTTGGACACTTGAGCTGAGTTGATGTTGGGTGCTGAAAGGCAGAAATCAATTTCTTTATCGGCCTGCACTAATATGTCAAATGTATAATTCGGCTGGGGTGGGACTGGAGCCGTGGTTGCGGCTCTTCAAAATGTCCTTTGCACAAAAGGAAAGGCAAACAAACAAACAAACAAACGAACAAACAGACGAACGAGCAGATTCTTCAGTCATTGGGCAAAGTGAGGCTGAAATTGGGCAACTGATTGATTGCAAAGGACCCCAACACACATTACAAACACACACACACACACACACACACACACACACACACACCTACACAAACAACCAACACTTTAAATAGAAAGAAATTTTCTATATTCATTAGCTGCGCTTTGGCACACAAATTCATTTTTAATGACTGCCAAACGAGCCCCCCGGTCCACACCCTGCGGGTCTAGGGCAAGGGGCGTTGCTCACAATTCACCAGATTTTTGCGTTTCACTTTAATCTATTTTTCATGAGTTTTGTAAAGTGAAAAACTTCGCTATGCGTGCAAATAACTCATATTCATTGATATTCCTGCCCAGAGGCTGCCTTCGTTCGCCTTCCTTATGCAATTGCCCAAAATGCCCTGCCAGCTGGCTATATAATTCATAAATTCCTTGGTCAGTCAATGACTTTGGCAATATTTCTGTTCAGGCTCGCGTAATTGCCGCGTCCTGCACTAAATTCCTGTCCTGTCCTCAAAAATTGGCCGCCAGCGACCGTCGCGTGCTCGGCACATAAATATTTCTAGGCGGTGAAAAGAAAAAAATATATAAAAATATGAAGAAAATGAGCAAAAGTGCAACTATCCAACTCAACTCAACTATTAAATACCCTGTATTTGCACGTGCTGAAGGAAAAGCTTTTCATTTTTGCGGAATTCAAAAAAGTGAAAAAGTGCTTTAAAATTATTCAAATACTGCCCAAGCTAGTTTTACGCCTGTTAAAGCCACTAACGATCTAACAAGAAATGTAGCACATATTCGATAATGAAAACCAATCAGGTTCTTCCTCAGTAAATAATCGAAAGATTACATGGGAAAAATGAAACATATTTTATAAAAATGTTCAAAGAAAAACAAGTAAGAATGCTATAGTCGAGTATACCCGAGTACAAACTCCCTGTACCCAGGCCAAAAATGACCGATCTCATCTTCGTACACTTACACATAGACACACACATACACAAAGAGAGCACAAGCGACAGCGCAAGCGAAGCATTTTAAGTGGTGCTAAATCTTGTTTGTTGAAAACCTTCCGTGTTTATTATCCGATCGACTTGAAATTTGGATAGTAGATTAAGAGTGACTTAAGCATTATACATGCCAAATTCCAGAAATATGTCTTTAGAAGTGTGGCTGTAAAAAGTTTTCAACGAATTGCGGGGGAACGGGGGGAGATATCTGAAATTTAAAACAAACTTGATCTGCGTATGATATACAGGGACCTACATTCCAGATTTGGTGTATCTAGCTCTTATAGTTGCTGGGACATGGCCAAATCGAAATCTCTTTGATACTGATCAAGAATATATATACTTTATAGGGTCGGAGATGTCTCCTTCTGCCTGTTCCATACATTTGTACAGATTTAGTACCCTCTTTTTACCCATTTTATGCGTACAAGAAGTAAATATAATATAATCTGAAGGTGGGATGTCTGTATTCTAATAGTGTATATACCCTTCCTACAGGGTATCATATAAAAAATCTTTTGCAGCAGACGTTTTCATATATTTTCATGTGCCGCCCCTCAAAAAAAAAATGGGCGGTGCACATTTTGTGCACACTCACCGCAAGGCGTTGAGTTATTTATGCCCCCATGAACAGTGCCCCCTGTACCCTGTGGAGCCCCCTGGCACGCAAATGGGGCCCCAATGATCGTTAATCATAATCGACGCATAATATTTTGCAGCATCGAGCGGCAATTCGGAACTAATTTATGTGGAAATGAGTTAATTTCCTTGAATTGTGATTTTGTGCTGATTTCATGGCGGTGCCCAAAACTAATTACAAGTCACTTCAATCGAGCCTGCGATTAGGCGCCACTTCTTGTTGTTAATGTTTGTTGTTGTTGTTGTGCAGTTTTCAGGCTTAATTAATTACGGTTTTTGTATGCAGGTAAGTAATTGGCCAATAGCCAGCTATAGAAATGAACACGTTTGGGAAAACCGCAACAATAAAACCTCAAGGTGGAAGGCAAAAACGACAGGCAGTCTGCTAATAAAGTTAATCAAAGTAGCCAAATATGTTGCAGGATTATATTTATGAATAAATATACATATTTACATAAATATTCATATTGATTTGAAGGAGCCTCGTAGCTTTACTAAAACTAACTTTGTGCAAACTTATTAAACGGATTTAAAGTTCAATTTATGTAGAAAACAGAATTCGATGCCATTTCTATAGGGTTCCTTTTTGAAAGCCACCAATAATGTTTTGTTATTTTGCCTATTGATGGGTCTTGCTGGACAATCTATATAAAATATACCATGGACACACTACTCCAAACAAGCTGGCTAATTTGATCAGAATCTCTCGGTAGGTAATAGGAAATAGTAGAAAATTGTTGGTTGGAAGAAAAATTTAGTTCTTCCAGATACCCAAAGCCTACCTAAGTAAACCAAATCGAAGTGTCTTTATGTTTTCTACACAGTAACCAAATTAAGTCAAATTGATTGTGTTAAAAATTTGCATATTTATTTAACCTGTTGTACTACTACTTTTCTAGGCGGCCTAAGCAACCTGTAATTATTTTTAACAACTATTTATGTACAGACTATTAATATAATATTCAAAGCTAAGCAATAATAAGTACTGAGTTATTTTATGAGAACCTTTTTAACAGCAATTCTAAATTTCGATACGCTCTTTGGATGCTGTCTAAGCTTAATTCAAATCAGAATATTATATATTATAGTTGACCAATCATAGAACCAATCAGATGAAAAATAACTTGTTGGTTTTAAATGTTGTATATATGCAGATATATTTAAAGAGAATTAGCAATTGGGAATCTTACTCTGTTTAAAGCGGGATAACTATACAAAGAATCTGTATTAAGTTTGGCATTTGCAAGGAAATAAAGCTTTGGCATCCCGCAGATTGATATTCCCTTCTTATACCAATGTTAGTACTAAACACATTCACAGAATGTCAATCTCTCTCTCTACACCAAAAAAAAAAAAAAAAGAAAGCAAAAATTCCAACAAGATTTTTAAAGCGTATTTAGGACATTAAGTGAAAGTTGTTCGCCAGACAGAGACGTCCTGCCTCGTCCGCCTCGTGCCACTTGGGCGGGGGCGAGTGTCAGGTGTAAGGTCTAAAGGTGTTCAAGACCAAAGCTGTCAAAATAAAGTTTTACAATTCACGCGACACCCGCCCACCGTCGCCCCCTCCTTGGCCAACAAGTGCCAAAATAAAAGAAAGCGTTTGGCTAATTTGCGCTGTTTGCCTGACATTTTACGGGGAAATGACAGTGGCAACAACAAAGGCAACAACATGGCCGCAACATGAGACCCTGAACGAGACACATGCCATGCCCCCATTCACAGCCTCCCCCCGCTGCCAGCAGCAAGGCATTCATCAGAGGCTTGTTCTGGTCAGCAGCTGTCAGTCAGTCACGCGCCCCAAAAGGTAGGCAACGTTTTTTGCTATTTATTTCATTTACAGCAAAAGCAAAATATGAAATTTGAGAAAAAATGATGAAACATGAAATATGCATTTCATGTGGGCGTGATAAATAGGGTGTGCCCACGCCCACCTCTAATGGCAATGTAATTGCGAATTGAGAATTGTGCAGAACATAAAAAACAAGGAAAAATGCTTAAATTTATGCACGACTCTAAGATAGCCTGTACTTTTTAGAACAAATAAAACAGAATAATAATGATAATATTATAAACATTAGTTATAATTTCAAAATAAATTATAATAATATGGATATGGTTTCCATGCGAGATGGCCCGATTCATTTTGTACAGAACTGTTCGTCAGCCAATCAAAGTTTTCTCTTGTCATAAGGCAAACAAATTGTGAAAGATTTTAAGTCTTAGATTTCTCCTACTAAATGCTTCAAGGAACACTAGAACTTTTGGGCGTATAAAAGAACATTCATCCATTGATGTCCACACATCTTCGCCTGATTCTGTTTCTGATGCAGAGAAAGAGTCCCTAATCGATTCAATTTCTGATTCAAACCCATGAAAAAATCTGTCTTATCATAACAAATGCCAGAAGCGACGTCAGCCCTGATTAGATTTCTTTCTACTTCCTTTGTATGAGTATGTTTCCTATTATTTTCCTTGACTTAAGTCTCCTCCAAGTACTCAAGTACTGGCAAGTGCTTGAAATTCTTTCAATTCTAGAGTTGGTCCTTTAATTTCTGAAACTAGGCTCGAGGGGAAGGATTCTCGACTACTATTGGTTCCCGAACAAGGAGAGTTTTCCATGCTGCAGCAACATCGGACCCAATATAAGGATACTAATAGTTTATAATAAAAATAATAGCAAAGACTAATGATACTATTTCGGATACTTGTACAACTTTGAACCTTAAGCACCTGTAAAAATGTTTAAAAGTAGTGTACATTAAAGTGTGGACTTGAATGTCATAATTTATATCACCTAGCTTCCCTGCTGATCCCAAAAAAATAACCATTAAAAAAATGATTCAATGGTTTTGTTTTCGTTGTATGGATTTCTTAGTTGCGTTCAGCCAATATATTTATAGGATTACAGGGCATAATAAATGAGAAACTTCATTCTGGGCAACAGCCTTTGTAAAGCTTGCGATTGACATTTGCTGCATTGGCGCTATTTCGACGGGAATCGTATTAAGAAAAGTTTTTACTGGCCTGTCCCGTCCATAAGCACCTGAGACTCTGGCCAATTTTGAATTGATTTTGAAGCAGCTGCCTCGCTGAGTTTCTGCGCCTGCCACTTTGGTGAGCAACATTCTGCTGACAGATTGTATGCCATTTTTTACGAAATACTTGCAACAATATCGACAAACTTTGAAATGCGAGCTGAGGCAGCTGAAACAAGCAGCTGAGAAGCTGAAAAGCTGAGAAAAATGAAAATAAAAACTCCGAAAAAAAAAGAAACTCTAAAAAACTTTGCGCAACTTGCAAAACTTTTGCTGCCGTGTGACATTACAAGGCGAGTTAATGGCCAGAGTCCTGGTGTCATCGAGTCCTGGCGGGCAGTGCCACACCCAAAGGCAGCCCGAATCCTTTTGCCTGCAAAGTATAAATCACAGCTCAGATGCCGAAAGTAATCATAAAGCGCTGCCTTTTCCCATAAATTACAATAAATGCTGGCAAAACAAATAAATGGTGGACAGATTTTTGGTTTTGAGTAATACGCCTCAAAATAATGAGGCCTAAAGGAACCTTGGGGGTGCGAACACCACAATGATGAACACTCGCCATGGGGCGCTGCCACACTTTGTGTCCTGTGTTCTGTGTCCTGTGTTCTGTGTCCTATGTCCTGCAGCGCGTATTTGTCCTGCATATTAAGTTCACTGCTGGTGAGCGGTCGTTATAAGTCCTGTCAAGCTGCCACAAACCATTCAAATAACCACGAAACCCATGCGGCTAGCTAATTCAGTCTGTAAGCTGGCTCAAAGGCATTGCCCAAAGTCTCAATAGTCACAAAAATAGATTTTTAAACTAACTTTAAAGTTTCAAGATGGCAGATATTATAAATTTTATTCCTAAGACTTACTTGATTTAATTTATGTGGGTGTTGATATTAGAG
Source organism: Hirtodrosophila histrioides (assembly GCA_037075165.1). Taxonomy (NCBI): domain Eukaryota; kingdom Metazoa; phylum Arthropoda; class Insecta; order Diptera; family Drosophilidae; genus Hirtodrosophila; species Hirtodrosophila histrioides. Next base: position 1,796,826 of record JBAMCL010000036.1, read on the forward strand.
ATTGAAGAAACTGAAAAGAACCAGAAAAGAGTTAAGGCAATATGCAGGAAGCAATTTAAGCAAGTTTTTCATAAGCCAGGACTGCAACTAACGATTGAAAACGAAATTTAAATAAGAATAGAAGATAAAAGGGTCTTTAAAACACTAAAAATGAGGAAAAAAAGAAAAGAGGCAATAAAATAAAGCAAAGAGTTGCACAAAACGAATAATATTAAATATATTACTTTTATTAATGAATTAATTAATTAACTTGTTCATTTTATTGATTTATTTATATTATTTAATATAATATAAATAAAGCTAAATATTGAAAATAAGAAGACCGAGACTGGGAAGAAATTGCAGGAGAAAAAACTGAGAATAAATGAAAGAAAATAAAATAAAATTTTGATGACTGTAAAATAAGTGGAAGGGAACTCAGGAAGCAAGGTTTAAAAGGTGAAGGAAATGAAAAAATTAAATCATAACAATTGTTAAAAAATAAAAGAAAATAAATAAAAATTACAAATAGCATAGGAGTTTAAAAGGCGTCTAAAATACAAAAAAGAAAGGAAGCAAATTGTATATTATTATGAAATTGGCTTATAGATTGATTAGTTAAAAAACATTTAAATAGAAAAAATATCAAAGAAATCAATATAATATTTTAAAAATCCAAAACGATAAACAAACTATATAAATATTTAAAAAAAAGCATTTAAAATATCAACAGGTACTTGTAATATTCAAATAAATGCAAATAATTAAGAGAGAGACTCTGCTTAAAGTCTGACAAGAATGACCTCAATTTGTAAGACAAATAAATGGTTATGATATGCCATTGTAGGGACTTAAACACTTCTCTCTTGCCAATAAATAAGAAACTCCATTAACTCTTGACGTATGCGCCCAAAAGTAGGCAACGCCAATTGTCGGCCATTTGGTTGGGCAAATTTAAACAGAAGACAAACAAGCTAAGGACTTGAAGACACTTATTTGATTTTGCATAAAGTGTGGAGGACAGCCTTATAATTTAGTCGCCCCCAAGGCGTGGCTACCGCCAACGCCCCTGCGGCCCGCAGCGCCCCCCTCTTAAGTGCCACTTTGCTTTGTAATTTATGCAGTTGAATGAAAAGCGTTTCTAACAACATTTAATTAAGTTGAGCGGGGCGGGCAGAACGGAGCGGTGCGGTGTGGTGCGGTGCGGCGGTGAAGGCGTCACACACAAAATTCAAAGTTAAACTTACGAATTAAAATAAAAACAGGAAAAAAAGTGCGAGCAGCCCGAGGTATTTTCCGCTCTTCATTTAAATGGCAGCCTCTTTTTGGCCAAGTCAAGTCATTTAAAGGCGCTCAGCAGAGGCACCTTTGAGCCGTACCTGCACCATCCTCCCCCCGAACCGCCCTTTGGGAATGTGCGTGAGGCCAATGACGCTGGCAGAGCGGCCAAAGAAAAAAGATGAAAAAGAAGCACAAAAAATGGGTCGTCTTCGTTTGCTTTTAATGCCTTTTGCCTGCCACTTTGTTGCTGTTATCAGCGGCAGCATTCCAAAATCTGCACAAGGGCCAACAAAAAAGTGCGCTGATAACAGCAACAAAGGCCTAGCTGAAAGCTGCGACGTCAGCAGCGGCTGTGGCAGCGGCAGCGCAGCAGCTAATGGCCAACGCATTGGCTCAGCCGCTCTGTAATCTCTGTTGTGTGTGGTGTTGGTGTGTGTATATGTGTGTGTGTGTGTGGGGGAGTATGTCGCTGTGTAAGTAGGGCTAGAATATGTGGAGCAAGTTGCGCTTTGTGTGACGCTTCGCTGCCTCTGCCGACGCTGCCAATGACGACGACGCGACGTCGAAACGATGTCTGTGTCGGAATTTCGTGGCTTCTGTTTCTGTTTCTGTTTCTGTTGTTGTTATTGTAGTTGTTGTTGTTGTTGTATTTGTTGTTGTTCTTGCAGCGCCTGCGCTGCTCCTTCCAGAGAGAATGTACCTAAGAGAGCGACTCTGTTCCATTCCACTGTCACTTAACATTCATCTGACTGTTAAGCGTCTGTTAAGACACTGTTAAGTTAGAGCTACTGTCTATATAGGCAAAGGACACTACTAGCACGATTTGTTTTGAATGTACTTTTATATCTATCTTATTCCTGCCAAGTACTACTAAGATAACCTTATAGCCTAGCTGAACCAAGTTCTGTAGAGCTTGAACCGGAAATGTTTAGATTTCTATCAATACAACCACCACACACATCAAATTACTTAAAAAACTTACAATCACAGCGACGTAAAAGACTTAAGACAGATTTTAATCGAGATTCAAAGTAGCTGATATTATCTATATATATATATACGTATGCAAAAGTCTAAAAAACTCTGCACTGATTGAGCTCAAATTTTTTCACTATATGCAGTTCGCTTTAAGGATTCTATATTTCTTTTCGCTTCCTATATCTACTTTTCGCGTCAATAACATACCGGCGACCGCGAGAAAACAGCTTCTTCTTACGTGTACGTGCGTGTACCAGAAACAGTAGGCTTTCCTGGGCTCGGAACTTTGCAAAATCCCACGGGCGGAAAACTGTTGTATGCAACTTGAAAAATTTACTCACACCCGTTACCAGGGACGGGTAATGGGCTTAAGGTTAAATGTGTTTTATGTTAGATCAATTTCAAAGTTCTTCAGCAAGGGAGAATATCGGAAAGTCTTTTTTGTCAATGTCTTACTTTCTCATCTATGCAAAAACAATGTCCCACTGCTGGGCACACTTAGTATTTTATAAATTTTGGAACAATTTTTAAGCCGAATCTGGATAGATTAATAGGGTATTTTCTATTAATATATCTATGATAATCTATCTCTATTAGAACTATAACTTATTAAATACTAAATTTCAGTACTTTAGCTTAAATCTTAATCCCAAATATCTTATTGCTTAAATTATTAGCAGTTTATCAGCAGTAATTGAGTAAACATTCTTATATTTACAAAATAAATCATCTGAAGAGTTAAGAAATTTTTTAAAATTAGTCTTATATATTTTGATTAATTCTCTAAAAGTCATTTTTTAATATAAGAAAACATTTGGAAAACCCCCACACTTTTAAGGCCGAATTCAACCAGACATTGAGAAAAGTCTTAGTTACACTGCCTTAAAGGATTAGTTGGTGAAGTCTTAACAAATTAAAACAATTTAGTTTACCACAT